>OX381606.1:28417613-29660113 GCA_947459985.1 Diloba caeruleocephala | reverse complement strand
AAAATAACCGCATTGGTCGAGCTATTCTCGAGTTACGCGCTTAGCAATATTCATTTTTATTTACATTGAAGATTAATCTAGAGATTACTTCAGTACAGATTTGTACAAAGGTCGGTAATTCGGTAATTGCGTAAGCTATAGTGGGTTAATTTTATTCAAGAATACAACATAGTTACCTAGTTGCAAGTCCCGCTAAACTATCCCGTTTTCAGCTAGCTCTTGCATTTTTGATTTATTACCTAGGCATCTAATTCATCAAATCAGTCAGTAAACGCCCACTTCAGAACATAGCCTCCCAATGAACGGCTATAAGAAATTGCTGTAATCACCACACTTGGTTTATGGATGGTGATCTCAGTATATTGTCAGTGGAAACAAGGACGCTACTGTCTATTATCTTTATTAACTTAGTCGCATGGGTATAGTTTCCGGCCAATCGCGTAATATAATCAATTAAACCGCGATGCGACTTTACAATTCTGTTGTCGACGGCATAGTCAACCGTTACTTATAAATAAATTATCTATTCAATAAACTTTCTAGGTCAGCCATGATCGATATCAAGTTCTCAAAAAAATCTATTGTAAAAACATAATATATTTTAAATTTTAAAGATATTGTAACATTTTATTGCATCAATCATTTAATTTGTAGTGGATGCAATGTACTTAGCATAGCAAATTAGCGGGAAAATGTTGCGAAATAACGTAGATTCTGTGACATTACTAGTGTTGATCTAGACGCTTCAAGGCTTAAGTTTAATAAGCAAATAACCGTTTTTTAATGCTCTTGATTAGTGAAATTTGATTTTAAATTAAGGTTAACCTTGATTAATCGGGCTGTACTTTATCAGTGCTTGAAATAAGAGAATCAATACCGTTTTAAAATAGGTACACCACTTTATTGTTTGTCTTAAATGTAAAATGGACTAGAGCTTGTTAGGTTGACCAACTTTATAGTTAAGTGCGGGTGGCTAATTACACATTTAAACGGTCCAATAGCTACCTAATTGCTGTAACTAATTTTATTGTAACAAGGCATAACGGTTAACACCGCTAATTTACAACAACAAAAAACCTCTAAAATCTTGCTTGTTTTGAGGGATTATCATCATTTCAGCTGAAAAACGTCCACTGCTGGACATATACCTCCCTCAAAGATCTCTATTAACCGGTTTGGGTTTGTGTTGTGTGCTCATTGTGGGTTTTGCCATAATCAGCATGTTCGGCAGGCGGGGTGCCGATCGCAGTTGAGTGGAACTCTAAGGACGCTGCTGCCCATGCGGAATGAAATGGGGTGGTGCTATTCATATCCGGCACCACATGGCAAGCGATTATTACAAGATAGAGAAACAAATTGTACACTGAACCGAACTAAGTGACATATAAAGCAATTTGCACAGCTAAAAAATAGTTTAGCCTTGTAGAATGTTGCAGCGCAAATCGAGACCAATCTAGAGCATGCAATACTGCATCTACCGACATCGATCAATACATTTAATATCAATATTAGAGTTTTTTTTGTGCTGAACTTCAATATTTAGTCTTGTTATACCACGATACTGTCTCAAAAAGCCGGTAATAACGTACTTACGTACGTACAAGCTAATTACCCAAACTAAATGACAAAAACAAGCAGCCGCAAAATGGCCGCCTCTGCATTCTGCAACGTGTATTTACAAGTCAATAGCCTGTCTATGTAATGTTTTCAATGAAGAAAGCGTTTACGTAACACCTCATAACAGTTAACAAGTTCAGCTGTGTATGTGTTTCGTATGCTGAACCTACGCCGAGGTAGAAGGGACTTCACGCTGTACGCACGAGAATGAAGCGTTTGCGTTTTGAGATATGGTTGGTACAGTTTTATGTACCTAGCCGGCTTGATTTTCATACGGTTGTCAGAAGTGAAGGGCGTGAAACTTTGGAAGGAGGACAGCGTCGTAATAGTTATTGTAGTTATACACGTAGTTTGAGCTAATTAACCGTTCAAGATTGAAATACCAACAAAGTTAAACTAAGCAACTCCAGAACTGATTAGGGTAAAAGAAATATTATGTTTGTAGGGGCACAACTACTGTGAATTAATTGGCATGTTGAAAGCCAAGCTAAAAATATACATTTATGATATTATGATAAGATTTTCTAAACCGAACTTTCAACTTGAAATCTATTTAATTCGCTATTTAGTCTAACGAGTCATGTAAACGCATTTTCAAGTGAACTTTGTTTGTTCTTTTATGAGTAGTAAATTCGCTTAACCTAATTCCTTTGTAGTATGGACAACGAGTACTTGATAGGTTTGGAAGTTTGCCAATTTTTGAGTCCATTCGTTCACCATTATCGATTATTTCCGTTTCTAGGATTTCTGGCTTGCGTTTTTCGCTTCTCTATTATAATTTTTAGATTGTAGGTGTCAATTTAATGCCACATCACTAGGGGCGCGATTCCATATTATTATATGTAGATTTTGTCAAATATATATAACTACGGCTTTTTTTTGTTTTGGTTCTAAGGTCTGTTTTAGAAACAGAAAGTACGGCTAGAATTTACGCATTCATCTCATGAGTATGGCCCTTTACAAGAATGTGGGCCATGTTCAGCCATTGTGTCTGCTGTATGCTGTTTGCATACATGTTATAATAACAGCTTAATGGGGTTGCCAGTATAAAACAATTGTTAGCACTTTGTTGTAACGTAACAAATTAGGAATAAATGTAAGTAGTTCCGCTAGGAGATAATTACGTTAGTAGTGCTACATGGATGTTTTGCTTCTTGACGCCATTTTTCCATTAGGTAACTTTGAATTTTGAGTAGAATTTTAATTTTGGAGTACAGTAGTATTAACCTAAATAATTATGCACGCTTAGCACGCACATGGTCCAAGACATTGGTCGGGGATTTTATCGATTCTCGTGTGTGACATACCGTATTTCTTCATGTGTTCCGTCGACGACGCCGAACCACAGTAAACATTATCTAGCCGAGCTGGGGTGCAATTTCTTAAGATCAAACATCCATAGATCCTTATATACAGAATCGAAATAACTGTGTATACCGAAATAACCGAAATTGGTTTTAATTTCGGTATTCGCTAAGACATGATTGCATCTATTCAAGGACACGTTGCAGAAGGTAAGCCCGATTTGGTTCTCGCTAAGACTGGTGCTCATGCACCAGTCTTAGCGAGAACCAAATTGGGTTGTCACCATTATTTCAGTTCTGTATTCAAGGATGTATCGATGTTTGAGCTTAGAGAATTGCACCTCTGATCGCTAAGAAGAGACATAGTAAATTGGCGCAGTGTCTAAGTGATTGGTGATCTGCGTTTCTTTTAATGTTGCCCGCACAGGGATTTCTCCTGTGTCGTGGGTGCGTTTACAGACAAATTCCACATACAATACACCCAGACCCGGAAGAACTACCTGCAGATATACAAATATTTTTTGCGTGCGGGAATCGAACCCACGACCCGGAGTGCAACAGCCGACTGTATCAGCACCAACCGTGCCGTCTAGTTACTGGTCGCGGTTTCGATTCCCACATGCAACAAATATTTGTATGGCCTAAAGGGTTTTTCCAGGTCTGGTGTTTGTGCATATGTGATTTATATCCGTAAACTGACCCCACGATACAGCAGAAACCTTAGAATAAAACATAGTTTAAAAAATAACTCGCGACCAGCTATCATTTTGTCGAGTATGGGAATGTCCTGCTTTTCCATGCTAAGCCTCTAAACCTGCTATAGAGCTGACACAGATACACCCCCCAAACATCCACTGCTGAACATGGTACTCCAAATGACCACGACGATGAGTAGTCATACCCATATTGCCGCATTCACCACGCTTGGCGGGTGGATTAGGGATCTCAGTATGTTTTATTAGCACAAAGGAGAATGCTGCTGCCCATCCTCTTAATATCAACCCTTAGTCGCCGGTTACGACACCCGTGGAAGGAGAGGGGTCTGTTCTTTGCCGGTACGGCTACACACACGAGGAGACCGATATGTATATAATATATTCTCCCCTTAACATTATACGACCTAAAATCCGAAACCGATTCCAAAATATGGCAACCCAAAAAAAGTGCAGCATCGTTGTCCATAAGGGTGGATCCAGAAGGGCTCCGGAGGCTATGCTCCCTACCCCCTCCGAACTGTGGAATGGAGTTGACCTTAGACTTAATAGCAACAATGATCTTGAAAATCTCGATATGAGACCCAGATTAAAATCCTGGATCCGCTCCTGGTTCTCCACATTGATTGGTCATACGTCATCATCATCATCATCACATCCGCCATTGATACGTCCACTGCTGAACAAAGGCCTTCCCCATAGATTCTCATAACTGTATTATCATTTTGGGGGGTATTTGCCAATACTCACCACGCTTGGCAGGCGGGTTGGTGAGCGCAGTATGGCTACCGTTTCACAGAAGCGATGCTGCTGCCCATCCCTCTGGTTTAGATTCCCTTAGTCGCCTTTTACGACATCCACGGGAGGAGATGGAGTGGTGCTTTATTCTTAATCCAGACATACGTCCTTCGTGGTAATTTTATTGGCCAATTCTATGGGGTATTGTGCCCACTAACGCTCAATTTACTATACCTACTTAACAAAGTGATGTCGTGAGTACATTGTGCGTAGTTCCTTTAAAGATAAACGATTAAGTGATGTTACACAACCACTTAAATCGAGATGCTTCTATTATCGATAAACTGCGATAAAATCTATTCGACTCGGACCATTTGATGTAATTGAATAACATTTGTAATTGGAAAAAGTTCCAGGCCGTTTAACGATGCAACAGAATAATACCGTCCCTAGGGTCGTACCCAATTTAAAATAATCAGATGTGAAGAAATGTTATGGTTTGGACTCATGTCTTATATACATCATTTTGATGTTAATGTTCATATCTATATATTTTATATTTCTAAACTGAGGAAATACACGGTAATACACGGAAATAACGACCCAGTTGAGTGAGGCTATACTTAATTATTATTAGGCTGTTTCGTTAAAACTTTTCGAACTTAGATATCAAAACATTATACTACTTTAGCCAAAGAAATCAGGCCAATTCAATAATATTATTTAATACTTTACTGAAGCTATTCTTAGATCCAACAAAGCTAACCAAGCAAGATAATCTTTATATGCACCGTCTAGACTAGTCCAGCTACTCGCAATGTTGTAAATCCCGATGGTTTTCATTTTCACACAGACCATTTGAGCTCATTGCATAACACGGTAACGCGGCAATCTGTGACGCAGCAATGGTTTATACGGCCTATGAACATTGGAGTGAGTTAGTTACACTGGAAATATGAAGAAATTATAACTCATAATATATTTAATACTGTTTTTACTTGTAGCAAATACCGGTGGATAATTAGGAAGAAAGTTTATGTCTATACGGTTGCGGTAGACTAGCCGCAAAATAAGCAGTTTTCTTTTTTTACTGTTTGTAAGTCGCCTGTTTGGTATGATAGTAAATGCTATGATGTTCTTAGCACAATCAGTAGACTTTTTCTTTTTTCCTCTTGGACTTCCTCCGCCTTGGCAAGGGCGGAGGGGCATGCCGGGATCAAACCGGCTAAAACCCCACGATGTCCTTCTTCTTACCTCTAGCCGGGGGTGAGTTGTACGCTTTTCTGCGTTAGACCGCTCCCCCGGCAGACAATCAGTAGACTGGGAGTCGATTCTTTTGGGTACCTATAGGCATGGTCAGCATAGGACCTTGCACTCGGCAATTAATAGTAATGTAGAAATTTTCATCACTGACTGACTTATTATTACTGAATTTTATTATTAAGAATTTAAACAAATAATCTAAAACTTTTTCAATGGAGGCAGGTCTCTTATTGCGCTTGGGGGGATCCTTTACAATCCTCCCCGTCAAGTGCCTAGGGGGGGGCGACCTTTTTACAGTCGCCTTCCCTCCGTTGGGGGACCGCTTTACAGTCATTCCCTCCGTGATGTGCCTAAAGGCGTGGCATCAATGGGCGGCTCTAGTGTGATCTTACGAGGACCTGGAGCCCCCCTTCGGTGCCGAAGATGACCGCTCCAGTGGTTTTAGTCGGTAGGGATACCCGTTAGCCCTTAGCCTTTTGGGTGAAGGAAGTTCCATGTAGAATTTCCACTGGACACCAATAAAAAAAGTTATCTTATTGCATGAATCCGTCTAGGTAGGCACCACCGCAGTACCAGATATTCGCCGCCAAGCAGTATTTAATCTTTAAACATTACTGGGCTCCGGTTAGAAGGGAACTGTAGCTAGTGAAATTACTGGGTATAAGAGACTAAATAATGAATGTCTCGTGGTGACAAGCGCGTGTGATGCCACGCAGAACTAGCCTAAGTTAGCATGAAGTACAATTGTTATAGCCAGGCATGAAACTTACCACCAGGCCAACGACTTGCTCATCCTGTAATAAAAAATAGTATAATAATTGCGTTTATAAAAGTAATATAACGCTAGAGCGCAGAAAAAATGGAAATTAATACGTGCTAGGCCGTGTGGTGCCGCCTACGAATAGCACCAACTCATCTCATCCAGTGGGTGTAGTAAAAAGTGACTGTGGGGTTAGCCGGATGATGGGCAGCAGCGCCTTTTGAGTACAGTAACAACTCAACTGATGGCACGGTTTGTATAGTGGCTGATACAGTCGGCTGCTGCGCTCCGGGTCGTGGGTTCGATTCCCACACGGAACAAATATTTGTGTGATCTGCAGGTAGTTGTTCCGGGTCTGGGTGTATTGTATGTGGAATTCATGTCTGTAAATGCACCCACGACACAGGAGAAATCATAGCGTGGGGCAACGTTTTTGTAATAATAAAAAAATAAAATAGCTGTGATCGCCAATCCGCCTGTCTAGTGTGGTGATTAAGGGAAAACCCCCCAATGAACATACATCACACCCAGACCGGTCGTTGTGGTGATCTGGAGGCCTGTCTCCAGCAGTGGACTTTATTTGGCTGAAACCATGATTATGATGATGATGAATCCCATGCTCATGCGTCATGTTGCAAAAAAAATAAGCTACTGTTTTAAATATTAATCTATACATCTACATAAATAAATAAAATTGAAGTGTCTGTTTGTAATGTAAAAATAACAGATTTTTACTAAATGCATATGTAAGTATATACGGTACATATAACTAAAAAACAATTTTCAATTTTTTTGTCTGTCTGTCTGTTTGTTCCGGGTAATCTCCGAAACGGCTGAACCGATTTTGACGGGACTTTCACTGACAGATAGCTGATGTTATAAGGAATAATTAGAACTTATTTTAGAAAAATAATTAGGTTCCGCGCAAAAGAATAAATCCCTTGAAATCCAATATATATATTCTATGTCGAAGTACTCTAAATTTATTTTAAATTAAACGCGGCTGTAACCGCAGGTCCCAGCTAGTCTTTAAAATATAACCATACATAAAAATATATGAAGTCCACTATTCTGCATCACTTTCATTTGGAATTCTGTTAATGTACATAATATGGTGTTGTAACAATCTCTAATTACATTAACTTCCTAGCGTGAATGCGGTTCCATGTAATCCGTAATCGTTTAAAACTTTATAATAAATCCAACGACCGGATTATAATTATTTATATAGCTTCACAAATAACACGTTGATATCTGTTTCTGTTAAGTCTTCGTGTGGCGCAGGTCAATAGCTTTCTAGAGTTCATCCGTGAGTGAGGGTCATCCCATCAAACGCAATAAGCGATAAGGAATGGAATGAAATGATCATTTATTCAAAATAGACAATAAAATAGTTCTTTTTGAACGTCAACATAAGACAGCACCCATATAAGCCCACCCTTCACCGCTTCCTAGTGTTTAAGCTGGGGAGAAGAAACGGCGCAACAAGTTAGTCTGTCATACACAATATTTATAAATACCCGACGGCACGGTTGGTGCAGTGACTGATATAGTCGGCTGCTGTGCTCTGGGTCGTGGGTTCGATTCCCGCACGGAACAAATATTTTTATGATCTGCAGGTAGTTGTTCCGGGTCTGGGTGGATTGTGTGTGGAATATATGTCTGTAAAACGTACCCACGATACAGGCGAAATCCTAGTGTGAGGCAAAGGTTAAAAAAAAAGAAAAAATAAAGACATGTGCTTCATATCCAAAAGAACAAAGTGGATGGTTACTTGTAGTAACTTTGTCATAGCTGCATGGCCGCTAGCACACACCATTTCGCAATCGTGAGAAAAGGCCCGTGCCCAGCAGTGGGACAGTAATGGACTGATAATGAACTGAACCTCCGATCTAGAGCAAGTTAATAGTGGAATAACTTACTATTATCATATTATTGGCAAACAGATGGCATGCAAGGTAACCAGGTACCGGGGAAACAAGTTATAAAAAAGTAAATTATATTCAATACACAGCCAGCAGGAAGACCGAAAGACCTATGTTGATAACATAATTATTTTTGTACAAGACTTCTTACTTCTTCAATTTCAGATTGTAGAGCCTGGTAGGCATGACGATACGTTGCATTGCGGCACTGAGGGTGAGATTCAGAAACGAGTCTAAGCGTGAACTTACGCTTCCATCTGTCAAAATGCACTACTTACGCCCCTAATTTTGATAGATGGAACCGTGAACTTAGCTTAGACTCGTTTCTGAATGTCCTCTAAGACTCAGACTGTAGGCTACGTAAATGTTACGCTTTTTATGTTAGACTTCTCTCAGACATCTCAGGGAAATTTAGCTGCTACGTGCATTCGGACGAAGCCGAAAAAGGCCTCCAGCCAGGCATAAACATACTTACAAACTAAGCAACTGCAGCTAAAGGCGTCCCAGCGGGACTCGAACCTCGGCTTAGGTCATTGCTGGAGATACCAAACTAGGGACAGCTGAAACGGAAGATATTATTCATGTAACGTTTTGTTAATTATCGGATGAAATCGACTACGCTCTGCAGCAAATTGCAACTAATCGTCTATAAATCGTGCGCTTCACTACATTTATGGTATGCTGCCAAAGGAGGTAAATTGCGTCGGTCAAAAATTATAAAACCGCTACGTTTAAGTAGGTTGGCTGTTATAACAACGAAAAACGAAGAGTCGATCATGATATGTATAATATATTTCATCATCATCATACATATACAGCCACAGGAGATCCACTGCTGAATCAAGGCCTCCCCCTCAGATTTCCACAACGAGCGGTCACATGCCGCCCTTATCAAACGACTCCCAGCGACCTTCACCAGGTCATCTGTCCACCTTGTTGGAGATCGTCCCACGCTGCGTTTCCCGGTGCGCGGTCTCCGCTCAAAAACATTTTTGCCCCAACGGCCATCAATTCTACGAGCAATGTGCCCCACTCATTGCCACTTCAGTTTACTAATCCTTTGAGCTATGTCGGCAACTTTAGTTCTCCTACGGATCTCCTCATTTCTGATTCGATCTCGTAGAGAAATAGCTCTCTCCATAGCTCGTTGAGTGACCTTGAGCTTTCTTATGAGGCTCACAGTAAGTGACCACGTCTTTGTTCCATATATCATCACTGGTATAATATACTTATTTACGTACCTTCATCTCTCTTTCAGTTTTTGTTTCTGTCCATGCATTAATTTTAAATAAAAGTATATTTTTATCAACAACATATATTATATCAGCCAAAGGATGTCCACTGCTGAACGAAGGCCTTCCCCATAGATTTCTACAATCGCGTCGTCATTTTGGGGGGAATTTGCCAGTACTCACTACGCTTGGCTGCTGCCATCATCTATCTGGTTTAGAGTCCTTTAGTCGCCTTTTGAAGGAGATGGAGAGGTGCTATATTTTTAATCCGGACACCACACGGAATAAATATATAACTACTATGTATAATTGTATACGTAGCGTATGCTGTTATAACAACGAGTCGATTATGATTTGAAATATCATCAACATTAAGCTGTACCTAATTTGCTATCGGCACCGGTTGGTTGGTCGGTCAAGCATAATCAAGTTACCAACAAAATTTTATAAGTTATAAACTGATTTCTATACCACAAAGTTAACCTTCAATTAAAGATAATGAGAAGGAAATCTTTACGCATATTTACGTAAAGGACATAGGATGAGAAACTAAATAGGCGGAAGTTAGTACTGAATATCATAAACCTGATCCGGATGTTAGGGGCGACACGCGAGTAATTATTTTCAGTAATTAAGTATAATGATACAATATTTTAATTAGCACCCTTGATACTTTAGAAATCTTAGTTAATCCATTAATTACCTATTGCTTCATTCGGAAACCTACATAGAGGGCGGCACTGAAAATTTCGGGAATCAAGGAAGTGACACAACATTACTATTTAAAAATGTATTTATTGCTTTTCGAAGTATTCTCCGCGAAATTTGACACATTTTTCCATACGATGGAACCAATCATTAAAGCAACCATTCCATTCGGAAGTTGGGGTCTCCAAAATGGCCGTTTTGTAGGCGTCCACAGCTTCTTTAGGTGATGAAAATCTCTGTCCACGCAATTTATTCTTTATTTTAGGGAAAGTATAGAAATCATTAGGGCTTAGGTCGGGGCTGTACGGCGGATGGTCTAATAATTCTATGTTTTCTTGCTCTAAAAACACTTTTGTTCTGTGCGCGGTGTGAGAACTCGCATTGTCGTGATGGAGGATGATGCGGCGGTTGCAGTTCTCTCTACGGAGTTCAGAAACGACCTGTGGCAAACAAATGCTAGCATACCATTCTGCATTAACCGTTCTTTGTCCCTCAAGAGGAATAGTCGTAACATGGCCGGTTTTGGAGACAAACGTGGCCACCATTTTTTTTGCAACACTCCGTGAACGAACAATTTTTGTTGGCTTTAACTCATTTTCGAACACCCAAACTCGTGACTGGTTTTTTGTTTCGGGTTCGTACGCAAATATCCAGGATTCGTCACCTGATACGATGTTGTATACAGCATTTGAGGATCCTGCGTGGAATCTTTCGAGAGTTCTGACGCACCAAGTAACGCGAGCCGCTTTTTGCTCTTCACATAGCAAATGCGGTATCCATCGGGAAAACAACTTTTTTACACCTAATTGTTCATGCAAGATTATTTGTATTTGACTCATGCCAATGTCTAAAGTTGCCTGAATTTCGCGGTATGTCACATGTCGATCTTCCTCAATCAGCTTACGCGCAGCATCAACGTTTTCTTGGGTGACTGCAGTTTTTGGACGACCTTGACGAGGATCATCACTGAGCTTGACACGTCCACATTGAAATTCAGCAAACCAGCGATAAATTGTGGTTTTGGATGGGGCTTTATCACCAAATGCAGAAATCATCTGGTCAACACACTGTTTTTGTGTTAAACCACTTCGAAAGTCATAATAAATCATCGCTCTTGAATTTTCTCGAGTCAATTCCATTTTCTCAACGAATAAACAAGTTTGACAAAACCTTGTGACAAGACCGTGAATCTTTTTTTAAATAAATAAATGGTATTCGATTTGTAAAACCAAGGAGTTTTCAATTAAAAAGATTTTAATATGACAGGAACAGTGGAAATATTCCATTCCCGATACTTTTAGTGCAGCCTATGTATAGTCGAATAGGACTTTACTTACTTTACTTACTCATGGACAGTTTCTTAGCAAGAGTCCGGCTAGGTAGGTTTTTAGCAACTCTTTTCACTTCTTGGACATTATACGAACATAATTATGTTCTAGAACCCCAGTTCTAGTTTCCCAGGGGTCGACATAAACGAAAACTGATTTTGGGGGTCGACGAGGTCTAAAAATCGACCCCTATTAATTAACACCAGTTTTTATTTGAATCTTTCAAGATGCTATATAAGTTGTGTTACGTGTACCAACTTGTTATAAGAATGACTAACATTTTAGTAGGAATACGAGGATTAGGAATTGGTAAGTATTTTGTATCAATAGGACAATAACTAGAGATATGATTTTTAAAGTAATTTGGCTATGGGGGTCTGACGTATTGGTTCATTTTGGGGTCGGGTCTCTCGCCCAAAATAGTTTGGGAATCCCTGGTCTAGAATATATCGAAATGCACGCACCTTCTACGAAGCCCAATCAGTTTGGCCCTAGGATTAGAAGCCTCTATAGTAACATCCATGTAATGATGGGTCGTCTTCTTCATATCTCGTGTACCCACATACAAATAAAGCCTATACCCTGCTCATTCTAAGGTACTATCAGAACATCAGCGTTGCAACACAGTGTTGCAGCATATGCTGAAATTGGGTTATTTTTTGGATCCGTACACCAATGTCCTTTTTGTATCATCATATCGGCCATTTATACGTCCACTGCTGAACAAAAGCCTCCCCCATAGATTTTCACAACTGTGTCATCATTTTGGGGGGTATTTGCCAATACTCACCACGCTTGGCAGGCGGGTTGGTGAGCGCAGTATGGCTACCGTTTCACAGAAGGGACGCTGCTGCCCATCCCTCTGGTTTAGATTCCCTTAGTCGCCTTTTACGACATCCACAGGAGGAGATGGAGTGGTGCTATATTCTTACCCGGACACCACACGGACACTTATCCGGACATCACACCAAAAGTCCTTTTTGTATATCTTATTTTATTGTTACCATATTTTGATGCGCGAAACCAACATAAATATTTTTCTTTCTTTCTTTCTGTCTGTCTTTCTTTCTTACCATACTGTCCTCCGATCCTAACATCACATCAATACAGTTACACCACACGCACTAAATCACGGTACATTCGCGGGCGTGTGTGAATCAAATAAACAAATTGGCCGATTAATTCATGGCCAGCTACACAATGCGCACGCGCCGAACTAGGGCTGCATTTGTCAATTGTAAGTTGTAGGGATGTGTTTCTGACTATCGTAGTTTTAAGAGGCCGTTGTAGATTTTTTGGCATGGCTAGGGAACGCAAGCTCAGCGTCTGTGCCTTCGTTTGAGGTTTTTAGGATTGAAACGGAACTTCTGGAATCTGAGTTACGGCTTGAAAACTAGCATTTAGTTTTTTTATGTTGTTCCACACTATAACTTCTTCTGTGGGTACATTTTACAGACATAAATTTCGCAAGCACAGACACCCAGACTCGAGACAACTGTCTATAGACTACACAAATATTAATTGTGCGAAGATCGAACCCGCGACACGAGGCGCATATAGCCAATTGCTTAGTCACTGCGCCAACTGTCCCGGATTTATATTATATTACAGACACTTTACCCACCATTGCTGGTGTTCTACCATAAATTCCCTAAAGTTTCTTTTACGATAAAATTCTAATGGAACAGAATGTTCTTAGTTCAAATAAGACTTTAGATATGAATATGAACCAACTAATTCGTGTGGTCTCTTCTTTCACTATGGAGATACAGGTATCAGAAGGCCAATTCTCGTAATTTAAGAATGTTCAAAATATAGTTCCGATCTAGTCTCAGTGTCATAAATGTCACAAATGGTATTCTCCTAAACTAACAAACAACGTCAAACGTGAACTTACACTGTGATGAGATCGAAAATGGATCGAAAGTTGATCGAAGTCAAAATGGTATTCTGCTAACATTTCGATCTGTCACATGTACTAAATTGTCATTAAATAAACGTCAAATTTGAGATTGAAATGAGACTAGATCGAGATTATACTGAAATTCGACTGAACTTTAAGAGTAGCAGAATACCATTTTTTCGGTCAATTCATAATCTAATCTCAGTTCGGTCAAGTTTCAATCATAGTGTAAATTAATTACGAGAATTGGCCCTCTGCTTGTAGCCAACAGTGCATTTGGCAGCCCTGGAACTGGACATCTGAGACAGTTTCGTGACGACACTGACACACATGTCAAACATGATAGAACAGGTTCAACTAGATCTTCATCTGTGTCGCCTTGTGTAACGTTAATGGTGTAATTGTGCAGAACATTTGGGTAGTGACGATTAATTGATCTTGTATGTTGCTTCATGTATCTACTTATATGGAAATGATGCTCTGTGAAGTCAGTAAGTTTACCTTAGGGTTTATAGGTTTATTTATATTCTTGAATTACCAACTTGAGATGAATATGACGCAGTCTCTGTTAAAACCATTGATCAACTTCATCTCTTCGATTCGATCAGAAGCCATTTCTGTAGACTAATATCCCATAATTTCGCCAATGTCATGTATATCCGTAACGTTGTTTGGTGTTCACATTAATTAATTAATTTAAATATTCATAAAATATATCTCAAAAATGGAAAAAATACTACGAAAAATTGTCGGCAGCGTCGTACGGTTTACCATTTTTACAATCTAAAACCACAAAACTGTTGTAAGTCATCAAATGCTTTTTTTTCAGTAGTGGAGTTATGCACAGGCGTTGCGTTTTTTATGTAGGGCTTCTCGTATACATCTCACAGGAGATGTGGTTGCTTATCCGGTCAATTGACGAAGCTTGAAATAGCATCTAGCCAGAGGTATTGCCTGTAGTCACCTATAACTTTATCTTGTGTCGGGAAGGATTTATTTTGAAGCGAAGGACGATCCGTTTTTCGGATGAATCATCATTTCGGCCGAATAAAGTCCACTGCTGGACACAGGCCTCCCTCAAAGATCACAACGACAACCTATAATCGCCATGCTTGGCAGGCGGGTTGGCGATCGCAGTTGAGTAGTTAATGTAGGTATTCGAAGGACGCTACTGCCCATCCTTCGTCTAATCCCTTAGTCGGCTTTTACGACACCCACGGGCTGAGATGGGTTGGTGCCATTCGTAGCCGGCACCACACGGCAATTTCGGAATGAAACGGGACGGAAAATTCGGATGAATGAATTAGTTTATTTTTATTTCGTTAAGCTTCTTTTACTCGTATAAAACAAGCTTTGACATACCTAGATAAGTTTAATTTGGAAGCAAAGTTTCGAAATAACTTTTAAAGAGTTTCTATATTATCTGGAATATGAAGAGGCAGACTTTGTATTTAAATTATAAATTCCACAGATACTCTTTGCATCATCAGATTTATAACTTGCAGTAGCTTTTGCAAACGCATAATACGCTCGTTTGTTAAAACACATGCAGGTTATAGGTAGATAAGTTTCGAGTAATTCCATAAATCGTTGGTACACTATTTATCGGGGGCAAGCGGTGAAATGCTAATATGATGGGAGCAAGTTTCCTCAGCCAATCCAGCGTTACGCAAGCTAAGGCGAGTGCAGATCAAAGCAGTAAAAACGGAGCATTCTGGACTCTTATGTATAAAAGTATAAAAAGAAGAAGAAAAGACGCTTTGGTATTTTACGAAAATCAAGCAATCCTAATATAAAATATTTTTTAGATAAATGCTAAAATAGTTTTTTAATGATGTTTAGTGCGATTTCCGGCAATTAATAGCTCTTCTCCACCCATGTGTCGTAAAACGCGACTAAGGGTGTGTTAATCCGTGTGGTGTACGGGTGAAGTTTTTTTTTTTTTGTTTCTTGTATTATTATTTTTTAACTTGGCCCACCCTAGTATTTCTCCTGTGTCGTGGGTGCGTTTACAGACATGAATTCCACATACAATACACCCAGACCCGGAAAAACTACCTGCAGATCATACAAATATTTTTTCCGTGTGGGAATCGAACTTACGACCCGGAGCGCAGCAGCCGACTGTATCAGCCATTGCACCGACCATGCCGTCAATTTAGCACCACTCCATCTCCTCCCGTGGATGTAGTAAAAGGCGACTAAGGAACTCTGAACCAGTGGGATGGGCAGCAGCTTCTCTTCTGTGGACATTGCCAACCATACCATACCACATACCAACCAATGAGCGCATCACCAACCTGCCTGCCAACCGTGGTGAGTATTGGCAATTTCCCCCCAAAATTATGACATGATTGTGGAAATCTATGGGGGAGGCCTTTGTTCAGCTGTGGACTTTTACGTGCTAATATGTAATGTGTACAAACGTCTACTGCCTCAAACCGCTGTATAAAAAGAATTTCATCATCATCATCATCATCGGCCTATCGCTGTCCACTGCTGGACATAGGCCTCTTCAAGTGCATGCCACTGATCGCGATCCTCGGCTACTCTCATCCAGCTACTGCCAGCCACCTTGCGCAGGTCATCACTCCATCGAGCTTGGGGGCGTCCTACAATAAGAATTTAGTTTAACGCAAACTTCTCAAACAACTTACTATCAGTCAGATCAAAACCTATAGCGTACTTTCTGTTGAAATTTGGCACCAAATGTTATACTTGACGGCACGGTTGGCACTGTGGCTAAGCAAGTGGTTTTCGTCGCTTTGTTTCGCGGGTTCGATCCCGGACGAAACAAATATTTGTATGGTCGAGATAGTTGTTTAGGCTCTGGTTGTTTTTGAATGTGAGATTTATATCTGTAAACTGTACCGGTATACAGAACACATGAAAAATCATAGGAAGGAATAAATCTGAAAAATATTAATTTAAAATTCGGGTGGAAATATTACGAGACAAAATTATATATGCGGTCAATTTCATACAGTGTACCACGCGAGCGCCCGCAGAATAAAGTCACACGTACAATTGGGATCCCGTTTTACTGATAATGGTAAGTAATGGTATTAGAACTTATAAAAATATTTGTAAACAAAGTTATGACATACAGTCCTCCACGTACTGATCTCCAGGTATTTGTGGCCACTTACATAAAAAAAAACATTGCTCCACACTAGGATTTCTCCTGTGTCGTGGGTGCGTTTACAGACATGAATGCGGGAATTGAACCCACGACCCGGAGCGCAGCAGCCGACTGTATCGGCCAAAGGTTGTTGACCCATGATGTATAGGATGGCATCTGATTCAATTTCTCGTTGTTACTATTAAGTACCACTTCAATACTTTTTTTTTATAAGAATATATAATAAAACTACAAAATGCATTAGAGAGTTGCCAGTAAGACTAAACTTTATAAGTGGCTAGTAGAGCATTGTTTTTATAACATGAAGGAATTCTACAGATGTTATTTTAATACAAATTAAATCTACTAATTTTGTTTTTTATGTAAGTGGTCCACAAATACCTGGAGATCAGTACGTGGAGGACTGTATGTCATAACTTTGTTTACAAATATTTTTATAAGTTCTAATACCATTACTTACCATTATCAGTAAAACGGGATCCCAATTGTACGTGTGACATACAGCCCTCCACGTACTGATCTCCAGGTATTTGTGGACTACTTACATTAAAAACAAAAACATGGTCATTATTGATTATAATCCAGTGTATTTTACTATAAAATGACCTCTCATATGTTGTTTAAGTTGACTGACATTTTAATTATTTAGTGGAAATTTTGCATGCCACAAAACTAGGGCGAAGTATGTCAAGCTTAACTAGGAGAATGTATTATCTTTTAAGAACTTATTTCATGTACCATGCTTCAAGCAAATAAAGATAATTTCATTTTATTTTATTTGGGTTTGCCTCAGAATTATGTTGCTAACATCCGAACTGAGAAAGTTATATCACTATTCGCCAGACACGCACAAACTTATTAGTCATTAACTTTAAGTTCGCAACACGTGCAATAAGCAGTATTTATGCAAATACACTACATCAACATTGTAAATGTTAACTTAGTGTAGGGTTGTCAAAGTAAGTTTATGACCTAGTTTTTTTTATATAACGTTGCCCGCCCACAATTGACTTCCTCCTGGGTGCTGTTTACAAAATTAAGTATTAAAGATGTGCCTTGAGTATGGGCTTTTTACAGTCGCCTCCCCAGTGCTAGAGGGGTTGGTCGCTTTACAGCCATCCCTCCGAAGCTTAAGGGGGCTCTTGGAGCCAGAGTTCGGTGCCGAAGATGACCACTCCGGTGGTTTTAGCCGGTAGGAGTCAGTGTACCCCTCTGCCTTTCTTTCCACCGGATTAATAAAATGAAAAATTGACCAGAACTCAAGTTAACTGAAACTGACAACAATAGGAAAATGTTAACGGAGTATAGAGCAAGTTAACTTGCGTTAGAGAAATGAAACCACCGCAAGGCTGGGGTAGTAAGTAAAGGTATTCCTAGTACCTTCACACACTACCTATCACATTCATGGACTATTATAATAACACACACTTGCATAATAGTGTACTTACATACTAAATCACAAGATTAAGTCATTCAAAAGAATATTTATTGCCAAGGATAAGACGTTGCGTCGCACGGCACTTGTTCGATATCACGTAACACGAAATACCTTATGATAACCAGTTACAGGCCAAATTATTCTCTCTCACTCTCTCATCAGCCATACATCGTCCACTGCTGAACACAGGCCTCCCCCATATATTTCCACAACTGTGTCATCAGATTGGGGGGAAATTGCCAGTACTTACTACGCTTGGCAGGCGGGTTGGCGAGCGCAGAAAATCTACTGTTCCACAGAAGGGACGCTGCTGCCCATCCCTCTGGTTTAGAGTCTCTTAGTCGCCTTATACGACATCCACGGGAGGAAATGGAGTGGTGCTATATTCTTAATCCGGACACCACACGGACATCTTAATCCGGACAACACACCAAATTATTAATATTATATAATTTATATAAACGTCGACATCCTTAGCGGCCCTACACGTGTGCAACGATCACACTCATGGGTGCGCCCGCGCATTCAGTGCGTGGTAATTGGATCATATGTCGTGATCTTGCGCACCCCGTATGTGTGTGTCACGTTTGTATGTAAGTAACTGCTCAGTTTGGCGTCGAGATAAATGTGATTAGCGTGATAATTTATATTACTAGCTTTTTCCCGCGACTTCGCTCGCATTGAAGTCATTAGATAACTCCTTTTTGACAAACAATTTTTTAATCTTTCGTAACAAAAAACATAAAAAGTATCCTATATTACTTCTAATACCTCCAAGAATATGTGTACAAAGTTTCATGATGATCGGTTGAGTAGCTTTCGCGTGAAAGCATAACAAACAAACTTACATTCACATTTATAATATTAAGTATGATTATGTCATTTGATGTAACTAAATCTGCGTTTCGTGCACATCTAAACATTTTGCTCAGTGTGAAAATATATTAGTATAGGGTCGGGCTTTTAAATTGGATTGTCTGATTCTTAATAGCACTATTCCTTAATTCATTAACTTATTTATACTTTTATGTACAATGGTGGTAAACAAGGTGCTTCTGCAAAATTATATAACTAAAGCCCGACTACGGAAAAGCACAAAACAAGTTTGAAGAGTTATGAAACGTAAACCATTGATTGAGGATGATAATCCTTCAGGAAAATCTAAGAAATACTTAATACGATATATTAAGGTGAAAAATTTCACAAAGCAATGTTATGTTAAGAAATAGATTCTATAGATTGCTAAAATCATAACCCACCTATTGGCTTCGCCGTAGTCGGGAAAAAAGAAATACATCAATCAGGAGGTACTTACAACAAAAAACAATAATACTATACTGTAATACATCATAATATACCCCACAAAATGACGACACAACTGTGAAAATCTATGGGGGGTCTTTACTCAGCAGTGGATGACATCATCATATCAGTCAAAAGAACCCTAAAGATTTCCACAATCGTGCCGTAATTTTAGGAGGAATTTGCCTGTAGATACTCACCACGCTTGGCAAGCGATTTGGTGCGCACAGTATGCCTACTGTTCCACAGAAGGGACGCTGTTGCCCATTCCTCTGGTTTAGAGCCCTTCAGTGGCCATTTTCGACATCCACGGGAGGAGATGGAGTGGTGCTAACTATTTAACCGGACAACTCACGAAAACTTACAAATATATATACGAAGACATACAAGTCTGCATTTATGATAATTATCCTAACCCTAATGAGTGATGGAAATTATTTCATTTATCCTGCTAAGCATTGCATTTGCAAGTCAAATATATATCTTTAACTTTTCGTTAACAAGATGTTGTAATGTTTCAGTCTTTATTACAACAAACATTATAAAAATCTAGGTGCAGTATTTAACAAGGTAAATATACATATCTACATAAACGGATAAACATTGGGATGATTTTTATATAACTATTCTATTTTGAGGCCGCGGTACCTGCAACATTGTCTAATTTTGCATATTACAGCAACGTATTTAATTAGATAATACGCTTTGTTCAAGCTACCGGAACACATGAATAGCAGAGGCAATGATAATAAATTTCAACAATAAAACAATAAACGTAGAAATACATTACAGTTGTTGTACACACGGTTTTATTATGTGAAATATTAGGTCACACCGTCTTTGTAGACAAACTCTTTTAATTTTAGAACGTTTTTAATAGGTATTCGCGATCGCAATTTTGTTACGTAATTTAGATAGCAATTGCAATAAAATATCATGAATATCACTGAAAAAATAAATTATAAGCTTAGAAGCAGACAGATATTGGGCATGTTGATGATTTATATATAATTGCTATAAAAAATTATGATGATATAAAATTACATAATACTTAATGCAAATCTGTTTTCGTATGGAAATGAAGCGCCAAATCGCGCTGTAGTATTATACCCATCTATCTATATCCTTAAATTAAGTGTCTGAAAACTAGAAAGCATATTAATAATCACTTTCACTATAACAACGAGAAATTGTGTTATTCAATATTTTGTCAATAGAATTTCAATAATTTTACAGAGCATGCAAAATCAGAGATACAAAGAGTTATTTATGCAATCTATTTGCTTGAAAAAAATAATTAATTGGTTCCCCGTCGTACTCTCTAACTCTTACTACGATACGATAGCATATCTAATCATAATACTTATGCAAATCCATTTAAAATTCGCTGATTTGGCATAAAAATTAAGTTAGTGGCGCTTCATTTCCATATAAAATCAGCAAATGTGGCATTAACCCCATCTATTGATATCCTTAAACTGTGTCTGAATACTGTTAGAGAGCTCTCTGTTAAAACCACTTTCACTTTAATTAAGAGAAATTATGTTATATTTTATTTGTCAATATGATTTGAATAATCTTGCTGGGTATACAAAATGAAAGACACCGAGTAATTTTCTTGCTGTAATCTATTTGCTTGAGGTAAAGAATTGATTGACTCTCCTTTTTGCCCTCCAGCTATTATACTACGATACAGTAGCAAATCATGAAAAACCTATAACGTTATGTATTATTCTGCCTTCGTCTTGCACTACTCTCATTTCAAACACGCACTGTGACTTCAGAACCTCACTTCCGTGTGTAACAGCCAATATTTCTGCTGTAAGTAAATAAGTGTCAAACAAGGAGGTGATTACACAATCGAAAGTGAAATCCGCACAAAATGTCATATCGACACGCGATGCGAACATGCCGCGCTTCTGTTTAATCAACATAATCACGGGCAGTGACAGCGCTTATTTTGAGTTAAGGGCTTGTACAGACAACTTCCTTACCGTTCTAAATTTAGAATTAACGCGGTTTATTTATTTAATACTTTATGCTTAATGGCATTTTCTACCAGTCGGCCTTAGGGTGATGCCGAGACAAAACATGATACCTAGGTACACAGACGGTGTAACTGTGAGTAGTCAAATGGCGAAAGGCAATTTATCTATTTATAATTAAAAAAAGTTAACATGTCTAGGTTTAATTTCTCAATAGCCTCAGGTATGCCTTCAACTTTCGCTTGGCAATATAATTGTAAGTCATCGGCATAAAGATGATATGCACACTGAAGTTCAGGAGTTGTGAAGTTTATAAAAATAGAGAACAAAAGAGGAGACACAATGCCGCCTTGTGGAACGACATTCTAGATCCCACCAGTTTGACAATTTACCAACTTGAAGTGATTGCTGAAGTTCCCGTTAGATGAGAAGAGAAACAATCCAGCACCTCAAAAAAAAATTCCTTATATTCGATACACGTGGTCTAGGGCGATTGGGTCCGGGATGTGTCCCCGCGATCTAAAAATTTACTGCGCAGGTATTTGCTTCATATTTGGAACGGTGAAGAACACCGCATATCGAAGGGTATAGCTGCATAAATTGCTGACACTCTGAAACGTTAGTATCGTTAAAGGTCACTAATAGTTACGCCTAAGTTAGTAGCACGTTAATGCCGCCGTCAATAAATAACTACTTGAAATATTCATAAAAAAAACTTAATGATTTGACAGTTTACAAAATGTTAATATGGAGTTAGTAGCAGAACACTAGTTGTAGGTTTAACAACCAAGATCATTATACATAGAAGACCAGCAGCTTCCAGTGGCCCTACTATAGCCAAATAACATTCGGGATTTAACGAAATCAGAGGCGAACGCAAAATTGTTGCATACACGGGAGGCTGCTGCTATTCCGTCTGGTGTCCGGATTAAGAATATAACACCACTCTATCTCTCCCGTGGATGTCGTAAAAGGCGGAACCAGACCAGAGGGATGGGTAGTAGCATCTTTTCTGTGGAACAGTAGCTAAACTGCGCTCACCAACCCGCCTGCCAAGCGTGGCGAGTATTGGCAAATTCACCTCAAAATGACGAGGCTCTTGTTCAGCAGGGGACATTCTTTGGTTGATATGACGGTAATGATGAGGATGCTGCTGTCCATTCTCTTGGTACGCCGATTTACCTCTTAGTCGCCTTTTCGATATCCATGGTTGGAGAGGGGTGGTCTATTCGTTGTAAGGAATTAAACGGAATGAGCCATTTTTTTTATCTGGGTCTTCGCTACCATACTAACTGTACTTGACAATATGACCACTGATTCACTTTCCAAGTGCAACACTCGATCAAACGTTTTAGTAGATTTGGAAGTGAACGTCTATGAGTCGTTATGTATGTTAATATTCGTACTCGTAAAGCGCTACGATAATTAAATCAGCGCGAGCTTAAGTCTACATGTCATGGAGAATTGGGTATGGAATCATCTATTCAACAACAATACAAATAATTCTAAGGCCAATCCCGCAAGCAGTTCGAACATCGTACGTAGGTTCTATTTACGCGGTAATCAATTTAATAAAACGCTATATTAAGCTTAACTAACTACATACAAAATGTGGCCAGGATACGAACACTGAATGAAGTTGGCATCTATATTTTTTTCAGGGTTTATTGAAACTACTTCAATAAGTAATAACAAGTTAGACTTATAGTTAAACTTACCTGATGATTTAAAATTAATAAAAGTTATTGGTTATAGGTCTCTTCTTGCAAGAGTCCGGATAGTTAGGTACCACTAGTCGCAGTGCGTTCGTTCTCGAGAGCCTTTCGGTGCTGAAGATGACGATCCAGGTCGTTTTAGGCGGTAAGATTCCGGCCAAACCCTCCGTCCATCCCCAGGGCGGAGGATGTCCAAGAGGATTACCACCGTGGTGATAAAAAAAGGTTGGTACCTTTGCGGTGGAGCGCAGTGCCAGTTATTCGGCTGCCAAGCAGTAGTGTTTAAACTTTAGACATTACTGTGTTCGGGTTTAAAGGGTTTATATCAATCGTGACGCGTCAAAAGAGGTGCTCAACTCGCCAGCGGGATGTAGGTATATAAATATATTTATTTATATATAACCATATGTACAGAAAATTGGTTTTTGTAGATGTTTAACACTAAGAATAATCAAGTAAAAAGTGAAACTTTAACCAAGTAGTTAAAGAGCAGCTTTTATCAGTTTTAATTATGACAATTGTTGTGATTGCACATCGCATCTTGCCGACGAATAAAACAAGTTCGTTGCACAAGTGTATACACGCCTTAAACGACAAAATGACTCGCCACTTCTTCGTGTTGTAACACTTATTTCCGTAAGATATTAAAAGCTGCCAATTTATGTTGCGAAAGCAAATCAGTCATAATTTTTAATGTTATATTCGACATCATTCAACAAATTAATTTTCCGCATTAGTTTTTGCGATGTTAGACTTAATATTATCGGGTTCTCGGTCAGTAGATTTATAATACAATTTCATTTATAGGTATTTTTATCAAATATACGTTTGTTACTGCCGGAAATTAGATTATAGTAACTTACGGCAGTGATTGGCCGAATAGCTTGCAGAATTAGCAACATGAAGTGGCAATAAATGAATGTTTGTGGAATGGAATAAGATGGCCGTTGGAGCAGACAAATTCCTGAGAGATCAGAACCGTGTGTCTTAGAAAATAATCCATTGTCACAACAGTATTCCATTAAGGTTTTTGCGGCTTTTCTCCACAGGACTGCCTTATCCTACAACTACATTATTGAGGCTTAACTTTTTATCTTATTTTTTTCTTTAAAATCGTTGCCCCACACTAAGATTGCTCCTGTGTCGTGGGTGCGTTTACTACCCAAAATCTACAACCCAATGTTATTAGAGTCTGTATGGAATAAACTTTGATTTGGACGTTAACGAGATCAATGATGTACCTAAATTAGATCACCTAACTTAAAACGAAACTTCAACGCTGGTTTCAGCAATATCTATAACCGAGGGTCGAGTATGAGTTTCTTTTATGGCCGAAATTAATAATCGATCTAATCCAAAATTATAAATTTCGGATTCAGGATATGTCTGTTTTTTGTTTCAAATGTCATCGTAACAACAAATCTTAAATCTGAAGCTTTTAGATTAGATTGATTATTATTTTCGGCCAATAGTAATCGAAACGATCTGAAGCGCCCGCTCAAAACTCTTCAGCTAACTGAAGCACCGCACGCGGTAAACGCGCACACGCGTTTACGTTTCGTTTACGAAAATAAACTCACACTCGGCCCTCTGAACACGGTAAAAATTACGAGGGAATAAAAGTTTTGATTGTCATGGTAACTGTAAGTAGTTACTACCACAGATTATCCATTTGAGTAGAAACAATAATATCATTACGTTTTAAAGCAAAGGCATTGTATTTCACATCATTCAAGTGTAAAATTTAAATGGAATCGTGATCAATCCAGTTAAAATAGCTCTAAATATTCAATTGGTATTTGCATAACGTAAAAAATATTTGCAAAAATTACGAAATTTGATTAAATGTTTGTCGTCACGAACCGTAATTAAAAGTGCCGAAACGGATCCGTGGACCGTTGCGTTATACTTGACAATGAAACTGACGCTGCGTCACGAATTCACGATAACGACGTCCGCGCAACACGCAGCCTACTCAACGTCCCACAGGGCTACCACCCTACGATTTGTAGGTAATTATTAAAGCAAGGAAAAGAGGAGAATATGTATTGAGATTCCGGTTGTCTCTTCTGTTTACCCTTGCATTCAAATTAAACACGCATTTTTGTATGTGTTCATTCACAATTAATTAATGAAATTTCTGACATAAGGATTGGTGGTCAGGCATAGCGTTGGTGCTGCGCAGTTAAATAGGATACGGGCGATGAGCCGTGTGGTACCGGCTAAGAATAGCACCAACCCGTCTCATGGTGGATTGCCGGAGGATGGGCAGCAGTGACCTTCGAGTACATCAACAACTCAACTGCGATTGCCAACCCACTTGCCAAGTGTGGTGATTATGGAACCGCCCAATGAGCACACAACACACCTAGACTGGTCGGAGTGCCGGTTTTTGGGGTAGGCATGTGTCCTGTGTGTGTGAACTTTCGACTGAAATGATGGGCGATTAGACCAACTTCCTTGGTAAATCATCATCATTTCGGCCGAATGAAGTCCACTGCTGGACACAGGCCTCCCCCAAAGATCACCACAACCACCGATATGGATGTGTTGTAGGCTCATTGGGGGGTTTTGCCATAATCGCCACGCTTGGCAGGCGAGTTGGCGATCGCAGTTGAGTTGTTAATGTACTCGAAGGACGCTGCTGCCCATCCTCCGGCTAATCCCTTAGTCGACTTTTACGACACCCATGGGAGGAGATGGGGTGGTGGCATTCTGAGCCGGCACCACACGGCAAGGTAAAGGCTTGGTAAATGACTACAGTTTATTTTACACTACACTCAGTCTCAATACACAAGTATCACAGTCAAGAATACAATACTGAGAAGTGCCTATCATATCAAATATGGTGTCGCGATGGCGTCCCAAGGATTACTGTTGAGCTTTACATACTCCCAGACTCTGCACAATACCTTGTCACCGTTTGTGTGTGTGTGTGTCCAGTTATGGCCGGAAAAACTGAAAAATGCTTCTATAACGATCAATATCATATCAGCCACAGGACGTCCACTGCTGAACAAAGGCCTCCCCCTTAGATTTCCACAACGAGCGGTTACATGCCGCCCTCATCCAACGACTCCCAGCGACCTTCACCAGATCGTCTGTCCACCTCGTTGGAGGTCGTCCCACATTGCGTTTTCCGGTGCGCGGTCTCCATTCGAGAACCTTTGTGCCCCAACGGCCATCAGTTCTAAGAGCAATGTGCCCTGCCCATTGCCACTTCAGTTTACTAATCCTTACAAATCCTCCAACGATCAATAACTATGTCTTTATTAAAATTCTTAACTCAGCATATAATATTTCGTTATACCACTACCGAAATTAAAACATTGTACATATAAACCTGTATAACCATAGATTATATTTGTAATGCTTACATAATACGTACATATTTTGTAAGTAAGCATTACAAAGCGTGAAATTTATGGTTCTAAAATGTATGATATATTTTTGGGGTTGGTGGATAAGTACTTGAAAAAATAATTGTTAGTCATTAAAATATTGATCACGTAAGTATTGGCAGCCCTGAGTTTATTTGAAAACAATAAAACACCAGCGTGCGCCGGCGCATTAAAAAGCTAGTAAAGCTTTGCGGGCTGGCCTTCGATGGACGGATACAAGTAATAGTATACTGCATTGTTATTTGTAAACCAATTTACTTACACCCTAGGTCAGCAGGATTGTACAATAAACATAAAATAGAGTACCTGTCTAGATCCGTAGATATTTAGATAGATACTTAGATAGATAGAATCATTGACAAATTGTCGACTTTTTCTACGATAATTCGGTGGGTTGGTGAGCGCAGTATGACTGCTGTTCCACAAAAGGACGCTGCTGCCCATCTCTCTGGTTTAGAGTCCCTTAGTCGCCTTTTACGACATCCACGGGAGGAGATGGAGTGGCGCTATATTCTTAATTCGGGCACCACATGGACATTCACATTTAATATTATGTAACATTCCATGGTGTGGACCTCACAAAAACAATACTTATAACCATTTCCTTATTAGATATACTAGTAGGTACACAATGAGTACAGAAAACTTAGGTATATATAAATATATGTATACTTACTACCTTTTGCCCGCGGCTTCGCATGCGTGGGATTTGGGAATCTACATCATGGATATTGATCGTACAAAAATACTAAAATCGCGATAAAAAAATGGGAGGTAGGAGGGTGAAAAATACTTTACGTCATACCTACCAAATATACAAAAAAATTAATCATTAAAATGGTCGAGCCGTTTCGGAGGAGTGTGACTACAAACACCGTGACACGAGAATAAAAGTTTTCTATATATACCTCATACATATACGCTAAGGAGTCTGCTCTTATCTGCTACAGAATTGTAGATGGCTTAAATTCAATTTGTAAAGTTTGTCTACCGAACAATACCGAGTTGTAAAATAAAATTAACATTGCCATAGTTGACAGATAACCGGCATCGATCTTGAGTGCCGATCATCCCGCTCTTTACCTGCGCATAAGTGATTTTTAGGTCTGTTTGGCATCTGCGCAAACTGATCCCCACATTCACTGACCGCTCAAGATCTGTGCCGGGCGCTAGAGCACGAATTCTTAAAATTAATTGACCCATACGATTGCGCTCTGCATTCCGAGTCGTCAGCACAAGCTGCATTAGCCAAATCTCGTCACGGACCGAATCGCAGGTATTGCCCATTGTCCAGCCAACACCTATTGCGGCTGCGCTGCGGTCTAAACGAGTGGCAACTGCCAATACGCAAGCTTCCATTTCACGACTCGATGATTTTGATCGAGAAAGCAGTGGTATGTTACACCCGTTTGATAATAAAAGATGTTTTTCAGGTCTATTTGGTGTGCGGTAACGTTTTTTCGGAGTTGTACGGTCTACAGCACCAGCTAATAGATCGTTTAATTTATCACAAACTAGTGGTTACCTACCAGTCATTCACACTAATAGTACCTGGCAGATTTGATAGTTACGTCTTGAATACCACAAGTATTTAATTTCAATCTTAGGATCAAGAAAAATCTAGAATAGCAACACGTTTTTTTATTGGTTGCCCGCTGAAAATTCGTCATGAACTTCCTCCGCCCCGGGGATGAGACTTCTATAGGCTAAAACCACCGAAGCGATCATTTTGGGCACCGCAGGTGGGCTCCAGGTCCTCGTAAGATCACACTAGAGCCGAATATTGACACCTACCAAGATATTCGTCAAACGCAATGGGTAACCATTTGAACGGTAACGGGTATGGACACCATTTGCTGGGCAGCCCGTCAGTGCTCTGTACTATATATGAACGCTGCTCCCAAAAAATTATCAATTATGACGATGTGTGATGTGAAGAAATTGGCTAACTATTACTACATCATCTATTGTGTGTGTGAAAGTAAATATAAGCTGCTTACGCACCCATAGTGTGATCAGATTACATTACAAGGCGTGGTCCATATGAGACTATCCTTCGGGTGTGACTATACTGAAATCAACGAAAATTAGGATTAATTATTTTGTAAAGATTTCGTATCAGTCTCAGCATTCGATTATCCATTATCACCTTAATTCCTTGACATACTTAACACATTAATTTAATGGCTCATAAAATATATTGATGATTTCCAAACGCTGGTTGTAACTACATGCTAGGTATATTTTACTTTTGGGTCGCGTATTTTCTTGAACAACAAGCATTTTGCAAGAGAACATTTCATCAAACGCTCCTACGCAATTTGTGCACTCATTGATAAAAAAGAGTAAATTCTTTCAATTTACTTAGTAATAGCAATGTTTATCAAAATAAGTCTGTGGAAATCACATTTACTTTTTATGTTTCAATATAGAAACATTATGAAGTGTTTCTTTTGTTATTTACAATGGCCAACTACGCATCTACAAGAGACCCATCGAAGTAGCGCTTTGAAACCTAGATATTAATTAATGTATTTCAAATAAACATCAACAAGAGCTTTTTCCATATTTTTTTATTTTTATTTATTTATTTATTTGCAATTCCACAATGAAAACTGAAAAATTAAAAATGCATCATTATGGACCCAGTTTGGGCACAGCAAAGTTTACATATTGGAGAAAATTTAATAGAACTATAAATACTAATTAGTTCATACATCATAGCTACACCTGAAATATAATCTGTAAATAAGTGAGAAAAACTTTTTTCCCCTTTTTAAGCACATTGCACGCACGGAGATTTGGCATAGTTAATGTTCATATGGAGGAGGAGTCCAGAAAGTTAAAATTTATGTGAAACTAGCTGGAACCCGCGGTTTCACCCGAGTTTAATTTAAAAGAAATTTAGAGTACTTCGACACAGACACTTGACATAGAATATATATATTGGATTTCAAGGGTTTAATTTTTTTGCGCGGAACCTTAATTATTTGTCGAAAACGAAAGTAGCCTAAGTTATTCCTTATAATGTCAGCTATCTGCCAGTGCAAGTCCCGTCAAAATCAGTCCAGCCGTTTCGGAGATTACCCGGTACAAACAGACAGACAGACAAAACATTTAAAAATTGTATCAAATGTACCGCATATACTTTCATATGCATTTAGTAAAAAGCTGTTATTTTGTCATTACAAACAGACACTTCAATTTTATTTATTTGTATAGTTAAAGTCGAATATCTACCACTAGGCGACCACTGGTAAGTTTATTATCTGTCACGGAAATGCTTGGCCATAACCATAGTCTGGCTACAAAACAAACACCATAAATGTGAGGAAAAAACTGAAACAATCATGTTTCCGTCGTAAACAAAAGGTCAAGTTCTTGCTGCTAAATATGAAAGTTCATTTTAGCAGTTATTTTGTGTTTAAACGTTTCCTTATGCTCGCTTTATTGAAGTACATAAGAATAATTTATCTATATTTATATGATACTCGTTAGTTTTTACAGGTGGCTAACTAACTAAGGGGTTTTGTTCGGTAGTTTCCAAGTGAGGTAGCAGGTCAATATTTACAGATACGAGTACGCGTTAATTTAGAAAATTGTTATATCGCGTTATGAAATTGAACAAATAGCTACTATTCGATTCCTAGTCTACGTTTATATATCAGGACTTATTAAGTAAACCCTAGAAATATCTAATTTAGATATTTTATAATAGCCCCGATCTCTTATCTAAATTTAATTTTAATGTTCCGTCAAAAACTGGCTTTAATCCACCTATATGTGTACCATTAGCGTCCTCAAATTATAGGCAAAGCTCTTTGTTGTACGTGCAAGCAGAAACTTTAATAATATGTGTAAACAGCATGATTTTGATCCATTTAGCACGAGCGTGGTCGCGGCTAGAAGGATTGGAATTTCTTTAAGGGAAACAGTGTATAACCGTTATAATTCTAGTGGTTGCCATATAATTATGTTTCTTTAAACTATGTTTAAATTATGTGTGTATAATTATGTAGCTATAATTTTGTATACTACCAGTTTGATAGATTATAAGTAAAATTTGTTTCATTTTTGTTTGTTTCCTAAGTAAGAACGTTCACTCTGCTTTTATTTTTCTAGATTTTATACGTGAAAACTTGTTATTGGCTGTCTGTTTACTTTACTGTTATCATTTTGTTATATATGCTATAACTCTTCCATAGAAATTAAATTAATAAATAATGAGTACTGCCATATTGAAAATGTGTTACGACATGGTTACAACATGCGTTTATTCGTATTCCTGTATAAAACCTTTTACATATTATGTCGTTGAACTACTGGCGGAATGTGAACACCTAACAACATTAAATTAAACATTCACCACACTGTCTGGAAATAAGAATCAACGACTCGCTAGAAACTGTTACAGATTGAATTATTTTGTAATGCATACTTTTTGTTCATAACCTTCTGCTGGTCCTTCTATACGAGTGCTGTGAAACTGTCAATATTGAGCAAAGCATGGAACTCCTTGCCAGAGTCTGTGTTCTCTGCTACCTATAACTCGTTATCCTTTAAAGTAAGAACAAATAGGCATCTTCTGGGTGCGCTTGCTCCATCATAGAATTCATCCGTAACTTCTATCAGGTATGATCGATCGTCAGGAGCGATTTATGTTGTTTTTCTTTTTATAGAAAATCGTTGCCCCACACTAGGATTTCTCCTGTGTCGTGGGTGCGTTTACAGATATGAATTCCACATACAATACACCCAGACCCGGAACAACTACTTAACAAAATAAGTTTAGTTAATCTACCAGTTATTCATCATCATCATCATCATCATTTCAGCCTAAAAACGTGCGCTGCTGGACTAAGGCTTCCCTTAAAGATTGCCACAATGACCTGTATGGATTTGTTGTGTGCTCATTGGGGTTTTGCCATAATCACCGCGCTTGGCCGACGGGTTGGCGATTGCATTTGAGTTTTGTAAATGTACTCGAAGGTTGCTGCTGCCCATCCTCTGGCTAATCCCATAGTCACTTTTTACGACACCCACGGGATAAGATGGGGTGATGGTATTCTTAGCTAGCACCACACGGCTGCCATTGCACGGCAGCTACCATTTCTTATAGTGTATCTATTTCTCTACTCTAACTACGTAAAAAAACCCGCAATTCCAGTCACAACTCGTGATGCGATAAAGTATACCTACAGTTAATTATGTAACTTTACATCCCATCTGTCTCGAAACCACAAATATTTATTTTTTGTATCATTAACCGCTTTCGTAATTCTTAATTACATGAGTAAATACCAAAGGACCACACCCAAAAGTTACGCGTACATACGGCAAGTTTTAACTTTATATGCAGTACATTTCTGACGACTTATCAAAGGTGCGGACCCATAATAAATAAATAATGTTCCCCGTATGGACAGACACGATTCATTTTCCGGTTATTGGATGTCTTGTTTTGGAAACTTATGCAATGATGAATATGATCGGTAAATTTACCCGAATGAGACGTAATTACTGATATACCTATCAATCAAGAATGTATAGTATGTATATGATCAGTGATCACGTATGACAATATAATATTATATGCTACCTTCTCAGTTTCTAGTGTTGAATAGCTTGCAGCCGAAGAACTTAGTAAATTCTTATAAATATTTCGCTGTATGTAATTATTTGTACATTAGAAAGTTTCAACTTCCTATTTTTATTCTAATCGCAGGAAACGTCACACGTTACTGACATTTCCTACAGCAAGTTTACACATAAATTACAATAGGCAAAAGTCGTCCACTGCTGGACAAAGGACTACTGCCATAAACGATCAGTTATATGCCGTTTGTAGGAATTTGCCTTTATTCACCACGATGAATGGCAGGCGATTGGACGAGCGCTGAAAAGCTGCTGTTCTACAGAGGGACGCAGCTACCCACCCCTCTGGTTGCAGAGTTCCTTAGCCTCTTTTTACGACGACTCGCAATATAAATTATATTAAAACTTTATCAGAATTTCTTAGAAATACGAATATAGCATAGCTCAGAATACCACCACCCCATCTCATCCTATGGGTGTCGTAAAAGTCGACCAAGGGATTAGCCGGAGGATGGGCAGCAGCGTCCTCGAGTACATTAACAACTCAACTGCGATCGCCAACCCGTCTGCCAAGCGTGGCGAATATGGCAAAACCCCCCAATGAGCCCACAACACACCCATATCGGTCGTTGTGGTGATCTTTGGGGGAGGCCTGTGTCCAGTAGTGGACTTCATTCGGCCGAAATGATGATGACGAATACAATAAATATCTCTACAATAACTGCGAGCGTCATAAACCGTTCAACTGTGTCAACTGTGTCTATAAAATCTTCCGTAATTTTGAGCAAATACGCAACCGAGGTTTCTTTGGTCTTACACCTGCAACATGCTACATTTACCGTGTGCGAACCAGTTCCGCTGTCATCGAATTAAATCAGCTCACCAAATTACGCAACTGCCCTGCGCGGTGCAGCGTTCATTTTGGTGAAATTGCCACTATTACGTAATGACAGCCATCTTACCATACTTGCTTTACACTTGAATTTATAGAGATTTATAAAGTTAATGTTGAACGAAAGAGAAATTTAATTCAACGATATCTTCCGATACAGTCTGTATGTATCGCTGCAAATATTTGTAAGATGGATACAGGAAGTAGCGGACAACGAACTGTAATTGAATCACAATTACACGACTTAACTTTCACATAAAATTAATTAGAATAAGGGAATTTATTTTATGGATTCCAGAATTTTCACCACCTTCTTCTTTGTTCCAGGTGGAGATATTTGCTAACCTTACTTCTGCTTAGCGTGGCGTTCGCGGCAGAAGATGATGACCACATACCTGATGCTGGAGTAGACGAGAATGATGAACTAGCTTTGAATCAAGAGGTGAGAATGATTTTTTAAGTTGAACCTCCAATTTCAAGGTTGTTACCAAGTGACGGTTTTGTTAAAATCTTGCCAATAGCAAGTATCAGAGGAAATGTTCTTTCATCATGTCAGCTAAAGGAAGTCCACTGCTGAACAGAAGCCTCCCCCATCGACGACTGATTACGGCACACGCCGTCAGTTTGGGGGGAATTTGCCAGTGCTCGCCACGTTTGGCAGGCGGGTTGGTAAGCGCAAAATGGCTGCTGTTCCACATAAGATACGCTGCTGCCTATCCTTCTGGTTGAGTCCCTTGGTCGCCTTTTACGACAACGGCTGGAGATGGGTAGTGCTATATACTTAATCCGGACACCACAGGGAGTAAATACTGTTAATGTTTTTTTTTTTCGGCCTAATGAAATCCACTCCTGGACACAGGCCTCCCCCAAAGATCACCACAACGACCGATATGGTGTGTTGTGTGCTCATTGGGGAGTCTTGCCATAATCGCCACGCTTGGCAGACGGGTTGGCGATCGCAGTTGAGTTGTTAATGTACTCGAAGGACGCTGCTGCCCATCCTCCGGTTAATCCCTTAGTCGACTTTTACGACACCCACGAGATGAAATGGGGTGGTGGCATTCTGAGCCGGCACCACACGGCACAGCCGGCACCACACGGCACGTGTTAAATGTCATTTATACTGACTATAATTTTAAGTTTTGATGCTGTTATTTAATTCCTGAGAAGTAATAAGTAGACAGAGCCGTTTTAAAAACATTGGACTCTAAAAATTCCGAACTTTAATTTCAATGATACAAGAGATAGTCTTCTATCAAAGTCCATATTACTTCCTGATTGGTTTTGGAAATGAATGACTGTCTCACAAAAATAAATCAAACACGTAATTTGTAAGATATTGAATCACTGCTGTGCTGCCCGACATATCTTATAATTAACAATTGATTGAACCGCTTTACCAATCAGTAAGTTCGCGACTCACTTGCGTATCTCTCAGTCACGATTTAGCCTTGCTACTGTCGCTTTCTTTATCTAGATCTAAATCTATGATCTGAAACATTTGATGACTCACGAGGGATTCTAGACACTTAAATCGCATAAAGGCTGCGCGTGATTATTTTTCATTAATTGTGAAATGCTTTCAATTGCTTCCATACCAAGGTGACGAGAACATTAGCCATCGAAATGATAGATGACGGTAATGACCGTACGAGATGTGCGGTTGGAATATTACTTATTTATGATGCGGTGTACTACATTGTTCAATTTAAATCTAAATATTTTTCAACTATGTGGGTGTGCATGTTTTGTAAGGCGACATTCAAATTAACTTTCAAAAGCTCACTTGTATTTATCGATTCTAATTCTTGGATAAAATATTACTTTTGAATTCGCATGCTAAAGTATTGGATTTTAAAAGGATATTAGCAGGAGGTAAAGGGTAGGTATCACATAAACAAGTATTATCAATTAACTGTTTCTTATGATATGACTGTTTTAACCTCAGAATAGAAAATTTTGTTTTATGTTCTGTGGTTTTAACAACATGATAAAAATAGGTAATGCATTTTATGAATTCTGTTTGTCAAGTAATGTTGGTTATGTTCTTCTTGAAACATTTAATTAAAGTTGAAATCAATAATAAATGTTAGTAAAAACAACAAAAACAAACCAGGTAGAGATAAAACCTCAACAAAAATAGTTTTACCAGCAAATCGTGACCGAAATCAAGTTTTACAATATAGCCGTTTTACACGATGCAATTTTCTACAGTACCTATTTCATGTCAATGTCCGTCCAGCAAGGCCGTTGAGAGTGAAAGTCAAGAGCTATTATTTACTATTTTTCTTAATTTTTCCTTTTTTTACACGGTTTCTACACGATACTTACCTCCAACCACCATATTCCGATTTCGGCGGAAAGGTTATTTTATTTTCAAATCATGGTATTACTTATTCAAGATTTATTTTTAGAGATAATGTTAAGGTCTCTTTTCTGTTTTTATTTATTCAGTACTCAGTATATTTATTGCATGTATTCACAATGAAGTCTTAGGTGGTAAACATAAATTAAGAGATCTACCGTGGACCCCGTCGGGCACATGCAGAGAAAGAAGCGAGAAAGAAGACATAAATCTATATTACTGTAACAATAAAATTTGTATACATCAATTACAGTGCTGTCGTTTAGGTATTCATTGATACTATAATAAATTTTGTCGAGTAATTTTTGAAGTGAATACTTCTTTTAGCGCGGCATGCATATTTTTAGATGAGATAAAATCTCTGGACTCGCGACACCGTTACGAGACGCTAGACGTTTAGTTTAGCGTTTCGCCGTCGGGATCGCATTAACCCTAGTACCCATTTAAAAAATGTCTAACGCACCAAAATAAGTTTTCACTTCTGTTGGCACTCCCGGAGTGCACGCCGTATTTTTTTTAAATTTATGTGTAAATGTATTACTTTTATTTTCCCCTTTGATGATTTCGTTATATCTATTTTATCTATTTAGAGGTAAAAAATAATAATATATAGGTTATTGTTTGTTTGAGTACCTACCAAAATACTATCTAAAAATGTACATACATATATAACTTTTTTGGTATTTATATAAGTTTGGAGCATCATGTGTCTGTTGTACAAATAAATATTTTGCTAATGATTCATTATACAATAAATAAACACTCTTAATTCATACGTCATTCTTTTGCGAAATCACGTGAAAAAATGCAAAGAACGCAATATAATAAATCTATCCGTTTGACTTCGTTTAGAACCGAGCGCCAAGATTGCATACGTTCTGTTATTCATTTTTCATTAATAATGCTATGGTTTGCTTCCGATCATTGCAGTTAGTAGCTTTTACCCGTTATTTTGGTCCCGTGGTTATTATTATGTATACCAATAAGTTCAGCAAAATGTGTCCTGTTCATCCAAGGACGTAGAGTACACCATTATCTGACTCCACCTGACATAACACTTGTTTAAAGACTTTATTCTGGTAGTAATCGGGGAACCAATTCGGTTACTTGCTTTTATATGTTATCATTTCAGGAACTTTTTTTTTGTTTTTGTTTTATTGTATTCCATCTCATTCTCTTACACGTTCAATCCTACAGATATATATGTTTGTCTCTTCTCTTTCTACGTAACGGGCAATGATATTACGGAACAAATTCAACCGCTATACAGCCCAATCACTCGAAATTAATAACACGTGGGGCTCATTGACATGTAAAAGCCCTCTCTCCCGGATCTTTTTACATGTAACAGTGATACAATACTTGATAGCAACACATTGTCATCGTCGTCCCGCACGACTGCGCGCTTGTGCCTCGCCATTTTTTTTTTGCCGCCAGTATTAAGCGTTGCCGCAATGAAATTTGCACGCGTCGTCAACAATCGAAACTGTTTATAATACAAATTATCCATCGGTAATTGCGTAAATTATGTAATTTTACTGTAACTGCTACACTTACTTCCAGTTTTTTTAGTTTATCGGTGTAATAAAAACCTGACTACGCGCTGTAACTTTCCGGATTATTTTTAACAAATTTACGTGCACATGAATGAAAATCGTCACTTATATTTTCGGTGTGAGCTGTGCCTTCTTCATCGTCACTTGAATGTGGTAACAAATAGTTAATGACAGTTATACATGCGTTCATAGAACAAAAAATAACGAAAGCGGTCATATTTAGAGTTAAGCACGTATGGTGTTGATAAAGTATCTGCTTTGACATGAACTATCCATGTATGAGTTCAGAAAATAGCAGGTTTTATACTGGTAGATAGTAGTATAAGTTTTTAAACTGACATGGACACTAACACTATTATTAAAACTGAAAACGGGATATTTGCCGTGTTTTTTATTGGTTTCGAGTTCCCTAAATGTTGAGCTGTTACAAGCGCCACGTTCACGGATAATTGAAGTTGCGGGTGTTTACGATCAGAAAAAAATATCTACCCTCTTTCTTAAACGTTTTGTATAGCGGTTGTAAATACCCCGTTTTAAATTTAATTAAAAATAGATTATGTAGTTTGCCGTCTGCAAATAACATTAGGTAATTTCTTCACTGTGAACAGATCATTTGTAATCAGTGTAAGCGAAAAAAGCGAAAAAAAGCCCTAGAACTTTGCGTCGGTCGTCTCATGAATTTACAGATCTTGGCTGCAGTTTATTTAACTCATTTTCATATCAAACAATTATTATCGTGTATCCTAACGCTATTTTGAATAAAAACAATATAGCTGCTATTTATTTTGACATAAAACTGCAATGTAAATAAAAAATAAACGGCTGTTGTTTCACTACAGTTCACGGATGAGGTTATCGCACGCAGTAGCATAATAATATCATATCATAGTACATTAATCAAGTAGCGTTTGGATCGCATTGTTTACGATACATTACGTGCTGAAAAATGACATAAACTGTGTAACCTATTATTTCCGAGAATGGCTTTCCTATTGTTAATATAGGCCTGAGTGTAACCTCTTTCCAAAGTTTTCGGTACGTTGTCGCTTACACCCTGTATGGGCTAACAGACAAGGCCTTCAAATTGAGCCCTGAGACACGCCCGTTGTTTATACAGACCTTGAAGTTGTTGTACTACTGTCTATGATGTCCTTTGTAAAGATACAACGATATAAAAAATCGACCACTTATTTCATATTGACTAAATTAAATAGTAACACTGACGAGAAACCGTGAAAGATCGGGTTAAATCCTGAAATCACGTATCTGAAGCCTAAAAACATTTTAGGTCAGATTAGATTTTGAAATTTGAACATAAGCGTGTCACGACCCACATAATGAAAAGGCGTAAATTATTACACAAGACGCAGACAAAATCTCGTTAGCCCTTCCAGCCTTAAATACAGTAGTCTTGGACTCACGTTAGTCGTCAATTTATTTTACATTTTATACCTGACCTTGCAATTAACATACTACTGTATCGAAACAGTTCTTCACAATATTCAATATTATTCGTATTCAAATCAATATTCTAATTTCCAGGAGTCCCGCAACCTTCGGCCGCGCGCGTATACACCTACAGCCTACAACGCGTTGCCTAGTGGTTTCCGACCAACGCCCTCATTAGCTGAGCTAGCAGGCTACCAGCGGCAACAGGAGCAACAAGAGCAACAATACGTACTGCAACCCAGACCTACGCAGCAGCAGTACATTGACGAGCCCAGACCTACTCAAAGAGCACCTCATAGAAAGGTATGTAACAGGGTTTTTTGGGTCTGACAAAGTAAGAATTATACGTGTTCAATGTTACACCTACGCAACCGCAGTACATGGCAGAGCCTCCATCAGCTACTGCGTTTGCTCATTAAGTCAACTCATGAAACCAAATAATAAACTGTAGTCATATTAGGAATAAAAAATATACATAATGGGTAAAGATACTGCAATAGTTGGACCATACCTTACTACCAGGTTATACCAGGGTACACACAGGACAGCTTCTTAAGCTGTACAAAGCATATGTCTAGTGTTTTATGGAGTATTGCAGCCATTAAAGGACGGCTCAGCAATGTACCAGCTAGCTGTACCCAATTTGGTAGAACGTATAGCCAAAAGCATAGGCGAAGAAGCACTGGTGGCCATGTTCCACAGCCTGGCACATCGGTGAAACGCTGTTTGCCTGTCAGTCTTCTACAGATTGTACTTCAGAGAGTGTGCGTGGGAACTACACGTACTGATCCCACCATCTCCCCTCTACCATTCGACTTCCAGACACACTGCAGGCAGACTACGATATATCGTACTCAGCGCTTCTCCTCAACTTTAATTATGCACACAGCCAAAATGTGGAACTCCTTGCCAGCGTCTGCTTTTCCTGCTATCAACCATTATTAAGCTTTAAAGTAATAGTGGTAGATCTCAACCGTCGCTTTCCATCAGTCGAGATCCATGCATGAATAAAAAAAGGACGACTGAAATTGCCATCCAAACTAATTTAAACCAACATTGACAATAAACATAATAAAATATTAAAACTACAGCAGCAAGAGCAGCGACCTGCGAGATTGCAGCAACAGCTGGTCCAAGAAGTTGAGGACGAATTAGAAGAGAAAGAAGAACCCGACCGTCTGTCCCAACTGCTGCAGCAGTCCAAATTCAACTGCGTGAGCAAACAGACAGGCTACTATGCGGACGAGGAATTGAACTGCGAAGTGTTCCATTACTGCCAGGATAATGTGAAGCACTCCTGGATATGCCCCGATGGATTTACTTTCCACCAGGTACGCATGCTTCGTCATTAATTCATTTTCTGTTACTGAATATTGATCCGATTTACTGCAAGAGCCTTACCAGCCGGCTCCTCCAGTTCAGTTTTTGTGATAAAATTATCGGTTTACACCTAGCGAAATGAAAAGTAAAATTTATAAAAATTTGTTGGTCATTGTTATCTTACACTTTTGTGTTTGCAGATACTCTCTCCATAAAGTATATGGAGGAGAGAGTATCTGCAAATACAAAAGCAGGACTCGTTCGATGATGATGACACATAATTATACTAGATATTTTGTGAAATTCGAAAGTTTTTACATCACATTACATATTTCGTTACAGGCTGTATTTAAAAGTAAATAGTTTATGAATTCGGTAATCTGTATGGAACCTGCAAGGGGGATTATTTAGCGATATAGTAATCATCATTAGCCAGAGTTTTGTCGACTAGTCCAAACATCTAGAAAGAACAAATCCTATTCTGTTTTCTCAAAATATTGCTAGTACCCTTAGCTGAACCGAATAACTTATGTATTATAATTAAAAGTAATTTTATCATAATATCTGACAAATGGTAACTAAATTCTGAATCAATAACTCTAATTACTCCTTCCAGGTCCACTTGATCTGCATGCCACCAACGAATGATAACATTTGTCAGACGTCATCTAAGTACCATTTCGTGAACGAGTACCTCTACAAACCAATCAATGAGGAGGAGGTACAAAGAAAACCCAACGTGTCCCTCAAGTATTCTGACAGGTACTATCCCGCTGAGGTGTACAGGGACGACAGATACGAGCAGGAAGATGACGAAGAGGTGAGTAATTCGAGGCGCACTTATGATTTTTAGCAATATGTTGTTGCTGTTATAATTTTAGTGGTCTGTGTGATTCTCGGCAAAGAAAAGATCACCCCTTTCCATCCATGGGTGCCATAAAAGGTGATTATCTAGAGTATAGGCAGCAGCATCCACCCGTGTTCTAATAACAACGTACTGGTACTGTTCCTGCAACGCACAACGATCACCAATCCAAGCCTGAATATGGCAACATGGGTATGACTGCTTATTGTAGTGATAATTTGGAAACCCATGTTCAGAAGTGGATGTTTACGGGGTCACGTGTGTGATGTGTCAAAGTACCTAAATATTATCCTAGAATTTCAGTTAAGCTGTCAGTTAAAATGACTAAGAACTTAATTTTAATGTAAATGTGAATGTAATGAAATATGTAAATCGTTCTTTGAATATAATTGTATATTTGACAGGAGTTGTTGAATTTGGTGGGACAGAACTGTTCTCAGATTCTAATCTCATCTTTAGATAAGCCGTGATTAAAATCTCGATTTGTTTTCATCGGTATTAAATGTTATAATAACTTACAGGATGAGCCTCCCCGTCGCCAGCAGCAAACGCACCCGCTTCAAAGAGCTCAAGCGCAACCCCAGGTGTTTAGATCCGCCGAAGAAGTCAACATTCCACTGGTCCAGAGGCGCCCTCAGCGCCCCTATAACTTTGACTTCTAAACTGCCTCTCTATTTAGGCGCCAATTCATTATTGGCTATAAGTTCCAGCTGTTATTTGCCAATTAAATTTAATATATTGGATTAGCCATTTCTATTCAGTGGTTCTTGACTTTAAAGACGAGGATAGTTCTAAATTAGTTAAGGAGGAAAAATTTTAAAATTTAAAATTTAAATTCTGTAATCTTCGTTTATATATATATCTATGGTTGAGAATCACTGAAGTATATGAACAAATCGGGGCCAACCCTTATATAGTCAGTTCTCAGTCACGAGCTCTCATTTTGTATGCAAAAATGGCAGCTCACGACTGGGAACCGGCGGTTAGAGCTAACATATTAAGCCCCTGGTGTAATGATTTGTGAGGTGCTATAAATATTATAACTAAAGTTTTGCAATCGACCCTCGATTGCTAGATTTGTACCATCACATTTTTATATGTAAGGTTAAGTTCTAATTAAACTTATTTATGTTTTTGTACAATAAGTCACAAATTAGTTGTAAGCTAGTCTTTGCGTAAACTAAATAAGTGTAATAAAAAATGAAAATCATAATTAATTTTATTCAAAATTTCCCTTTATTTTACTATCATGATTCTAAAACACTTCATCAAAATTGTAATTGTAGTGATCATTTAAAATGAACAGCTCGTATTGATGGCATTTCTATCAATCGGTTAATCACCTTAATTATTGAGACTACTATTGATACAGATTGGACCAAACCTTTTAGCCTCTCTGAAATTAGACTTTGTGCAAATATCGTGCGTTACTTACATTGCATGTACGCAAGATGCACACATACAGGGGTACCAGGCAAACGTAATGGTGAATACGCCGCGCTCTCCGTCAAATGTTCCCGCACACGCCTATAATTTTGACACTCCGCAGGAGTACGCCTCATATTTCTATAATATGCGTAGAGATAGGTAAATAGAATCATTGTACTTAATTGCGGCATGTATAAGCATTACACCACGGACATACCACAATTCCAATCTGATCTTGTGGTCTACTCTCCAGGAAAAGAATAGGTTAATAGTAATATCTGTAATTATAGGGATCAGCTTTGAGTTCTGGAACAAAAAACAGAAGGTAATACGTCCTATTACGATTGTTTGTGTATTTATTCATTTACATTTGATAATGCTTTACCTAATCCTTTAAATTGCCATTCCTGGCATGAAGTTCCTTTATCAAGCAATTGTCTTGTTATCATCATTCCCGATTGTTCGTCTAAAAAGGCTTTATATTCAGCATCTACCATACATTTTTCCTGACACATTGGTGCCGTCGCAGCATGTTGTGAATTACACTTGGGGCAACCTTCTGAAGAAGCTAAATCATTACTCTGTACAGGTGCTGGTATTGGCCGTCCACTTTCCGGGCTTGGTAAAGAATTTTCATGGCAAGGCGCTGGGCAAACTTCATCACACACGGACTGAGAAAGGCTTGGTATAATCTGGCTGTTGATTGTTCGTGTAGAATGCTTGCAACTCGGGAATGTGGAAAGTTCCTGATCATCAGGCTCCATATTGATTATTTGTATGGAATGCTTACAATTTGGGGGTGTGCACAATGTTTGATCATCAGGCTCTTTAGTTAAACTAAGACCTTGTTCGGGCCTTATATCATCATCTTTTTGGCAAAGTGCAGAACATTGAGTACTGCTGTGATCGGAAATGTCACCATCTCGTACATTTTCCAAAGGGTTTTTATTAGATGACAGGGAACAAGATATTTCATCAGGCTCTTTAGTTAAACTATGACCGTTTTTGGGCATTATTTCACCATCTTTTTGACCATCTGCAGAACATTGACTGCTACTATGATCTGAAATGTCGCGATCTCCAACACTTTCCAAATGGTTTTTATTAAATGATAGGGAACAAACAAAATCGTTGTGTTGTTCTTTTGATTGCAAAGGTGTTTCACATTCTCCAGTGCATATAGTTTCCTTTTGAGATTCTACTGCTGATTGGGAAGAGTGACAAGATTCGTGGTGTATGCCACTAAGGGCTGGCTGGGCGTCTTGTGAGGAATGTTTACAGCAGGGTACATTACTAGATATTTGTTCGTATTTTACCTCGTCAGCAGATCTACAACGTTGTATTGGCTGTCTGGGTTTCAGCGAAGAAGTCTGGACACATAGTCTAGGGCTAGATTTGAATTCGCGATACCCATTATCGGTAGAATGTGACTGTTTTTTTGCGCATTCTTGCAATGATGATTGGCTGCATTTACAAGTGGCGTCAATTATAGTGCCTGAATTTCTGTTGTTTTCAGATACTATGGGGCAAGAATGTTTGCAACAGATAGGCTTGCCCAATTCTTGACAACGTTTGCAGTAACTTTTATCAGATTCTGTTGCTAAAGAATGCTTACAACAAATAAGCCTGCCCTTTTGTATACATCGCTGGCAACAACTTTTTGCCGATTCTTTAGAGGGCGAATGTATACAAGAGACAGGTTTGGCCAGTTTTTGATAACGTTGGCAGCCACTTTTGTCGGATTCTGTTGCGGAAGAACACTTGCAGCATATAAGCCTACTCTTTTGAATATATCGCTGAGAATAACTTCTTGCCGGTTTTTTAGAGGACGAATGTTTACTGGAGACAGGCATGTCCATTTTTTGACAACGTTTGCAGCCACTTTTATCGGATTCTGTTGCGGAATAATACTTGCAACATATAGGCTTGCACGCTTGTATACAACTTGTTTGAACAGGACTGACTTTCTGAGGGTATGACCACGCTTGTTCTAGCATAGTTTCTAAATACGAACTTGTTTCTTTTAAATTAGTAACGTTTTGATTTTGCTTGCAACTATGACAGCCTGTTTTGTGGACTAGTGTTAGTTGCTTAAGAATTGCTCGCGCTTGTTCCAGCATGGCTTCCTTGCAAGCACTGGAGTAAATTGAAGGTGTTTTGATACTGCAACGCGGACAACTACTTTTATGATGAAAAGTTAATTCTTGAAGAAATACCTGCTTACGTTCTGGCATCAATTCACTATTGGTACTAGATTGCTTTCTCTTACAACATTGGCAGAGATTATCGTGACCGGAACATATTTTTATCGCAGATGTCTCTTGCTCGGATGGCTCTTGTTTTTCCTCATGTACGAAACATTCGCAAGCGTGATTCGAAGTATTTCTTCTAGCTTCTTCATTTGAAGATACCGATGCGGCTCCAATATTAGTAGGTCTTGTGTATCTATCACTGTAGTGCTTATTGTTAGGCGAATTATAGCCGCAAATTGACCGGCCCTTTTGCTTACATCCTTCACAACAGGCATTGTGGTCAGTAATTACTTCTTCACAATTATAATTACTGAGACCATGATCGTGTTTAGAGCATCCTATTTCTAAACTTCGATGATCGATTTCCTGGTGCCCTATGAAATGTTGATGCAAAAATTATCGTAATAATATTATACTTTTATACCGCAAGAGTTAATAAGTACGTGTCTAGCCTGTCTAATAAGTTCTTGTAGACTAAGTTCATATTTTACAGACTGTGTCTTTATTTCTATTTATAAAGTAATTTATGTGTGTACGCATCAATGTTATATGAAATCAATATCACATCGACTTTTTTATTAATTTTTATTGGTCATCATTTCGGCCGAATGAAGTCCACTGCTGGACACAGGCCTCCCCCAAAGATTATCACAACGACCGATATGGATGTGTTGTGGGCTGATTGGGGTGTTTTGCCATAATCGCCACGCTTGGCAGACGGGTTGGCGATCGCAGTTGAGTTGTTAATGATATCGAAGGACGCTGCTGCCCATCCTCCGGGTAATCCCTTAGTCGACTTTTACGACACCCACGGGAGGAGATGGGGTGGTGGTATTCTGAGCCGGTACCACACGGCAATTTTTATTGGTGCCCAGTGGAAATTCTTCACGAACTTCCTTCGCCCCGGGGAAGAGCGAAGGGGTATGCTGGACTCCTACCGGCTAAAACCACAGGAGCGGTCATCTTCGGCACCTAAGGGAGGCTCCAGGTTCTCGTATGATCACACTAGAGCCGCCCACTAGTGCCACGCCTATAGGCTCATTTCGGAGAGGGTGACTGTAAAGCGGGCAACCCCAACCCCTAATATATATTTACCAGATGGGTTCGGTGTATGGACTTGTGCACATCCTATTCGGCCTGGAAGACTTGATGTTGAAGTTGAAACTGATTCCAGTGAGTCAACTATATCGAGGGGATTTAGGTATTTTAACCATTGAGGTAAATAAGAGAGGTCGAAGAAATGCCTCCATCTGAATTTATTCTCGGTCTCGTCGTCGTTATTGCAAATTTGGGGAGTTTCGACTTTCGTATCTAAGTGCGATAAAGGCCGTTGAGCGGTAATTACATTCGAATGTGATTCGGTCTGTGCCACATTTTCATCTTCATCTCTCTTCATTAAACCACTTAGCTTTTCACTACTATTCATTATTGACTCTTTAAACAACTAATTCTAGTAGATATCATTTATATTTTGTAAGATAAATATCAATGTGTTTATGGCATTCATAACATTAACATATTACATATATGACTGATTTTCATTAATGTAATATGACTTCGTACTTTCTATTTAGGTCGCTACAAAGTTTAGCTTCATCATAATTGAATATGAGACTTGATTTTATGAGTATATTTGTATCATCAGCAGACGAATTTACTGTAAAAAAAAGTAAGTAAAGAGGCATCCAGCGTTTAAGTCATAAAATCAGGTATATATGTAGGGTACTTTTAAATGAACTGCTCAAATGTTTAAATGAGATTCAGAAGGTAAACTTAAAGATGCCTGTCGAGAAAAACACCAGCATATTTTTAGACGTATATTATTTTTTCCGCGCACTGGAAAACGCAACGTGGGATAACCTCCAACGAGGTGGACAGACAACCTGGTGAAGGTCGCTGGGAGTCGCTGCGTGGGGGCGGCATGTAACCGCTCGTTGTGGGAATCGAAGGGGGACGCCTTTGTTCAGCAGTGCTATGCAGCAGTGATATGATGATGATGATATTTTTACTGCATTGATTCTCCGTATATATAAAAATATCACAAGTACCCGCATACCGGTAAAAGCTATTACCGTGACTTCATCCATGAGGGAACTAATTTAATGTCATAAGGGATCTTAACGTTACACCATAAATGTATTCTATGTCCTATTACACGAAATAATATATCACTCAGCCACTTTTCACTTGACCTGACCAGCATGTTGAGCGTGAATTGAGAAAGAAACATGTAAATGTGTCATCTTTCACTTTTTTATGTATCCTTGTAACATTAACGTCATTCGCCTAGTGGTAAAGGGGCCTACTCAAAGCCCTGCCTGCAGGGCCCTACATGTAGTATCTCTGCCGGATTATATAGTGTGAGTGTTTGCAGAGCTGATAAATACTCTGTTTTTCTGGCATTGAGTAGGCTCTTTCAGCGTCATGCCTGTTTATAACAATTATTATAGTTATGCTACCCAGGACCAATCCTGCGGCGCAACACACTGCGCTCGTCACCTCGAGCTATCATCATATCGGCCGTACAAGGTTCACTACTGAACAAAGGCCTCCCCCATAGATTTCCACAACTGTGTCATTATATCAGGAGGAATTTGCCAGTACTCACCACGCTTGGCAGGCGGGTTGGTGAGCGAAGAATGGCTACAGTTCCACAGAAAGGACGCTGGCGCCCATCCCTCTGGTTTAGAGTCCCTTAGTCACCTTTTACGACCTTCACGGGAGGAGATGGAGTGGTGCTATATTCTTAATCCCGACACCACACGGATAAGCCTCCTCGAGCTTTAGTATATATATACATATTCGGTATTATTAGTAAGGTTATAGCTAATTAGTTATTTTATCTTGACGATAGACGCATTGGCTAAGCGCTTGGTCATCTGTGCTCAGGTTCGATACTACACGAAACATTGTTTTGTATGTCTTACAGTTGATATATATTTGTGCATGAAAGTCTGGATTGGATGTGAGGCATATAATGAAATAAAATAAATACGTCCGTAAGCAAAAAAAAAAACTTACGAAATTGTATGATCCGCATTATGAACTTACAAATTGTAACATAAGATGTTTTAATCTTTTTTAGGAAATACCACAAGCAATTCGCTGTAAGGATTTTCGCGCGTTTCGTCAATTCAACTGACGCTCTTTTCGTACAATTGTTGTTCTGAAAATAACATTGTAGAAGAGAATTCATAAAAAAGACACTTATTTTTAACTGTTGCCGCTTACTTACCTGTATCAAATAATTAGAACTAATTTGATTACCTGAAAATGCTAAGAATACTAATAAATAAAGGAACTGCAGTATGTTATAATACTGATAGCAAGTTGAAATACCCAAGTGAGTAAAATTGATCACAATGAAATGCGCCAACGAATGTTGTAAAATTAATGACAGCAAATAAATATAGGCAATGGAAGCCCCTCCAAATATCAACAAAGATGCTTGATATGAAAATCTCCTACATGATATTTTACTAAGGAAACTATTAGCTTTACGATTTCCAAGTATGTATTTTCGAACAAGTTGAATTTTTTTGTAGAGTTTTTGCATTAAATGCTTGTGTGTCCTTAGTTCATCGAGTCCGTTAAATTAAATATTACAGAACCATTTTGATGTTTTAAAGTATTTTTATAAGTTTCTTCTGGTATTGGTACCCCATCATTATATTTTATTGAGACATTTGCTGTCAATTTGATGTGTGTGATAAGTAATCTATGGGTTATATGCTCTTTTTATAAGAAGAGATATAAGGCGACAACCACTCCAAAATCATCGAATCGTTAAATCAACCGAAACATCATTGCATTATTTATGTAGCAGCCAAATATATAGTATTACCTACCTAACCAACAAAATAAGAGTGAGAGGACAAAGAATAGAAAATTACAAATACCTATATGCATTGGTATATATATTACTGTCCTATATGTATAAACTTATTATATTGAGACCTGTTTGTTATCGCCTGGAGAAAGAGTAAGCCGATTAATTTAACCGTTACCCATCCCATTTCATCATCATCATCATCATATGAGCCAAAGGATGTCCACTGCAGAACAAAGGCCTCACCCTTAGATTTCCACAAGGAGCGGTTACATGCCGCCCTCATCCAACGACTCCTAGCGACCCTCACCAGGTCGTCTGTCCACCCCGATAGCGGTCGTCCCACGCTGCGTTTTCCGGTGCGCGGTCTCCACTCAAGAACCTTTTTGCCCCAACGGCCATCAGTTCTATGAGCAATGTGCCCCGCCCATTGCCACTTCAGTTTACTAATCCTTTCAGCTATATATATATTTCAGCAGTGGACTTCATTCGGCCGAAATGATGAATATCGACAACTTTAGTTCTTCTACGGATCTCCTCATTTCTAATTCGATCTCGTAGAGAAATACCAAGCATAGCTCTCTCCAAAGCTCGCTGAGTGACCTTGAGCTTTCTTATGAGGCCCATTGTGAGTGCCCCATTTCGTTGGGCGTAAAATGGTAACTGTCCTTTTATATAATTGAAATTAAAAGTATCGTATTCCAGGACATAATCTACCGTTCTCATCAAGTTCAGCCATTGTGCGTGGTGGAGCCTCAAAAAGAAATGCCCCCAAAAATGTAAAATTAAATAGAGAAAGATTGCAATATAAATATATTTTTTAGGCCCCCTGGGCCATTTTATGATTTCTGATGTGAATCGTATTACAATTCTCCTAAAGTGGCCTTTTTAGGCTCCCTGTATGAATTAAGGATATTAGGTTTCATCTGTACGTTTTTTGAAATGAATACACTTAATGACTTAATTTTTTTTTATAAACCGCTTTTTAATCTTTTATCGTATTTAAAATAATCGACAAAACAAAAATAATACTTATAAAACAGACATGGTAACAAAAATAACCAGATAATTAAATGATTATTTATCAATTTCCTATCGTGTATGGTAGTAGAAGCAATCGTCAGTTTTATTATTGTGTGTATTAATTATATCGATTTAACATCTGGGGTCTGCTGTCTGGTGTCATTGTTCATGTCATAAGGTAACGTCGTACGGTGTCTAAACGGATAAATACATTCATAAAATATTTCTCAAAAATGAAACAAAAAATCTAATAAATCGGAGACGTCGTACGGTTCCTTAAATATTCTTCTGTAATTTAAATTATGGCTTCTGTAGAGTAACTTCCACAATTTCGCCAATGTCATGTAATAAGGCACGATGTACGATAATACGAGTAAATACATATCAAAACGGAAGAAATAATTAACGTCAGACTAGGCAGTATGGTCAATAGACTATAGCCTGCCCAAATGAGCGAGCGATTTTAAAAAGAAATTGATTTGTATTTTGTCAAAGTCAAATGTCATCAGTCAAATTAATCTAAACACCGATTTTGCTTTTGTCTTGGTGAGATTAAGCACGCGATTCTTAACCTCTCTCTTTATTTTAACAAAATCTGTTTGAAATTTGTTTATAGTGTTTGTGTGTGATTGTTTTGTGTGGTCTGGTTTGGGTATATTAAGCTTTTTGGTACTCATTTCCTAAGGAAATGAGTGCCGAGGAACCCCCTGATGGGGGTGGAGGGACACCTCCAGATATTATGGACGTTATGAAGTGTTCACAAAACTCTGATCGCGTAAAACCTGAAACTAGAAAGCGCTCCGCAGGTCCTGAGATTTCTGTTGACTCGAAAAGGAATAAGCCGCCGTCTGACTCAATGCAGTCCGTTTTTACAAAACCAGGTTTTGAAAGCGACTCCAAGGTGCTATATACTGAGAGTGACAGAGCTCCCTTCACCGTATTTGTTTCTAGGGTGGAAACAGACCCTAAGCAAGGCCTAACTTTAAACTCGCTTAAGTTTGCTCAATTTATTTTTAATAAAGGTTTTAAAGGTGTTGTCCAAGGCAGTGTCAGGTCATTGGGTCGTAACAGGATGTCCATTGATTTTATGACAATAAGTGATGCCAACAATTTTGTCAAAAACCCCATCTTAAGTGAACATAATTACTCGGCAGCTATCCCACGCTTCCATGTAACTCGCATGGGAGTTGTTAGGGATATTCCTACCGACTGGACTCTAGAGGAGCTAGTCCTCGGTATAGAAACCCCACGCAATTGTGGAGAGGTCATTAGGGCTAGAAGGCTTAATTTTAAAAACAAAAAAGAGGACTCCGTTACTTGGTCCCCATCATCAACGGTGGTGCTTACTTTCTCTGGACAAATTCTCCCAGAGAAAGTTTACTGCTACAATGTTTCTCTTCCTGTCTCAATCTATCAACTTCCTACTATCCAATGCCGCAACTGCTTACGATTTGGCCATATAAGTACTCAGTGCAGATCTAAGTCCCGCTGTTATCGTTGCGCTCAACCCCATCCTGGAGATAGCTGTGATGTTCCCAACTCACAGGTCTCATGTCTTTTATGTGACGGTGGAAGCCATAAGGCCACCGATAATAAATGCCCGGAACACTCAAGACAGAAGTCAATAAAAATGGTAATGTCTCAAGAAAACGTGAGCTATCGTGAGGCCTCAGCAAGGTTCCCACGCCCCCGTAGATTGCCATACTCAAATGTTACAGCAGGTCCCTCCCAATCTAAACTTCCTCAAACTTATCCTTCTGATCCCATTCTCGTCTCGTCCCCTCTTAACACTCCTACTTCTTCTCCATATGTTTCCCCTGTTAAAACCTCCTATACCAAGACAATGTATCGTTCCCCGAGACCTAGGCCAGAATTGGGCAAGTCATATGATACACAAGCCCATAAGTCAATGGTCTATACCCCTAATTCTCCCCAGCCTAATGGGTGTGCTCTGAATTCTCCTTACATTGAAACTACTCCCCTTCCCGCTCCTAATGACAATTTGATAGAGCTCCTGACTTGCTCCCTTATAAACATACTGTCTAAATTTAGTGACGCAATACCGGACAATGTCGTTATATTAGTTCAACAACTCCTCGAAACCTGGATTCGCCAAAATGGAAAAAATCCTTCAGTGGAATTGTAGATCCATTCTCAGGAAAAAACATGATATAATCTATCTTATCAATAGATATAAACCCGTTGTCTTTGCTGTGTCGGAGACGTGGCTCAGGCCTGGATCTCTCTTTAGGGTTCCTGGTTATTCATGTCTTCGGGACGATAGAGATGACGGATGGGCGGGTTGCGCCCTACTGGTTAACAGATCTATCACTTTTTCCCAGATTCCTCTTCCCCATCATGATGCTGGTCTACATGTTGTGGCCATTAGAGCCATGGACATATCCTATGTATCTGCCTACATTCCCCATCCCAATGCTAATATTTTGTCTGAATTTAACTCTATCCTTTCTTCTATTCCTGGCCCTTTGATTGTATTAGGTGATTTTAATTGCCGTCACACCCTTTGGGGCTCTCACTGTAATGACCCCTCTTCCAGCTTTTTGCTAGACCTTTTAGATGATCGTAACCTTTGTGTTCTTAATGATGGATCTGCTACCCGTCGGGTTTCCCCTAACCAAAATATTAGTGTTCCTGACCTTACTTTCTCTTCCCCTTCCTTAGTATCAACTCTTTCCTGGTCTGTTCTCCCTAATTCATATGGGAGTGATCATTTTCCTATCCTAATTGCTTTTCCAAGTACTCATCTACGTTCTCCTCCAATCCAACCCCTACAAAAATATCGCCTTCCCCAAGCTGACTGGTCTAGGTTCTTGTCCAATTTGGATGCAGAACTTCAGAATTTTCCCCAAATAAATTCATTCAACTCCCTAATTCTCTACAATGATTTTGTCGAGTGTCTGCTGAGAGGGGCCAATTCTTCAATCCCCTTAAAAAACTCTGCCCGTCACCTAATTCCTTCTCCTCCTTGGTGGGATGCTGAATGCACTGATGGCGTCCGTAAACGTAAAGAAGCAGAAAAGACCTTTTCCTCTAGTGTAAATATGACTGACTATTTAAATTTGAAAAAGACTTCTGCAACTACTTGTAGGTTATTGGCAAGAAAGAAAAGATGTGGCTGGCTTAACTTTTGCGAGTCACTGTCTCCACGTTCTCCAGTTTCCCTTGTATGGAAAAAAATTAAAATCTTCCGCAGAGCATGTGACAGTCACTCTCCCGATGTTTCTACCAATGACCACAGTACCTGGTTGGAAGACTTTATATCCAAATTAGCCCCCCCGTTTGTTCCTAGCTACGAGTGCCTTCCCACTATAGATCCTTCGCCTCCCACTTTCTCTGATAGATTTGATGACCTTTTCTCTTATTCAGAACTTATTTGTGCCTTAGATCATCTCCGGGATTCCGCTCCGGGAGTTGATGGAATACCCTACTCCTTTATTTTCAAATCTTCTTCTGACTGTAAACTAATCTTTCTGAACCTAATCAATTCCTTTTTTGTTACTGGCCATGTTCCAGATTCTTGGAAATCCCAAATAATCATCCCAATTTTAAAACCTGGGAAAGATCCAAAAGACTCTTCTTCGTATCGTCCTATCGCCCTCTCTTCTGTCTTGGCTAAAATTATGGAGAATCTCATCAAGAATCGCCTTGAATGGATCTTAGAAACTAAAGGCATCTTACCCAGTTCCCAGTTCGGTTTTCGAAGAGGTACGGGAACTCTAGATAGCCTAAGTGTCTTCATGTCTGATGTCCGCATTGCGTTTTCCAATAATGAAAGTGTTCTCGGTGTTTTCCTAGACGTTGCTTCAGCCTATGATAATGTCCAACTTCCAATACTCAGGCAAAAGCTGCTACAGCTGAGTATCCCTGTGAGGATGGTCAACATCATTTGTTGTCTCCTTATGTCCCGTTCTATTTCTGTCCGTTATCAAAACTATGTCTCCCCGTCCCGTCTAGTGTGGAAGGGTCTTCCCCAGGGGTCGGTCTTAAGCCCCATCCTTTATAATATATACACACATGACTTGGAGTCTTCAGTGAGTTGTTTCTGCAAAATCCTGCAATATGCTGACGACATTGCTCTCTACTTTAATTCAGCTTCCCTTTCAGATGCCGCATCTCGCTTAAACTCTGCCCTTTTCTACTTAAACCAGTGGCTAACTGATCATGGCTTAAGTTTGTCAGTCTCCAAATGCAGTGCAGTTGCCTTTTCTCGCAAGCGTAATATTCCCCGTATCAACCTCTATGTTGCAAATGAACCCATTTTGATCCGTGACAAAGTAAAATTTCTTGGCCTCATTCTAGACTCAAAATTATCTGGTCTCTATCACCTGGATTACATCTCCAAAAAATGCGAAAGAGGCGTTAATGTCTTACGTGCCCTCTCTGGAGTTCGCTGGGGAGCCCATCCAACTTCTCAGAAAATCCTATATAACGCCATAGTTCGTAGTCACTTTGACTATGGAATCTTTCTGTTGGGACCATGCAACAAAATAGCCCTGGCCAAACTGGAAAGGATTCAATCCAAATGCTTGCGTATTATCACGGGTGCTATGAAATGCTCACCTACTAATGCCCTTCAGGTAGAATGTTTAGAGCCCCCACTTCACTTACGTAGACAATATCTCTGTGACAGATATTTTTATAAAGTCATCCAGAATAAATGTCATCCTCTTCTCCCTCTTCTTCGTACACTTTCTCAGCTAATCCCAACATCTCGCTATTGGTCGCATAAAAATCCTCCACTTCTAGTTAACAGCTTCAGTAAATTCAATAATTTGCACATTTCCTTAGTCCAGTTAGATAAAAACCCCTTATTTGAAGTAAATTTTGATTCCTTACTCTTCCAACCAAAAATTATTTTTAACTTTGGTATATCCAAACATGACCCCGCTGCTAATGTTAAATTCAATAGGATTCTGGCAGAGGACTGGCACGATTGGCTTACGTTATTTACAGATGCTTCTAAGTTGTCGGATAATGGTAATGTCGGATCAGCTGTGTGGATCCCAAAATACAAAATTATTCTTAATTTTCGTAGTCCTGCTTTTGGCACTATATTCACAGGGGAAGCAATAGCTCTTTTGGAAGCAGTCTCCTACATTGAATCACATGGACTCAGCAAAAGCCTTATTCTCTCGGATTCTCTTAGCTGTCTACAGGATTTAATAAAATCGCCTTTTCGCTCTCGTCACAATTCTCCCCTTATCCTAAAGATAAAACAACTCTTGTATAGATGCCACTGCTTAGGCATAGAGATTGCATTGGCTTGGATCCCTAGCCACTCTGGAATTGCTGATAATGAGAATGCGGATTCGATTGCCAAGTTGGCTACTCGGAATGGGATCGAATCTCATCCATCTTGTTATCCCCGTGATCTGCACTGTCTTGTTAAACCCGAGTTGATGAAGAATTGGAATGAGCACTGGCAAAAATCTCGAATCTTGAAAGGCAGATTCTACGGATCTATCCAACCATTCATTCCATCTAAATGTTGGTTCAGCAAACTAAAATTTTCTAGTAAAATTGCCACCTCTGTCATAATTAGACTCCGACTTGGGTTCGTTTGCACACCAGTTTTTTTGGCCAAAATCCGCGTGAGGGACTCTTCTTTGTGTGAATGTGGTCTGGATGAGGGTACTCTGGAACACTAAACTTGTTTTTTTCATGTCCTCGTTTAACCACTCCCCTTTACGACATACTCCCTTCTGATGTTCCCCGCCCAATTAACATTCCTTTCCTATTAACTTTAGCCCATACCCCTGCAGTTAAAATCCTTTATAAATTCATTAGCATTAATAAAATCCAGTTATAAGTTGATATTTCTATTTACCTATTATATACATACTGAATGTTCTAACATTTATTTTGTGACGTCTTACATCTACTATCCAAAAATGTTTTGTCCTTTTTTAGCATGGGGATCCATGGATGCCATCGCTACAAACACTGATCAATAGTTGTGTAACAATTAATTTCACAGTTTACGATAATTACTGCTTCATACCTTGACATTGGCAAAATCATCGAAAGTTACCGATGGAGCCAGAATCTTAAAAAAAAAAAAAAAAAATCTAAACACCGTACAACGTTGCCTTATTATTATAGCCAAAAAAAAAAAATCTGGAAGATACTCTACAGAAGCCATAATCTAAGAGAAGAAGAATCAGTCAAATGCTAGTCAAATCAAATGCATGTTCAAAATGTATCACAATTGCCAAAAAAAAAAATGCATGTTATCGTATTGGGCCTAGACTCAATGGAATAAATGCATGGTCTCATGGTCTGGTCTCAAATCATTCAAATGGTCAAACTCAAAACAGCTCAGAAGAAAAAGAAAACAGCTGACGCAAGTAAAACGAACACCGTAGACACTAGACAGATTATACTCCATCTACTACGGATATGGAGTGGTTAAGTACTCTGACTGAGGCCGCAATATTGTTTTTGTTATGTAAACCAAAAGATTAAAACTACTCTCTGCCGCAGTAGTTACATACTTTACTCTGGCGAGTGTAAACTGTGAACCAGTCATCGGCCAAAATTATTTACCAAGGTAATGAACAAACGGAATAAGCGGAACACTGGACAACGATGCCGATATACATGACATTGGCGAAATTGCGGTGATTACTTCACAGAAGCAATAAATCAAGAGTTGAAGATTGTTTTGGTTTTGTGGTTGTGGTTAGAATGCAAACAAATAAATTAAGTATGTGTCTAAATATTCAAATTTTTTTTTCGTAAGTATGTGAAATGCCATCAGTGGAAAGTAGTATAAACGTCAAACATAAGTTAAACTACAATGAATGGCAATACTACAATGAATGCAACAGAATACAAGAAGTACCATGAATCCTTCATGCAGAATAATCATGGCTCTACAGCGGTTCACACATTCTTCTGTATATTTTTCACTGTACAATGTGCTATCTATATATCGATCAAGCCAAGGTATCCACTATGCTGTCAATATATTTACGAGTATTTTGTTTTAGTGTTACCCATGATCTTTATGCACACAATACTAACTGAATATATTTACGAATTGAACTTTATAGTGTTCACAATTTTGGTATACAATCTTTTATTCTATTATCAGAAAGCATCAGAGAAGTTTACCCAAAAAAATATCTTCCGCAATGATAGAATACCGTTAATATCTTGCCTTAGAGGTCTTACATATCTCATTACACTATTATGTATCTTGGCTGTTGATTTTCAAAGCTTTCCACGATATTTGGCAAAAACTGAAAGATATGGTTACAGTTTAATGGATACAGGAGTAGGTTTATTTGTCATAGTGAGTGGTTTGGTCTATAAAGATTTACGTAAACAAAGTTTCATGGTAATCATAAAAGGGAATATGAAAATAATATTAATATTATTGTTGCTTGGAGTAGGAAGATTTGTATCTGTGAAACAATTGGATTATCAGGAACACGTTACAGAATATGGAGTGCATTGGAACTTTTTCTTCACTATAGCTGTTTGTAAAACTATTTCAACTGTTGTGCTATACTTTTTGGACTGCACCTTATTATTATGTTTTTCAGCTTTAGTTTTTCATGAATTCGTCTTATTTATTGGTCTGCAAGACTGGGTGTTTGGCGAAAGCACAAGAAATTCAATTATATCTGCTAATCGTGAAGGAATTTCTTCCTGCTTAGGTTATGTGTCCATCTACTTATTTGGTGTATATGTAAAATCTATATTATTAAATAAAAATTTAACTAAATATGAGACTCTAATGCGACTTTTTGCTGCAACAGTTTTAATGTGGGTCTCAACATATTTGGTACATTCCATTAGACCAACATCAAGAACATTGGCCAATGCTGGATACTGTATAAATATTGATGCAATTTTAATTACAATTACGGCTGTACTATACTTTGTAACAGTATTATTTGATGAAAAAGAGAATTATTTTTGTGTCCCAATAATTCTGTCTCATATAAATACCAATGGCTTATCATATTTTCTAATAGGTAACTTGTTTACAGGAGCTATCAATCTATCAACGAGAACTTTGCAAGTGTCTAGCAGTATGACTTTTTTAATTTTAAATATATATATGGCAGTGACATTGGCACTTATAGTGTTTCTTAAAATATTAGGTTTGAAAATATAATAGACTTTAAACACAATTACCAGTCTTTATGAAGTATACGTAATCTTTTACTTTAAGATTAAAATATAAAGGTGCTGGTCTTATCACATAAGGCAATCTCTTTCAGACAACCTTTGGATAGACTGAAAGAAAGGAGAAAGATATTGGACTGTCAAGTGTACAAAATATAATACACAGTATGAATAAGACTTATTAATATAAAATACATAACAATACGCAAAATACATTATAAGTATAAGGAGTTGGAATGCATATATACTTAATTTTAGATTTTCTGATGTTCTCGAGAAACTTAATGCGTTCTGTAAGATAAAAGGGCTAGAAGGATTAAATAGCACATTATAAAAAAAAAGAATATGAACATTCCGGCGAACGTGGATAGAATGCCATTTAAGCTCAGTACGAAATTCGAAGAAAAGGTATATTTGCGCAGGCCTAATATAAATCTGATTTAAAGATTTTGAAGTCGCTTAAGCTTATCAAATTGGTCTTGGGTTTGAATCAAGATAGCTGGCATCAGCATAGTCAAGGATCGGGTATATAGAAGAGATTGAGCTATCAAAATTTCGGTAATAATGGAGAGAAAATGTTGCAGCAAACAGTTTACGATTGAATTCCTGAAGTTATTTAGTCCAGGAAAGAGTACTGTAAATATAAATCCCCAAATTCTTTCATCATCATCATATCAGTCCAAGGAGATCTACTGCTCGACAAAGAACCCTCGTAGATCTCCACAATAACCGGTAACATGCCGCCTGCATCCAACGACTCCCAGCTAGCTTTACCAGGTCGTTTGTCCTCATTGGAGGCTGTACAATGCTGCGTTTTCCGGTGCGTGGTCTCCACCTCGTGAACTTGTGCTATGTCACAACTGATGACCGTTGAGGCAAAAGTTCACGAGGTGGAGACCACGCACCGGAAAACGCAGCATTACTTCAAGACAAAAATGATTAATTAGATTTGTATGTATAAAGAATCAATTGAAGGGTATTAAAATATAAAAACTACTTTAACAAATATTTTTTTATTAAAACTATCATAATACAATGTATTCTATAAAACAATTTTTCAATAATGCTACAACGTATATAAAAACGCCAATAGACAGACACAGTTCTTTTTATCAATAGTAATTTATAACTGGACAGAATCAAAAATGATATACCTACTTAAATAAATATTTTAAACAATGCACAATAGCCATATTTAAATAAACCAATTACTGTTAATGTCCTTTTTGTAGTTTTTTATAATATAAACAACAGCATATGAGCTTTTTAATCACAATTGACCATATCCTGTGGGATAGGCACAGATGAAAATAAATAAAATAATAATTTAAAATAAAAGTACATTAAAATGCTAAAGACAAACATAAAATTATTTTTTCATTAATTTTACAACAAAATATTGTCATCTTGTTGATAAATGCTGCGAATTATTTAATTGTTTTGTTATTTAACAAAACAAAACAAACAAAATCTTATTTAATTTATTCATATTTGTAAATGCTAAGTTAATTAATACTGTAAAATATAATTTATTCACATTTTGTAAATGCTAAGTTAATTAATACTGTAAAATATAATTTACTCACATTTCATGCATAATGTTAGGGTTTTCACATTGTTATTTCACAATATAATGTTAGGGTTTCTACGTTGTTATTTCATAATATACATTAACAAAATATATTTAACATTATTACTACATAGTCTTTGATTTAATAAAAACCACAACCTGATAAAGTAAGCTACATAATTATTTTCAAAATTTAAATATTGGACAGTGTATAAAGTTTTTATAAATACTTGTCATGGCGCAGTTACACAGTAGCCTGTGAACGTCCACTGAAAACTTAGAGCATTTAACCTAAATGCTCTAAGACTGAAAATGGTAATAAGAGAGGTAGGAAACAGTGGAATATCCCGCTCAAATTGAGCGGTCCGACTGGGGAAGTACCTTACAGAAGATCGTAGCTAAATATTATAACACTGCTCGTTTGCAGGGTTGTGTTCCTAATGCAGAGTTTTTTTTTTTGTTGGGCTTCACGTATACACTTCTTGGAAGTGCGGATGGTTAACCGGTCGTTTCTGGCGAAGCCAATAGAAGGCCTCCAACCAGGCTTAAAATTAATATTAAAATCTAAGGAACTTGAGCTAAGGACGTCCCCTGCGTGACACGGACATCGGCTTAGGGCGTTGCTGGGGATAACAAGCTGGATCGGTATTATTTAAAATGTACTAGGGGACATTTAAAACTACAGGCTCGGCACGGGCTGGGGGGAGCAGAGTAAAATCGCGAGTGTTCCCAATGAAGGCGTTGTGTTGTTAGTAATGGTGGGACCCGGTGAAACGGCTGATTGTTATCCGCGAAAAGAATATGTGACTAATTACACAAGAAATATCCGATTATAGTCACTCTTAAATTTGGCAACGAAGAGGCTTATTGAGTCACTAGATTCAAGTAACCTATGTTGCACAGCAAGTGGAATTTTGATGAAAAAAGAAAGAAAGAAGATAGTGAAGCAGATATGTCGACAGTATTTATGGCACGCCTTGAAAACCTTTGAAACTGATGAAAAAGGCATCTGGAAGTACCGTAAAATGCCGCAGCTTTGCAACTATATCTCGCTGGGGATAAAGCTCAGATTTAATGGGCATACGCAGTGTATTTAGAACTAAATCTAATTGGTTTTATTCAAAATATATCAGTTTTAATCACTAGGTAAAGTTGGGTACTGGAACCGTAACATTACCTGCCTCAAGTTCGACATAAATGCATCATTCTTGCACATGACGTTAGACCTTATTAGTAGTGTTTAGAGATAGGAAAGTCAAATCTGCCACTTTTTACTTATACCGCTTGGAAACAATGCCAGGCAATGTTGTGTACGACTTTGCTGTCAGTTTTATACATTATTTGATATTGCATAGTTGTCGCAAACACCGTGTAGTAAAAAGACCTAATTATACATTTTATAATTAAAATCTAAATATTTTTTCGAGCATACAGCCACATTTACAAGATTGTCCCATAGTTCTTGCACTGTCTGGACCCTGGCTTTTCTTCTGTTTCTCATTGTGCATCCAAAAAAAGAAACTACTACTGAAATATTATCCTGCAGTTACTTAAGACAACTAATTTGAAGTACATTCTGACCACAAAAAATATACTTTGTTATATCTTTTGTATTATAAAACAATTACGCAAAATTGAGATATTAAATAACACACCTGCCGATGGAAAGAACTACCTTAGATCACTCGAGATGATCTAAGGATTCTACTGATACTGCAAAATTTAAAACAATTCAGGCGTTTAAAATTTATGGTAAACTAGCTGGGACCCGCGGTTTCACCCGCGTTTAATTTATAAGAAATTTAGAGTACTTCGACAAAAACACATGACATAGAATGTATATGTTGGATTTCAAGGGTTTTAATGGTGCCGGCTCAGAATGCCACCACCCCATCTCCTCCCATGGGTGTCGTAAAAGTCGACTAAGGGATTAGTCGGAGGATGGGCAGCAGCATCCTTCGAGTACATTAACAACTCAACTGCGATCGCCAACCCGCCTGCCAAGCGTGGCGATTATGGCAAAACCCTCCAATGAGCCCACAACACATCCATATCGGTGGTTGTGGTGATCTTTGGGGGAGGCCTGTGTCCAGCAGTGGACTTCATTCGGCCGAAATGATGATGAATGTTTTCGCGCGGAACCCTAATTATTTTTCTAAAATAAAAGTAGCCTAAGTTATTCCTTATATCGTCAGCTATCTGTCAGTGAAAGTCCCGTCAAAATCGGTCCAGCCGTTTCGGAGATCACCCGGAACAAACAGACAGACAGACAGACAAAAAATGTAAAAATTGTTTTTTTGTTATAGGTACCGTATATACTTTCACATGCATTTAGTAAAAAGCTGTTATTTTGACATTACAAACAGACACTTCAATTTTATTTATTTGTATAGATAAAAAAGCCGCAAACATACATACTTACATACATGAACGCTGACAACATTAATCTACTTTTTGGGCGTCATGTAATCAACGTCGCTAGGGATAGCCCTAGCTTAGGCAAAGTTGGAAATACTACATAATTGATCGACATAATTGTGACAACTTTGCCTAAATATTTATAACTATTTTATTTGTCACAATAGATACTCAATATTGATTCAGATTTGTAGGATAACTTACAACTGATATATCTGCATAGCTACTTTATCAAATTAAAAGTGTTTTCTGACTTATTGAAAAAGTTTGTCGCGTAGCGTCGAAGCCAGCTTGTTTGAAGTTTGAACAGTCACTGTTTTGCTGTATAAATGAAAATAAACACGAGGAAAAAAAAGCAATTGAATCGTACGACGTTGCCGACATATTTTTTTTCATTTTTGTGAAATATTTTATGGATATGTTAAGATTAATTATTCTAAACACCGTACAACGTTGCCTTTATCCTTGATATTGGCGAAATTGTGGAAGATACTCTACAGAAGCCATAATCAAAGAGAACAAGAAAATAAACATGGCAGACGGTTTTTCGAGTAGCCAGTTGACGATTTTAATAACTATCAACTATTTGATGTTGCTACGTATACATTTTTTTTTGGTAAATTCATATAATAGACAAATTTCCAGCAGTTGCGGTCATGCCGTTGATATTCAAGGCCAGTGCCTAAACCTTAAATATCAATGGTGTGAGAACGGTGCCAAACGGACTTGACGTAGCGAAGGCATTCGATCGGGTCTGTAACCGCGGTCTTCCATCGAAGCTACCATAATACGTACTACCCGCGAGATTGCGCAACTGGATTGCTTGCTTTCTGTCCAACAGAATCATAAGAGCCATTGTCGATGGCAGTTGCTCCGATAGCGTGGACATTAACGCTGGCGTCCCACTAGGCTCCGTGCCGTCCCCGACATCGACGTTCTTACTGCATATCAATGATATGCTGTATATCGAACGACAGTACAGACGGCTACATATCAAGCTATACATTTCCATTGCTGATCTAACATTTTATAATAGGCTTTCCTTAAGTTGAGAGATCAGCTTAAACTAGATATGTAGGTAGGTTTTGGCATTGCATGCACGGATTCAGAATTTTTTAGGTCAAATAAATGAAACACAGATAATAGTAATAGCGTAGCGGCCCTAAGCACAGACAGGCGACAGACTCAGCGTCCACAATCTGCTGCTTTAACATTGTTTGAGTATGATTAACTTTTATTTACTTTTATCAGGAAGTGGTGCGTACTGCTCTTGAAAGTAGTAATAACTAAACGAATACTGTGTACTGGAATGACGTCTTGACAATATTTTAATGATTAATTAAATACATGTATAAAGTGAGCAAATATGGGCATGCTTATCTACATATATGTCATGGTGAAATACCTGTTATTGCTTTCAAATCATGGAGATGCGAGTCTTGCAGAAAGACCCACTGCACATTGCAGATATATATAGGGTTTTACTATATTTACTTGACAAAATATGGGATACTATACTAAACAGTCTGGCAACCACGTTTGAGCCATATTGATAACGAGCCAGTGCCCGCCACAATCAAATCAATAAATAATAATCGGATACATACACCCAACAAAAACCTGCGATGTGCACTCAGCCTAACTTATACAGCAAGCCAATTTAATCACCTGTGACCGAATGATTTCATACCCATTACCATAAATTAACACACACACATCAGCACATAAACGTCTACTGCAGAACATGGGTCTGCCAATAAATCTCTTCCATAGGTCATAGATGATATAAAAATACACGCGATAAATGTAATTAGAATCTACACAAAACACTTGCAGCTTTCATACACGCCCGTTTGGAACATAGACCGAGCGCAAGGCGGTGTTTGGTACCTACCACCCGATCATACGATAGCCACTTGAGGTCATTAACCGCCAGCTTTTTAACACAGTTTTATTAGCTTCACCTGTATGTATGTATGTATGTTTGTTTGTTTGTAACCGACTCCTTTGAGCTCGATTTTGCCCTACTTTGAACGATCAGATTTGATTCAAACTTTGCACACCTGTCAAAGGTCGATGACAATGCAATAATCCGATCAAAATATCCGATTTATCCTAATTAGATTCGCCAGGATTAATTAATTTCTTTCCGCATCCTTTGCATGCGAGTAAGAGAGACAGAGCTAGTGCGCGAACTACGCATGCGTGCAGTTCCAGACTTGCTCTTTCGGGCACTCAGTTCAGCACAACCTAGCGTGTTTTTTAGTTTTTTTAAACTATTATTTTTGGGATTGACTCATGTTAGAGAATAAATGGATATTTGGTGAAAATTAATTGGTACAATTTTTTCACTGATTCGGGTACATAAACGCGGACTGATTCACCTTCTAAGAGGTAACAGGTGATTAAGTTGGCCTCCAGTATTGAATCGAAGTATTTATCAATTCTTAAGTGTACTTTGTTAATAAATTAAAGCTTTTAAAATTAGGTGTTTTGTTTGTATGTACATTATATAAATAGTTACATCATTTGATAAACATTGCTCTTTATCTGGGACATACAAGTCAATTCCATAGTTGATTAATAACTAAATGTTATAAGGGACTGCCCTCACTTACTTGGTTATATGTACTTGTAAAACGGGATTACCAACCGTTTGCATATCATGTTCAAAAGTGACATCTACACATAGCAGACATTTAAAGTTACGGAAACATTTGTACTCTACCTATAAAATATAAAAATAAATTAGTTAATCTATAGATTTATCAAATTGTTTTTTGAGTTCAGTTAATTATACCGTACTTATATTTATATTAGCGAAGGTCGGTTGTTACTTAAAAGAAATATATTATTCGATTGTGTAATTTTTAGGGTTCCGTAGCTCAATCCGCCGGCTAAGAATACCACCACCCCATTTCATTCCGTGGGTGTCGTAAAAGTCGACTAAGGGATTAACCGGAGGGTGGGCAGCAGCGTCCTTCGAGTACATTAACAACTCAACTGCGATCGCCAACCCGTCTGCCAAGCGTGGCGATTATGGCAAGACTCCCCATTGAGCAAACAACACGCCCATGTCGTTGTGGTGATCTTTGGGAGAGGCCTGTGTCCAGCAGTGGACTTCATTCGGCAGAAATAAAAATAGCTTCATCTGTAAAAACGGAACCTTTATGGGACCACTTTATTGTATATCTGTCCGACTGCCCCCTTGAGGAGTCTAAACACCAAAGTCGCCGTCATGGTTCTCCGAAATAATGCCGCCGACCCGCCGGCTGCGTCGACTATGGTGTGTGGACTCCTTTAGGTATCAATTTGAAATTTATGTCAAATACTAAGGTCTACGGGCCCTTTGCGGTGTGTTGGCAAATTTAAGCTTCTAAGTCAATGCAAACAAAAGATACGGGATACACACACACACGTCACTTATTATGGTACTCGCAAACTAGAGCTCATTAACACCTATAGAGTACTTCTCGTTGATCTATAATCATGAAATTTGGCACAAATGGAGTAGGTACTTATGGCGCAAGTGAAGGAATAAATCCGAAAATCACTCATTTCAAATCCCGTGTGGAGTTATGACGAGGCAAACGTAGGTGCGCGGTTAATTTTATAGACACGAGTGCCCGGAAAATTAGGCACGTAATACACTTGGAAGATCCCGAGTACAGAACCCTCTCAGCACGCGAATTCTACTCGCACTTGACCTCGTCTTATTTAGATTACAATCTAAAAACACTGATTGGTCGATCTTATTCATGTTGAAGAAGATGCGATTGTATTTGATTGTTTATTTTCATTCGATTAATTTTCAACGAATATATCGATAATCAAGTTCACGATTGCACCATTGTCGATGGACTCTATTGTTTGTTTAGTAACATCACCCATCGCTATCTTTTATATTATATTTCCCAAGCGTCTTTTTTTCTTGTCTATTTTTGTGAAATACGATTAGGTACACATTTAATTTGCTCTTAAAGAACTCCATTAGCGATTAAAAGTGGCGTCGGACATACATTTTTGTCATCCAAAAAGCTTAGATGTTTGTCTACAAAACAGACTAGCATATTATAGCGTACTGGATCGGCATTTTCGGCATGTGTGTCACACTACACTTTTCTGTAACATTGAATGCTCAATATTTAGCTAGCTATTGTGTTTAAATCCCACATGGTATGCAGGGCTACATATCAAGCTATACATTTCCAGTATAAGTTGATCTCGCATTATATAGGTTTTCGATATGATGAGATCAGCGTAAACTGGTTTAGCATAGCTTGATGTGTAGCCGTGTGTACATAACCCTTGAAACCTGTGATCCACAGTGACTGACATCGGAAAACTAGGAACAGAACATTCAAGTCAGTGACTGAAACCAAAAATACTCATCATAGAATTGATACCTTAAAATCAGATTCAGTTGCTAGATTCTATCCAAAAGTGGTGACATATCGGCAGTTTTTATTGTCGGTTTAGACTTCCTGTGAAGGAGTCTAGCCGCACAAAACACGAGGCAGTAGATCAGCAGAATTACAAGTATAACTAGGTATAGGAATAGATAGGGAAACCTCGTCGACGACCAGAACACTGTGTACCTCATGTGCTGGTAGTTATTTTCTGGAAAAAGAGAATTTTTTATTAATTATTTATTATACTACTCCCGAGACAGGGGTCCCGCCTAGTTTTTTTTTGTTTAGAGGTCAGCAGAACCTCATTTATGTACTACCTAAATACCATAAGCAGTGTACCATCATAAATAGATTTTTTTAATATTATTACTACTTGTATGCAAGGACGGATCCAAGTTTTGGGGTGTGGCATGGCCCAGTGGCCAATTAAATTTTTGACACCAAGCCCCCAGATTGAAATCCTGGATCCGCTCTTGCTTGTATGGCTTTGTTTTATCACTAAAATTATTATTATTTCCTTTATTTAAACTGAATACATATAAATTACATTTTTAAATATACATCATACAAAAATATACATTTAAAAATATAAAAAATAGTAGCCCACCGGCATCGGGAACAAGGTCCAAGCTGCCGGTGGTCAGGGCTCCAGAGAGAGGAACCTCCTAACAATACGAGCCGTGTCTAGGAGTACCGCTTTCTGCATCAAGCCCTTGACCCAGCCGCCTAACGAGAGCCTCTTCAGGTGTTGGTCGAGGCTCTTGGCCATTAGGCCATTGGCCGTAACGACTATCGGCACAATGATTGCAGAGTCTACTTCCCACATGTCGACAACCTCGTGCGCCAAGTCAAGATACTTAATTTGCTTATCTTTCTCGGCCTTCACGAGATTCTCGTCATGTGGGATAGTTATATCCACAATCATTGTGCGGCGCTCTACTCGATCTATCACCACTATATCAGGCTTATTGGCTACAATAGTCCTGTCAGTGATGATAGATCGATCCCAGTACAATGTGACATGGTCATTCTCGAGAACTGGGTCGGGCACATACTTGTAGTATGGCACTTCTGAACTCACAAGGTTGTATTGCAGCGCAAGTTGCTGGTGTATAATCCTGGCCACTTGGTTATGCCTGTGCAAGTACTCGCCATTAGCAAGACGAGAACAACCGGAAATAATGTGACGGATAGACTCACCCGGACGGTGCCATGCCCGACAGATGTCAACCGTGCCGTCCTTCACAATATATTTCCGATAGTTATTCGTCATGATAACTTCATCCATAATTGCACAGATAAAACCTTCGGTTTCCCCGAAGAGGTCACCGAAGCGTAGCCAAGACACGGACGCTAAAAAGTTTACATCGGGCCCATGAAGGGCCCGGTAAAAGCGTCCGTGAAGCTCCTTGCTCTGCCATACCTCCCTGCGGTCATTAGTGTCAAGCACTACAGGTTTATGCCAGTTCTCTTTAGCCAAGGAGAGCGGGGTGAGTCCCTTGTCTATCGCAACCACATCTCGGTGCATCCCCACATCGGCTTGGAGAAAGTACTCCCTGAGGTTGCACACCTCACGATTGTGGAGGGTCTTAGCATTTAAAAAGCCTCGACCCCCACACTTTCGTGGGATGTACAGCCTCATCACCGATGAACGTGGGTGATGAATCCGATATGTGGTCAGCAATATACGAACTCTTCTATCCAGGGCGTCCAATTCAGACTGAGTCCACTTGAGTATGCCAAAGGAGTATATTAGAACTGGCATGACCCAACCGTTAAAGGCGCGCACCTTGTTACCGCCTGATAAAAGACTTTTCAGTACTTTTTTCAGGCGGCCAAGGAAGCGCCCCCGTAACGATTGTTTCATGTCAGCTCCGTTGATACCCAACCCCTCCGACATACCCAAGTATTTGTAGGTCTCAGATGAGGAAAGGGATCTGATATGTATGAAATCCGAAAGTTGTAATCCCTCGGATTCCATAATCTTCCCTCGTTTTACATGCATGACTGCACATTTGTCCACACCAAATTCCATTCTAATAGAGTTACTAAAAGTCTCAGTTATCTTCAGTAACTCTATTAGCCGCAAATTGTTGGGGGCAAAGAGTTTCAAATCATCCATGTAAAACAGGTGAGATATTATCTGACCACCTCTTCTCATCTGGTAGCCTAGCCCCAAACCCTCTAGCAGTGTGCTAAGAGGGTTCAAGGCCAAACAGAACCACAGCGGACTCAGGCTATCGCCCTGGAATATACCACGCTCGATCCTGATCGGTTCACCGTTCCCTCGGATCTCCCTACATCCCGGATAGTTAAGGACTGTCCTCCATTGCCCCATACATGCCATCAGGAAGGTGCGTAGGGTTGTATTTATTTTATACAACTCTAGCACCCTCATGAGCCATGTATGCGGCACCGAGTCGTAGGCCTTCTTATTTATTATTATTATTATTCATGATATCAGCCAAAGGACGTCCACTGCTGAACAAAGGCATCTCCCATAAATTTGGCCAATTGTGTTATCAGTTTAGGGAGAATTTGCTAGTGTACTCGCCACCCTCCCGCGAGTTGGCAAGCGCAGTAAAGCTACTATTCCCGCACGGAACAAATATTTGTATGATCTACATATATTGTTGGCACATTTGTATGATCTACAGATATTGTTGTATTACTTGTCGGCACGATTTATGCAGTGGCTAAGCAATTGACTTATAGTGCTGTACCCACAATATAGGAGAAACCATAGTGTAGGGTAGCACAAAAATACATTATTCTAACCGACACCGTAATCGCCGATTATCGTAATCTCGCAATCAGCATCGCATCGATCACGAATAATCACAGTATCATTAATTTGAAGCTTACCTAAAACAGCAGCTCCATAGCCAATGTAGTTGGTGCCCATCCTATATGAGCAGGTTGGCACATACACCTCATACAGCGTGTCATCGTCAAAGGATACACTCAGCGTGGACTTCGGAGCGTTGAACCAGGTGGTCACTCTGTGAGTGAGGTCCTTGCTCTGTTTCACGTACTTAGACTCATGGTCGTGTGCGCAGAAGAAAAGTTTTGGATGGATTGCATTGATTACCTGAGGAAGTAAAATAGGCTCTTATCATATCCGGCATAGAGAGGCACCCGGTAAAGAATGGGGATTAGTTTGCGCATTTGCATACTGCCAAACAGACCCAAAAAAATACTTCTGCGCAAATGATGGTTCCGTGTGGTGCCGGTTACGAATAGCACCAACCCACCTCATCCCGTGGGTAACAGGCGACTATACATTTTTTAGAAGGGTACTAGGGTTAATGCGATCCCGGCGGCGAAACGCCAAACTAAACATCTAGCGCCTCGTAACGGTGTCGCGAGTCCAGAGATTTTATCTCATCGAAAACTATGCGTACCGCGCTAAAAGAAGTTTTCACTTCAAAAAACGCCTTACTTAATTTTTTGGGAGATAAATGCAGGTATGGAGTTGCTAAGTAACTATACTCAATACATTTATTGCACTCCACAAGTTACTTGGTGTTACAGTATAGTATAGGAATCACATGTGGGCCCTGTCGGGCACGGCAAAAAGGTAGGAGAGAGGAGAGTCATTTTATAATTTCGATTAATGTGATATGAATGTCATACTTAATTACAGCAAGGGGTACCTTAGATATCAATTCGCTAATATATTATAATTTATATTATATTATATATTCATTATTATTTAATTCAATTAAACATCTATTCATTATTATTAAGTATTACATTTTATATAAATGAATCGTTAAAATATTCATTTATATGGTTTAGCAGTAGTAGCATTTATTTAATAGTAGCTGTTTTAATCTTTTTATAAAAATATTCGATTTTTCTTCATTTTTTATCATTGGTGGTAGTTTATTATATATTTTTATAGACATAACATGGGGGCTGGTTGAATGCATTTTTAATCAAGAGTTTGGTAAATTTAGTCTGTTATGATGCCTTAATTTGTATTTCAGGTTCTTGTCCTATATTAGAAACATCTTTATGTCAAGGTTTTTTAGATTTAACAGATGATCTTTCAATGAGATTCTGTGATGGTGTTAAGTACTTGATGCCACAGACAGTTTCACGCTCGTCCATTAGAATTCCGCATCAATATGCACGGGGACATTTTTATACGCACAAAATAAAATTCTTACCTTTTTACCAAACATATGTCTCAAAGTAACAGGGTAATGAGAGACAACAATTTTAAAGTTCCTCTCAGAGCCTTCTTCCTCATCAGTCTTCTGTGGGTATGTGTATGTTATAGCATTCACTTTGTAAAAGGATACATTTGAAAATGTTATCACGGACGGCTGTACAAACACTTTCTCAAACTCGGTTATCTTGTCGTTGCGTATCGGCTCATTCTCGCCACCGATATCGTTATCACCTGGTATCCAAACTTGCTGAAAAACAATTGGTGTTGTTTACTTCATTTCGGAATGGAACTGGTGCTTAAAATATTTTCATAGCATATTAAATACTTCTCTTCATCATATCGGCCATTTATACGTCCACTGCAGAACAAAGGCCTCCCCATAGATTTCCACAACTGTATCATCATTTTGGGAGGTATTTGCCAATACTCACCATGCTTGGCAGGCGGGTTGGTGAGTGCAGTATGGCTACCGTTTTACAGAAGGGACGCTGCTGCCCATCCCTCTGGTTTAGATACCCTTAGTCGCCTTTTACGACATCCACGGGAGGAGATGGAGTAGTGCTATATTCATTAGACAAGAATTTTAGATTTTTTGGTTTAAGATTACATACTTTCAAATCCTAGGCCAGTTAGTATTTGAACTGAAAACTATAAATATGAGAAATGCTCACCACAACAGGATATTCCCATTCAAATATATTGGACAATCTCTTGACATAACTATGGAACTGTGGAATGGTTGCAACTGAACCCTCATCCATGAGGTCACCCAAGTACACCAAGACATCAGGCTTAAAGTATTTAGCGACTACTTGAAATGTTGATTTTAAGTAGCTGGAAAAAACCAAAATGTATGTAAATACCAAAGCAATACATCTATTTAATAAAATCTTTATTTTAAGAGCAAATTTGATGTAGTCTGGTCTCTCCCAAGGTTACGTTATAAATATTACATATAGTTTGCGACATGTTAGACTTGTATACTCTGTATGTGGTGTGAGGTGTCTGAATAAAAAGTATAGCACCACTCCATTTCATCCTGTCGATGTCGTAAGGGCACCATATTTTTGTCACTGTGCATGGTATGTACGATGTGTTGCACCTTTTATTTAGTTTTATAGTTTAACAACTACAGTTATTTTATTTATAACATTTGAGAGTACTGTATGTGCCCCAGGTTTCTTCCTTTTTTCAGTTAATGCAATTTTGCAGGATTCATGCTGCCTATGTCCAGCAGTGGACTGCGATAGGCTGATGATGATAATATGGACTGATTGTATGCTAATCCCCATGAGGAAGATGTTTTATTTTATTTAAACTTGTAACTTTATTTTTATGTTGAGGTTAACTCAGTGCAGGCCAACATTTAAAAAAAAACCGCTAAATAATAATGTATCTAATATCTACAATTAGAGTGTATCTGAGATACAGTCCAATTGATATCTCGATCTATATGTGCCTCCTATTATAAAAAGCAGTAATCCAACAAACAAATATCCGCAGATATCCACTAATCCTGTCCACCTATCTCACCATACATAATTATTTTTGAATATTACAAACAATACAACTTGTAAGACATGATTTATAAACTATGTTCTGATATGAATAGTGGAATATTACATAATTTAACCGTTTTATTCCAATATTTTATAATATTACAACTGCAATTATTTTAGACTAAATATGTAAATAAAATAGAACTATGTTAAAATAAATATATAATATAAATATGTTAATAAATTAATTAATAAGTAAACAGATTAACTAATATATTATATTTATCAAATACATACAAATCACAAAATCAAATAAAAATGGAAGATTTTGAACCTACATCTTCCAGTTTTGCTAGGATTGTGATTTAGATTGTTTATACAGATTGAAGCAATCATCAAAAGGTATGGATACATAAGCTGTTACTTTTGAACAATTATCAATATATAATCTAGATCCTCACGAAGATTGATCACTTGAAAATATTGCAATCTCAATAGTTAGATAGATTTTTAGTGTACTACTTCATACAAAAACTCATATTATTTGTAACCTTTAATCTAAAGATTTTGGATCAGATTGATTATTAATTTCGGCCGTTAGTAAAGCAATATAAACAATTATCCTTGGCAACAATCCATTGCTTTATTTTTATAGTACAGGCATGGAGAGTCTTTCCTTAGTGTCTCATTACATTTTAGATTAAAATTCACTAAAGGGCTTCTGCATGTTGGACCAAGGATCCCACCTGGGCCTTTTATAAGTCAGAGCTCATTTATGTAGAGGATATTAAGAAAATAAACATTCATAAAATAAATTGATGAAAACTTTAAAATTTTCTAATATTAACTGAAAACTTTATATTCATACTTTGTAAAGTATTTACAACTGGTTTTAATTTATATCCAGTCCTAAAAGGACCTCCAGCTTACTTTTGTAGGCTATGAAAGGTGCAGGATGATAAGCAGTGTGCATTTATTTTTACTTTTTCTCCTAAAGAATCAATTTCTTATTAAATACATTATGACTTAAAGAACTGATATTTAGACATACCGGTCACTATCCCAATTAAAGAGGTAGCTGAGCGGAGGTGGGACGGCTAGATCTCCCTGTATTTGAGGGTCGGCAATAAACAATATCTTTGTACAAGTAGAATCATGGCTGCTACAGTCCAAATCTGTCCAGTACTGCTGTTGAACGAAATAGATGAACCATTCGCAGTAGACCACAGCCCCAAAGCACGCTGCTATGACATATTTCACCGTCGTACTAAAATAGAAATATCGCAAAATTCAACTGTCTGGTTAATTTGGTTTATTTCTCAGATACGAAGATAGGTAATTCAGAAAATGACGTGTTTGATACAACAATGATCTTCTTCGTTACCTTCGTCTTAAATACATTTTCCGCAAATATAGTCGTGTGTTACTATTGTCATTTAAAGGATTTCTTCATCCATCACAAAAATTGAAAATACTTGGGTTCTCAAAAGGAAAGTCAAAACAACACGAGTGCATTTCGTTTTACGTAGTCTGAATAAAAAAATATCGATATCTCAATATTAGTAAAATTATTGCCGAAATATTTAACTAAAATATAAATGAATGCAAACTTATAAATAGAAATACTTAAAGAATTATACTCATAATTACCACATGGCGTTATTTTGAGAACTCGTTCAATATGTTCATAATTTAACACAAGCTTGTAGTAACGGAACGTCAGTGGTAAATTATTGTTGACATTTGCTAAGTTGCAATCATATTTAATGTGTAAAGACTTAAGTTCTTTAAAAAATTAAGCCCAATTTATCATAGTATTAACGCATTTGTACATGAATAATTCTAAATGATTATAAAACTCATGAACAAACAAAATACTAACCAGCTTGTTGGGGTTTAAGTTCTAAATAGCCATTTTTTTATGGCTTTAGTATAAAAATTAAACGTGAACGCTTCTTTATTGCGGCGATTTGACAGGTCAGCTTCAAGCGACTTTTTAGCTTTCTGAGTAGCGTATTTTAATTTTAATTTGTGATATCCTTTCTTTTACGCGTAATAAATAACATGTATGTAGTGGTAATAGTAGCGAGATTTGTGTATTAGACTGTTATAAGTGCACTTGCAGTGTTACATAAACAGTAGAGGGCTAATCGTTTCGGCAATCCCGATGCATATAACTACATAGTACGTCAGTGAGCGAATGGTGGCATTAAGATAATGGATGTGGATGCTCCTAACATCTTAAAAAGGTGCAGCAGCGCACCGTTAATCAATGAAGCAGTGTCTACGGTGGCTACATCGCCCACAACGAACGTAACGCCCAGGTAAAATAATATGAATTGAACACGCCTACGGCTGTTGTTGCTACGCTGCTTACCTATTTTTGACAGCTGCTGAGGTCGCAAGTGGGTGCTGTGCCCGTATTTAGCGATGTTTGTGCATCATTCACAGTGTATACAAAACCTATTTTATAATATTATCATTACTGGTTGGTTGTATATTGTTATGGTAAAAGTGCTGCAGCTTGGCGTCATTTTTCAGTGTTGAGTTGCGGCGTATTGACAATGTGTAAGTACTACAAGTTAGTGCTGAGCTATCCACTTGATATTTGTTCTATTTTTTTGTGTGCTCCATGTTTTTATTCCTTAGCCAAAATTATCTTTAATTGCATCCTCTATTACTGATATCAAGCTTAATTATGTTTGGTAATAAAGTGTTTGAACACTGATTTTTTATGTTTTGTGTATTGTTAAGTTCTTTATTGACAGTTATTTGCATAGTGTATGCACTTGGTAGGTAATTTTCATAAAATAACACATATTAGTCTTATAGTATATTAATACGTTAGTTTGAAGATTAAAAGGGTAGCCATAAACAAAATGCATCAAATGATCCACACTACTTTACTCATAGTAATTATAAAACTTTAATTGAAATATATTTAATATATCCACACTTACAAAACACAATTAAAATACCTGCTAATTATCAATACTGCTTTTTTATTGCATCCAATAACGTAAACCAAAGGTCTTTAGGTGGTCATAATTATGTTTTCAAAAAGCTAGTTGTTATAATATAGTATTCCAAATTTAAATTATTGATTCAATCATATTTATTGACATGTAATCTCCAAACCAACTAACCAATCATGATGAATATATATTGTTTATCTTGTTATTCCATCTGTTTGTAATGATTGCCAGTACTATTAAAGAATCATATTATTTGGTTCTATGAATGTTAATATCTTCCAATGTAATCTATATGTTGTTTAATTTGATAAATATTATATTTTCTGATAAATGGTTTGGTATAATGTTTTTAGGAGTGTGAATGATAGCATTGCTTGTGACATCATCATCATTTCATTGATCATCATCCGAATAAAGACCACTGCTGGACACAGGCCTCACCACAACAACCAACATTAGTGTGTTGTGTGCTCATTGGGGGGTTTGCCATAATTGCCACCCTTGGCAGGTGGGTTGGTGATTGCTAATGTATTCGAATATATAATAATTGTAATGTAGTTGAGTTGTTAATGTATTCAAAGGACTCTTGCTGCCCATCCTCCGGGTAATATCTTAGTCGCCTTTACAACACCCATGGGATGAGATGGGTTGGTGCTATTGGTAGCCGGCACTACATGGCACACGGCTTGTGACATACTGAATGAATAATAATAGCCAGGTTTTATTTATACATTTATGTGCATTGCTGGTATACAGGTAGACTTAACCTCTTGTATGCTGGAATGTAGATCAATGCTCCAAAACAAGTTACCGTATACTCTGCCGGAGCATAGATCTATGTGTAATTACATAGTATGCAAAATACTTTGTGTGTGCCATAAAGTCTAAATCAGTTTGAAAAGTATTCAATAATTTACCTAATGCAAAAATGAACCCATCCTTTCATATGCCACACTGCATATAAGATACGATTTTATATGCAGTGTGGCATACAACAGGTTAATGCTGAGGGATTCTTTACTCACAAGTTAGGGGGTTCAAACTAATATTAGAATACAATAGGCAAAAAGTAATATGATTTATTACTAACCCAATATTGACAAACATTTGTTATTTTTCCTATAGAACAAATGTTTTTTTATACCTATATTAACAAATTACTGTGCCTGCAACCTGGATCAAATTCGTCCGCTGGTAACATGATATTCTGGATTCAACACCCAATTCTTTATTGCACTCTATAATGTAATGTTAAAACAGGTGGCACGCTTAAGACTATGGGATTGATTATGATCCCAGACTAGTCAGGGACTGGTACTGCGCGGCTTCACACTCTGCTCACCTCAAGACGTGAAAGTTATATATATATATATGCTTATGGTAGTGATTTCACTAGCTATAGTGGCCTTCTAATACCAGTAATGATAAACACTACTGCTTAGCGGCGAATATCTGGCATATCTGGCACTGGGGTGGCAGCGACCTAGCAGGCCTCTTGCAATAAGCGACTTTTTTTTTATTCATCCGGTTAAAATACCTCATGTTCTTCTTTCGCCACGGGAAAGGCCGAAGGGGCATGCCGGACTCCTATCGGCTAAAACCACCGGAATGATCGTCGCCACCGAAGGGAGGCTCCAGGAGCTCGAATAATTTCCATCTACAGCCGTTGGTGCCACGCCTTTAGGCACATCTCGAAGGGGATGACTGTAAAGCGGTCATCCCCTGTAAAGATGCCCAGGCATCTCTCGAGGAGATTGTAAAAGGTTCCTCCGAAGCCTGATTATAGGCTGTGCTGCGTACACAGCGGTACGTAAGCCCGACCTACGTACACCGCTGTCTTTCCGGGGGTCGTTCGGTATGAGCACGCAGATTTCCCAATAAGCGCGCTCGCGACCCCCAAGGCCATATATAGACGACAGGAGCTCAGGCGTGTTGGACACGGGCGCCTCGGCCCTAAGCTATAAGCGACCTACCACCTATACATTAAATGTGTAGATGATAAAGCTTATTTTGTAGTACAGCTTGTGGGGGCTCCACGGCCGGCTACGAAAATGTGGCACGATGCTTGTATAGAACTATTCTAGTGATTAGTCGAGTAGTTGTTTATACGGTTCTGTAAATATAAGTAACTACTGAACACTGGAAAACAAGTTGTTGGACTAATGAGTATCATTTATAAGAATTTTGATAATCAATCGAACGAGTCGGCCCATCTTAGTTCACTGCTAGGGATCAGGTTCTCTCGGTCCTCCAGTGTGATCATACGAGGACCTGGAGCCTCCCTTAGGTGCCGAAGATGACCGCTCCAGTGATTTTAGCCGGTAGGAGTCAAAAATAAAAAAAAAGGTCTTGCTCTGCTGGGACCAGCAACCGTAACTGCAGGTATAGTTTTTACTGTTGACAGCTGAAAAGAAAGAAAATACATTAATTATTTTAATCACATGTATATTGTTCGCGTAAATATCTTATTTAGGTTGTTGTTTTAATTGCCGCCCTAGGCCCGAGCCTCGCGAGCGTAAGCCTAAATCTGCCACTGATTATTACTTGTCGAAATTGCTAGCGGCAAGTGTAAATATACCGTCGCGGCAGGCTGATTACGTATGTCGCAGACGGTTTGCGACAGGCGTAAATCGCGCAGACGCTGCTGTCAACGTCATTTTGGTGTTAATTATTTGCCGATAGTGATTAAACAGGTGCATATCTCTGACGCACAGTCTGTGGAACGATCAATTAACTAAAAATGCATCATCGCCTTTCAATTTCTAGCGATTTCCACCGGTAGATTCTAGGCTGCGCGATAGCTGCTGTCGCTGTATTTAGCTAATCAGGGTGCCGGATCCTTATTAGTAGCGACAGATGAGCAAGCTGAGGAACTAGATCTTGTAACATGCACGATTTCATGCCAGTATGTCAACTATTTCAAGATCGTGACAGTAAGATAATAATCAACAATAATATAGTTCGTATGAAATAGTATTATAAACACTGTGTAATTGTTATTGCAGCACGCAACACTGTCCATATTATTATTGTCGCACGACATTCGCATAATGTTATGGTATCGGTATATACGTGTTTTATAAGCAACTATGTTGGTGTCATGCTGTTTATTCAGATCTAGTTTACTGAGCTATGTGTTTTCACTGGTGGTTGGTCTCTTATTGCAAGTGTCCGGCTAGTTTAGTAAAACCGCAGTGCCAGATATTCTACCGCCAAACAGTATAGTGTTCAGAAAACATTGCTGTGTTTGAAGGGCGCTTGGTAAATAGTAAAATTATTGGGCACAAGAGACTAATGGCCAACGCCTGAAACGCCTCTCGATATTTAAAACCCTGTCAACCATTGATGCATATATGTTATTTGAGACGCTCGTTATCCTATCGAAATTGTAGGATAATTTAATTGTAAAGCCCTTATTATAGAACCATAATCAGAAGTCATACTTGAGTCGTGATTGCATCAATATATCTGTCTATCATGTAGTATCATCATTTCAGCCGAAAAACGTCCACTGCTGGACAGAAGCCTCCCCCAAAGATTGCCACAACGACCATTTGTGTTAAGTGCTCATTGGGGGGTTTTGCCATAATCGATACGCTTGGCAGACGGGTTGGCGATCGCAGTTGTGTTATAATTGTACTTGAAGGACGCTGCTGCCCATCCTTCGGCTAATCCCATAGTCACCCATAGGTGGGGTGGTGGTATTCTTAGCCGGCACCACACGGCAATATATCATATAGTATAGTATATAAAAATCGATGTGTGTATGTATGTTCCCTATGGACTCCAAAACGGCTAGACCGATTTTGACGCAATTTTCAGACAGGCTTCCGATTAGCCCAGCCCGCTTCACGATCACCCGGTCATGAAGTTTGGTAGCGATTCTAGCAGTTAGTTCTGTTTTTCTCCGTACGAAGCCGTGGCGTGTCGCTAGTTGAATATAAATGCTGGACTTACATACGGTGTATATGATTAAGACAATCTGGACGAGCTCTACTTAAGTCTTTTTTCTCGTTCTGTAAAGCAGGCCTTAATAACTTTACCAATGTCTCGAAATGACAAGCTCATTGTGAAGCCAAGCGGGACTGTCCTGTTTAGCATTACAATTTTTATGGGCAGGCGGAATGCTTACCACCAGGCGAATAACTTGCTGCCTTGTTCATCGTTAAATTGCACGTAGAGTAGATTTTCTCAATAGAGAAATTCATGGTTTATCGTTTTTGATTCGGAAATTCTAACTAATCAGAGCAGAATACCCACAGACTTAATGATGAAGGTTGATACAGCATAATTCAATATTCACTTACATTCATTAAGGCTTCGCAACATCAAGGTTTTTTTAAAAAAAAACCCAACTCTGGGTTCCTTTTGGAAATTCTTCTTCAGAGGAATAATATGCTCATTGTCGTTTAATACGACACTAAGGGTGAGATTAGTAGTGCATTTTGACAGATGGAAGCGTAAGTTCACGCTTAGACTCGTTCCTGAATCTCACCATAAGAACTTAAAATATTATACGCTGTAATGTCTTAGGATTTCGCGATTCGAACAAAAATCTATAATATTCGCGATCTAATCCGTTGACGGTACGGTTGGTGCAGTGGCTGATACAGTCGGCTGCTGCGCTCCGGGTCGTGGGTTCGATTCTCACACGGTACAAATATTTGTATGATCTGCAGGTAGTTGTTCCGGGTCTGGGTGTATTGTGTGTGGAATTTATGTCTGTAAACGCACCCACGACACAGGAGGAAACCTAGTGAGGGGCAACGTTTTTTTTGAAAAAAAAAAAACAACAAGAAGAAAAAAGAAAATTGTATTATTATAATATTTTGCGCTGGATTGAACCAGGAATCATAAACTAGTCCGAACAGATGTGCCTTCAGCTTTACCAATATTTTTCCCGATACGGAATAGACCCTTGACACAGAACTCCTACATTACTCCTCGACTAATATTCAGGTCATCCTCACACTCTTGGAACACTCAAAGTTTATCCATTAAAGAGATCTCACCTACTCTTACGCTTCATGTGGTCTGAGGGGTAATAAAAACGTTCTTAATCCAATGGCATAAAATTTATGTTCTGAAGCCGGGTAGGATATAAAACAATGTTTAGTTATGGTTGCTTCGCCAAGTTTTTAGTTGGCATCGTCACATCGCATGGCTACGTCGAGGACGTAGCCTCGGGCGGAGACGAATAATTTTAGTGTCTAATACACAAAAAATCGGTATACTTATATAACTACAATATTCATTCAGATAGACCAAAGCCCTCCCCTATGGATTTCCACAATTGTGTCGTTATTTTGGGGGAGTTTTGCCAGTAGATACTCACCACGCTCTCCCCGAGAAGTGCCTGGGGGGCGGCCTTTTTACAGTCGCCTTCCCTCCGCTAGAGGGGGTAACTGCTGTAAAGACTGTAAAGTCATCTCCGAGATGTGCCTAAAGGCGTGGCGTGGCGGCTCTAGTGTGACCTTACGAGGAACTGAAGCCCCCCTTCGGTTCCGATGATACCGCTCCAGTGGTTTTAGCCGGTAGGAGTCCGGCATGACCCTTCGCCCTTGACCGGGTCGGAGGAAGTACATGATGAGTTTCCACTGGGGACCAATAAAAAATGTACTCAACACGCTTGGCAGGCGGGTTGGTGAACGCAGTAGAGCTATTGTTTCACAGAAAGGATGCTGCTGCTCAAAGTCTCTTAGTCGCCTTTTACATCCATGGTAGATGGAGTGGTGCTATATTTCTAATTCGGATAACAAACGCATCTTGGCCACTGACCAAATTATATAGGAATGCTAAAACATAACAGGTCAAACATAACTATAAAAAAGGATGTCTGTTTTTTTGATATTCTGTGGTTGACGTTGTTTGAAGTAAATGCCTGTGGTGCCGGCTAAGATTAGCACCAACTTATCTCGTTCCGTGGGTATTGTAAAATGCAACTATGGGATTAGGCGCAGAATGGGCTGCAGCGTATTTCGAGTTCATTAACAACTGCGATGGCGAACGCGCCTGCCAAGCGTGGCAATTATGGCAAACCTCCCCAAAGAGAACACAATACACACATAGAGGTCTTTGCCCGGCAGAGACCTTTTTGTCGCAACTTTTTAAGGCCACCAAAATCATTTACGTTTGACATAGACGCCCGATAAGCTTGGTACAGACGTCATACACTTAAAGTTGCCGAAAAAATTAATAAAATACGTCGTTAGCACGTTTACGGTCTACTCTATTATTCTTATTAATTATATAGCGTGTAAGAAAGGCCTAAGAAGCCTTCATTATAGTTCAGGTTCTGGACCAGGTGATAATTTGAGAAATATCGCACAGTTCAATTCAATTTATGACAGTTATATTCGTTCGGTGCTCAAAAACTGGAAACGAGCCTGGCCCTGCCCAAATTGCTTTAGGCCCACCACGGAATTATATTGAACCACTTATATATGATATGATAATTAATTTATATTGCATGTATAATAATTTACTATTTTATTATTGTGAATGTGAGCATTATGTAGCCACTAATGTAATAACATATACACCAGCTTGTCGCCTGGCAGTATGAGTCTGTCATGCTCACTAAAATGTCTTGTTGAAGGTAGCGTTATGTGTTAAGTGGCTAAGTTCCCTGCATTATGGTTAAGCTGAGCTATGCTGATGCATGCGTTATGCCCGTGAACGGGTGCCCTCTGTCGGGACTGGTCAGCTTATAACTGTTATAGCAATCTAATTGTAACGCATTTGATTATCATTGTGCATAGATATGTGTGTATGTATCCCACACATTGGCATACATTATCCTCACATAGTTTTTACAATTATATTGAAGACTTTAATACTTTCATATATTATTTCAAAAGAGTATATACATGGAGTTTCTTGCCGGTTCTTCTCCATAGGATCAACGACTTGGAACCGTGCAACCATTTAAGTTCTGACTATTCGTAAGTGCCAGCAAATGGTTTACATGAATAAAAACAATTTGACTTTGACTTAAGTAACCTTAGTTTAGCCCGCCGCATCGATTTGAATCAAGACCCATCCAGATCAAAATTATGTTGCGATGGGTGTATAGCGGGATAACTCTGCAAAGATGTTGTGGACCGGTCAGGTGGCTGCCAGATAAGCAACATTTAGTATCTACCTACTACTTGGACATAAATAGGTGACAGATTAAGCGTAACTTTCGCTTCATCTGTGCACCCTTCTGTAAGTTTGCTTCTTTGTGCTTCTGAGCCATAGATTTACGCGTAGTTGTGCTAAACTACCCTTCGAACTGAAATAACCGATACTTAATCTGTGCACGAAAGGGCAGATCGTTAAGTTATAGTCTAATTGAGTGCGCCGTGACCCTCAATTGTTACTAAGTGGTTACAGGGCATGGCTTTCATGGATTCACGATCATGCTCCTTGTTCATTCGTTGCAGCATTCTTCGGTCCCTCGCAAGTTAATCAGTACCATCATCATTTCAGCCGTAAAACGTCCACTGCTGGACAGAAGCCTCCCCCAAAGATTGTAACGATTGGTATGGGTTTGTGCTGTGTGCTCATTAGAGGGTTTTGCCATAATGGCCACGCTTGACAAACAGATTGGCGATCGCAGTTGAGTTATAAATGAACTCGAAGGACGCTGCTGCCCATTCTCCGGATAATCCCATAGTCGTCTTTTTTACGACATCCACTTGATGAGATGGTGCACAAGTTAATGCTAGATATTAATTCCTTAAAAACAATAAAATGGCTGTTACAGAAAACGTATACAACATCCACTAGGTCAACCTTAATTGCTCGTAAACACTGACAGTGATTGACGTTACAACAGGACTAATTATGGACGGTGGTGTTATAATGACTGCTCCACTATTCACCTTTCGCTCGCAGAGCCTGTGTGAGCGAGAGGCGAATAATGACAACGAAAGAGGAGCCGCTATTTATAAATCTTTTTAATAGGACAGTAAGTCCTTTTTTAGACCTAGATGACGCCGAAATTTTCTGTCTTATCCCATCGCAGAAAAGATCTAATCTAACCAATTTACATTGTTTCAGGAACACGTCGATCTTCAGCATGTTCTCTAACAACAACCTGACGCGCACGCGCAGGCATAGCGGCACCTTCGGCCCAGTGACCTCGCCAGTTAACGTAGTGGTGAGTATATTTTTTCATGTGCCGAATAACATTAAATTTAGTGGTAGTAGAGTCCGTGTGGTGCCCGGATTAGAATATAGCACCACTCCATCTCCTTCCGTGGATGTCGTAAAAGGTGACTAACGGATTAATTTAATAATCAATCTAATCCAAAACCTTCAGATTTAAGATTTTGAAATTCATCTGTTGCTGTGTTACGATCACATTTAACACAAAAAAGAGACATATCCGTTATCCGAAATCCAAAGATTTTGGATTAGGTCGACCATTAATTTCGGCCGTAAGGGACTCTAAACCAGAGGGGTGGGCAGCAGCGTCGCTTCTGCGGAACAGCGGCCATTCTGGGTTTACAAACTCGCCTGCCAAACGTGGTGAGTACTGGCAAATTCCTCCCCTAATGACGACAAGACATGTAACCGGTCGTTGTGGAATCTACGAGGGAGGCCTTTATTCAGCAGTGGATGTCTCTTGGATAATATTGTGAAGGCCCCGAGTGTGAGTGCTGCCGCGCTGTAGTATCGCACCGTTTATCGTTCATGCGGGTGAAACTAGTAAGTTCTATCGACGCCGCTAATGAATTGTGGTTATATTTTTTTTTTTTTTTTAAGATATATACTCATGGTATGTCCATTTAGAGGAACTTCGAAAAGGCTGAATAATATTTAGTTCTTATTACGTACTGGCCATCTATATCTGTTTAAGTATTTTGAAAAAAGAAAGATTTTAGCCATCTTTTATTTCCGAGTTTCATTTGTTATTTTCCGGTTCGGGTTAATTTAATTTAATGCGCAGCGTAAGCAAGATCGGATAATTTTTACTGCTTTTTAATCATTCCCGTTTAGTTTTTTCGGCAATCACTTATTGTTGTCGTGTTACGTAAACATCATTTGATAATTATAATAACACACTTTTAAACAGATTATATCGCGTGTATTTATAGGTTTTCGTTTTTCCTGACTTTTCGAACACTGCAGCATTCGTGGTCGCAGGATGACTAAAATCTATAACGACGCCTGTCACCTTAGTCATCCTGTTCAGCGGTTCTATGATATTGATATCCTATATTCAGCAAGTAGTTAGCGTAGGTTTGATGTAATTTTATTTTTGTTTAAATAATTATATTCCGCGTTCTAAAATTACTCCTGTATCCAATGATTTTATACCATAGATATGTTACGTCCATACTAAATGGCGCGCAAAATGCAGTCTCGCTGTATGTAGGTATAAACCTATAAAACTGCACACTGTAAGAAGGAGGAAGACAAAAACTACGAGGGTAAAAGAGATAGCTATCTAAAATGACAACACGTGTACTCGATGTCTTTGTCGCACCTGTAATAGAATATGTGTGTGTGTGTTTTCTCCGAAAATATTGTTCTATATTATAATTTGAATAGTATTTTTATTCAAATATTTTGTATAGTTTATTCGTCACTCACGTGTGGTCTGAGATCCCATGTTATTTATTTATTTTTGCTTGATAGTTTGTGCATTTTCTATACGCACGACGGCATTGTTATTACTTAATTAATAAAACAATACGATTGTGACAGTGTGTGCTCGTTGTCCTGTTTTGACCTAACTGATTGCGAGGTGCTACAATTGCGGGAGTTTTGGTTCTTACTTTTGGCGCGAATGTAACATATCTACTTCTTTTAATATATAATATCATTACTAGTATCGTAGTGGGTACGTTTTATAGACGTAAATCTCATATACTTCTCAATCTCATATACTTTGACGGCACGGTTGGTGCAGTGGCTGATACAGTCGGCTGCTGCGCACCGGGTCGTGGGTTCGATTCCCGCACGGAACAAATATTTGTACGCTCTGCAGGTAGTTGTTCCGGGTCTGGGTGTATTGTGTGTGGGATTTGTGTCTGTAAACGCACCCACGACACAGGAGAAATCCTAGTGTGGGGCAACGTTTAAAAAAAAATAATATATATATCCAACTCACAGATCCAAAACAGCTGTCCAAGCGGGCCTTCATATACGATATTTTTTTAAAACACTGTCTTTTATAACAGGTGATTATTTGTTGCACAGAGCTCTTGGGCGCGCATGGCACCGCGCGTCAACCAGTTGCGCGCCGAAGAGTGCGCCGACGTCAGCAACACGCGCGAAGTGGCGCACGAGAGGGAAATACACACGGCCATGCAGATGGGCCAGTCGTGTGAAGACCTGACGCTCGTGACAGGTCTCGCCAACTCGCCTACTAGAATACCGAGGTACTGATCACGTTGTACATAGATATAAATACACGGCCAAACAGATATCTTAGCCCAGTGAAGACCTGACGCTCGTGGTGGGTCTCGCCAGTTCTCCTACTAGGATTCCTTGGTATTGATCACTTTGTACATGGATATAAATGCACGGCAGTAACGGTTCTCGAGTGGAAACTGCGCACCGGACAATGCAGCGTGGGACGACCTCCAACGAGGTGGACAGATGACCTGGTGAAGGTCGCTGGGAGTCGTTGGATGCGGGCGGCATGTAACCGCTCGTTGTGGAATTCTAAGGGGGAAGCCTTTTTTCAGCAGTGGACGTCCTTGGGCTTGTCATGATGATGAAAGATGGGTTGACCCTGTGAAGACCTAGCTATCGTGGCGTGTAGGTCGAGGCCTTCGCCTAACAAACTACAAAAGATTCTAGAAAGAAAGGACAAATATTCTTTATAAGCATAATTTTAATACACTGTCACTGATCGCGATCACAACTTACACGGTATAATTCTTTACTTTGTCGTAAACCGAACCAGAGTAAACTGCTTCTCCTTCCTTCGCGGCCGCTATATGTACACTATCTCTCCTATATATCCTATAGGCTCTCGCTAGAATTGTCTACGCTTCTGTAGCACTGCCACTAGACAGCAAATGGCGCAGCGTGCCCCAGTTCCGCTATTAAATACTAGAAAGAAAGGAAGAAAATAGATTTATTGCTACAGAAAACCACAACTTGCATTGAATACGCTAAACAAAACCTTAAGATGAAAGTACCTGTCTATTAAATTATGCAAGACTAAGGTCCGTATTACAGAACGATCCTCAAGTCCAATTTGATCTTTAATCACCTGATCACTGTTTAAACATAGAATCTGTACTTGAGTATCGGCCATATTCCAGAACAGTAATCAATCTAAACTCAGCTGAGACGAGATTCAAATCACGCCTCAAGCACATATTACTCATTGTCTATGCATCGGCCTGTTTTAGATTACGATTTATTACCATTACCAACTTTGTTCCGATCTGCTCATAATAAGCAATAATGAAAAGTAACACAAACACCCTATTTATTAAGAAATATAAATATTCACAAAGTAGTTCCTCTTTACATACAAGGTTCATTTTTAAAAGAGTTATTTTACATACTAGGTACCTACGTAAAATATTTTTATATACTTTATCGAGATGAATGTTGTTGTAGTTGAAGTATAAACTGTAAAGGAACGTGTGTTGGCGTTGGCGCCTATTATCATTGAACACTTGAATAGATGTTATGTTGATAAATAAATATCGTTTAATTAATTTGATGTACATATTAACATAATAACCTGTAGCGAAATCGTGTTGGCTCCTCCAGAAAGTTAAAGAAAAGAAAGTACGCTTTTCACCACATATTGGGGAAACATGAGACAACCTCATTTAAAAAATATACATTTATACAAGTCCTGTACATCTGAGAGGAACACTAAAGACCAAATTACTTTTCGAATTATCCTTAAATAAATCATTTTAATGTCAACTTCTCCAAAAATATCAATTTTGTGATAAATATATACTTCCATTCAATGACATTTTTCAGATACATTCATATATAATATCATTGCGGGGACACTTATAAAAACATCTTAGCTTGTATTCAACAACAATATAACCAATAATCAATGCGCAAGAAACAACATACATTAAAAACTGTGCTCAAGCGCTATCCAGACCACACTCACGTAATCACAGTTCCAATCTCTGCTCAAGTACAGACCTATAACTGACTGACGATTTAAAATAAAGGCACGACTCAGTTGAACTACGTTCAATAAATCTATGCTTGAGGGACGTTTTAAAATTAATTCTCAACTCAAGACTAGTTTTAAACTGAGATCAATGCTTGAGTTTCGTTCTGTAATACGGACCTAAGTTCTGTACTAAACGAAAAGGATACAAAACAACCTTAATCTAAATATATGATACGATAAAACCCTTTTACACAAAAACAAAACACCTACACTAACTTATCGCATCGTATATTGTGTCCAGGATGACATGCATTGGTCATTAAGACTGCACTCCGTAACTGTGGCAACGACAACGAGGTGCCCACTCGGCATGATGCTGTGTTGTAACGTGAGCTACATCACAGCGCTGGTGTTATATGGTTCCGTCATCACTGGTGGTGGTTTCTGGTTCCCCACGTACGTTCGGCTGCGGTGACGCGCTCCACAGGCACACTCGGGATGTGGCGCGTCGTCGAGGCCGTCCTGCTGGTCTTCGTAGCCTGGCTCAAGAGGAGCGAGCGCGTCACCTACCGCCGGACGCCTGCGGTGAATACCTGTTTTCACCAAACACGGTTATTTCGGTGCGTCCCTGGACAGGATAGGACAATGGAAGCGGATATAAATGGGAGTTCGATAATAGGCTTGAGCTTCAGGATTACTCACAACAACAACCAAAACCTCAAACGCCTCGGTGGCTAAGCTGATTACCCGAAAATGTGCATATACATATAAATACGATAGATATAGATAAACATATAATTTTTTGTGAATTGAATTGCGAGAAAATAAAATAATCCAATACAATATGAAATAGTTTATTTTTTCAAAAATGTTATTATTTTATGAAACAGTAATACCTAAGTCAAGTCTTTATTCATGATAATTCTACTTATGACTAAAGACTTTTCTGTTTTTGTAGGCTCATTGTCATTTGACAGACAAAAAATTTAAAAAAATACTTTCACCCCTAGAGGAAGAAATGCTATGAATATGTAGAGATTTATTAATCTAAACACCGTACGACGTTGCCTTATACTTGACATAGGCGAAATCACAGAGTACCTTTGGGCGAAATTGTGGAAGATATTCTACAGAAGCCATAATAAGAGAAGAAGAAATGATAATTTTCTTCGCTCTGGTATGCCAGAATGGCGGTCTTTTTGAGCAAGAGGAGTGAAAATACGTTTTTATATGAGTTTTCACGCAGGTTATTAAGAATATTGAGATAACACTGAATATGCCGTAATAAATCATGTATCACACAAGAGTTGGGTGAGGTGATTCGACAGAATTTGACTCGATCGATTACTCTGAATTGGGTATGCACCTGAACATCTCGTAATAATCTCCAAAATTTGTCAGCATGTCAAGGATAAATGAAGCATAGGAATTCTTTTTGTAGGTCTGTCGGTACCTAACATGGGAGAGGGCCGATCCTGCTCGAAGGAGGAGACGGCGCCGGGGTAATAACCGCCCTGGTGCCTAATTCCCATACGCCTGAAACCCCCTGCCGTCGCTATAAGGCGGGGGGCCTCTGGGTTTGCGGGGGCGTAGATTGGGGAATCTGCGTGCCCACACCAAGAGACCCACGAGAAGACGGTGGCGCGCATGTGGTCACGCGCTGCCGTGTGCGCATAGCACAGCGCACAGGGACGCTTCGGAGGATCCTTTACAATACCCCCGGGGGTTGACCGCTTTACAGTCACCCTCTCAGAGATGTGCCTAGTGTGATGATACGAGGACCTGGAGCCCCCTTCGGTGCCGAAGATGACCGCTCCAGTGGTTTTAGCAGGTAGGAGTCCGGCATACCCCTTCGCCCTTCCCCGGGGCGAAGGAAGTTCACGAAGAACTTCCACTAGGCACAATACAAAAAGGTCTTCCTTATTTGCAATGAATTCAAAACTGCTTTCCATTTCAGGTTTTCACCAGTCGTCTCACCATCGCCCACGCGGAAGTACACGACGCGGCGGAGCCTCTCCCCTATAGCCATAAGGGCGTCCAGCTTCAGCCCCGTCAGCCGGCCCAACATTCTGCCCGGCAAGCGGCGCTGCGACGAGGCGGATTCGCCGCTCTCCAAGCGTATGTGCACCTCTGACAGACTAACACCTTCCACACCAGGCACTCCAGATTCAGATTCCCTGGAGTGTACCTTCAGGCCAGTTTCCCCCAGGGCCCAGCCCATGAACGAGTGTTCCCACGAGTCTACAGATGTCCTGGAGAACCACAAATCGTCTAATCCTAGCTAATAGTGTGTAATGATGTATTTTTCAGAGTTTCGTGTTGAGGCTTTTGTGTAAAGATGAAGTTTTCGTTGTTAATAACACCCTCTTGCCAACTGTACCGGATTTACTTGTCCAATGTATAATAACTTGGCCATTAGTATTTTATAGCATTTAGATTAGTAGCGTTTAAAGAATTACCATTTAAGATCTAATATTTCTTGTGAATAGTCTTTACGCAAAAGTTGTCGACTCATAATTCAAACCACGGGTTTTAATGGCTCTACGATACTGAGGCACCTTTTAATGTGTGTTGAAGTATAGCAAGCGATTATAAACCTAGTATTACTCTTCATAGGGTTGAAACTTCGTGTATTTGTTCCGATACAGTAGCCTACCACGTTGGTTCCTAACGAACTTGAAATTATTAACGTAGTTTTATAGGAATGAACTGTAAAGTCATCAGTCGGCACTTGTTTCGCTGCTAGATTAAATGCAGGGGGTTAGCGTCTGATCAATATATGTCATGCATTTTAAATAAGAAAAATGCCGCATTCTATTTTCTCCTGCGCGTGCGCATGTTGTCATATAGCACTGAACCACGCATGCAATCTTGCAGTGAATCATGCGTCGTGTGAGGCGGGCTTCAAGCGAGTGCCCTATTGTTAGCCAAAGCATCCAAAACTTTAGTGTAAATATAATTAGATGCGTTCACTTGTATAGAACGCGTAATGTATATAATTTATATTGATAAGTTAGTGTAGTGTTTACACTCGAAGGCGTATAGGTATTATTGCAGAAAGCGATATATTCGTATAGGTTTGTTTATAGTCATTGGTATTTAAATGTTTGTCTCGTTCGCGTTGCGGCAATAAGTCGCGTGCTGATTTACACTTAGTAAGATATAAACCAATGAAAGCTGGTTTTATGAGATATTGGTCGTATTGTACTTTGCAAGCTTGTGTGTGTCGTATATTTCTGTGATTTGAGTTCTATTGTCGTTATATGCAGCGGCTTGCGTGGATCCAGTAAGAACTTACAATATTGTAGTTAACTTTTCGTTTTGACTTCGACATCTTATATCTACACTATTTGATTATATTAATATAATAAGTACACCACGGAATACCCCCTTTGTCTTTTTCCATCTTTTTCTGGTCCATAAAAGTTGTCTGTAAGTAATCGCTAATAGCGATAAGACCGCCCATTGTACAATTACTGTACATAAAATGATTCCTAGCAGTTGTTTTTAAAATGGTGTACAATAAAGAATATTCTATTCTATCTGGAGCTTGGAGTGAGGTATAGATATTCAGCTAGAAAATAATCCGAGTTAGGCTTGGAAATTGTGAAATATAATCTGTGGCTACACTAACCTCAAAGAAAAGAGGTGTAAAATTTTTAGACCTACGCATAATATCTGCAACAAATATCCCTAGTTGAAAATATTCTTATATTTACGTACATTCATTAGTAAGGTCTTCGGTTTACGCGATTATTACACATTATAATTAAACAATTTTAAACGGATTAGACCGCGTATATTATACATATTTGTTTTACCTGACGTTTCGATCACTTCAGGGTTCGTGGTCGCAGGTGACGAGGGTGACAGGCGTCGTTACAGATTTTAAAAAGTTATTTTATTTTATCTACCGTACAATTTTAATCAAAATTTTGTTTCGATGCACGAAGTAATTACTCAGTGTCTTGATGTTTCTTAGTGCAGCATGTTGTTTGGGACTTTATTATTTTAATGATTAGATTCTTAACCCGATGGTACCTGCCGAATATCTTCTCTATTAAAATTAGAATGTTTTTTTAATTTCAATAGCCTGACGAAACATTCTAGGCACATATCGGTTCTCTTTCGCGAGGACTTGAGGTTGATCAAAACGAAGATAATGGTTAGGTTTGCCTAAGGCAGACTGACAGACAGACTGCAGACTTTGTGGAGCGTACATTTATTACTTGATCGAAGGTTTTACTGGAACCACGCGAGCCGCACAAATAATTATATAATTAATCCGCCGATTTTATTATAAGTAATTACCAAAACAATCACCGTTACTAAGTGAAAGATTTGAATACTTCCGTCTTCATGAACATTAAGGTAGGCACACATTTATGAATATATTCAGGTTACGGTTTGCCGGAAACGTGTCATTTCTATGCAGAATAATGGAGCCTCGTTGATTTTCAGCCGCTACAGCTATCTAAAAAAGAGTTTATATGTCAGCATAATATTACTCCTAAAAACTCTTATTCTTGGATATAATTTGATGATCCTCAGTTTTTATGCTGATGTCCAACGGGACCCTTCGTCGCAGTTCGACTCCGTGTGATGGTTGGTATTTATTCCTACCTTACAAGTTCAATACATTTATTTCTAGTACCTACTGAGAAGCTAAAAAATCGTGTTCACGAGCGGTGCTTTTTGTTAGTTTGACCTTTATTCTTGGTTGTATTAGTGCCTTTCAAAGTTATCTTATTTTTGTCTTATAGTTAATAGTTTTCGAGTGGCACTCTTAGTACAGGCCAGAAGGAAGCTTTTGACATTTACAAACAAGATTTGATGTTTTCAAGTAGAGACTATTTTAGTACCTTCCAAATATATATTAGAAAATGTGTTTTTGTAGTTTCTTGTAAGTTACTAGAATGATTTGAGGTTTAAAATTTGAGTACTGTTGTGAGTGAGTGAGTGTATGTGTGTGTGTTTACCTGTGGCATAGACACACGCGATGTTAATATCATTTATATAGACATTTTGATTTACATGATTGAAGCGACCTATTATTAAATTTCATAATATAACGAACTCTCATTCTTATGAACGATTTAAGTAAAAACTCAAGAGGAAAACAATCACAAGGGTTCAACTCTTTTTTCTATGTATCAAGTCGTTTATGCTCATTTTTATCACCAGTGAAAACTACAATATTCTTTTAAATTATCTTCAATTTTTTTGCAATGACTAAAGAAATCATCTGTAGGTAAACATCATTTTTCAAGTCTGACGTGAAATAACGATTATTGAACGAAACAGAGTGATACACCTGATTACTATTATCGGACTGCGCTATGGTCGCTTGTTAAGCGGCTGCGGCGCGTCCCACCGCACCATCGATCTTTACGGGCGCCTAGTCGAATCACTGTTACACATATTTCCACTGTGGCTATACTGTGGGTAGGTTTGAAGCCGCAATGTTTACTGCCCCGGAAGAATCCAAAACAAACTCAAATGTTTCTGTTTTAAAGTCCAGACATATTTAATGGTGTAATATTCCCTCAGAAAAATATAGTTTGTAATTTTAGTGCGCCTGTCTTGACAGCCGGCAAACATCACTCATTTTGAAACTCTTATTTCAAGGAGGTCATAAATATGTTATAAAAGTTCGTACTATGTACGGAATTCGCCCGCCTGTCGCCATTTGTAGCTAAATCCACATTATTATAAACAGCTTCGATATCGGTAAAACAGCAACAGGTGTAACTAAAACAAATGAACTTTTTAGTTTTTGAAGCCGGTCAGCGGTTTTCATATTTGGACTGTCGTTTGGCTGCAAGAGTTACGCCTGATGCAAATTAACAGCAAAATTATTTATGAGTAAGATTGCTATACATATGTAATTCACATTATCCTGTTATAAGTGTGCAATACAGACTAACCTCTCCGGAATACCGTAGCGTGTATGGTCACCCTAAATGCCCATCTGACTTTTTATAGCTTGGGAATTTGACCCACATATTTTTAACTATAGTTGAACGACTACAACACTACTATAAAATAAATGGGAATTGTTATGTAAACTTAGGGGAGGTAGAAGTAATAAGTATACTAGCCGGCACCGATCTTGATTGCTGAGCTTCCCCCGGCCACCTACGCAGAACGCTCATATAGTTTTCGAGACGGATAATCTGCTCTCCTGTCCGAAGCTGGATACGCATACGGAGGCAATAACTATTTATATATAATATAAATTACATGTTTTCGAGGGTCGCTCACTTTTCGGCTCGACAAATATCGGTTCGCTTCCAATAACGAACTATTAGTTACGTCTTCACTTTCGTTTTTAACGTATCAATGGAATAAAGACTTCATTAAAATCGGATTTCAGAGATCTTGGAGGAATAAGTACAACCCATGATTTGGTTGTAAAAGACTAGGTTGACTAGACTGAACTTCGTTTTCTGTTCTGCTACCTTCTATGCGCATAGCAAAGCCAGTAAACTATTGCTGTAAGGCTTGTTTTATGAAGCGAAAGTAAACCATAATGTATTGTCAATATGATTTATTAATAAAGACTTAATATTTTCATTATCAATCAATTTTCATCCCGACACACTTTTGAATTTTATTTGCCGTTTTGGCAACTGAAAATATGAATTATTGTGATAATTTATTTGGTGTATCAAATGTAATTTTTGTCGTGTATATTTTGTAAATTCGGAAGTGCTACTGACATTTAAATATTTTTTCTTGGATTACCTCACGGTTGCTGTCGTGACCTGTACATGCATTTTGTTAATATAGTTTGTGCTATGTATATAAGTAAGGCCAACGTTTATGCCCACGACATCTTGTCCCAAGCGTGTTTACCTATCAAAGTATAAGTAGGTATCGTATCGTAATTGTTTGTATGTATTAGGAAAGACGTCAGGTTTGACTGCTGGAAAACATTTTGTTTTAAAGTGTGATTAAATCACAACATGAATAATGTATGAAGTTTTATTTTCAAAGTGTTTATTGTTACGACTTGTGTACCTAAATAGTGTGGCGTTTGCAGCTTGTGCTGCATAATCGAGTCCAATATGCAATAGCAATTTGCTACCTCGAAGAGAATAAGATTTAAATTTGTACTAACTAGTAACCCATTAGCCCATTCTTTCAGTCGAACACATCCCGTTGGGCCCGTAGCCCCTCTACAGTCCCCTCCCCTCCGCTAGAGAGTGACGTATTTAGTCACCCCCTCCGAAATGTACCTAAAGGCCATCCAAGGGAGGCTCTACTGTTCGTTCTCTCGAACAAGCCGGTTTCCGAAAAGGTTTTAGTAACATAGACCACATCCATACGCTGCGGCAGGTTATACAGAAGACCGAGGAGTATAATCTGCCACTATGCTTAGCGTTTGTGGACTATGATTGCCTTAGCCTTTGATTCGATCGAAACCTGGGCAGTGCTGCAGTCTCTGCAGCGGTGCCACATTGACTATCGGTACATCAAAGTGTTGAAGTGCTTCTATAGAAACGCCACCATGTTGGTCCGAGTACATGAACAGAGCACGGGGGCAATTCCATTGCGGAGAGGTGTGAGACAGGGGGACGTCATTTCCCCGAAACTGTTCACCGCTGCAATGGAGGATGCCTTCTATGCTACTAGAGTGGAAAAGATTCGGCATTAACAGCAATGGCGAGTATATCACTCACCTTCGATTTGCCGACGATATCGTAATCATGGCAGACACGCTGCAAGAGTTCAGCACAATGCTCGATGATTATAACAGTTTTCCAACAGTTGGCCTTAAAATATACATGGGCAAGACGAAAGTCATGTCAAATGCCCAAGTCGGGCCCATCCCAATATCCGTTGGAAGCTCTGTAAGTTAGGTCCAACTTAGAGAAAGTAAAGTAATAATAAAGTTCGGAAAACTTCGCAACGTCAAAAATACGACAATGCCTCAAGACGAGTCTTTAATCAGTGTGTGTTACCAGTGATTGCATATTGGAACAGAGACGTGATCACTCATAGTGGGCCTCATAAGAAAGCTCAAGGTCACTCAGCGAGCTATGGAGAAAGCTATGCTTGGTATTTCTCTGCGAGATCGAATCAGAAATGAGGAGATCCGTAGAACTAAAGTTGCAGACATAGCTGAAAGGATTAGTAAACTGAACTGCTTGTAGAACTGACGGCCGTTGGGGTAAAAAGGTTCTCAGGTGGAGACGGCGCACCGGAAAACGCAGCGTGGGACGACCTTCAAAGAGGTGGACAGACGACCTGGTGAGGGTCGCTGGGAGTCGTTGGATGGAGGAGGTATGTAACCGCTCGTTGTGGAAATCAGTGGACGTCCTTTGGCTGATATGATTAGATACTTCGGCATGCACCGAAAGAAGCGTGAATGAAAACATTGATGCCAGGTTAAACAAGGCTAATCGACTAGGCTAAATCTAACATCTTCACTCGGCGTATTAAGCTATCTCTTCAAGGGAGATCCATCCTTCGAATCCCTTGGTCATCATGCCAGTAAACTACCGTCGAACATTTCGTTGCTCAACATATTACGTGGATAGGCCCTCTTCACACAGACGAGATATTAATAAATATTGCTTTAGACCATCGGGAGACGACGACCAGTCTATTCGCACTTGACGCACTGTGTTGGGAGAATTGAAGGCACCCGGGTTCAAGTGGAGCGAGAACAAGTCAACAGCGTGAGTTAGAGGAGCGTAGAAGAAACTAAAACAAAACAAATCGAGTGCGAGATCTCACTGGAACCAATATTAGTGAAATTGGACCGAATTCTGTTAGTTTTTGTGATTAGCGCATACATACAGGCAGACGCTCTCGGGGGATTTACTTTTGTGTTATGGACTGATCGTATGAGTAAAAATGTTATGCAACTTGCGAGTAACGCTTATGTACGCAAGCTGCTTATGATGTGATGACTGAGTGGATCGATGCATGAACATCTTGGCTTAAAAGTCGTTTATTGATTGCCGAGGTGCAACGACTGCGAAGCAATGTTTTTTTTAAACGTTGCCTTACGCCAGGATTGCTCCTGTGTAGTGGATACAGTTTACAGACATAAATCTTACACGCACAAACAATTAACTCATATCTATCTCGATCATACAAAATATTTGTTCCGTGCGGGGATCGAACCCTTTAATTTATATAGGTATTGTAATCCACCGATTTTGGCATTTTATTCTAATGGTAAAGAAATTACAACGCGATTGTATGTGGAGGCGAGTGGGGAAGCTATAGGAAGCTGCTTAATGCAAGGTAAGAATGTGATGCATTCTGTATTTTATGCAGCTAGGAAATTTAGTGACAGTGAAAAAAAATATACCACGGAAGTATTTGAGTGTGGTGTGGGAATTAAATTTTAAACATTTTATATGGGGATTGTAGTTTCAGATTGCAACAGATCATAAAGCGTTATGTTGGTTAAAAAATAGAAAAGACATGAATGGAAGGTGAGCTCGATGGTCTTTGTGCAAGCATATGAATTTGATATTGTACATTGCTTTGGTAAAGAGAATGTTGTCGCAGACTTTTTAGTAGGAATCCTCTCTATAGAGAAGAATCAACAGATAAATTATTAACAATAGAAAATGATAGTATGGAAGTACCTATATAAAGTTGAAAAATAATAAATTGAATTATTAAGATATAATAAATTACCGTTGTCCGTGTGGTGTCCGGATTAAGAATTTAGCACTACTCCATCTCCTCCCGTGGAGGTCGTAAAAGTCGACTAAGGGACTCTTAACAAAAGGGATGGGCAGCAGCGTCCCTTTTGCTGAACAGTAGCATTACTGCGCTCACCAACCCGCCTGCCAAGCGTGGGGAGTATCGGCAAATTCCCCCCAAAATGACAACACGACTAATGCACCGGCCCCCAGTTCCCGGCAGCCCCGCTATTTCTGGTCATGGTAGCGGCCACGGTAACGGGGGGACAGGGGGTGCTAAAGATCACCGGACGGGATCCGGCTACCACCCCAAACGAGAACTGGTCCTGGTAACGTATAACACACGCAGACTGAGGGCAGACGAAAAGATTGTTGAGCTGGAAGAAGAAATAGATAAATTGCACTGTGATATCATGGGTCTATCAGAAGTCCGAAGAGAGGGCGAGGACACGATAACCCTGAAATCTGGCAACTTATTCTACTACCGGGAAGGCGAACATCTGTCTCAAGGTGGTGTCGGGTTTCTCGTCCGCAGGTCCCTCATAAACAGCATAGTGGCCATCGAAAGTGTGTCGAGCAGGGTAGCGTACCTTATACTCAGAATATCCAAGAGGTATTCGTTGAAGGTCATACAGGTCTACGCACCGACCTCGACACACCCAGATGATGAAGTAGAGAGTATGTATGAGGACGTAAGTAGGGCCATACATACCTCGAAGACACACTTCACTGTTGTGATGGGGGACTTCAACGCGAAGTTGGGCACTCGATGCGATGGTGAGTTGAGAGTGGGGCAATTTGGATATGGGCAACGGAACCCCAGGGGACAGAGGCTGGCCGACTTTTTGGAAAAGGATGGACTCTTCGTGATGAACTCCTATTTCCAAAAGCCGCCTCACAGGAAATGGACCTGGATGAGTCCCGATGGTTCCACGAGGAATGAGATTGACTTCATCATGACCAATAGGAGCGAGGAACGAGGAATTTTGTCCATTTCACACTAACAGATATAACATAAGAACAAATGTGATCGATACAAACATATTTATAAAGAGTAGTGAAGCACGTATGTAGGTAAGAGGCAACGACATTGTGACGGCCCGTCGGGCTTATTAGCTAAAAACAGCAACAGCAGACGCGATAGCAGCTATCGCGCAGCCAAGGACCCACCGGTGGCAAAGCGTCAAAAAAAATTGTATTACGTAAGGCATCGCCCGCCTGTCGCTATTGTGGAAAATGCATAGTTACTAGCGCCAGTAGCCACCAGTGGAACTAAAAAGAATGAACGTTTTTAGTTCATTGGTTGTCCGACAGAGGCGCGTCAGAGATCTCCTGTTTAGTCGCTATCGGCAAATAGGTAATACCAAATTGACGTTTGACAGCGGCGTTGGAATAATTTACGCCTGTTGCAAAGCATCTGCGACTTAGGTAATCAGCCCGCCGGTCGAGCAGACCATGAACGAATAACGAACGAATGCATAGACATTATGCGATCACCACCGGCTTGCCAAACGTAGTGACTTTTCCATGTCCGCCAATTATGGACTAGTACTTATATATTTTTTATACTTGAATGTCGTGGGACGTCCGATATAAGATAAGCTTCGCATTTACGCATTGTATGTAAAACCGAATAAATAAAATATAATAGAAGTTTTTACAAATTCAATAATATACATACTCGACATATTGGAAATATATATTGACCACTTCGGATGCTTCCAGCAATATGCGTATTCCTACTGCGTACATATCATGAATGTATTTCGATCTGTGATCTAATCCTTCAGACTATCTTGGATGGTTATATCTATCTAATGCTGACAATTGAAATTGCTAGGTGACGAGTACTGGCGAATTCCCCATAATGACGACACAATTGTGGATATCTATGGGGGAGGCCCATGTTTAGTAGTGGACTAGAACTGACAGATAATTAATCATAGAAGACCTAGCCCTGAGTTACTTTTGGCATTTCTTCTGTTTGTCATGTAGTGAAATTGCCCTCCGTTGTTTCAATATGACGTGTAAAGTGTCTGTTAGGACCCATTTACTGAATAAATGTTGAATTTGAACGTCTTTTGGCAGATATGTGATGAAGTTAGGCTTGTGCTATCTCACAGGGACTTGACTCCTTCTTCGAATTTTATGTGTTCTGTCCACTACTGTTTGGCGATTACAGGCGGTATGTATATTGTTGGTCAAATTGAACTCTCGTAACCTAGAATTTGGTTCTAAACATAGTTTTGGAATTAATTGTGCTATGAGTTTTCCATATCAATGTGAAAATTACCGACAGTTACTTTTGGATATGTTGATTAGTTTATATCTTTTAAATATATTACACAATTTAGCTGAGCCCTTATTTGAGTAAAAGTTTCCTCTGTACTAATCTCTCAAATCAAAAACATATTACCAAACCAAAATCACTTTTATTTACAGTCAGTTTTACATCAACCTTGTATAATTAGACGACAAATGATATCAAGAAAAGTTTTCAAAGTGACAATTATTCTAAAACTTATTATTAAACGAACAACATTATTATAACATTCCAATATTTTGTACTCTTTAAAATGTGATAAATAACAAAACATATGACAAATGATGCGATTAATCTCACAATAATTACTATGTAAATTAATTATATTAAAACAATACAAAATCCATTAATAATAATTATAATTAAAAGAGTATTAGCAAAGCTTGCCAAGAATACATAATATTATGTATAAAAACGTTTACACATCCGGCACTAGTTGAACCTACACAGTACCGTCGGGGACATAAGTGACGCAAATAATGTATACTGTACTATAAAACCTAGAACCCCTAATGATCTGTAAAGATGTACATTTGTTGGTTAACACTTATGATCGCGACTGTACTAAGGCTTACGATTCCTTAAGATTCAACAAATCTTAGTCGTAACATAATCCTAACCTTTGCATATTTATCATACAAACGAAAGCACATGAGACCTTGACAACTTTCAAACAAGTTATGTATTCAGAATATAAAATCTCAGGTCGAGAAAATTACCCATCCAAGTGTCGCAATATTGGAACTTTTTTATAAATTAACATTTTAATACATTGGGCCGATTATCATCTATAATTTACTATAGGAAGACAGCGTTATCCTAATTAAATTAATAAGATATAAAAGAATATTGGAATGTGGATTTTAGGCATTGATTTTTGGTAAAAATTCTATTTGAGGTCAGGTCAGACAGGACATGATGAGATTTTGGTTTGTCTTCTTATTCAATTTATTCAAACGCTTTTGTTTCGCGAAAACTTAGTTTCGCCGTTTAACTGGTGTTATTTATTGAGGCTTCGTCCTCTAGTCAAGTTTCGGTTGCCAAAGCAGTATATGGCACATTTGACAAATAAAATAATTCAGGTAATCCTGATGCTACATTAATGTCAACAAACATTTCAGTCTTAATTACATTAATTTACCGAAAGTAAATAAATTTCTCATAAACAAATCCGTCTATAACGCTTAAAAATTCGTGTTCCATACACAAATTCTTCTTTGTTTTTTAAACTCTTCTCTTGATCTTGTTTTTTTCACTACTTAAACATTCATTTAATGGCAGTGTTATTACTTAGGGTGTTTAGCCCAAGGCATATTGTCTAGTATAGTCAAACTACTTACAAATAGAATGTGAGCCAATGTGGCACTTTACATATAATTGGGTCTTTTTTTAAACAGCAATCCTTTTATAGCTTGTTCAAGGGTTTTTTGTTTATATCTCGTGAACGAGCTACGCGCAACATTGCACGCGTTCACACATCTTAAATAGGACAAATTACATATAATTAAGTAAAACAGCTATCAATTGCGATTTCTTAGTCTATGGCGCGCGGACCGAATCAGTCTGACGCAACTTACTGGAGTAAATACTTATTATTAAAATTAAAGTTATAAATAACTTAAATGGTATGGTAAAAGTTTAATAATAATAGGCAAGGCCTGCGTTACCTCTATTTCATAGGCCTTTTACGAAGCTTTTTGCGAAAATTAAAAGGCTTTCAAATTATCCAGATTGATCAAGAAAATACATTAACAATTACAATCAAAAGAACATATTTTTTAATTAAGAATAAGACAATTTGTAATAAAACTAGAAAATTAAACAACAACAAAAAAAATATTACGTAAATACAAACACAGAATAAGCGTGAATTTTATATACATTGCATCTTGAGTCAGACATCTTCGTCCGCTAGCCTCGAAATAATATACACACAACTTTACAAATGTATCTCTTAGAAAATTTGGACCCACCTTAATATATTCTGTACAGCATATAAAGCGCCACGGGCCTTGCCTCAGCTGGAGAGCGCTGCGTCGTCTATGAGAGGTACCTTGGCCACTTCGAAGAAGATCGTGTGAGAATATTTATTTCTTACTGTACTGATGGCGGATTTTGGCTTCTTGTGCAGCGTTGTATTTTGTATGACCGCGATGGGGAGGATGTCTTTGACGGTGTATCCTTTAAAGTGATAATGCTAATAATGAATCTCTTGAATGTATTATTCTACAGAATAGTTGATTTGGCCAGAAAGCAGAATTCCGATTTGAATCGGAGTACGATTTTACTCAATGAAAACATTTTACACCGGTGGGCCGTCTATAGCCTGACCAATACCGCTGTATCGCGCCTTAGATATGTGAGCAGCGACGCGGGGGGGTCGAGCAGCCAAGCGGGGGGGACCAGCAGCCACTCCATTTTGTCATTCCGCCGTCGTCTCTTTCCGCCACTCCCAACCTCCCCGCGCATACCTAAGGCGCGGTACAGCTTTATTGATCAGGCTAGTGCGAGGTTCTTTTGGAAATCCAAACAGAAACGCGTTCCGCGCTGCGTTTGGCCCGCTCCAAAGACTTAACCAATCGGAACATCGAACGCGGTAAACGTGTACGCGTTTAAGTCTCGAGTGCGCAGTGAAAGTACCATTAGACTCTCTCTACAGAGTGTAACGACCAAATGAGGAACACGTTAAGGAAGTGTAAACATTGCGATGTTTTATTTAAGAAAGAAAGATATGATGGTGAGTACATGCTCCATGCAGAGGCGCCGACTAATGTCTGTCTGCGTTAGCGTGTGTTGCCTATGTTCACTCAATTACATATAGCTGAGATAAACCGGATGGATTCAGCGAGTCTGCCATACCTGTTATTTTTTCAATAATCATCATATCAGCCAAAGGACGTTCACTGCTAAACAAAGGCCTCTCCCTTAGATTTCCACAACGAGCAGTTACATGCCGTTCTCATCCAACGACTCCCAGCGACCTTCATCAGGTCGTCTGCCTACCTCGTTGATGGTCGTCCCACGCTACGTGGTCTCCGTTCGAGAACCTTTTTCCCCCAATGGCCATCAGTTCTACGAGCAATGTGCCCCGCCCATTGCCACTTCAGTTTACTAATCCTTTCATCTATGTCGGCTACTTTAGTTCTTCTCGTAGAGAAATACCAAGCATTTCCATAGCTCGCTGAGTGACACTGAGCTTTATTATGGGGCCCATTGTGAGTGACCACGTCTCTATTCCATATGTCATCTGGTAACACACACTGGTTAAAGACTTTCGTCTTGAGGCATTGCGGTATTGTTGACGAAAAGACGTTGCGAGGTTTTCTATTTCTTCTTCCAGCTGAACGATCTTTTCGTCTGCCCTCAGTGTGCCTTATATGTTACCAGGGCCAGTTTTGGGGTGGAAGCCGCAGGCGGGTTGGTGAGCGTAATATGGCTACTGTTCCATAGAGGGACGCTGCTGCCCAGCCCCCTGATTTAGAGTCCCTTGGTCACCTTTTAAGACATCCACGGGAGATGCGAGTGGTGGTGCTATATTAGACACCACACCACACTATATGAAATGTTATATATATAATTATTCTATATGTATGTGTGTATGTCACTGAACTCCTCCTAAACGGCTGGACCGAGTTTGATGTTTTTTGAGTGTATATTTGAGTGGGTCCCTGGATGGTTTAGATTCACAATTGGACCCGGTAGGTGGCGCTGCAATCGGGTTTGCATGTACCTGCCTGTGCGAACCTTTTTTTTTTTATTGGTGCCCAGTGGAAATTCTTCATGAACTTCCTTCGCCCCGGGGAAGGGCGAAGGGGTATGCCGGACTCCTACCGGCTAAAACCACTGGAGCGGTCATCTTCGGCACGTAAGGGAGGCTCCAGGTCCTCGTATGATCACACTAGAGCGCCTGTGCGAACCTAGGGCGGGCAGCTAGTGTTCATATGAAACTCCTGATGTTAAATAAGTGCCTGCAGAAGCCGTAGAAGAATAATAATCTGTACAATTGAATATCTTACCTATAATACTGTCGCGTGGGTGTCCAATGTGCGATGGACTTCCATACTGAGAGCGAGGTCGAGCGCGGCCGCAGCCATCTTGCTGTTATCCGAGTACTCTAGCAGATTGTACTCCAATAGGCACTATTCCAGCACAAACCACGCCAGGGTGAGCTTCAGCATTGACTGGTTTAGAGTCTCTTAGTCGCCTTTTACGACGTCCACGGGATATGGAGCAGTGCTATATTCTTAGCCTGAACACTACATCACACTGTATGGCATGTATGTTTGAAACTCCTGATGTTTCCGAAGTGCGTGGAGAAGCCATGCAGAATAATAACCTGCACAATTGAATATTTTACCTGTATAATACTGCAGCGTGGGCGTCCAATGTCCGATGGACTTCATCCTGAGCGCGAGGTAGAGCGCGGCCGCAGCCATCTTGCTATCAGAGTACTCTAGCAGATTGTATTCCAACAGGCACTGTTCCAGCACAAACCGCGCCAGGGTGAGCGTCGGCATTGACACTCTTGCGCACTGAAGATTAGCAAAGTAAAAACATGGGTATGGAAGGTCATTCACAGTGAGAATTTGAATGCCAGGCTCAGAATGCCACCACCCCATCTCCTCCCATGGGTGTCGCAAAAGTCGACTAAGGGATTACCCGGAGGATGGGCAGCAGCGTCCTTCGAGTATATAAACAACTCAACTGCGATCGACAACCCGTCTGCCAAGCGTGGCGATTATGGCAAAACCCCCCAATGAGCCCACAACACATCCATATCGGTCGTTGTGGACATCTTTGGGGGAGGCCTGTGTCCAGCAGTGGACTTCATTCGGCCGTAATGATGACTTTGGTCCAACTTATAACTTGGTTTCCATTCTTTACTAGAAACATCAGCTGCACATGGATTGGATGGAGGGAACAACAAAAGCATAGAGTAGCCCAGGCTTCACTGACTGTCGTAGTTATCTTGTATACCAGCAGGCGCAGAATGTCTATCTCAATCTTGAGCAATAGGTGCAATGTGACTGTAATAATAAAGCTCTCACTCTGGCATATCTCCTGAGGAAACGGTACGACAGCGGGATGCCGAGGTCGAAGTCTACGACGCGCAGGATGTTGATCTCCATCTTGAGCAGCTGGCTTAGCGTGTACGCGCCGTCGCAGATGTACAGGAAATCGTCCACAAGCGGGGGGATGCGTTCCTGTAATGATATTCAAGTGTTAGGACTTTTGACTTAAGTAAATTTACTGACGGACGGCACGTTTCCCGCGACAAAGGTAGCTGCACCCATCGCATATACTTAGCTACAGCCACCGAGTGTTGTCAACTGCTGAATTTGCTCACATACAAGATCTCATTGCTTGTTCAGCTCTGAATAAGACGAACTCGAGGTCTCCGGTATCTCCGAAAGTGGAAGCTAATGTGAATGGTCGACAATCGACAGTTAAACGCACATAATACTGTAAATAGTTAGGTTTTAAATACTGTTATGATTACATTGTAATTGTGTGTGGCATCTGGATTAAAAGTATATGCACCCCTAAGGGACTAAACCAGAGGGTACCCATCCCTCTACATACATACATACATACCCTTCTGTGGAATAGTAGGCATACTGTGCTCACCAACCCCAGGTCTTTCTTCAGCAGTGGATGTCCTTTGGCTGATATTATGAACTTTGGTTAAGCAATGGTTAGGTAAGATCTAACACATAGCCTGATAGGATGAAGCTATATGAGACTAATAGCATGATAACAAAATGATTATTTCAACAGGTCTTCTCTTTAATGTAGTGTAGTGCTGGACATAGCCATCTCCTCAGCTGTGTGACAATGCCATGACTTCTGCTTTCTGCAACCACTTACTGGATCCCAGCTACCGAGCAGCTAGAGAAAAAAATACGGTACATGATAATCCTTTTAACCACAATACCATTTACTTACGTCAAATTTAGAAGCAATAAACAAAGCAGAAGCGCCGAGCAGCTGTAGCTCCTCTTTCGAGAGATGGTCCTTTTCCGGTTGCGTTTTGGAAGATCGGGTCAGGAACAGATCCACTAACTTCACAGCCAGGTATAAAGTTTCGTGGTTCAGCTCAAAGCTCTCCTGGACCTCCACCATCCAGTCAACCAAAAGCGCTCGCATCCAGGATGTGATCCCCTTCATTCTTTGAAGGTAGTCGTCAATGGGAAATAAGTGCTAAAATTAGGAGATAACATTACATTACGCCTTTTTTTATTCTATCAATTTTTTTATTGAGAGTTCAAGTTAAATGGATGTTTAATTCATAATGATTATATATTGTGTAGTGTAGATTATATATATAGTGGAGTCAAGACGAAAGTGTTGCTGGCCATCAGACACTATGTCAACTCAAAGAACTATGATTAGTATTTTAGAAATTAGGAATTCCGGAGAAGAAATACATTTACCGACATTGCTGAAAGGATTTAAGGATTAGGTAAGCTAAAGTAGCATTGGGCGGGACACAAAGCTTGTAGAACTGATAGCCGTTGGGTGGAAAAGCTTCTCGAGCAGAGACCACGCACCATAAACTGGCCGGGACGGGGAACGGCTGGGAATCGTTGGATGTGGGCGGCATGTAATCGGTAATTGTGGAACTCTATGGGGGACTGGGGGGGCCTTTGTGCAGCAGTGAAGTCGATTACTTTGTGAATATGTACACATAGTTTCAAATTAAGTGCAAACTGCATGAAATATCTTGACCGCTTTGGACTAGGGATGTTAAGAAAGTCGTATGTTTTTAATACGCGAATGCGAGGGCGAATTGTAAGATGCGAATGTGCCAATACGAATATTCAGCAACCTCTACTGCAGCATGAATCAGGAATTCGTACTGATCGGAATGTACGGCTTATAAATTGGTTCGCAACCCCGATGTGGTACGCTTGTATTTTTTTCGCACATTATGAATTTCGTATGTCTTTAGACGTTAAATACTCACTTTTCTATCCCGGTGCCGAAATACCATAGGAATGGCTCAAAAACAATTTAAAAAAAGGTACAATTTTGTAATAATTACTCGATAACTAAAAATAATGTGAACCAACAAACACGCCGCGATATGTGCGCCGTCCATGGCCCGCCCTCTAATTACTTGTCTGCAACCTACACAACACTCGCATCGCTTAATGCAAAAGTTTAAAATGATGCGAATGATTCGCATATACACATACAAACATTCCTAACACCCTTGCTTTGGACTTGCCATACAACACTTGCAAGAACAATTAAGCTTCCTTATGATGAAAATTCATCATAACAAATCTTCATTGTCAGAAACAATCTTCTGTCTCATTGTTCTGTAGTCATACAGTGGGCTGTCTATTGACCATGGCGATTTTTAAAACACAAAGCGGGATAAGTGGGGTAGTCGGCGGTATAACAACAATTACTTACTAAAACACCAGATTAAATATGATTTATGATAATTGTGATACATCTATACCAATACAATGAAGCGCCTGTCTGTGATTTCAGAATAATTATCAAAATTATAGTGAATACTGCTATATGTTTGATGCCTAATTCATAAATTACTATTTTAGAATTTTTGTCTGTCTCAAATAGGCTCCGAAACGGCGCTACGGATTGAAATGAAAATTTAAGGGATTAAAACGAATTTTAACTATAATTTTCGTGTATGTTCCATATCAATATCTCACAGGGTTCAGAAGATATGAATATAAATATAATGTACGTTTAGCAAAGCAGGCAAACAACTAGTAAGGAATATGTAGATTTAAAAAAATGCGTCATGTTGATAGTTCTCCTTCAGTCATCGAATATTGCCAAGGACAATCTAACTGACGCACATTTTATTATTACCATCAATGCATTGCATAGGCCACTAGGCCTGTTAATGATTTTATCACAAAGGCAGTGAAATGAGTTGGAATTTTAGTGTCAATTTTCTAATATTCATATAAGAAGAAGAATAAGAATCTGGAATGCATGGTATGGAGGAAGTTCATTAGGACAACAGAGAGTAGGGGAAGTAGAAAGATTGTATTCAGTTAAGAATATGAGTAATCTGACGAAGCCATATTGGAAGAGACTTGAACTAAGTATTGAAACTGATACACTCATGAACATATTTTTGTAAACCAAATATATATATATATATATATACAGAAACTAAGAATTGCTTAAGCTTATCAAGTAAGTACTCAATGAGATCAAGATTTATGACATCACTTGAGCTGCCAATAACAATGACCCCATCACACCCCCAATGACTTACTTACTTAGAACTTATTAGAGTATTACATAGTTAAATTACTAAAGAAAACCATAGGCATGATGAGCATCCTGTGTCCTTGGTCACAATGAATGTAGTGTGTGGGCTACACAATTTTATTACTACACAGGTGTACAAATTGTCTTCAGAGCATCAAGAAAGCTTGGTATAGATTATATACATGGTTGTTTATAAACAAGTATTTATTTCTTCTGATACATATACTTACTTCTCTGCTCTTCAAATAGTTGAAGATATCCATAGCATAGTTAGAGACCTGGAAGGGGTCATTCCAGTTCTCTTGGTCAAAGTCCGGAACATCAGTGGGAGTCTTATGGGGCAGCTCTGTTTCTTCGTCCAGGGACCGGACTGTGTCATCTAAATTTACTTTGTCTAGTTTCTCACTTATTGTCTTGTACTCTTCCTTTGATGTTTCTTCAGGGCTGCTAAAGATAAAGAAATAGTAAAGATCTAGGGCAAAGTTAATCATTTTGGCCCATAAACATCCTCTGTTGACCATTTATTTTGCAATGACAGGTAATTGGATCATGTGCATTGCTATAACCACTACTCTCAGCAGACATACCAACAACAACTGTACAAAGTTTTGACTCAATCAGATTAATGGTATAAGTGCATAGAGGATAAACAAAGAAATATTCATCAAGGATGCCACCAGCTTGCCTCTGGAATACCTTAGGTCACTTTTTACAAAACCCACAGGTGAAGGCACAGCGACCTATTCTTTGCCAGGACACATATACAGCTTGGTATTAAGGCTTAGTGAAATGAGAAACTTTTATCACTGCATCCACTTTGTGCTCAAAGATTTGCATTGTTTATAACTTGAACAAGACAAACAAACCAATGTTACTATAAAAGCAACTGAATAGGCATAAGAAGCATAATAGAGGCCCATACCAGTCAGTGGTTAGGCACAAATCTTGATACAAAATACCTATCAGGGAATAGTAGTAATAAGATAAGTTTCAAAACATACATATGATTAATAACTGGGTCATTAAATTAAGGTCAGAGGACAACTGTGCACAGGACAGAAAATAAATTGGCATTTGCTTCAACTACAAACAGATGTGCCTTAATCTTCTAAATTAATTAATTAAATTAATCTAAATTAATAAATTGTGAAAAATAAATTTAAACAGCTAAATATAATTTGGAATGAAAAATATTCGAAAAACTACTGTTTGTTAATTCATCCAACAACAACAGAATTTCTACACTAATTACAAATGTAGCCTTGAATAAAATTCCACTGAACATTATCATATGGCTGTTAACTTCAGTGTAAACATAATCTTAATAAATACATTTAAGATGCTAGTGCAGCATCTTAAATTATTAAAATAATAAAACTAACGTTGTTTCTAATGCTGTCATATACAGTGATGGTTCAGACACATCACTCCTTGCAGATTTTCCAGAATTGTAGCTTTGATTTTGATTATTAATCTTGTCTTTCTTCTGTTCAAAGTTCTTAAGGATGCCATTTTGTGCTCTGGTGGATGTCTGCTTAGGAGCATCCTTAGCAAAGTGTTTCTGGACTGCATCAATGGCATTTGTGGCAACTCTCTGGAGTGTTTTTGCTTTGGACGGTTTGCCATTCAATGTGGTTGTCTGTGGTTTGATACTCTAAAAGACAAGATATTTGGTTAATATTGGGATGGATTTCCTTTTTACATAATCCTGAAATAGGTGCTTAAAATGCAAGATTAAAGCAACCTTTAAAACACACAAATGACACCTACTCAGTCTCAGATAAAACAATATTGTATATAAAGTTTATAATAATAATGAAGTTATTTTAATGTTATCATAATCTGCTCAATGTTTGGTTCATGTTGACCTTGGCCCAATATCTTTTAGTTCAGCACATATACACAATAATTCAGTGCATATAATGTGGAAGCTACCACAAAATTAATAATAATTTATTCACCAAGCAAATACATAACTGAATTAGCACATTCTACAGAATGTTTTGGAGGGAAAGTTCATTGACCCATAATTGACTTGCAAATTTCATTATTATTATCAGTGTGTTTAGATTTAACCACATGTATTTAAACGACTATATAACACAAATACCAATTTCATTTTATTTTTGGGTCAGAAGTAGGTACCCTCGTAAGTAATTGTTGGTAGTAAAAATAATCAAAACCTTCACTGATGGTAGCATTTTGCTCTCTACAGTAACTTTCTTCAGCCCCATGATTTTGTCCTTATCCTGGAGCGCACTGGTTTTGTTGAAAGCGTTAGTGATGTCCCCAAACGCCGCACGTTTAGCCGTAGCATCTTTCAAAGGACTATCAGCTTTCCTCTTATTTGGCACTTTCAAAATATCCTTGTGAGTTTTCAGAGAAGCCAATTGCTTACTTCGTGTCGTTATCCCATGCCCCAGTAAACCGTTCAAGTTCTCATTGACGCCGATCGGCTTCGATGCCAATCTTGTTGGCGCCATTATGTAGGAACTGAAACAATCCTACAATTATCACGTGCACTTATAAACGTAGTGAATATCACACTATCTTACTATAATCCAGCGTTACCAAATAGATTAATTATGATGTAAACGTAAACAAGCGTTTTAAATCGTCACATCTAACGACCGAAAATGGAGGCAAAACAAGCGAACATCGACACAGCGTCAAACGGTTATTCTAACGTCTATTTTGTACTCACATTTATTGAACGGCGGTGGCCGTTTTATATGAGTTATGGTTACTTTGGAAGTTGCACGGCTTGATATTAATTTCAAAATGATAACTTTGTTTCAAAATTTCAAGCTAAAATTCAACAAGACACCGGACTGATGAAACGTCTTCAAAAACCGTTGAACTGCTTTAAATTTTTATTGGTCGAACGTACACCAATAGGAGGATGCAAATTTGCATTCCGTTCTACGTTGATAGAATAGATTTGAAGAATATTGGAAGTAAAGATGTTTAAAGGATACTAGTCGATTACATTTTCTGTTGGTATGTTGGTGTATAACCAACATAATTATGGTGATATCAATTTTGAAAGCTATTAACCACCATTTTATCTAAATATTTCATGATATGTGAATTTACATTAAGCTCCCAACTTTCTACATATGAATGAATATTAGAAATGGGACGAAAATGTCTAACACGAAATGATGTAAGCGGTCCAATAGTCGTAACTTCAAGCATCAATTAAGTGCTATGCTATCTAAGAAGGCTTTGTAAAAAATACTTAACTAAATTAAATACGTAAAATACGATATAGTCTATATATGGTACTCTACTTTAGAGTATTAGTATTGAGTCGAATTATACTTATCTCAACAGTTACGAAGAAAATGCGATTGATTCGTTTATTAGTTTGTATTTTAGTCTATGCTTGTATGCGTTGAGCTAGCTTAATACGAAAAGGTACTCTGTGAATAGGAAACGTTGTATTGAGCCGCAATTGATAAATAAGTGTCACCTGTCATTGTAAAAACGAAGTCCAAAGTCGATAAATTTGAAGATGACATGATAATGTGAAGATAACGAATATGGATACGACTAATGTATTATTGGATTTTACATTCAATTTTACGCATAATAATAATGATAATATCTTTATATAAACTGAACAAACCGGAAGAAATAATTAACATCAGACTAGCCAGTATGATTAATAGGCAAAATGCGCAAAGTGGCGAACAAAAAAAAATTTTTTTGCCTGTCACAGCTGTCATTGTCACTTGTCACTCTTGTCAGTTGTCAGTTGTGGACAACAGTGTTTATGTACCTATTCATTGTTATGGTTTTATCATTTTCTGTAAAATATTAATATTGAGTTATTGAAAGGAGTGTTTTTATGAATTCCTAAACCTTATGCAGTGTTACTGTGTCTGAAGCAAAATGTTGGGTGGAGTCAAACTTAGAGTAACATATACGCATGAAAAAACTTGTTTCGCATATATCAGTCCAAAGTACAGCACAAATAATGAACAGGTAAGAATTGTAACAATTTAATAAGAAGCTAGTAATAACTCGATGATTTTAGATACTATTAGAATGCGAAACGGCCTGAATTTGTTAAATGCGACTGATTGAGGTTAGAATTTTGTTTACCCAATTAAATGTTTTTTTGGCTCAATGGTTAAACATTTTTTGGGTAAATTTGAGTGAAAATGAAGCATTCTATTTGTATGACATTCATTTGCATTAACGCTTATATAAAATAAAAATATACTTAACTTACTGATGACTATGAAGATTATAATAAAAAGTGTTAAAGTGGTAAAAAAGAAAACATTACCTTATGATAAACATTTAAATAAAATAAATAGGTAACTAAAATATTATATAGCTTTAAACTTTACGTAATACAGTGCTAAGTAAGATTATTTCGTGCCATAATTCTAGGTCTAAGTGTAAGATGGATTGAGTTACTTTCAGATTCATGGATGCACTAATCTAATCACAGTTTTGTTAATACAAATTATAACAGTGCCATGCGAAAATTTTCTATTTTCTTGTTTTTTGTGTATCTGATTCTATCAAGTTATTTCCTCTTGTTAAAGTTCTCTTGATGAATATTCTCCAATACGTTGATATAACTTTATCAGGCCCGATACAGGTTGATTTTGTTCTTTATAACCCGGTTATCATCTTGCATCCCATGAAAATAAAATAAAATAAGTAGCAAACAAAACACAAACCTTACTAGCATGTCCTAATCTTTTTTTTACTATGGTCCACTCTAGTGTTTCTCCTGAAAGCCAATTGCTTAGTCACTGAGCCAACCATGCTGACAAAATTTAATTCCTTGTAAACTATTTAAATTCCTCTTTATTAAATTAATAACCTATCAGTGGGCTAAATCCATTGATTGAATATACTTTTTACTGTGTCTGGCATTGTGCCTGTTATTGAGTTAACTTAGTTATTCCAATAATATTATTATAGATTTATGTACCATAAACCTTAAGTATACTCTTTTTCTTACAGACACAATGTGTCCAAGTTCTATCCAGAGATAAACAGATCCTTTTGTGGGTGGTTTTCACAAGTGGTGTCCTAGAAGGTAACATAGCCTGCAACCCCATATACAGCAGGATGGTAGGATTAGAGGAAGGGGCTGAAGTATTTGTGTCACCATATGGTGACCTGAAGGTGTTGAATGACCTTTATGTAGATGCTGATAGTCCGGATGATCAAGAAATATTGGTGAGTTATGTGTTATGATGAAACTATATGGAAATCATTTGATTAACTTGTTAAATAATACTATTTTCTTATGATTAAGACAATGATATCATACCATAGATATGTTAAGTCCATATTAAATGGTGTGCAAAATACAGTCTTGTGCATGCAACCATGTTGTGAGAAAGAAGATACAAAAACAACAAGAGTAAAAGAGATAGCTATCTAGGCAAACCAATTGCAAGGGGCTACAATTGGGGAGTTTTGGTTCTTACTTTTGGTATGCATTTAACATATCTACTTCTTTTTAATATATAATTTCATTGGATTAAGATCATGTCGGTGACATTACATTTTCGTCATAACTGAAGGAAATGTTTATGGAATTGTAAAACAAATATGCCTTTAAATATTGTATTGTTCTCAAAATATTGTATGTTATATAAATATATTATGGGAGGAATATTACTCATTACCATTAGTGGACATTGCTTAAACCATAAACTTTGGACAGATGATTACTATCTCCTGACCATACTGTATGTTCTGTGACTCTTTTCTAATTTGTTATCCAGATAATAAATGACAGAATAGTGAGTATTCACTAGTCTATTCAGTAATTTTATTCTTTACTTCTTTCAGGAACATAATGTAGAACTACTACAAATGCGCATCCTTGATCAACTAAGACTTGTAGTTGCCAATCAAAAAACTGTTATTTGGATATCAACATCACTACCAATAGTATTTACCCCCAAACAAACAGGTATTTTAGTCAACCACAGCCAAATTATTGTCAAAATTGATGCTTTCAATAGTCTACACAATTATCCTAATTCAAATGAGCCTAAAGAAACAGAAAAATTTAAGAACATTGGTGCAATCAACAATGGAATGTTGGCGCCATATTTGAGTATACCAAAAAAATTAGTTCTAAGAGCAGTGCCAATTGACAGTGATGGAAAAAAGAATTTGATACATCCATACACAGTATTCATTCATGAAGACTTAATTGATGAAAAGTTTAAAGATTTGACCATAATTTTGTCTACAATGACCAACATTCCATCTATCCTGCATGAAAATGATGATGATAGTGAAAATAATAATATTGCAATTAATGATGTTTGTGTAGAAATTGTGCCAATAGACTCTGTGATTTATAGAAGTTTGTGCAGAGAAGTGTATAACAGAAATATACCAACAGTTCTTATACCAAGATCTTTGAATGCCATAATTAATATTGGGAATGGAATGAGAATAATTTTCACTCTGATTGGTGACAGCATAGACCAGCCAGATCATATAGATATAGTAACATATACAGACCAAATACAGACAGAAATTGAAGTGATTGACAAGTTTAAAAATTGTGTTATATCTAGCACTCATTCTGGCAAAAAGTTCCTTATAAACAATGGATTGATAAAACAGAATACAGAAATCAGTAGTGGGTGTTTACAATTCAAGCTTAAACCTGAAAAATTCAAGTTCACAATGCTCAACTCAGAGTCATTTAGAAACTGTACTATATCTGCTAAGTGTTTGGCTGAATCTAATATGGTATTACCAAAGTTAGCAGTATCGAAGTTGGATTATGACTACAAAAATTATTGTAGAACAATGAAATCTGTTGAGTCATTAATTGAGAAAGTGTTGGCACATGTGTATTTTGAGATACATAGAGAGGCAAATTTCAAAGGTGCTTCAGAAATCAAAAGTAATGTGTTGGTTACTGGTGAGTCTTCCTTTTTATTGATTAGTTTTTTCTTTCTACAAAGACATAAATTATTTAACTTTTATGGCTGAACATCTTAAAACAATTTTTCAAGGAGAATATTGTTATGATTAAGTTTGTTTTTTCCCAAAACATGTTCAACATTATTTACTCAATACAGCAGGCATTAAAAACCATACTAGAAATAAAAAGTGTCAACTAAAGATAGTGCTGATATCCAGTTGTTATTTGGTATTTAGCCTATGCAACAATGGCTTATTAAGTTTGCTGGATAACTGGTAACATTCGGTAGAATATTCAGCTCTGGCAGTAACCAGGTATATGATTGATCGCCCAGACCATTATTCTGTACTACTCTACTGTCAACCCTTTTCACAGGTCTAAGTGGCACAGGAAAAACATCATTCTGCCACATTATCCAAAAAGAGCTAACAGTTTGGTCGCATATCCTACACTGTCGGTCGCTCAAGGGCCGTAAGGATATTTCCGAAGTGCTTGGTAAAGCCATACTTATGTGCCAGGAACATAGCCCAGCCGTGCTAATCTGTGATGATGTGGATTCATTGGTGCCTCCCAATATGGAAGGTGCTTCGCCACAGGATATTGCTTATTATCAAAGGTAAGACTTTCTTGCGGGTTTTACTGAGCAAATAAAATAAACAACAATTCTTCCCAACTGTGAGAAGAGTTTGTTGCGTCCTCAATATGTTGTAACTGATAAAAAAGTAAATATCCTTCATGAATATTGTTGAATTAGTATTTTATTTTGTGGTTTCCAAAATGTTCCGTAAATTCGAAATCAAATTGAATAATTGTAATGATCTCTGAATGAAATATCAAGATAATAACGACGTTCAAAACATTGTTTTGTGGATAATAAGATCTTACTGATTTATCGAACTACTAACCCAAGAAATCTTGGGCTAGTAGTTCGATAAATCGATAAATTTAAATATCAATAAATTTATTTTATGTACAATTATTTTTTTAGGTTAGCAGTAGTAATTAAACACCTTCTGCAGACATGTGCAGGCGTCTGCGTGCTGATGACGTCACTGAGTATGAAAGCTCTCCACCCTATTTTAAGACAGTTCAGCGGGAAACCATTGTTCACTGCACAATTTGATCTGCCAGAACTTGAAAAGGTTAGTTATTTAATAACTACATTTTTCTCATGTATGGGTGTCATCGTGTCGGTTGGGTTTGAGTTACGGATTAACGCAGTTGGTAGTAAGGAGGTAGGTGACGTGCTCACCCCTCCTCAGCCAAGCCTTGAAACACGCTTGCGTGAGTACCACAGCCTCTCTAGCCGCTCCCGCCATCCTTCGAGCGCGTGTCGCAGTTCCTGCATTCTCAGCACCTGGTTCGTCCTCGTGGTCGCGCTCATGCCACTCTGGCGGACTATGCACATCCGGTCGTAGACCGTTGCGTCCATGTGGGCCAGTATGTCGTAGACAATTAAACTTCGTTCTGCAGCGCCGGTAGCCTGACAGTCTATTCGACCATACAGGCGCCCAGTAAAAGGCCAGCGATCGCACGACCCCCACGTAAAACCTCTTCTCTCTGTCCCCTGGAGTTTGTCAGTAGTCTGTTCAATGCATCCACTGCAGTCTCGATCCGGAGACAATGGGAGTGCTCCTCTAAGGGTCGGCGACTGTCCAAGGTTATGCTGACGTACTTCATACTTCGGCCTGCTGGACTTGCGCGTCACCGACGAGCTACTAGGGCGTTCCCTATCTAGCGGTAATTTGAGGAACCATAGCGCTTCAGTCTTGTGCTATCCACCGACCCGTCCCGCTGATTCCAGCATTGACGTTTTACCACCCTATGTTTGGTTAGCCTGATGGTGTCCCTGCTATCCAGTACCAAGGTGTCTTCCGCATAGCAAAAGTCGTAAACACCAACGAGAATATAGACACCTTACATGCCCTGGTCCCTGCTATATCTTTTCGAAGAATGTCAAGTCAATAAAAAACATTTTGTATGTTTGCATTGTTCATCATTTTACAATTTGCTAGTACTCACCATGCTTGGCAGGCGGGTTGGTGACAGCAGAATGGCTGCTGTTCCATAGAAGGGACGCTCCTACCCATCCCTCTGGTCTAGAGTCTCTTAGTCGGTGTTTACGAGATCCTCGGGAGGAGAGGGAGTTGTGCTTGACGACGCGGTTGGTGCAGTGGCAGATACAGTCGACTGCTGCGCTCCGGGTCGCGGGTTCGATTCCCGCATGGAACAAATGTATTATCTGCAGGTAGTTGGTCCGGGTCTGGGTGTATTGAGTGTGAAATGTATGTCTGTAAACGCACCCACGACACAGGAGAAATCCATGTGTGGGTGGGTCGACGTTGAAAAAAAAGCAAAATCCATATGGTGTCCCCATATGGATTTTGACCGCTATTTACTAATTCCTTTCACATCATGTTTGACAGTAATTGCCCTAAACTTATAGGGTGAAAGAACCGAGCTATTCAAGCACTTACTAAACGACAAGATTCGTCAAGAGTTTGAAGTGGACGACGATGACGTCATAAAGTTAGCAATGGACACTGGTGGGTGTGGTGTTAGAGACATCACAGATTATTTGAACAAGAAAATATTTAAAGCTGTTAAGAAGAAAAGTAAGTTTGGTTTGGTTATCCTAGCCTATAGATAGGTAATAGTCGAAATTAAACATGGTACAAAAAAAAATACATTGTGGCTTCTTATTATTTGCCTCTCGCTCTAAGACATGTTACGTGAGCGAAAAGCGGATATACCCATTCTTTAATTGCTTGTGTTGTACTAACATTCGTCAGTGTGACAGAAAGGTTATTAAAATGTTCAAAATAAAGAATTGGTTATCGGCAAACAGGTATTTTTCCTGCATGGATATTTATTAGTGATGCAACATACAATAAACATAAACAAAATATACAACCCTGTGACGAGACGAGCGAGTGATTCGCCTAGTAGTAAGCGTCAGCCTGCTATAAAAATTGTCATGCTGTCCTGCAGAGTCCTGCGTGGTACCACGTGGTATGAAATGTTTTTCCTTTACTTTTTAGGAACGGAGTTCCTTATCGCACGTTATCGTTCTGCGGGCTGATTACTTAAGTCGCAGACGCTTTGCGCGGGCGTACAGGCGTAACAGGCGTAAATTGTTCCGACGCCGCTGTCAAACGTCAATTTGGTATTACTTATTTGCCGATATATTATATACATATATATATATTGCTAACGTCTTTTCGTCAACAATACCGCAATGCCTCAAGACGCAAGTCTTTAACCAGTGTGTGTTACCAGTGATGACATATGGAACAGAGACGTGGTCACTCACAATGCGCCTCATAAGAAAGCTCAAGGTCACTCAGCGAGCTATGGAGAGAGCTATGCTTGGTATTTCTCTACGAGATCGAATCAGAAATGAGGAGATCCGTAGAAGAACTAAAGTTGTCGACATAGCTGAAAGGATTAGTAAACTGAAGTGGCAATGGGCAGGGCACATTGCTCGTAGAACTGATGGCCGTTGGGGCACAAAGGTTCTCGAATGGAGACCGCGCACCGGAAAACGCAGCGTGGGACGACCTCCAACGAGGTGGACAGACGACCTGGTGAAAGTCGCTGGGAGTCGTTGGATGAGAGCGGCATGTGACCGCTCGTTGTGGAAATCTAAGGGGGAGGCCTTTGTTCAGCAGTGGACGTCCTGAGGCTGATATGATGATGATGATGATTTGCCGATAGCGACTAAACAGCCGAAGATCTCTGACGCGCCTCTGGCGGACAATCTATGAACTAAAAAGTAGATATAAGTATTTTAATCATGCTTATATACAGGTTGTTTGGTGCATCGTGTGCCAAACTGAAATGGTCGACTGGGGGGTCATCTGCTATCCTTTCAGACCCCTAAACATTTCTCATGCCCTGTGGATTATTTTTCATCGACTTTTTATTGTTTTATTAAAAAAATACCCAAATTTTACATTCAAATACAAATTTAAAAAAAAGTATAATTCGTAGATTCTGAATTTTAATCTTATTTAGACGTGTATTGTATTACAGTACTTTTAAATTCAAAATTAGTGACATTGGCCATCTAGTTTTTTTTTTATTTACTCGCAAAGTTTCGGACTTAAATTAAAGCATGGCTATAAAAAAAAAACTAAAAGCGACCGGGATCTTCCAGCTCCCTGAAAATTTTTCTAGTCTATCCTCTTACTAGTAATGTGCCACATGCCATAAAAATCTTTTTACAACTTTGTGAATTTGCTAGAATTATGAATCGAGTCACAAAATACTAAATGCCAAATTATGATTAAAAAAATTATTTCTTAAATGATACTTGAAAAACTTATTAAATCTGTTATCTCACTCTTTTAAGGTAAAATCTGTCTCGTATCTCTCTTTTGGGGGGTTACTAGAAATTTAAAAAAATGTATTTTTAACATTTATTTAATATTTTTTTACATATTCTGCTCAAATTGTTGGCCTCTATTGCGAATGCAGGCCCGACATCTATTTCGTATTTCCACTGTTGTGGTACGAAGTCGCATTTCCTCCTTAATTGTATTGAACGCCGTTTCAATGCGTTGTAGTAATACCTCCCTAGTCGGAACCTCCGTGGCGTATACCAGCTCTTTGGCACGTCCCCAGACATAAAAGTCTAACGGAGTTAGGTCTGGGGAACGTGCCGGCCATGCAATAGGGCCATCGCGACCAATCCACGCATTGGGGAACACATCGTCGAGATATTCCCTCACAGTCAAACGCCAATGCGCGGGACAGCCGTCATGCTGGAATACTTTGGGTACATTTTCGTTAAATACAGGTACCTCGGACACTAATTCGGGCATGTCATTTTGAAGGAACTCCAAATAGTTGTCGCCATTGAGGTTATCGGGCAGGTAATGCGGTCCAACTACCTGATTCCCTATCACTCCTGCCCAAACGTTTACACTAAACCTCCTTTTAAAAGATTTCTGTTTTTTAACACGTGGGTTTTCCATTTTGTTTGTCCAGTGGTGCAGATTGTGAAGATTGAGTATCCCTTCTTTGGTGAACTTGGATTCATCTGTCCAGAGTATTCTTTAAAACAAATTAGGATCATCCACATTCGTGTGTAACATAAACCGACAGAATTCCACTCGTCTGTCAAAGTCGCCACTCTCAAGACCTACAAGCAAAGAACTCTTTTAAATTCCTGTTGAGCAGTAAATAATTGCACGATAAGATTTTTATGGACCGGCGGACCGCCTGTATGGGCTAACTGATTCACTACCTGGAAGTGACGTCATACCATACCCATTACCTGCTAAACAAAAGCATCGTCAAACAAAGCGTGTACGGGTTTGAAGTTGTTTAAAATTACGTACCTTGCACCGGAGTGCAGTGGAATGGATGCTTTTCGTTTTGCTGAAGAACTTTCCACACTTTCCATATTGAAATATCAAGATGTGCTGCCACATTTCTAATGCTTCTTGTAGGGTCTTCCTCAAAAAGTGCCAGTATTCTCTCGTCCACTTCAACATTATGTCGCACAATATGGCCCCTTGGTTCATGAAAAGTGTCTCTTGGAAGACTCTGCGGCCAGGTAATCGTCTACCAGGAAAGCGTTCGCAGCACGAGCGACACCATGGGCGGCTCCATAAGCCATCATGATGTCAGCATATTCTTCGTTAGAGAACGTCGCCATTGCAACAACAAAAAAGTCAACAAAGTTTAACAATAACACCAAAAGTTAAAACGTAACAAAAACCAACAAAACTCAACAAAACAAGTAACAAAATGAAAAAATCGCGGAGTACGATGAACTAGCACACACGTCAGGTAGCAGAGGCAGTGATATCTCGACTGAAATAATGACGGATTGACGGCGTCGTCGGCGGCAGTTTGTCGTTTGTTCACACTAGTTTACGCTATGCAAGAAAGAGATAGAAGATAGATTTTACTTCGCGAGACTGAGAAAACAAATTTTACCTGTTTCTCAAGTAACAATTACGCAAAAAGACATTTTTCTTTAGAATTTGGAATTTAGTATTTTGTGGCTCGATTTACAATTCTAGCTAATTCACAAAGTTGTAAAACGTTTTCTATGGCATGTGATACGTCACTAGCAAGAGGATAGACTAGAGAATTTTTGAGAGAGTTGGAAGATCCCGGTCGCTTTTGGTTTTTTTTTTATAGCCATGTAAATAGCTGTAACATGGACAGCTTTAATTTAAGTCCGAAACTTTGCGAGTAAAAATAATAGTTTAAAAAAACTAAAAAACACGCTAGGTTGTGCTGAACTGAGTGCCCGAAAGAGCAAGTCTGGAACTGCACGCATGCGTAGTTCGCGCACTAGCTCTGTCTCTCTTACTCGCATGCAAAGGATGCGGAAAGAAATTAATTAATCCTGGCGAATCTAATTAGGATAATCCGATATTTTGATCGGATTATTGCATTGTTATCGACCTTTGACAGGTGTGCAAAGTTTGAATCAAATCTGATCGTTCAAAGTAGGGCAAAATCGAGCTCAAAGGAGTCGGTTACAAACAAACAAACATACATACATACATACAGGTGAAGCTAATAAAAGCGTGTTAATTAAAAAAAGAACTAGATGGCTAATGTCCCTAATTTTAAATTTAAAAGTACTGTAATACAATACATCTAAATAAAATTAAAATTCAGTCTACGACTTATACTTTTAAAAAATTTGTATTTGAATGTAAAATTTGGGTATTTTTATAATAAAACAATAAAAAGTCGATGAAAAAAAAAAACCACTAGACATAAAAAAATGTTTAGGGGTCTGAAAGGATAGCAGATGACCCCCCCAGATGACCATTTCAATTTGGCACACGATGCACCAAACAACCTCTATATTATTACCAGTATGGCACTATTATGTATTTATTTATACAATCTGGGTTAAATCCTATATATTCCCTTACAGAAGCGAACCCAGAGTTAACAAAGCCTCGTTTAATAGAAGACATAACGAAAGACGAGGACAAAGCCAACGAGTTTGATATCTGGGGGCCGGTTGGAGGATTGGAAGACGTCAAGCAAGAACTCACTGAGTGTATATTCTGGCCCATCATGGTACGGACTAATTTTCGTTTGGACAGTTTATGTTTGCGGAATATTTTTGATGTTTCCGATACTTATGTTTGATAGTTAGTAGTCAATTTAAGTTGGATGTTTCCAGTTGATCATATCGAGAAGGGTAACAAATAGTTACTTGCTGGCTATTGTTACTTTTATATAATTTTATGGTATAATTGATAGTAATATTTTAGGTTTTCACGATTATTACTCAATATAATACTTTTAAACGGATATATATATATAATGACATAATTGATGTTTGCTGTTATTCTTAACTCTTTTAATTTGAAAATCCATTCAAAAATGCAAAAAGTAAAGCTACTAATGCATTTAGAAAGCATGTTTCCTCGTTTAATAGACCATGTGATATGACTGACTGAATATTCAGGGCAAAATACGCTACTTCATTTTGTTTTATACAGCCTATACGTAGGGATGGGCCATAACTAAGAAACATTGATATCAGTATCGATATTATAATATCGATTTCTAGGTGCCAAGAAAGAAATAATTTATCATATTAATTTATTTTTGGTATTTTCGTAAATAGTTACAAAAAACCAAAGTCCTAGCGAGTAGCATGTTTTAATTTTTTTAAATAATATTAGTACAAATCCCTGAACTTGAACCTATTTCAATACACAAAACTAATTCGGGCAATAAAACAGTACCGACAGATGTCGGTACTAGATAGTACTCAAGAAGCTTTGCTCTATTTCTGGTTTAAACTTCATGACATGACGAAATTATTTAGTTTTTAGTAAAATTTATGACTACGTTCACAACCTTTCAATTCCGATCTATCGATATTTCGTTTTTGTGTAACACACAAGTAATCAATATATCGATGTTAATAAAATTTATGACTACGTTCACAACCTTTCAATTCCGATCTATCGATATTTCGTTTTTGTGTAACACACAAGTAATCAATATATCGATGTATCTGTTATCGATCTTAAAATATTGAGTTTGGTTTCCCAATATCGATATATATCTATCATCTCTACTTTCACGTCGTGTAGGCACATTATATCAATTTATTTTCATGATTAATGTTTACCATTTCCCCAGTACCCAGCGCTGTTCCCGTCTCAGTCGTGTGGCATTCTTCTGTACGGCCCCCCAGGCACCGGCAAGTCGCACATTGGGTCCTGCCTGTCCCGTCTCACTAACATGAACATCATTACCGTGAAGGGTCCCGAGTTGCTGTCTAAGTATATTGGACAGAGCGAAAAGGCTGTCAGGGATATATTTGACAAGTTAGTATACTATACTATAATGTTGGTGTGTGGTGTCCGGATTAAGAATGTAGCACCTGTCCGCCCCTGGGTATTTTAAAAGGTGACTAACGGACTGTAAACCAGAGGGATGAGCAGCAGCAGCCCTTCTGTTGAATATAAGTCATTCTGCGCTCACTAACCTGCCTGCCAAGTATAGTGGGTATTGGCAAACTGAAAACAAAATGACAACACTTAGTTGTGGAAAGCGATAGGGGAGGCATTTGGTTCAGCAATGGACATCCTTTGGCTGATATGATGATAATACGAGGGCCCTATGGATGAATGGCTACCACGCAGAACGGTCGAATTTCTAGGTTAAGCTGCGCTTGCCGTGACTCGGTTTTGGATGGGTGACTCGTCCGTGCTTTGGAGAGCATGTATGCCCTTGGCTGTCGATGTGGCTTTGTCATTAATAATGTTCTTTTTTTTTTAAACAGAGCGGATATGAAGCGGCCTTGCATCCTATTCTTCGACGAGTTCGACAGTCTCGCGCCCAAGTAAGTTCATATTGTAAGTGTCCCCCGCTTTACATCAGTGTGTATTCTATAGTGGCTTGGCGGCTATTGCTGCCTACTGACATTTTGGCAATCTTGAATTTCTTACTTTGCTTGATAAAATACCGTGCTACATAGCTCAAGATATAAATTCGTTAAAAACGATGAAAATCATAATACAATAATTGTGTATCTATACAAATAAATAAAATTGAAGTGTCTGTTTGTAATGTCAAAATAACTGCTTTTTACTAAATGCATATGAAAGTATATACGTTACCTATAACAAAAAAGCAATTTTTAATTTTTTTGTCTGTCTGTCTGTCTGTCTGTCTGTCTGTTTGTTCCGGGTAATCTCCGAAACGGCTGGACGGATTTTGACGGGACTTTCACTGGCAGATAGCTGATGTTATAAGGAATAACTTAGGCTACTTTTATTTTAGAAAAATAATTAGGGTTCCGCGCAAAAAAATTAAACCCTTGAAATCCAATATATATATATATTCCATGTCAAGTGTGTATGTCGAAATACTCTAAATTTATTTTAAATTAAACGCGGGTGAAACCGCGGGACCCAGCTAGTACAAAAATAAACATAAAAGTACAGCAAATTTTATAACAATGCCATTCCTTTTTCTTGTCTTTCGCATCATCTCAAAATCATAATTCTTATATTAAAAGTTGTTATTTTAGTAACGTATAATAATTATGTCTTAGCTTAGAGTTAATCGTTCGTTAGTTAATCGTCGTCGAGAGAGAGGCCGTCCTGCCAATTGACTTATTTTCGACATTTTTGTTCTCTGATTATGAGAACACGAAAGAGAATTTAATTGAAATGTGTGTGATTTTAATAGAACAATTCCCACCCCCACTTTACACAACTGTTTGGGTTCCACTGGTGGTCGTGAAATAAAAAGCGGACTGTACTATATACGCTGGTAAATATATTGGCATAAGCGACGTGTGCACTGGGCGGTGGTCCGAGCGAAAAGGGCAGAGGTCGTGGATCGTGGCGATGGCGCGCAGCACGCAACCGCGCCGCCCTCGCCCCGCAGCATGCGTCTCCATCGTCGGCGCGCGCGGTGGCTCCGCACCGTGTCGCTGCGCCGCTGCCGTCGCCTAAGATGTCGAGGGTCGGGGTTCGATTCTCGACACAACTCTTTCCGAAAAAACTGCATACGAGGGACGTTTGACCACCGTTTTACAAGAAACTACTACTAATTCCGAACTTTGAAAAATTCTGTTGACATGAATATATGGTGTATTTGCATAATGCCAAATCACTTTTTTTTTACTTCTATACAAAATATAGTAGAAAAACATGTTGAAATAATGTAAAATTTAACAAACTTCCAGTTAAATATGTATTTTTTTCTATAGTCTAGCAATCCTATTAAGAAATAAAAAAATTGACACATTAATCTTAAGTTATTGTTTAAATGAAATCTAAATTTTATTTTATAAAATACATTATATTTATTGAGTAATTAAAAGGCCAAATGAACTATATTATCAAGCGCGCAAAACCGATCGCGTCAGGCAGCCTTCCCAGCGCGAGGACGTATCACTTTGTGTCACTGGCGTTCACGAGTTCGACGTAGGGATTTTCACGAAATATACTGTGACTACCACACCTTGATACAATCAAGTATTGATTATATTTTAAGTCGTTTTTATAAACATTAGCATTTTAGATTTTTAGGCGATTACATGTTTAGTATAATTATGATTTGATGTTTAGTATAATTATCATTTTACATTTTGACTGCACAGTTGGTGCAGTGGCTGATACAATCGGCAGCTGCACTCCGGGTTGCGGGTTCGATGCCCGAATGGATCCTATATTTGCATGATCTGCAGGTAGTTGTTCCGGATTGGGGTGTGTGTGGAATTTGTCTGTAAATGCATCCATGATACAGGTACAATCTTAGAGTGGGGTAACGTGTTTTGAAAAACAAAAAAATGATGCAATATTAACCTAATGTCACCTCACTTGACATTAAGTCGCAAGCGCGAAATGTAAATGAACCGTGATTAGAACTATTCATCATGATATATTTCTGTACCCCCGCCTGTTGCCACTTCAGCTTAGAAATCCTTTCAGCTATATCAAAAATTTTAGTTCTTTTACGGATATTCCCATTTCTTCCTATTCGATTTCGAGAGAAATACCAGCTATAGCTCTCTGTCGCTCCATAGCTCGCTGAGTGTTCTTGAGCTTTCGTATGAGGCCCACAGTGAGCGACCTGGGCCCTTTCTGGGGTTGTAGACATCTTTATGGTCGAGTAGCAAGGACTGTTAGAGTAAGACTTTATCTGTTTAGTGTTGCTGCCATCAATCTGTGTTACTATCGAAATATGGTAGCACTTTCTAGGTACTGGATTGGTAGTTGTCTCGCACAGCAACAAGGACAACAGGTGCCGCATTGATGGGATATGTTGTATCCTCTAGGCGCGGGCACGACTCGACGGGCGTGACGGACCGCGTAGTGAACCAGCTGCTGGCGCGGCTGGACGGCGCCGAGGGCGGCGCGCGCGGCCCCGTGCTGGCGGCCACGTCGCGGCCCGACCTGCTGGACCCCGCGCTGCTGCGCGCCGGCCGCCTGGCGCGCCACGTGCACTGCGCGCTGCCGCACCGGGTACGTACTGCGGGACACGTGTGGGGGCCCACTGCCGAGGGGCCCCGCCCGGCCCCGTGCTGGCGGCCACGTCGCGGCCCGACCTGCTGGACCCCGCGCTGCTGCGCGCCGGCCGCCTGGCGCGCCACGTGCACTGCGCGCTGCCGCACCGGGTACGTACTGCGGGACACGTGTGGGGGCCCACTGCCGAGGGGCCCCGCCCGGCCCCGTGCTGGCGGCCACGTCGCGGCCTGACCTGCTGGACCCCGCGCTGCTGCGCGCCGGCCGCCTGGCGCGCCACGTGCACTGCGCGCTGCCGCACCGGGTACGTACTGCGGGACACGTGTGGGGGCCCACTGCCGAGGGGCCCCGCCCGGCCCCGTGCTGGCGGCCACGTCGCGGCCCGACCTGCTGGACCCCGCGCTGCTGCGCGCCGGCCGCCTGGCGCGCCACGTGCACTGCGCGCTGCCGCACCGGGTACGTACTGCGGGACACGTGTGGGGGCCCACTGCCGAGGGGCCCCGCCCGGCCCCGTGCTGGCGGCCACGTCGCGGCCCGACCTGCTGGACCCCGCGCTGCTGCGCGCCGGCCGCCTGGCGCGCCACGTGCACTGCGCGCTGCCGCACCGGGTACGTACTGCGGGACACGTGTGGGGGCCCACTGCCGAGGGGCCCCGCCCGGCCCCGTGCTGGCGGCCACGTCGCGGCCCGACCTGCTGGACCCCGCGCTGCTGCGCGCCGGCCGCCTGGCGCGCCACGTGCACTGCGCGCTGCCGCGCCGGGTACGTACTGCGGGACACGTGTGGGGGCCCACTGCCGAGGGGCCCCGCCCGGCCCCGTGCTGGCGGCCACGTCGCGGCCCGACCTGCTGGACCCCGCGCTGCTGCGCGCCGGCCGCCTGGCGCGCCACGTGCACTGCGCGCTGCCGCACCGGGTACGTACTGCGGGACACGTGTGGGGGCCCACTGCCGAGGGGCCCCGCCCGGCCCCGTGCTGGCGGCCACGTCGCGGCCCGACCTGCTGGACCCCGCGCTGCTGCGCGCCGGCCGCCTGGCGCGCCACGTGCACTGCGCGCTGCCGCACCGGGTACGTACTGCGGGACACGTGAGGGGGCCCACTGCCGAGGGGCCCCGCCCGGCCCCGTGCTGGCGGCCACGTCGCGGCCCGACCTGCTGGACCCCGCGCTGCTGCGCGCCGGCCGCCTGGCGCGCCACGTGCACTGCGCGCTGCCGCACCGGGTACGTACTGCGGGACACGTGTGGGGGCCCACTGCCGAGGGGCCCCGCCCGGCCCCGTGCTGGCGGCCACGTCGCGGCCCGACCTGCTGGACCCCGCGCTGCTGCGCGCCGGCCGCCTGGCGCGCCACGTGCACTGCGCGCTGCCGCACCGGGTACGTACTGCGGGACACGTGTGGGGGCCCACTGCCGAGGGGCCCCGCCCGGCCCCGTGCTGGCGGCCACGTCGCGGCCCGACCTGCTGGACCCCGCGCTGCTGCGCGCCGGCCGCCTGGCGCGCCACGTGCACTGCGCGCTGCCGCACCGGGTACGTACTGCGGGACACGTGTGGGGGCCCACTGCCGAGGGGCCCCGCCCGGCCCCGTGCTGGCGGCCACGTCGCGGCCCGACCTGCTGGACCCCGCGCTGCTGCGCGCCGGCCGCCTGGCGCGCCACGTGCACTGCGCGCTGCCGCACCGGGTACGTACTGCGGGACACGTGTGGGGGCCCACTGCCGAGGGGCCCCGCCCGGCCCCGTGCTGGCGGCCACGTCGCGGCCTGACCTGCTGGACCCCGCGCTGCTGCGCGCCGGCCGCCTGGCGCGCCACGTGCACTGCGCGCTGCCGCACCGGGTACGTACTGCGGGACACGTGTGGGGGCCCACTGCCGAGGGGCCCCGCCCGGCCCCGTGCTGGCGGCCACGTCGCGGCCCGACCTGCTGGACCCCGCGCTGCTGCGCGCCGGCCGCCTGGCGCGCCACGTGCACTGCGCGCTGCCGCACCGGGTACGTACTGCGGGACACGTGTGGGGGCCCACTGCCGAGGGGCCCCGCCCGGCCCCGTGCTGGCGGCCACGTCGCGGCCCGACCTGCTGGACCCCGCGCTGCTGCGCGCCGGCCGCCTGGCGCGCCACGTGCACTGCGCGCTGCCGCACCGGGTACGTACTGCGGGACACGTGTGGGGGCCCACTGCCGAGGGGCCCCGCCCGGCCCCGTGCTGGCGGCCACGTCGCGGCCCGACCTGCTGGACCCCGCGCTGCTGCGCGCCGGCCGCCTGGCGCGCCACGTGCACTGCGCGCTGCCGCACCGGGTACGTACTGCGGGACACGTGTGGGGGCCCACTGCCGAGGGGCCCCGCCCGGCCCCGTGCTGGCGGCCACGTCGCGGCCCGACCTGCTGGACCCCGCGCTGCTGCGCGCCGGCCGCCTGGCGCGCCACGTGCACTGCGCGCTGCCGCACCGGGTACGTACTGCGGGACACGTGAGGGGGCCCACTGCCGAGGGGCCCCGCCCGGCCCCGTGCTGGCGGCCACGTCGCGGCCCGACCTGCTGGACCCCGCGCTGCTGCGCGCCGGCCGCCTGGCGCGCCACGTGCACTGCGCGCTGCCGCACCGGGTACGTACTGCGGGACACGTGTGGGGGCCCACTGCCGAGGGGCCCCGCCCGGCCCCGTGCTGGCGGCCACGTCGCGGCCCGACCTGCTGGACCCCGCGCTGCTGCGCGCCGGCCGCCTGGCGCGCCACGTGCACTGCGCGCTGCCGCACCGGGTACGTACTGCGGGACACGTGTGGGGGCCCACTGCCGAGGGGCCCCGCCCGGCCCCGTGCTGGCGGCCACGTCGCGGCCCGACCTGCTGGACCCCGCGCTGCTGCGCGCCGGCCGCCTGGCGCGCCACGTGCACTGCGCGCTGCCGCACCGGGTACGTACTGCGGGACACGTGTGGGGGCCCACTGCCGAGGGGCCCCGCCCGGCCCCGTGCTGGCGGCCACGTCGCGGCCTGACCTGCTGGACCCCGCGCTGCTGCGCGCCGGCCGCCTGGCGCGCCACGTGCACTGCGCGCTGCCGCACCGGGTACGTACTGCGGGACACGTGTGGGGGCCCACTGCCGAGGGGCCCCGCCCGGCCCCGTGCTGGCGGCCACGTCGCGGCCCGACCTGCTGGACCCCGCGCTGCTGCGCGCCGGCCGCCTGGCGCGCCACGTGCACTGCGCGCTGCCGCACCGGGTACGTACTGCGGGACACGTGTGGGGGCCCACTGCCGAGGGGCCCCGCCCGGCCCCGTGCTGGCGGCCACGTCGCGGCCCGACCTGCTGGACCCCGCGCTGCTGCGCGCCGGCCGCCTGGCGCGCCACGTGCACTGCGCGCTGCCGCACCGGGTACGTACTGCGGGACACGTGTGGGGGCCCACTGCCGAGGGGCCCCGCCCGGCCCCGTGCTGGCGGCCACGTCGCGGCCCGACCTGCTGGACCCCGCGCTGCTGCGCGCCGGCCGCCTGGCGCGCCACGTGCACTGCGCGCTGCCGCACCGGGTACGTACTGCGGGACACGTGTGGGGGCCCACTGCCGAGGGGCCCCGCCCGGCCCCGTGCTGGCGGCCACGTCGCGGCCCGACCTGCTGGACCCCGCGCTGCTGCGCGCCGGCCGCCTGGCGCGCCACGTGCACTGCGCGCTGCCGCACCGGGTACGTACTGCGGGACACGTGTGGGGGCCCACTGCCGAGGGGCCCCGCCCGGCCCCGTGCTGGCGGCCACGTCGCGGCCCGACCTGCTGGACCCCGCGCTGCTGCGCGCCGGCCGCCTGGCGCGCCACGTGCACTGCGCGCTGCCGCACCGGGTACGTACTGCGGGACACGTGAGGGGGCCCACTGCCGAGGGCCCCCGCCCGGCCCCGACCAGAAAAAATATTAAACGCGAATATAATGAATGTAATGAAGACTGTTTAGATTATTCATTCTCGGCAAATGAATTATCTCATTATTTACAGCGTGGCCGCTACGATGTCCTTCGGACTCTATCGAAGGACGTGATCGTCGACGAAGGTGTGGACCTTCAGGAGTTAGCAGAGCAGACTGAAGGGTACTCGCCAGCAGATCTCAAGTCTATACTAGTGACTGCACAGCTCACGAGGCTGGAGAAACAGCTGGTAAGAGATGGAAATTTGTCTCTTTCTCTCACAGGACCTCTTCAGGAGTTCTCGGCGTTGCACTACATCGACATACAGGCGCACGCGTCGCTTGTGGTGCGAACAACGCGGGTCTTTCTGGTGTAGAATAGGCTCGCTATCGAGGTTTCCCCGAGAGACTACAGCGTTAGGCTCTTCTTAAAGGGGGTAAAATGATTTTTACAGGTTCGGCGATGCGCGAGTGGTCCCTCTGGCGTTGCAAGCATTCATAGGTTACCAACCGCTTACCATCAGGCGGGCCGTATGCTTGTTTGCCACTTTAGAGGTATATAAGAAAGCCGATACATGAATTTGGCTTGGGCTTGGGAACCCATACTGTAAACACAATTTTTTGTGTATCGATAAAATTATGTGCTTCAGCTAAGGAACGTCCACTGCTGAACTAAGGCTTCACCCATAGATTTTCGCAATTGTTTGATAAATTTTGAGGAAAGCTGCCACGCTTTGCAGTTGGAGCCAGTGGCAGATGGGTTGGAGAGCGCAGTATGGCTACTGTTACACAGAAGGGATGCTGCTGCCCACCCTCTGATTTACATTTCCTTAGTCCCCTTTTACGACACCCACTGGAGGAGATGGATCGGTGCTATATTCTTGATGCGGACACCACACCGCATGACTTACCTATAGAAGATTGTGATAAGACGTTTAGTTGCATCTGAAAACGCTTTATTTCACGTCACAAATTAGCCCGTAAAGGTTTACTGCTGGACATCGCCAGCGGTTATCGGGGATATTACCATAATCACCTCGCTTGGCAGGTGGACTGGTGATCGTAGTGATGTTATCAGCACGCAGGAAGACGTTGCTGCCTATTCCCATATAATATCTTAGTTGCCTTTAACGATACCCACTTACACTTCTTCACCACGCTCTACCCCATCAAAGAGAAAGGGGTTAATGGGCAATTTTATAATTAATGCGTACGTTTTCAAGATGGCGAACGAGGATAAGACTATGGAGTCCGTGATTGTGTACAAGGAAGACATAGAGAGTGCTTTAGCGGAGACGAAGCCGTCGTTGTCGATGCAACAGAGACTTTTCTACGATGTAATGTGAGTTGGTTTACACAATAATTATTAAAATGATGATCTTCCAATGAAGTGTACCTTTTTCATCTTTGTGGTTGTCAGGAATTTAGATTATAATCCTGTTCGGCTCTACTTCATCATATCAGCCAATGGATGACCACTGCTATACAGAGGCATCCTTTATAGATTTCTACAATTGTGTCATTTTGGGGGGAATTTGCTAGTACCTAGTCACCACGCATGGCAGTGAGGGTTGGTGAGCGCAGTATGGCCCTGCCACAAAAGGTATGCTGCTGCCCATCCCTCTGGTTTAGAGTCCCTTAGTCGTCATTTACTACACCCACGGGAGGAGATGGAGTGGTGCTATGTTCTTAATCCGGAAATCACATGGAATCCACTTATTGGCAATGAAACAGAGACGAAAAGAGTAGAGACCGAAGCAAAATAAAAGTTTGTCACTAAAACACCTACACTTGGGGGACCCCGATGGTACGGAACTCTCTCGGCGCGAGCTCTGCTCGCACTTGACCGTCTGTTATTATTTTTGAATTGGATTGTTTGACATACCTTATATTGGAATTGGGTTGGAATCAGTCACAATAGCTTTCAACATAGGACCCGTAAATAAATAAAAAATAAAAATAAACAATTTTGTATCCCTGGTGCTTGGCAACTGGGCTTATACTAGTAAACTGCCAATTGACGGCACGGTTGGTGCAGTGGCTGATACAGTCGACTGCTGCGCACCGGTCGTGGGTTCGATTCCCGCACGGAACAAATATTTGTACGATCTACAGGTAGTTGTTCCGGGTCTGGGTGTATTGTGTGTGGAATTTGTATCTGTAAACGCACCCACGACACAGGAGAAATCCTAGTGTGGGGCAACGTTTTAAAAAAAAATAGAAAAATATTGTGCCCATGGCCTATAGTGTTTTTCTGTGTCTATTGCTTGGTACTGGGGGAAGTGGAACGTATATTCGTACCTACTCTTCCATATTCTTTTCCGGATAATTTTGTTACGGGTTCCAAGACAGTTATCCATATCTCTGGGACACACCGATCTTCAGTGATCGGTGTTCTTTTCGTTGCTCGTCATTGTAGATCTTAGCTTACAAGGGTTGCAGTGGTTGGGAATGTGTGGCGGGCTTATCCCAATACTATATATTTTGACCATTGCTTACAATCTTATGACTTCTGTTATCACCTTTGCTGTTACTTTTAGAACGTATGATACTTCCAGATTGTTGGATGTCGAGACAAACGGAAATATGGGCCTATGGGCCAACCTTAGAGTAGTATGTATTTCATTTAAAATAATATTCTTATTACGCAGGTATATTGTTTCAGATACAAAAGGTTCCGAGGTGAGACTTTGTCGCCAACACAGCAGGTGACATCAAGTCTACAGCAAAACCAAAGAGTAACGCTAGCTTAGAAAACGTGCTAGTTAATGACTTGTTATTTGTGATTTACGGTGGTACACACTTTTCTGTGGTAATTGTATTGAAATATTATAGGTGCGGTTTTACAAAGGCTTTATAACACAGATAAACTTTTCGTCCGATAAGTCCATACAGAAACAGTTCAAATATCGTTCAAGTATCCGTGTGGTGTCTGGATTAAGAATATAGCACCACTTGTTCTCCTCCCGTGGATGTTGTAAACGGACTCAGGGACTAAACCAGAGAGATGGGCAGCAGCAGTTCCTTCTGAGGAATAGTAGCCGTTCTGCGCTCAGCAACCCGTCTGCCAATCCTGGTGAGTATTGGCAATTATAATAAAACACTTTTAAACGGATTCTGTCACGCGACAAAATATTTTAGATTTTTGTTTTTCCTGATGTTTTGAATACTTTGCAGCATTCGTGGTCGCAGGATGACTAAAGTGACGGCCGTCGTTACAGATTTTAAAAAGTTAATTTATTTTATCTACCGTACAATTTTAACCAGAAATTAGTTTCGATGCACGCAGTAATCACTCACAGTGTCTTCATGTTTCTTAGTGCGGTATGTTGTTTGGGACTTTATTATTAAACGTCATTTGAAACGGCAGGAAAAACAAAAATCTAAAATATACGCGGTAGAATCCGTTTAAAAGGGTTTTATTATAATGCGTAATAATTGCGAAAACCCAAGAAATGAGTACTGGTAAATTTTTCCACAAAATGACGACACGTGGTCTGTAACGGGTCGTTTATGGGTGAGGCCTTTGTCCAGTTAAACTGTCGTCCACATAACAGCTGACGGTAACGCCAACAGGGAGATCGACACGCATAACCGCATCCGGTTTCGTAAGAGCGGACCCAGAACTGACCCCTGAGGAACCCCACAAGACTCACATACTGGACGTGCATACGCAAATATGTCCCGATGATGACTTGCAAGTAGCGGGGAATACGGTGGTGAACAAGAAACCCTTATAGTATCCCAGGGGAATTTAAGGCGTTGACGATGGGCAGACTTATTTCCGACGTCACCTCACCTCGGGAAACCACCTGCTCCGAAAGCTCGCAGATGCGAACAATCGCGTCGACAATCGAAGTGTCGAATGCCGCTGCCAAAGAGACTCGTTGGATGAACGATATGTTAAGTTGAAACATCAATAACTACACAGTTTATGGCAGTTCAGTTTAGACACAGCCCTTTCCAAATTTGAACCGTAAGTTGATACAAGTGTCGATGAAATTTAAATGATGAATTATTACGCCATGTCGATAGCGGTTTACAAATTTTAATATTCTTTTGTAAGAAAGTTTAAGCCCACAAAAAACACCTAGCTGGCTAGATGTTGGTATTTTGGCTTATTATTAATATAGATTAATCGAACGTAAAATATTATGGAGCTATTATTTATGATGTGTTTATTTTATCTCACTCTACCCTTATGCACATATGAATTATGCATACTTGACAAAGATACTTAAGTATAACTTTGATTATACGCCCTTATAGGTAGCTTTTCTTAGCTGGAGGCAAATGGTAGCACATGCCCTAAAATTTACCTTAAACCATGTTAAAGGACCATGTTTACAGAGGCGTGCCTCCCAACAATAGTCCGGCTGTGCAACAAAATTCCATAGCGACTGCATTTCAATAAAGACTTACTAACGTGTTTTCGAGGATTGGCCACGACAAGATAATCTAGTTCCGGCCCATATTCGAAATCCCGGGATTTCAGATTTATTCATAAGCAATCCCGGGACTATACCAAGGTTCCATTAAACTGCATTATGCAAATATATTATGTGCTTACACAAGTGGTAGATACATGCGCGTTTACGAATGCAACTCAGTGCAATATATTCTTATTTACATTTCACTATTTACTATCGTATCTACCTACATTCAATTTCAAGAGTAATTTGTATCCCAAAATTATAATGAAATCTGTATGGTGTGAGTGTCATGAACATTCCGGGAACTCAATTATGTAAATGCCCTAATTTGCTGCATTAGTGAGAGTTTGGAGCGTGCTAATCGTGTAGTTTCGATTGTGAAAAGTAACTCGTACTAGGAGTACTGAGTGGTCTACTGGGCAGTAGTATAGGAAACCTAGCGAGACATTAATTTGTTATGATGTATTTTTGTAGCTACCAACTACAAAGGAAATCTAAATATTTAAATATTTTTATCACTTTGCATAACGAGTGTGTTGTATACTGACTGTACAATGAATTAATTCTTCTGTTGTAATAATATTTTAAAAGAATACGTTGTTTATTTTTCTATATTTATTATATTAATATTACTATTCTCAAAATATGACTCAATAGATATATTGGAAATGGAATTTAAATTTTGTGTTTTATTGCAAAAGTAGTTTTGCCTTCGCCATAGGATCAGCAAATTGGAACCGTGCAACTTAAATTCTGACGCCTCAAAACTGCCAGCAATTGTATACAGAAAAAAAATAGATTTTGCCATTAATCATATTACAAAGAGTGTACGGGTTAGGTACATTGATTGCTAAATCATACGAGGAGGTTTTGGATACTGTTTATTACTATGTAATATGATAATGTCTAACAAAATGTAAAATTAAATGATGTGATTAATAATGCTAATTTTGATATAATAATTAAATGCTAGTCTGTAGTACTGTGTAGTGAGTGCACCATACGCTTGCTGACGGTGTACTGGCCGTGATGCGTACAAAATGCTGCAATGTAGGTAAAATGCTGATCACGGCAAACGTACGGTCGTTGGCTCGTACAAAGACAGAGGTAAACACGAAACTTTCATTCGGTTAAAATAAAAATAAAGCTGTTTTCAAATATATATTTTTAAATGCATATTCTTACCTGACAGAAAAGGCTAGGCCAGGATTTCAAATAGGTCTTGGCTCACATAACAGACGCTTCGTGTTAAATACTTATACAATATGCATTTTAAACTGTCCGACACTAAAGAGTTGGGTATAGATTTCGATCATTATACCATGTAAAATGACAAGAATATGTAAAGTTATACTTTTTATAGCAAGTTAACTCATTTCTTATAAAATGGCCTAAATTCAATAAGCTCTGATTACACGCCGGTCGCGTGACGCGATCAGTGTGGCCGTGGTAAGTTACAAATTGAAGCCTGCTTTATTATAATGTCTACTTAAAAAATATTATCATTTCAGTATCCTAGTACGACTTTCTTTTCACAATCGAAACGTAATAGTACTTAAACTACACGTTCAACATCGGCGGCGCTGCGATTGGCCCGCTCCTAACTATCCAACCAATCGGTGTGTGTTACGTGATTTACTATTGTTCCGATTGTGAAAAGAAACTCGTACTAGGGGTATAGAGAAGAGTTAAATAAATATGATCACTTATCGATACTGTATATCACTTTCACGGATCGGATAAGGATTTGATATGTTGTGTTTATTTGGCTCGATTATAAGCCGACCTTAACAATGTTGGTATGGTACGCGTAGTATAACTGAGTCTCTCTGAAGTACGCAATAGGTGGCTGCGCAGTAGCCGCTTTTTAGATCGAAGTGGTTTGCGGGGTAGGCGCGGCCCGAGCGCTTACGAAACAGTCATAAATCGCTGACGTTTGCGCACGTACGGCTAACTTCAGAGAGGCACAGGGTATAAGTAACTCAACAATATACTCGGGATTACTGCGAGAAGCCCTACATAAAAAAAAAAAAAAAAAAAAAATTAAATGCTCCAAGCTTGTTTGGCTTGTCATTGTATAGTTATTTGATGTACTTGTCTGTAGCACTGACGGTCAGGGTGTCAATTTTAGTACTGTAAGCTGAGCTATGACGTAAAAATCAGTAGAAACATTAAGTAGGTGCTAAGGAAATAATAATTATAAACGCTCATGAGAGTTGGTTTGTTTGTATATTTTGTTGCAATTTATTTATTGTATTCGATTTTATTACTTGTTATTGATAAATCGGTGTTTTAGAATATGGGAGTTTTATTTCAAGATTTCCCCTACCATTTATTCACACAGGCAGTTTAGGTATGTCGTGCTCACTCAAGTGTCCTGCTTATGGTGGCGTCGTGTATCGGGTCGCTATGTTTCCCTATAATACGGTTGAGCTGACGACGCTGATGCATGCGTCATGCTCGTGAACGAGTGCAATCTGTTGGGATTGGTTATCTTATTGCTGTCATGATAATTGAATCAAAACCTCTAGTAAATATTAAATTGCATTGCAATTTAATGTATTGTCCTCACATTACTCTAATTTCAAGAACGTTGTAGTAAAAAAAAGCATTGTACCAATATAATTAAAAAAGAGTAATCATGGAGCTTCTTGCCCGTTCTTCTCCATAGGAATTCTACAGCTTGGAACGCGGCAACTAGTCTTGACTATTTATAAGTGCATATAAATGGTTTTACATGAATAAAAAATATTTTTGTCTTTATCTTTTACACATATGGTGACAAATAGTGGCCGTTGGTTCAAAATTTCAAAACTGACCAATTATTTCTCCTTTTATTTTACGATCGGATTGGCGCAGCGGTCAAGCGCTTCGCTTTCCGCGCATACATACTATTTGTAGGGATCCTACGGGGACGTAAATGGAAACTTCTAGTGGACTGTATATAAAACGTTTTAACAAAAAAAAAACGACTACAAAAACCCTACACGATATAAAATATTAAAACCACATATTTTTATATCGTGTAGGGTTTTTGTAGTAGTTTTTTTTTTGTTAAAAAGATTTATTGGTTTCTTTTTAGTGTAAATAAATGTAAGAACTTTTTCCAATTTGGTATCAGTATTTAACACTAAAAATAAGAATGACTCAAATCAATTGTGTCGTCGTTTTGGGCTGCGCTACACTGCTATACTGCGCTCACCAACCCGCCTGCCAAGCGTGGTGAGTATTGGCAAATACCCCCCAAAATGATGACACAGTTGTGAAAATCTATGGGGGAGGCCTTTATTCAGCAGTGGACGTATAAATCGCCCAGTGAAAATTCATCATGAACTTCTTCCGCCCCGGGAAAGGGTGAAGGGGCATGTCGGACTCCTACCCCCTAAAACCACTGGAGCAGTCATCTTAGGCACCAAAGTGGGCTTCAGGTCCTCATAAGATCACACTAGAATACCCTCCTGGCGTAGCTGACTAAACCCACAGAATGTGTGGAGCCAGTTCGGCTGTAGGAGTCTTGTAGTACAGTCAGCATCATATATGAAGTGGCAGCCACGGTAACCAAATATTAAGAAACATCCAAAGTGATCACTAATATCCTGTCAACCATGGTCGTCTAATTGTTCAGGTCACCAATCATGATCAAATATATTGGAACAACAAAAACGTCATTATAAGAGGTCATTCAAACCGTCATTATTATGGTAACAAGCACAACGCCAAGTTTCCAAGCAGCCAAGGTATTCAAAAATATGTAACACACTAGTAAAATGAACTTTATCTTAACCTCATAGCGTCTCATTTATCTAAACACAACATTGAACTTGACAATATTGTAGGATAAAACATATTTCTTATATACTACCTATCTCTTTCATTCCATGCGTGACGTTATTGGCATGTGTTTTGTTTTATGACTATATTTTCAAATTGGTAAATAAATGCGTGCAAGACTATGAAGACTTGTTCCCTTCAGTCCCAATTGTTTTTTTATATGAGATATAAAAACTCTTTCTTAAAACGAGTGAGTTTAAGTCTGTCATATTTTTAGATGCTTAGTGAACCTCATTTTATTATCAGTATGTATAATCACAGAGTACCTTTTTATAATCTTGTTTAATAGTTGATGATTAAATTCATACACGTCAACTGCATAATGTCATATCGTTTTACGATGCTTTTATGGATATTATTGTAGAATTCGTTCATTTTAGAGAAATATTTTATATGTAAAGATTCATTAATCTGAACACCGTACAACGTTGCCTTATACTTGACACTGGCGAAATTGTGGAAGATACTCCATAGAAGCCATAATCTAAAAGAAGAAGAAGAAGATTTTATGAATTATCTGTTTGGTCCTTAATTTGTTCTGTGTGAATTATAGATAATATATATTAAATACGAGATCGACGACGGCTTCATGAAAATGGTATACACCATAGAATGCCTGCTAAGAAGCAAGACACACGGCAAAGAGTTTGTAATTTGCTGTTTCAATAAAATTTAAAATGAGTTAAAAGAATTGATTTTATTCTATTATTATAATAATTTTACTTTGTTAGTTCGAAAGCCACTTTCACACAACACCAACTGAATTTATAATAATCGGCAATTAGGCAATATTTATAATTAGCCCGGTGAACTAAAACAGGATTGTAAACAATATTATTTTACGATCCTAGACACTTTAATTTCAATACGGTGGTACCTATGTATACGCAGGATGTCTCTAGCCTAGACAAACCATGTCGATTTTACACAAAACATACCTAGATTGTAATGTGCACCTAGTTCGGTGTGTTAATCTAAAATCATTGCAAATTGAACCCTGTGCAGTAATCATAAAGTTCATTTTACTAGCGTGTTACATATTTTTGAATACCTTGGCTGCTTGGAAACTACTGGCGTTGTGATTGTTACCATAATAATGACGGTTTGAATGACCTCATATAATGACGTTTTTGTTGTTCCGATATATTTGCTCAAGATTGGTGACCTGAACAATTAGACGACCATGGTTGACAGGATATCAGTGATCACTTTGGATGTTTCTAAATATTTGGTTACTGTGGCTGCCACTTTATATATGATGCTGACTGTACTTGCGACTTACGGAGATACCGCTCCGGGGGCCGATTCTACTAATTGCAAATTACACGTTCTATTCCGTTTTCACAACGGTTCGATTCCGATCGCCGTTCGATAGTGACCCATAAAGTCATTCCACTATTTACCGAACAAAATTTAAACGAAACATAAGATGAATCGTAGCCGAACCGCAACGAGAACGTAACAGGTAGAAACCTGTGATACCAGCATTCTATATAGTATGATCTAATGATACAGCTGGAAAAAAGGTGTGCCACAAAATGTTACTAAATAGGAATAATAATCATTAAAAGCATTTTCTAATACAATAAAAAATGTAAAGCAAAGCTATATTTTTGTCCTCTACATTTGGTTGATACATGTAATAGATTTACTACATTTAAAATAATAATTAACCCCAAGAACGTTTTATTTTACGGCCATACCTATCTGTGGAACAAAGTTATCTTTTATCGTAATGTAAACAAACGGCGGCGATTTGAATCCGGAATGCACCTTCTCCCAGACAGTTGCAACCCAATGCTGACTGACTGACTTAGTCTCCTCGATACGAAAATTGCGATAATATGTAATGAAACAGTCTTGTAACCTAATTCCTTCTCTTCTTATCAAAACACCAAAGCCTTTATCACTAAAAACTCAATTGTCGACTTGTATCAGTTTCCCGCTTAAAATCTCTTGTGATACCAGCTAATTATGTTCGCAGTTGATGGGCAAACTTTTATCAGAGCTCGGTTCATATCTCGTATAAGCGGCTGTTAATTAGCGCCGTCGACTTGGCAGGAGATTGAATATTGATAATATCTAACTGATTGCCCTTCGCATTGCTGCAAGACATTGGAATGCGATTAGTGGAATAACTTTGAATAAACCTTTTGGCTGGAGTTTGTTTATACATATAAGATTTTCTTTAAGCGCATCATTGGACCTAGGTAAGCAGGAAGGACTCAAACCACAATAGGAAATTACTGAGACATTGAAGTTAGAATGGGTATATATACCTATTCTTAAAATTAAAATGCTTGGTCTTTGTTTATTGTTGTGTTGTCTTAACTACAGAGAGAGAGAGACTAGATATAGATTAAAAAACTGACGCATAATGCCATTTTAGTATGTATAACTTTTTTTTCAAAATATGATTGTGTATATATATATATCCAGACATTATATTTAGGTTTTAATTCTAAAAATGTATTACTTACAAAGGCCAACGTATTCATTTGCCCAATATTCATACAACGACGACAGTAAATGTACCCAAATATTCGTTAATAGGTCATTGGAACATACCTAGCTATACCTTCAAAGAAACCGTCAAAATTCAATAATCTGGATGCAGTTTTTTTAAACGTTAACTTACACGTACAGTAGGATTTCTCCTGTGTCGTGGGTGCGTTTACAGACACAAATTTCAACACTACACCCAGATCCGGAACAACCTACAGATCATTCAAATATTTATTCCGTGCGGGAATCGAAACCGCGACCCGGAGCGCAGCAGCCGCTATATCAGCTACTGCTGCACCAACCGTGCCGTTAAATTGTAATATAATTTACACATGACAAGGAACTAGATAGGTCCTGTATGAAGCTCCGGAACCTTCGTGCTCGAGAACTAAGATGATGCTTGTGCCGAAGATAACCCAGGTGGTACTATAGTAAAAGTTCGGCATACCCTTCACCACTCTCCCCAGGGGCTTTGAACAATGCATGAGCCTTTCCACCGCGGTAAAAAAGATCCTACCTACACATGTAGGCTGGCGGATCCAGGATTTTGGTTTGGGAGGGGCTTGATCCAGTTGATGGTAGGCTGAAAACAAACACTAAACACTAAAAAGTTGGATGTACCTACCTGATGAACCAAAGGCGGATCCGGGGGTCTTCTCGCAGTCATTTCCGAGAAATGTGGTTGCTGGCAAAGCCAAAACAGGCCTCCAGTCAGAAAATGGTAAATTAAATCAAGACGGTAAACGAGTGATAAAAAATATACTATACTGTTGTACTATACTATGATGAGAAGTAGAATAAAGATAATAACTAGAAGGTAAGATAATATTAAGTTTAATTTAAGATTATTCGGGGGTAGACCCAAATGATTGGGGGGGGGGGGGGAGCCCTTAGAAGGAGCAGCATCATCTTCGTTCTGTGGTTTCATCATCATCGTAGACAAATAACGACCACTGCTGAACAAAGATGTTCCTATAGATTTCATAGTTCCACGTTTCTATGGTTTACACCACAGAAATCTAAATCAGGCTGAATTAACTCACCAGAGAACTCACAGGAAGTGTTAGAACTCTGGTGAGTTAATTCAAAATTTAGGTGGCACTCTTCCTTAGTAATGTTCAGGACAAACACTACAAGCAGTTTTTGTATCTTTCAATAGATGGCGTTACCACGCACTTAAAGGACATTGGTAGGAAGCGATGTTAGCCGCATCAAATTTCTGGTATCATACGCAATATTTTTTGGATCTCAAACCATGTATCAATCAAAAATATAAATTGTGGTGGTACGCAAAAATACCAACTTACTGCACCGAAAATGACATGACTCCGTCCTTAAGGCGGGAGCTGGCTGGCCTATATTGAGAGAGAGAGAGTGGAATGTACCTACTAGGTATTTGTGCCCAATGCGCTGCCGTGGGACGCTTTGGGGATCCTGTACAATCCCCCCGGGGGGATGACCGCTTTCCAGTCACCCTCTCCGAGATGTGCCTATAGGCGTGGCACCAGTTGGCGGCTCTAGTGTGATCATACGAGGACCTGGAGCCTCCCTTAGGTGCCGAAGATGACCGCTCCAGTGGTTTTAGCCGGTAGGAGTCCGGCATACCCCTTCGCCCTTCCCCGGGGTGAAGGAAGTTCATGAAGAATTTCCACTAGGCACCAATAAAAAGCAGCGTCCTTCGAGTACATTAACAACTCAACTGCGATCGCCAACCCGCCTGCCAAGCGTGGCGATTATGGCAAAACCCCCCAATGAACCCACAACACATCCATATCTGTGGTTGTGGTGATCTTTTGGGGAGGCCTGTGTCCAGCAGTGGACTTCATTTGGCCGAAATGATGACCAATAAAAAAAAAAAAGATATTTGTACCCATTTCATGAAGCCATGCCAGCTTTTTCCGACGGCTGTGCCAAGATCATCGGGCCTCTAAAACGGGTGTAAGTGACATCGTGACGACAACTGATACTATGGATTCAGTACACGATTCTGCAACCCTCAGCGTTCGTCTTTCCATGAATCTTCAGATTATTTATCCAATTTATTACCGACTTCGAAAAGGAGGAGGTTCTCAATTCGATGCGTATATTTTTTTTTATTTACACCGATTACCGCGAGCTTAGTAGACCGATTTGAGCAATTCATATTTCAACTGATGCAGAATGCTTTCCAATTGGTCCCATATAAATTTCATTACATTTGAATTAATTTAATCATAAGATTTTATTTCCCTTTTTAGTGGTTTTAATATTTTCATATCGTGTAGGGTTTTTGACGGCGGTATTTTTTATGTTAAAAAATTTAATTAAATTATTATCGGTATAAAAAAAAACCGTCTATCCCAATGCTATTTTGAACAAAAATGTACCTAATAAACTATTTATTTTCACATAAAACTGCAATGTAAATAAAATCTGAATGGGAGTTGCTTGCTATACAGTTCACGGATAAGGCCATCGATCGTAGTAGCGCTATAATAATTACCTATCATAGTACAATAATCACGTAGAGTTGTGATAGCATATTGAGGAATTGCGTGCTCATGAAGATAGCGGCGTGCACGTGGACAAGTGCCGCCGCTTACTCAGAGTAAGGTACAGCAAGACTGAGGGGATCCGTTACGACCCCCCCGTGTTATGCCTTGCTCCTTACAGTCGCCTCCCCTCCGCTAGAGGGGGTGACCGCTTTGCAGTCATGCCCTCCGAGATCTTCCTAAAGGCTTAGCACCAACATGCGGCTCTACTGTGATATTTAGTTTTATAAGGTAGGAGTCCGACATGCCCCTTTAAAGACTATATTGGCTATGTACACGGTTCAAGTTTCTTAAAGCAAGCAACCATAGTTACCCACTCGACTTAATAGGTGCTCCACGCGTAATTATCACAGGAAACACAATACTGTATGTCAGCGACGATTAGATGTTTCAATTATTCCGTACTTAGATGTCAAAATTATTTATGTAAAAACTTCTACTCTGTAATTAGCTGTTTACTTACCATGGCGCGAGATAAGCGTGTTTTATTGAAAAACTTAACCGCTGGCGCGCAGTTTTGATTAAGATTAGTTCGTAACTTGCACAATAATTTAGATTGAGCGGTGATTTGGAACGCCAGGCGCTCGCGGGTTGGCGCGAAATTTCGCGGTACATAGATCTGTAATGAATCTAGCTAGAAATGTCAGGAATTTAAAAGTTAATATTAGTGAGGCTCATAGCTAGTTGCACTCATTGATCTGTAAACGATCGGCGAGGTTAAGCATTGCGTGCCGAGCTTAGTCTGTGGATGGGTGACCGCATAGTTGTATTTTAACTGAGCGTCTCGGTGCTTCGAAGATGCTCATTTAAAATACTACTATGGAGAATGACGAAAGGAAGGAAGAAAGTTACATATATCTTAATTCATCTATGCATGGAGAGTAAATTAAAAATTAAATTAAATTAAACTATATTTTTGCATTAGATTTAGGTTAGGTTAGTCTAGATTGGAGAATAACAATACCAAGGAAAGCTAAAAATCTCTGAACTTAAAAGACCCGAAGATCTTCTGTGTAAAGACTTAGGGAAAGAGTTCGGGCGAAGTGAAGCGCGAGGTAGAACCGCTGGCTGTGGCGCAATTCTGTGGACACCTGCTATTCTATTAGTGGCGTATTATGAAATCATTATTTAAAATGCTTGAAACCCTAATGCACAGCAACTGCTCTATTGGTATAGTCCATAAACTGTGCTAAACAAATCAACCTCAAATTTTACTTTGTTTTCATTCATTATACAATCCTTCATCATTATAAACTTAAATTATTCACGATAAGTAAATAACATAAATAAATGCATTAAGCTACCGCCACCAGCACAGAACCAACCACTGTACAGAGAACCAGTCCACTGAGTTATGCTTGATACGATATTAGTTTTATACACAGAAGCAGCAGTAGTGTTTAAACTTAAGACATTACTGTGCTCCAGTTTGAAGGGCACTGTAGCTAGTAAATTACTAGATATAAGAGACCTTCCGTGTGGTGTCCGTATTAAGAATATAGCACCACTCCATCTCCTCCTGCAGAGGTCGTAAAAGGCGACTAAGGGACTCTAAACCAGAGGGATGGGCATTAGCGTCCTTGCTGTGGAAACAGTAGCCATTCTGCGCTCACCAACCCGCCTGCCAAGCGTGGTGAGTACTGGCAAATTCCCCCAATATGATGACACAGTCGTGGAAATCTATGGGGGAGGCCTTTGTTCAGTAGTGGACGATGTATGGCCGATATGATGATGAAGAGACTAAACTTACGTCTCGATGTGACGAGCACAGTGTGATCCCTCGCAGGACTAGGGCTGGGTAGCATTCTAATTGTTATGGACAAGCATATCGCTTACCACCAGGCGAATGACATGCTCGTATCGTCGCCAACATATTAAAAAAACACACAGTTTTAACTTGTCACGTCTAGTACACCTACGCCCCATATCTTACCTCAGTGTGCCACCATCTTGTAAACTTTGAGCGGCGGTTAATAGTTTAATACGCGTTTCTAACGAGTTGTTTAATGAATTAAATACGAATTTACTGGCGTCTGCCAAGATGATTATATTTCACTTACATACGCCTCCGTTTAAAGATAATTATTATTTATCTGTCTTACCCTATCTTATGTGAAAAAGATTTCAAGTAATTTACGCAGTTCATGCATGGGATTTTGAATCTGAATCTGTGTGAGCTGTGATTTAGGTTTTGGAGCTGGCAATTCTATTTAGGCGTTGATTAACTAACTTCGTGCAATTACTTATGTAGTGGCGCTTTTAAGACTATAGCACCACTTCATCCCCTCCCTTGGATGTCCGTAAAAGGCGATGAGTGGACTCTAAACCAGCGGGATGGGCAGCAGCGTCCCTTCTGTAGAACAGTAGCCATACTGCGCTCACCAACCCGCCTGCCAAGCATGGTGAGTACTGGCTAATTCCACCCAAAATGATGACAGTTATGGAAATCTAAGGGGGAGGCCTTTGTTCGGCAATGGGCATCCTTTGGCTGATTTGGCTAATGGTGATGATGAGAGGTGCTCTTAGCCAGTTGCATTTACTGATCGGTGAGGTTAAGCAACACTCGGCGCAGACAGTCTATTGATGGGTGACCGCATAGTGGTATTTTAAATAAGCTTCTCCATGCTTTGGAGGGCTAACTAGACTTCAGTCCCGGTTTATCGCACGTTGACCACTAATCATACAAAGGAAAAATTACAGCTTTCAGCGAAATGGGATTTAGTTAGTTTGAATAAGAGGAATGAAAACAAACAATATAATAGAAACAAATGAAATTCCAAGTATTTATTTCATATAGGCTCTAATAGGCTCTAAAGAAAAGTCAACAGTTAGGTGCACGGTTGAGAAAAGTCGGTCCTATGGAGAAGAGCTGGCAAGAAATTCCAAGGATGTACTTTTTTTCAAGAAAAGTATATTACATTTGATTATTATACTATAATAAGTTAATAAAATAAATACATACGATAATTAAATAGACGACTACTTTTACAATACGCAATAAAAATTGAGAATTATTGATGCATAGCACTAATCAAGTTGACGAAATTCACACGTAGAAGTAATCATATTATCTATATATATAAAAATAAATGTTTGTGTGTATGTCCTTTATAGAATCGTAAACTATGCATTTGATCATGTCACGATCTTCAGCAAAGTGTTGTGCATGAGCCCACAAAGGTTTCTGAGTTGGTACGACCAATCATTGAAAGATGGAGCCACTATCATTCCAATGAATTTCATTTCTATATATATAAAATTAAACGGCGGGTGAAACCGTGGGTCCCAGCTAGTATAAAATAAAAGGCATTGTAGACGCTAAAGCTTTAAATAATGTCATATTGATGCTGTTGGTATTTCTACTGATACTCGTACGTGTCTTCTAGATGGTCAGTACTATCAATCAAATGGCACACAATCTATTACCCCTGTGAAGAATAAAAGCATAATGATAAATTTATTACAAAACCGTTGCCTGATATATCAACTTCCCTAAAATAGGCGCTTTCAATTCTGTATTCAAGGAGAATCATCTCATAAATAAAGGAAAATAAAACGTCTTTGTGGGTAAGGTCCAAAAGCAAGTCAGGAGAGGTGGCAAGGTGAAATTAGGGCCCTTGTCCGTGCCAAAGAAAGCACTTTTTATTCGGCTTAAAGTAATTATTGTGTTTTTGTGAAAGAGTTTGTTAGCGGACCATTCAGAGTCGAGGACACGGACGCTTTCTTGATAGAGGGACGGATTTGGGCGCTTGAAAACAGTTGAGAAATTACACAACAATTAAAGTATATATTATTTTGTATTATTTATGCTCGATACTAGAATATCTGCCCATTAACATTATCTGTCCTTTTAATAGAGTAATTTGTCTATGCTATTTCATTGGTATCACATTGCGTTTTATTTTACTATGTAATTTTTTATGTGTTCATAATTACTTATAATGTATGTATTTATGTGTGTATATGTTATTTTGAGATTTGTTTTTTAATAAATAGAAATATCGTCTACTTATCCGCACACCACGGACTACCCCTTTATTATTTTTCGCGACATTCTTGCCATCCTAAGCTTGTCTAGAAGAGATCGCTTTTAGCGATAAGACCGACCATTGTACTTTATATTAATATTAAAGTTTTCTTTTTAAGTTCCAAATGGTGTACAATAAAATATATTCTATTCTATCTTCTAGTATAGTTAATGGACATGAATCTTACATGCACAGACACCCAGAGCCCGTGCAACTGTATGTAGTACCATACAAATATTTGTACCTGCCGGGATCGAACTCGCGACCAGTAGCACAGGGAAACAATTAAGCGATTGGATATAGTCGCTGTGTCAACCGTATCGTCATATTTGGTCTCATCGTTTACATTGGTTGTTAATAGGGATTTCCATGTTGCGTTTCCCTGTTGTGTGATTGATTATTAACTTCGGCTCAAAGATTTATAAATTCAACAGATTTCAATTTCAATCGTTGGATAGGTTATTAGCACACTTCAAACAAAAACGGATCATATTTACATACTTAATTCTAAAGATTTTGGATTTAATCGATTATTAATTTTGGCCGCAAGGGACTCTAAACCAGAGGGATGGGCAGCAGCCATACTGCGCCTACCAACCCGCCTGCCAAGCGTGGTGAGTACTCGCAAATTTCCCCCAATATGAGGACACAATTGTGGAAATATATAAGAGAGGCCTTTGTTAAGCAGTGAATGGTTTTTGGCTGATATACTGAATATGGGACAATGGAATTTGCGTTTGTGGCCGGTTTTTGTAGATTATTTTCTAGCCTGGAAAATAAACTTTTTCAAAACCATAACATTACATATTATGAACCCAAATTAACTCCATCTTTCAAATAAATATATCAGATATCTGCTACGTTTCCCATTTTCAAATCGTTATGGAAAGTAAGTTGAGTTTCGTATTGCGTAGCAACTCGTAGACAGTCGTATACGGCCATATCGAACGTAACATTACTCCGTAGCGTGCTACAGCAAACGATGTAGGTTATTTAATTGTCATAGTCATAATCAAGTCGTAGTATAATGTCCATGTAGTCGGTCGTTGTGGAAATCTTTGGGAGAGGCCCGTGTTCAGCTGGAGACATTCTTTGGCTGATATGGTGATGATGAAACTCATTCTGACATTTTGTGGATGCTAAACGGTGAATATTGAAACGCCAGTTTATATTAATTCGCGCTTTGACTATTTGTAACCATAGATATGACTTTGAAAAAAAAAACCATTGAACCGTACGACGTTGCCGACATTTTTTTTAATAGAGATTTTTCATTTTTCATAATAATTTTATAAATATGTAAAGATTGATTAAATCTGAATATCGTACAACGTTGCCTTATACTTGACATTGGCGAAATTGTGGAAGATACTTTACAGAAGCCTAAGAAAACCTTTAGATAACAATAACACTGTAGAAAATAATTAGCAATCATGTGAATTGTGTGCCTTATAATTATTTCTTTGATTTACATTTCATTGAAATCATTTGTGGTGCATAGGTTATGTTTTAATGTTCAGTAGGTAAAAATTTAAAAGTGAATTACGCTTGTTTGCATCGCAGTGTCAATACATGGCCCCAAAGTAATAATTTGCCGCTCGTTCAGCGTTTCCGGCTAAAAGAAACCAAGTTCATCAGTGTATAGACCCACGGTGAGTATTAATTTTGCTTTTGTTTACGTAATAGATACTTTTTAAACCTTTTTTTTTTTTTTTTTATTGATGCCCAGTGGAAATTCTTCATGAACTTCCTTCACCCCGGGGAAGGGCGAAGGGGTATGCCGGACTCCTACCGGCTAAAACCACTGGAGCGGTCATCTTCGGCACCTAAGGGGGGCTCCAGGTCCTCGTATGATCACACTAGAGCCGCCCACTGGTGCCACGCCTATAGGCACATCCCTGAGAGGGTGACTGTAAAGCGGTCACCCCCTCGGGGAGATACTTTTTAAACCTAATACTAAAAGCAGAAATTGTGTTTAGGGTACGAAGTGATGGTGTACTTAAAACTTCCTCGGAAAGCAGCAGTTCGATGACTTGGTTCGGTCATAAGGTAAGAAGAAGCGCTTGTCATATGTTCGTTATAGTCACACGACCAAGATACTTTATTGTAAATGTTCTCAAAGGTGAAGCGGGACTTAATATTAAATGGAATTTCAGTATTAGCCGAAAATCTGTTTAAATATCTGTATAGCTTCTAAGACACCCACTGGTAAAGCTAAAAGAGTTTTTTTGTCGTTGATCACAAGGTATTACTTCCTAGATTGCTTTAAGGAACAGCAAGCAAATTAGTAGAAAAATAAAGTATCGTTAAAACTAAACCGCTCCGAATTCGGCCCCTTTCATTGCCCGGAATATTCTTGTTTTCCTCGAGTTTTCTCAGCTTTTCTTCGCGTTTCTTTCGTTTGGCGCCTTAATTAGCTCATTCAGTGCCCCCTTTGCATCCCGCGCCCCACCGCACCCCCTAAATTATCTTATTTATTGAAAGCACTTTTATATTACATTTTGACAACCCAAATGGTGTATTTAGTGAGCATTTAGGGATCGGTAAAGCCCCAGAAAGCGAATAAGGTGATATTTTATTGGTTAGGGCGATGTACTTTATTCCATTTCTTTAAAGAATCAAATATTTATAGGTTTTCAGTTTATGGATACGTATCTGAGGTATTTAAAGTGTTTGTTATCATTAAAACGGTGACTATCAATATATAGAAATATCATGCATGCATGCATTTTCAAATGTCAGCCTTATTTCGGGTGAACAGGAGCACAAATTGATTTTTTTTAAACTTCATCCATACTTTGATTTCTCCTGAATCGTGGATACGGTTAACAGATATAAATCTCACATAAAAAAAACTCAGGCCCGAAACCACTATCTGAATGCCGTACAAATATGTGTTCATTACATCAATCGGAATCGAACCCACGACCCGTAGCGTAGGAAGCCAATCGCTTGCCAGTGCACCAGTCGTACCGTCATACATATATGCTGTGATCAATCTGATAAACTGCGATCAGCAATGGCCGCACATGTTTATGATAGTTTTCTCTCAAGTCTCAAGCCTTACATTGTAGCGGTCTGTACGATGTTCATGTTCGGTTCGACATTATCGCGTTGGTATCAATCATATCGGCCATTTGTACGTCCACTGCTGAACAAAGGCCTCCCCCATAGATTTACACAACTGTGTCATCATTTTGGGGGGTATTTGCCAATACTCACCACGCTTGGCAGGCGGGTTGGTGAGCGCAGTATGGCTACCGTTTCACAGAAGGGACGCTGCTGCCCATCCCTCTGGTTTAGATTCCCTTAGTCGCCTTTTACGACATCCACGGGAGGAGATGGAGTGATGCTACATTCTTAATTCGGACACCACACGGACGATTGGTATGATGTGATCAATTTGGTGATTAGAACCGCGTACGGCGTCCCTTAGGTGCTGAAGATGACCGCTCCAGTGGTTTTAGCCGGTAGGAGTCCGGCATACCCCTTCGCCGCCTCGGGGCGAAGGAAGTTCATGGAGAATTTCCATTGGTATCAATAAACAAAAATAAAAAAAAAGGTACGCGTACGGTATCTTTGGTTGATTATCCCACTATGTCCCAGTGAATATCAGCAGGTTTATGGTTTTAATTATTGCAGGTTTATTATGGTATTTTCAGTATTATTTGCTATTTGATGGCATGGTCGGCGCAGCTAAGCGACTGGCTTTCTGCGCGTGTCGCAGTTTCTCTCCCCGTACGGAACAAATATTTGTATGATCTACAGACAGTTTTTCCGGGTCTAGGTGTTTGTGTATGTAAGATTATGTCTGTAAACTGTAACCACGCCACAGGAGTAATCTTAGGGGTTGTAGTGTAAAGAAAAGTTTTGAGAAAAATTCCATAGGATGTAAATTTTTCCATAAACTATTAAAATAAACTCCTAAATAAAACAGCGCCTTAAAATTAAACACAGAACACCCGAAACTGAAACCACTATCTTCACCTGAGCCAGACGTGACCGTAAAAGAAAAAGGGGCGAAGTCTTGCAGGAAGTGTCGCTGATAAGCCCCCATAATGGCCGCCACTGATAACAGCGCTCCCGCCTTTTTCTCCCGCCAAAACAGGGCGCCATTGTCGTCACAGAATAGCGACACAAAGCCACTTCTCTACACAATGCGGCAGACTCACACAGCGAAGTAATAATTTTTTTGTAGTCTATTCACACTTTTATGCCTGTTTTATGGCAGGTTTAGGAGAATTTGATTTTCTGGCCATAACTACCTATATGGTGAGTTAATAGATATTGGTGTAATTTAATTCTAAAGGAATGATTATGCGCGGGGAAATGTGAAGGATCTTTTTCATATTTTCTTAGTAGGCAATGTGTTTCTATTCCAACTGACTTTCCAGAATAGGCTTCATAAGCTCCGGAGACATTTTTACCACAGTTCAAAGTTACGTAGTTAACCTACCTTCACTATTTGTATTAAGTAGGTATATAATCATTAAATCATAGTAATTAATCATATTTAACTATAGATATGTACGTATCTACCCACTTAAATGATTTTATAAAAATCTAATTTTGCTTTGTCCTCCGTTAATGTAATTATAAATAACCTGTAAGTACCTATAATGATGGAATTATAATACTGCCGTGAATTAAATGTTTTTGCTATCAGAATTAAATAAAGTGTGTGTTATAGCAAACCTGCTTGGTTTGCTATAAACTTACCTACTTTACTTTACTTTACTTACGAATTCATCGTTTCAGCCGAATAAAGTCCACTGCTGGACACAAGCCTCTCCCAAAGATCGCCACAACGACCAGTCTTGGTGTGTTGTGTGCTCCTTATTTGGGAGGTTTGCCATAATCGCCACGCTCGACCGGCGGGTTGGCGATCGCAGTTGAGTTGTTAATGCACTCGATGGACGCTGCTGCCCATCCTCCGGTTAATCCCATAGTCGCTTTTTACGACACCCACTGGATGAGATGGGTTGGTGTAATTCGCAGCCGGCACCACACGGTATTGAATATTTCTTATAACTAATGAATAACGTTATAGACTCTTAAAATGATTAAATATTATATACAAAAGCTTATAAGAGTCTTTGAGAAATCAGTGTTGTTAATTTTCTTGGTCGGTTCATAATTTTCTCATAATAAAACTTCGACATTATTAAAATATTAATATAACCTTAACATACACACTCAAGTGCGTTCAATTTGTGATTTTAATAAAATTTTAATTGACACGTATTAGGTTTTCCAAGTAAATTATAAAGGAGGCAGAAGTGGCCGCTTTCCTTCGCCACTCCACGAACATTAGCGCTGGGGGTGGGTGCTGGGACAAATTTTTGTTTTTCACTCGCGTTAGAGACGGCTATAATGGAAACACCGTGTGTAAGAAAGAGACAACACCAGGTGCACACATTGCCTTTGTTAAAGAGCAAAAATAATAGAGAGAACGGTCGTTTATCTCTTTTTATGGCGGGAACGCTATCTTCCCGCCGACGCTATTATGGAAGACAATTTTGGCGCGAAAGAAAACTGCTTATTACTTCTTATTCTTGGTGGCTGGTTTGGCAAATTTTTCTTTAAAAAAATCTGTCAAACGTCAAGTGGGTCGTTTGAGTTCAGTTTGCGTATTTCTGTTGTTTGCAATTGATTTACTAATAGTAATTAGGTAAAAAGTATTTGATTTAGATTTTTTGATTCCTTGGCAGGGCAAGGAGTTCTACTCGTTCGCGGTAGGTACGTATAAAAAATATGTGGTTCTTCAGCGATTTTAGAATATTATCCTAATAGTTTTGAATTGCCTAAAACACTGAAACTTAAAGATATTTCTGAGAATAAGTATGTTTCCGAAATTAATATCTGCTTACAATATTTATTTGCATCGTAGCCCGGAGGTTTGGTCAGATGCGCTTCTTAAAAGCACTAGGTTGCAGGTTCAAGACCTGGCATATACCCATGTAGGTATGTTCTGACTGTACCAATATTACTTTTTCAATGTCATATTGTCGTGTGGCTAACAATACCACCACCCATCTCATTCCGTGGGTGTCGTAAAAGGCGACTATGGGATTAGCCAGACGATGGGCAACAGCTCCTTCGAGCACATTCATAACCCAACTGCGATCGCCAACCCGTCTGCCATGCGTGGCGATTATGGCAAAACCCGTAATGAGCACACCAAACCCATACATAAAACCATACCAGTCATTGTGGCAATCTTTGGGGAAGGTTTCTGTCCAGCAGTGGATGTTTTTAGGCTGTAAGTGATGATGAAGTACTTTTTTTAGGTAATCCAAGGATGGATTGCTGAGGAAACCTGGATCAGTTGGTCTGAAATAACCAACACTATAATAAATGCTCGTTACTTCTTTGTTCAAGCTCAGCTCAAGGTCACTCAGCGAGCTATGGAGAGCTATGCTTGGTATTACTCTACGAGATCGAATCAGAAATGAGGAGATCCGTAGAAGAACTAAAGTTATCGACATAGCTGCAAGGATTAGTAAGCTGAAGTGGCAATGGGTAGGGCATATTGCTCGTAGAACTGATGGCCGTTGGGGCAAAAAGGTTCTCGAATGGAGACCGCGCACCGGAAAACGCAGCGTGGGACGACCTCCAACGAGGTGGACAGACGACCTGGTGAAGTTCGCTGGGAGTCGTTGGATGAGAGCGGCATGTGACCGCTCGTTGTGGAGATCTAAGGCCTTTGTTCAGCAGTGGACGACCTGTGGCTGATATGATGATGATGATGACTTCTTTGTATGAGAAGATACCTTTGCTCTGCAAAGAGACAGTTCATCATTTCGGCTGAATAAAGTCCACTGCTGGACACCCACTACAATGCCTCCCCCAAAGATCACTACAATGACCGATATGGGTGTGTTGTGTGCTCATTGGGGGGTTTTGCCATAATCGCCACGCTTGGCAGGCGGGTTGGCGATCGCAGTTGAGTTGTTAATGTACTCGAAGGACGCTGCTGCCCATCCTCCGGCTAATCCTATAGTTGCCTTTTACGACACCCACGGGATGAGATGGGTTGGTGCTATTCGTAGCCGGCACCACACAGCTAAAGGGACAGTTACGGTTGATATTATTATTATGTCTTTATATAAAAGCCCATGTCGCCATTATTATTTTACGGAAACCAATTTTCCTTATATATTTTTATACCCTGTATATCTCTTTTTTGCCGTGTGGTGCCGGCTCAGAATGCCACCACCCCATTTCCTCCCATGGGTGTCGTAAAAGTCGACTAAGGGATTAGCCGGAGGATGGGCAGCAGCGTCCTTCGAGTACATTAACAACCCAACTGCGGTCGCCAACTCGCCTGCCAAGCGTGGCGATTATGGCAAAACCCCCCAATGTGCTCACAACACATCCATATCGGTGGTTGTGGTGATCTTTGGGGGAGGCCTGTGTCCAGCAGTGGACTTCATTCGGCCGAAATGAAATGATGATATCTCTTTTATGGACATTGAAGCGCCTTATTTTCTCTGACAACAGATAATTATTCCAATAGCTTTGTCTCATTTCAGCGCGATGTTGGCTCTGTTCTCAATAAACCGAATTAATTGATCGCTGACACTTTAGTGGTCTACGAACAATGGTTTAGGAGATGGCGTAATCTTGATACTTTAGGTAAAGGAGGTAAATCCTCCCCGAGAAGTGCCTGAGGGGGCGACCTTTTTACAGTCGCCTGCCCTCCGCTAGAGGGGGTGACCGCTTTACAGTCATCCCTTCCGTGATGTGCCTAAAGGCGTGGCACCAATGGGCGGCTCTAGTGTGATCTTACGAGGACCTGGAGCCTCCCTTCGGTGCCGAAGATGACCGCTCCAGTGGTTTTAGCCGGTAGGAGTCCGGCATACCCCTTCGCCCTTCCCCGGGGTGAAGGAAGTTCCATGTAGAATTTCCACTGGACATCAATAAAAAAAAAAAAGGTAAAGGTGGTAATGCCATTCTGTAAAAAGCTATTTTTGATGAATGTACATAAATGTATTCTCAACTGAATTCTAGCGTTTTCTAAAAGAAAGGCTCGCCTAGATATATCACCAGCCTTCAGTAGAGTATGTAATACTTTTCTATGGATACTAATACTTTGTTACGTACCGTACCTGGGCGTTATTTTGATTATTTTTAAGAATATAGCACCACTCCATCTCGTCCCGTGGATGTCGTAAGGGTCTACTAAGGGACTCTAAGCCCGATTTTAAACAAGACCAAGATTTAGTTGCATCTCATGGTTGTTGGTGAGGTATTTTATGAGCCACTTTTGAGTGTAAGAACGAAGAGAGAAGGTAATTTTGGTATTCGTTGATCATTGTTGCATTCGTTTATTGGTTTAATCATTCACATCATCATCACCACATTATCAGTCATTAAGCGTTGACATAGGCTCCTATATGTATATATTGTGAAATCATAATAATTCAGAAGTAGCTAATTAGTACCTACAGCTCGTTACAGAGCTTTGGTTTAAAAGTGTACAAAAACATCAAATATTCTTTGCTATTCATAAAAAATATGCACACAGATCTTAAAATCAAATTCCTGCAAATGAAACTATCTTGATAATTGTAAAATTTATCACATTTTTTAAGTATCAAATTCTCTCGATCCCGACTTTTCTGAGTCCGCCCGTTCCATTGTCGCACCATTCTTCTCATTTCTTATATCAGTGAATTAGATCGGTCCCCGCAAATGGATTAAAACGTTAAGTATTTATTTATCGCTCGCTTAATCTGAGATCGTGGCGGTTATACAAACAGACAGTTAAATTATACGCTTTGTTAATGCTATAACGAGGGTCTTACGCTTGATTTTGTGGTCGATTTTTAAGTTTGTACAGCTAAGTGATAATGGCTGTGGGGTAATTGTGTTTGTTTGTGGATGAGGGTGGTTAGAGGTGTTATTTTAGTAAGGTTTTTTAATATGTACATTTGCGTTTTCTTTCATGACGGATTAGTTAGGAAATTTGAGATCAAATGTTTTGATCATAAATTATGTGGCAACACCTACATCGCTATTATGTAACTTCAATAACTTGCGACATATACTAAGCCATGTAAAAGTCTCCGGTGGTTTATTTACGACACCCACGTGATTAGATGAGGTGGTGCTATTAGCCACCAACGTTTTTCATATAATATTACAGACGCCCAACATCAACCGTTGGGCTTTAGCCCACCAGGCATACCACTTGCCTGATCGGAGGATCCCTCCCTTTTCAAAGGATAGACACGACAACACGTTTCTCCAGATTAGTAATTCTTGACGTGATATATCATGTCCCACACTTGTAAAACTGACGTGATACTTATTTGACTTTCATCATCATCATCATTTCGGCCGAATGAAGTCCACTGCTGGACACAGGCCTCCCCCAAAGATCACCACAACCACCGATATGGATGTGTTGTGGGTTCATTGGGGGGTTTTGCCATAATCGCCACGCTTGGCAGGCGGGTTGGCGATCGCAGTTGAGGTGTTAATGTACTCGAAGGACGCTGCTGCCCATCCTCCGGCTAATCCCTTAGTCGACTTTTACGACACCCACGGGAGGAGATGGGGTGGTGGCATTCTGAGCCGGCACCACACGGCCTATTTGACTTTGATTATCAACTAATTTGACGATTGATATATTTTGCTTAAATTCTTAATGATTATTATTGATGATGAATGTTTTTTTAAATATGTTTTCTGATTTAATACTAGCTGTGATCTCATAATTGAGGAAGCACAAGGATTAAATGGATATTGTTATTATTATTTTTAATGAAATGTGTATTCTTTGCTGGAGATCCTAATAAAATAAAAATAAAACTAATTATCTAAATAGCAGGCTTACATCTATTGATCTGAAGTTTTGGACAGTTTCATTCTAGAACTTTCAAGTCAAAGTTCCTTGATATATCTGCGTCATTAAGCTACTATCTACTATTATATAAAGTAACACTAAATTTCGGGGCTTTTTCCTTTGGAATTTATCCGATACGATACATTATATTTCCCGTTGTTTAGGCCTGACTACTCCGGCCGTGGACGGGAGTCTACTCATCACCATCGTCATCATATCAGCCATGGGTCGTCCACTGCTGAACAATGGACTCCCCTATTAAATTCAAATAATTGTATCATCATTTGGGGGAAATTTGCCCGTAGGTACTCACCACGCTTTGCAGACGGGTTGGTGAGCGCAGTAGGACTGCTGCTCCACAGAAGGGACGCTGCTGCCCATCCCTCTGGTTTAGAGTCCCTTAATCGCATTTACGACATCTACAGAAGGAGAAAGGCTGGGGCTATATTCTTAATCGGGACACCACACTGATAAGTTTACTCATGACCCGTGAAATTACAAAATTTAGGTACAAATCATGATAGATTACAAACATTTATCTACTACTATTTTACCTATAACGGAAACAGAATACTTCAATGAAAAAAAACTCCAATAGAATCGAGGCAATCATTGGAATTTCCCGTTACTTAACTTCTATTCACCCGGTGCCTGTTGACACGACCCACTCATTACGGGCGAGGTGTTTGCTCACAAATTGTCAGATAATCTACTTTTAATACCATTACATTCAATTTTATTTACCACTTCTATGATTAGACTTTTGATTTTAAATTATACGCTGTGTTTTATTTTATTTGATCAAATTTGATGAATACTTCAATATTAATTAAAATAATTATGTCTTGTTGTGTACATCAAATGTTACTTATGATTATTTTTTTATTTAGAATTACGTGGTGAAGACCAAATTAATATTACGTGCGCTCACAATGAAATGTGAAAACAGTTTATGTTTAATTTGTACTACAATTTATAAGTATTTTTGAATACCTTTTAATTAGCTTTTACTGACTACAAGGTATTCAAGCTATTCAATTCCGTCTTACTTGAGGGTAAACAGAGGCGAGGTGGTACTCTTCTTCTAAAAGGGTGATAACGCCCTATTGCCGAAATATAAACCCATCTCGCTTCTGAGCCATATTGATAAGCTGTTTTCAAGGGTCATCACGAATCATCTCGAGCGAAGGTTTGATGACTTTCAGCCTCCCGAATAAGCCAGTTTCCGAAAAGGTTATAGTACCAAAGACCACATCCATACGCTGCGGCAGGTTATACAGAAGACTGAGGAGTATAATCTGTCACTATGCTTAGCGTTTGTAGACTACGAGACAGCTTTCGATTTGATCGGAACTACATTGACTATCGGTACATCGAAGTTCTAAAGTGTTTATACAGAAACGCCACCATGTCGGTCCGAGTACATGAACAGAGCACGGGGGCAATTCTATTACAGCGAGGTGTGGGACAGGGGGACGTAATTTCTCCGAAACTGTTCTCCACTGCAATGGAGCATACCTTCGAGCTACTGGAGTGGAAAGGATTCGGCAGTATATCACTCACCTTCGATTTGCCGACGACATCGTAGTCATGGCAGAATCGCTGCAACAGCAGCACAATGCTCGATGATCTCAACAGAGTTTCCCAACAGGTGGGCCTTAAAATGAATGTGGCTAAGACGAAAGTCATGTCACATGCCCATGTCGTGCCTATCCCAATATGCGTTGAGAGCTCTGTTCTCGAAGTTGTTGACGAGTATGTCTACCTGGAACGATCCGTCCAGTTAGGTAGGGCCAACTTCAAGAAAGGTAAGTCGTCAAACCCTTCACGGCTGGGCAGCGTTCGGAAAACTTCGCAACGTCTTTTCGTCAACAATACTGCAATGCCTCGAGATGAAAGTCTAACCAGTGTGTGTTACCGGTGAAAACATATGGGACAGAGACGTTTTCACTCACCATATAATATACGCGATGTACTCCGTTTAAAAAGGTCTTTTATTATGGAAAGAATTATATTCACTAATTGAGGGCATTTAGAAAATTCAGCGGGAATACTTTTCATTATGTAACATGAAGTAGATTTTAACATGCTTGGTATAGGTTATAGGCATCTCCTTGCTTGCCAATACCTATAAATGAAACCATGAATACATTTTTTTATACATATATTAATATATAAGGCAGATGAATCACATCTGTTTACGGCGGCTAGGCATTTGGTTTCAGGCGGCGAGGTGTCAGATTGAAGTCAATTTAATTTGTTCAAAATGGAAATACCGCCCGTCAGTTCAAATCTGAGGGGGTGTATTTTTATTTAATCTTTTTTATATATTAATATTTATTTGATATGATAGGGCTGTATGGGCTTGTGAAAGCTTTTTACCTATTATTTGTGTTGTCGGTAGTAGCATTCTTCATTACCCTGTAGACATACAAAACTGCAGAATTTATAAGATTTTCTACTTTTTTATTTCTTGATTCGTCTGGAAATATAAGAGTATAATTTTAAGTAACTAATGTCAAAGTATTACAGTCTTCAATATACTCGCATTCACAAGTAACAAATATTTTATCATCAGAAGAATATAAAAAAATATTAAAATGTCATCAATTACTCAATAAATGTCATAAAAAAGCAATTATTGCATTCAAATGTCATAAAAATAACGTCCAAATTCAACAACAAATAATAAGTCTGTTACATTAGAGCAGCTCAATCCCAAGCATATTTGTCATCCATATAATCTGTAACTGTATAGAAACCCTTTTTACATAATTTTATTTTTTATAACGGATTTAAATTTATTAAGACTAAGATTTTTAATACTACTTGGGATCTTATTGTAGAAACGTATATGATGCACCTAAATGAATTAGAATTTTTAGAGCCTGGACATTGTCATTACAATATTTCCTTTTATTTATTAGACTCGACCTAAAACAATAAAATAAAGAAGTATGCCTGTCTATCTGTCTATCCATCTGTTACAGCCTATTTGCTCGTCGACTACGCAAAATTCTGCGAGCCAAACACGAAAGTGTAACGTTAATAAATAAATGTTGAATATGGAGGTCACTTTTGAGGGTCAAATTAGAAAATTAAACAATCAAGTTTTGCAATCTGTACCTGTTACACATGTGAAATGGAAGCACTTGTTGTGATGGTTTTAAATATATTATTATTATTCAAAATTATTTAAGAAGATAGATGAAAATTGACCATTCCCATAAACTACTGAGCCAAAAATATTGCAAAAACGACAGTATATAGTTCTTTACTTAAAGATTACAGCAACACCTATAAGAAGTCTATGGTCTTAAAACAACATGGGAAATCTATCAATATTGTTCATACAAACTTCCATTTTGCTGTTGGAATGTATGCGAAAACATGTTTTTCAACTACAATGTTAAGTTTGTTCTTAGGATAAATTATTGGCACAAGAAATAATTCATCAATAGACAATATATTCAGCAATTTCGAAACCATCTCCACGCGAGTTCAACTCGCACTTGTCCGGTTTTTATTTCTCACTTAACTATCAAGCAACAAAGACCCGTATTAGAGAAAATTACAATGTTAACCTTTTCAATTATATATTCTAGGGTTACTTACACAATACTCGTAGAGCAACACTTAACTCACTCCTAACATGCATTTACAATTTAGACGTTGAGATTTCTCTAGTAACCACCGAGTCACGATACATATTTAGAAATGTGCCATAAAATCGCCATTTATTCTAACTCTCGCAGGATCCACACGAGACAGAGAATCGATCGGAACGTAATGCAATTTATAAGAAAACCTCAGCTTCTCAACGCTTTATGTGAAAAGCAATGTCACAGATCAGATATGAACAGAAGGCACGCTCCAAATAAGGCTCGAAGAACAACCTATTTGTAACATATACGCGGCGCGTACGTGTAGTGTGAGATAATGGTGACATCATCATCATCCCCATAGATTTCTACAACAGTGTCGTTGTTTTGGGGGGAATTTGCCAGTACTCACCACGTTTGGCTGGCGGGTTGGTGGCAGCATGGCTACTGTTTTACGTTAACGTACGTAACGTTTTTCGGGGATTCTAAAGCAGGTGGATGGACAGCAGCGGCTGGCTGCCCATCCCCCTGCTTTTGAGGAGATGGAGTGGTGCTATATTCTTAATCCTGACACCACATGGACGGACACGGTACGATAAAACAAACTCAATCTATAGGAGCATTTTAAAAAATGGTAAAAGAGCATTATCTGTCTGTTTAGTTCACTTAAATATCTTATATAATATATATAATTATATAATACATACGACCAGCTCTGAGCGACCTAGCCCCGACTCTCAGCGACTTAGTCCCGACTCTCAGCGACTTAGTCCAGCTCTGAGCGACCTAGCCCCGATCTCAGCGACCTTGTTCAGCTCTGAGCGACCTAGCCCCAGCCCTGAGAGACCTAGCCCGGCTCTGAGCGACCTAGCCCGGCTCTGAGCGACTTAGCCCGGCTCTGAGCGACCTAGCCCCGATTCTGAGCGACCTAGCCCCAGCTCTGAGCGACCTAGCCCCAGATTTGAGCGACCTAGCCCCAGATTTGAGCGACCTAGCCCCGACTCTCAGCGACCTAGCCCCGACTCTCAGCGACCTAGTCCAGCTCTGAGCGACCTAGCCCCAGCTCTGAGAGACCTAGCCCCGACTTTGAGGGACCTAGCCCCGACTCTGAGAGACCTAGCCCCGACTCTCAGCTACCCAGCTCTGAGAGACCTAGCCCCAGCTATAAGGCGGGGGACCCATGGGTTCGCGGGTGCATAGATTGGGGAATCTGCGTGCCCACACGTAGCACGCATGTGGTCACGCGCTGCCGTGGGACGCTTTGGGGGATCCTTTAAAACAGAGATGTGCCTATAGGCGTGGCCCCAATGGGCGGCTCTAGTTTACGATACGACGACGATACGAGGACCTTCCTCCCTTAGGTGCCGAAGATGACCGCTCCAGTGGTTTTAGCCGGTAGGAGTCCGGCATACCCCTTCGCCCTTCCCCGGGGAAGTTCATGAAGAATTTCCACTGAGCACCAATAAAAAAAAGGTTTCTCAATGCAAGAGACCGACTAGGTGAGTACTACCAGAGTGCCAGATATTCGCCGCCAAACAGTAGGGTCTTTAAACATTACTGTATTCGGTCTTGAAGGGCGCTGTAGCTAGTGAAATGATTGGGGTTACACGAGAGACTAAATAACTAATGTCTCGAGGTGATGGGCGCAGTGTGGTGCCACGCAGGACTAGTCCTGCTTAGCATTACTATTGTTATAACCATGCGTGATGCTTACCACGAGGTGAATTATGTGCTTGTCTCGTTCATCGTCATAATATCATCATAATAGTCATTTATACGTCTACTGCTGAAAAACGGCCTCCCCTATAGATAGCTATAATTTGTCGTCATTTTCAAGCGGATTGATGAGGCGCAGTATGGCCACTATTTTATAGAAGGGACGCGGCGGCCCTTTCCTCTGGTATCGAGTCCCTTATTCGCCTTTTACGACATCCAACTGGAGGAGGTGAAGTGGTGCTATATCCTGTAAAAGACACTACACGGAGTCTTGTCTCCTTACTACATTTTATCATTGTTACAATTTTTGTACATTTTGCATTTATAAATATTGTATATGACAGACAAGCGTGTTGCTGCTTTGATACGGCATTTCTTCTCCCTAGCTTAAACACTAGGAAGCGGTGAAGGGTGGGCTTATATGGATGATGTCTAATGTTGACGTTATTAAAATCAATACAGTTAGGCTTTTTTGGATAACTGATCATTTCATTTCAGTGCGTTGTATTAAAAAATCGTAGAAATTGTCACAGTGCAATGGTTGGATAATAATATTGATATTATAATCACGCGTAAAAAGACAAGAAAAAACATTGTTTTTGGTTAATTTGTAAGAGAATGAGATGAATACACCACGGAGGTGCAGCCTAAATCCTATAAATACATTTATAGTTGTCGCTCTTTCGTTTCATAAAATCCAATTCACACCATCCCAAAAGAAGTTTCACTTCAATAAGAAAAGAAAAATTCTGCAAAACCATTACGTAGAATGTGGTACTTCTGTAATTCTTTATTTTGAAGTAATGAGGTGTGCCGTCGGATCAGAGAGAAATCGTCTTTATCACCACAATTGTGGTTCTATTTTGCACACGATTCATTTGAATGTTATACCAAGCACCGCAATTCATAACCGAGCGAACTTCATGAATTGAATTTAATATTTTAAGAGATTTTCATTTGGTTGCTTATTTTGTTTTGAACTTTGTAAATTCGCTTGATAGTAAGTTTTGTATTTTCCCTGTTTAATGAAGTCAGAAGCATCTTAAAGCGGTTATTTAATAGGATGTAATTAAAATAACATTGATGTGGGACGCCTAAACAAAAGGATTGGCAAAGATCTTGTTGTACCTAAGTTACCCCGCATGATATGCTGAAAATCAGCGTAGTTTATATAAGCCATGTGGAATAAATCCTATTCCACCTAAAATTAAACGTTCTTAATTACGTTTCATGACCGTAGTCTGTTATAAACTAAACTATGTCATCTAAAGACGACAGAATTATTAGCAGACAGGACACAATTTAGCTAGACCAAGCGGCTGCCTCCAGCAAAATTAAATGACGCTGCATTCGCAAAGAAAATGCAATCACCGCCCCGGTATATTCCCCGATGCAAATCTCAATTTCCGAGTCAGTGTGCCCCGCTATTCCTTACGCTAATAAAACGTGCACCAAACTGAGATGCTGTTTCGTTCGCTGATGAACGCCAAATGACGTTATGACAGCGCACGCCGCCATTTAACGCCTATTTGGTTCCAATTTCAAATCTCCCGCTCTCCCCTAAGGTTCCGGACTCGAACGGGGCATAGATAATAGCGTTTTGTTTTAAAGTACAAATGTTTTTCGGCCAGTATGGGATATTAAAAACAGAATAAATCTTTGGAATTCGAATATGATATTACGAACTACGTTTTTAATTAAAACTCTGTACTCATCAAAGTTTGAAACATAAACCGCTTGCATAGGAGTTTTATCCAAATGAAATTTGGATAGACTGCAGCATGTGAATGGCGGACAAATAAAAATAAAAATGGTTAGCTTCGGGTAGAAAAAGTAAATGAAAGAAATCAGTATGGCCGAAACAGAGAGGGGTATGCCGCGAGCTCTTCGTCGTACAGATACAGAAAGTAAGTTTTTATTTATTGCGATGAATGTACCCTGTATAGACTGTTTATTTTATATTGTTACTGTCATTGAAACGATAAGGTTTTAAATTGAAAATAGGTTATACGTAGTTGATAAAGTTTGCATAATCTTCCGATATTTGTGTATTTCTAATAATTCATTGTATGTCATTTCATCGAATAATTAAATATTATGTTACATATTTTGGCGATTGCCTCAACTTATTCACAAGCCATATAGTATTTTGAAGTTGTCCCTAGCTTAATTAAGTTCAACATTGCTAGCTACGGGTCTTATTTAATAAAAGCGAGGCAATTTGACAGCCCAATTGGCACAGTAACTAAGGACATAGGTATCTTTTGGCGCTATGGGTTTCACTGGTTTGATCTTGCGTGGCATATATTTATAAGCCTAAAAATATTGCTTCCGAGTGTGCTTGAGACTAATATGTGACATGCGACATTTATGTCAGTAAATTGTACCCAACATTTAGCTACCTAATAACCCAGTACAGTGTATTCAACAGCTTTTATATTAGAAATTTAACAGACTTTAACTTTACTGTATTATAACATTAGTACTTTGTGGCGCTCATAGTCAGTTGCACTCGCTTCAGCCGATTATTTTTAAAGCAGGTCTTAACATCCTCTTATGTGTTCGTCAGAGGGTCAGGGGAAATGACCAGGGAACCCACAGACAACGGGAGTGACTGTCTCATCATTTCGACCGAATAAAGTCCACTGCTGGACACAGGCCTCCCTCAAAGATCACCACATTGACCGACATCGGTGTATTGTGTGCTCATTGGAGGGTTTTGCCATAATCGCCACGCTTGGCAGGCGGGTTGGCGATCGCAGGTGTGTTGTTAATGTATTCGAAGGACGCTGCTGCCCATCCTCCGGCTAATCCCTTAGTCGCCTTTTACGACACCCATGGGAGGAGATGGGGTAGTGGTATTCTGAGCCGGCACCACACGGCACAGTTGCACTCACTGATCGGTAAACTATTAGCGAGGTTAAGCAGCGCTCGGTACGGTCAGTCCATGGATGGGTGATCATATAGTGGTATTTGAACTGAGCGCCTTTCTGATTTGGAGGGAATGTAAAATAGTTGGTCCCGGTTTTTGTCATTAGATGACAATCGTTAAGCCAAGTCGGAAGCCTTTGGGTGACTTGAACAACTATGACATAAGATTGGCCACTAACCACACGAAAACAATAGAAGAGTTTAACATTATTGACGGTGATAAGTCTAAATTCCTAAGACCCACGTTGGGTGCCAAACCGTATTATGGTTACTGATATTTAGATTTCTCGAGTCTACATACCTAAGCTTTTATGTCAAGTTAAATCTTAAGCCTTCCAAACAAATCGAATATTGTCTATAGCAATTTCTTTTATTCGTAGCACTGCGATCGCGTTCCGAATCCCGATACACGAATATCCGTTCTGCCATTTTGGCGCGCGGGCGGCCGGAAACCCAAGGATATAAAGTTTCGCGCGCCTTTCTGCCCGCCATGACACTTTTCAATATTTTTACTCTTATTTACCGCTATTATTTATGTGCGCCATTCTTCGGTGGGGGAAACCGACCGTCTATATTGTCTGTTGTTGCTTTTCTATAGCCGAGTCTTTATGTTTTGTTTGTGTTGACCTATGATATTCTTGTTCGTGGCGAGGCGTTACATAGAAAAATATTGTGAATGACTTCGGTTAAGTTTTTTCGCGTTTAATAGGATTTTCTTGGTCAGTGTATTTTTTGGTGTCCTTAGGTGTATTGACAGCTGCATTCCGCTTTCCTCAGGGTTGTGGAGGTCAGACTCAACGGCTCTGGAGCTCGTATTGATCTGGATCAAAATTACGATTAAGACAAATTATGTGCGTCTACAAGACATCAGTGGGACTTTGTCGAAACTCTTGCAATGTAGTTTTGCCTTACGGCCGTGTCAATTGTTAGAGTTATTATTATATATATATATAATTATATAATTACTTATAGAGTGAAATAAAGCTATATTTTAAGCCTCAAAAGTAGCAAGGCTTTGTTCAAATCTCGATTGAGATTTGTTTTATCAACCCTGTCCACACTATTATTTCTCTTGTATTGTGCGTACAGTTTACAGACATAAATCACACATGTAAAAATACCCAGATATACACCAACTATTTGCAGGCAAGGGTAGTGATTTCCGTGTGGTGTCCAGATTAAGAATATAGCACCACTCTATCTCCTTCCGTGGATGGCTTATAAGGTGACTAAGGGATTCTAATCTAGAGGGATGGGCAGCAGCGTTCCTTCTGTGAAACAGTAACCATACTGCGCTCACCAACCTGCCAAGAGTGGCAAATACCCCCTAAAAAGACGACTCAATTGTGGAAATCTAAGAGGGAGGCCTTTGTTCAGCAGTGGAGGTATAAATGGCTGATATGATGATGATGATCTGTAGGCCATATGAATATTTTTCAATGCCGGAAACGAACCCGTGACGCGTATCGCAGGAAGCCAATCGCTTAGCCACCGCGGTAACTGTCAAATATGTATATTACCAATCAAAGTCCTTCATATACATTTTAGAAACTACACTCACTATTAACTGGACTCTAAATCGAAATAAAGACATCTGTCAACTTGAGGTCCCAAAAATCTCCCTTGCCATTCATACGTAATCGCATAGAGCCTCGAAAAGCTAAGTTGCGTCCCCACACTGGTCCGATACGTTTTTTATTCGGACACGTGGTTCCTTTCACGTCTGCTGTAGCATGAGGTGGTCACTTTGTTGGGGAATGAATGCTGGATGTGGTAAAAGCGTGGTGGGGTTAGAAATAGATAGATTGAAAGTCGAATCAGTAATGAGGAGATCCGTAGAAGAACTAAAGTTAGAACGATAGAATTGTGGAAATCTAGAGTAGTAGAGTAGAGTATACTTTATTGTACACCAAAAGAAAATACAAAGTAATTTTACATACATAATAATTGTACAATTGGCGGTCTTATCGCTAAGAGCGATTTCTTCCAGACAACCATTGGATGGACAAAAATCATAAAAGAAGAGAATAACGGGTAGTTGGTGTACTACTGTTGTATCTAATATTTATAAACAGTAATACTTTATTTAAAAATACATATATTGAACAATGTAACAAAATGTATATACATAGTTTATTCCCAAATAAATAACTCACAAAATATATAAATTAAAAATACATACACAAAAACAATACATATTAAATAGAACAGTAACAATTAAAAATCCAAGTAATATTCCTTTACCATTTTTTTGAAAGTAACCAGCGTTTCAGCCCGTCTAATAAACACTGGTAGTGCATTCCACAAGCGTGTGGCCTGCACAGTAAATGAATGGTCAAAGAATCTTGTTGTGTGCAAGGGCATCTTCAGTTTCAATGTTTCTGATGATCTTAGGGATAGTGAGTCTTTGTCCAGCAGTGGACGTCCTTTGGCGTATATGATGATTAAAGTACTTTTATTTTTATTGACTAGCATGTCTTATTCATCATCACTTTTATTTCGGCTGAATGAAGTCCACTATACAGTATGCTATATATATATATAGGTTTAGCTGAAAGGATTAGTAAACTGAAGTGACAATGTGCCCCACATTGGTCGTAGAACTGATGGGTGTTGGGGCAAAAAGGTTCTTGAATGGAGACCGCGCACCGGAAAACGCAGCGTGGGACGACCTCCAACGAGGTGGACAGACGACCTGGTGAAGGTCGCTGGGAGTCGTTGGATGTAACCGCTCGTTGTGGAAATAGAAGGGGAAGGCCTTTGTTCAGCAGTGGACGTCATTAGGCTGAGATGATGGTACATCCTTCAATATATCGTTGACAAAAATCAGCCCATCTCAGTTCTCTTCTCGGAATAGGCCACACCCACAAGCAGGGCTGATATTATCATCATTAATTAAAATTCGCAGTGAATGTCATGAAGTATCTTGAGTTATTACAAGCTTAGAAGTCACGGTTGGTGCAGTGGCTGATACAGTTGGCTGCTGCGCTCCGGGTCGCGGGTTCGATTCCCGCACGGAACAAATGTTTGTATGATCTGCAGATAGTTGTTCCGGGTCTGGGTGTATTGTGTGTGGAATTTGTGTCTGTAAACGCAACCACGACACTGGAGAAATCCTAGTGCGGGGCAAAGGTTTACTAAAAAATATAAAATGTCCGTTGTCCTAAATATCACTTAAACGGTAACAATACCGCCCGGAACAAATATTTGTATAATCTATAGATAGCTGTTTCAGATTGGTGTGTGATCATATGAGATTTATGTCTAAAAACTGTACTCATAACACAGAAGAAATCCCAGTGTGGGCCAAAGTATTAAAAAATAAAAAAATCGATTCCCGCTCGGAACAAATATTTGTATGACCTACAGATAGTTGTTTCTGGTCTGGGTGTTTGTGCATGTCAGATGTATGTCTGTGAACTGTATCCACGACACAGGAGAAATCCTAGTGTGGGATATTATAAAAAAAAACAGACAGACAGTTTTACAGAAAATTCATCACACAACATGACATACCTCCACGTATTTTAATTTAATTTTAGTTTTCAGTATAATTCAATATAATAAAGCCATTCAGTAATAAAGCCCTTTGATATTTATTTTTTATTGGACCCAGTGGAAATTCTACATGAACTTCCTCCGCCCCGGAGAAGGACGCACCTGCCGACGGCACCTAAGGGGGGCTCCAGATCCTCGTATGGTCACACTATATCCCAGTAATAAAATACCAACAGACACTTTTATACGTCATATTGAAACAACGGAGGTTTTTCAAATCGAACCAAAGTTACCGATTTTATTTACTTGCTGAAGTCTCTACATCTTCGTCCGCAAGCAAAGGGATACACAAATAGGACTATGAACACGAGACTTTTATACGATCATCCGATTAGACTGCCGTATATGCTTATGAGCTCTTTGTCGTGCGTTTTTGTAGTCGCAGTTAATCGCAGCGATCGTGCGCAACCGTGCGGCAACGCTTAGAAGTCCTCAAAGCGGACTACACAATGCGCGCTTTATGTTATTTTGTATCGGGATTTTAGGGTATCTGGAGTGACGTCATCGGACGAAATGTATTAGGAATTTGTAAAAATATTAGAAAATTTATTATACAGTTATGAGAGCTCTTGTACTTATTTTATTGTTGTTATTAATTTGCGTGAAAGTGTTCTTTTCTGACTCCGGCACACGAATATTCATACAAAACAAAAGACAATAATCATCATCATCATCATTTCAGCCAAAGACGTCCACTGCTGAACATAGGGGCCTCCCCTTAGATTTCTACAACGAGTGGTTACATCCAACGACTCCCAGCGACCTTCAACTGGTCATCTGTCTACCTCGTTGGAGGTCGTCCCACGCTGCGTTTTCCGGTCCGGTGCGGTCGCGGCAATCAAATCATAAAATAAATACATCATCATTTCGGCCGAATGAAGTCCACTGCTGGACACATGCCTCCCCCAAAGATCACCATAACGACCGATATGGATGTGTTGTGGGATCATTGGGGGGTTTTGCCATAATCGTCACGCTTGGCAGACGGGTTGGCGATCGCAGTTGAGTTGTTAATGTATTCGAAGGACGCTGCTGCCCATCCTCCGGCAAATCTTTTTTTTTTTTTTTTAAACGTTGCCCCACAGTAGGATTTCTCCTGTGTCGTGGGTGCGTTTACAGACATAAATTCCACACACAATACACCCGTAACAGACCCGGAACAACTACCTGCAGATCATACAAATATTTGTTCCGTGTGGGAATCGAACCTTCCCATTTTCAGTCACATAAAATCCATCAATTGCAACTGACTGAGGGGTACTGTCCATGGGATCCATTAGATAGGCTATGGATTGGGAATATGGGAATAAACACAGGTTGGTTTTATAATTGTTTTTTTTTGTATTGTTTCCAGTGGAAATTCTTCATGAACTTCCTCCGCTCCAGGGAAGGACAAAACTTACCAGCTAAAACCACTAGGGCGGTCATCTTCAGCACCTAAGGTCCTCGTATGATCACACTAGAGACGCCCACTGGTGCCACACCCATAGGCACATCTCGGAGACGGTGACTGTAAAGCGGTTAGCCCGGGGGGATTGTAAAGGATCCCCGAAGCGTCCCTGTGTGCTATGCTGTGCTGCGCGCCACCGTCTTCTCGTGGGTCACTCGGTGTGGGCGCACAGATTACCCAAACTACGCACCCACGAACCCAAAGGCCCCCGCCTTATAGCGACGGCAGGGGGTTTCAGGCGTATAGGAATTAGGCGCCAGGGTAGCTGTTACCCCGGCGCCGTCTACTCCTTCTTCGAGCAGTATCGGCCCTTTCCCGATCCCGCTCTGTGGATTAGACTTTCTGTGCGGTAAGTGTTTCGATTCTTAAACAGAGCTGTGATATTTTTTCTTCAAATGTTAATAGAATTCCGCCATAATACACATCGATTGAACGGCGGGAGGCGAAGTATAATGGGTGACATCGTAACTATAACTGATGCCATGGCTTCAGTATATAATTCTGGCACCCCCAGCGTCAGAATTTCGCGTCGGGCTTTTCATATTTTCGTACTTTTATTATGATCTAAGTATAATCTTGTCCCAAAGTTTTTGGTACAATGTCACTAACGCCCTGTATACAAGCTGTTCATTAGACAGCAGGGGTGCAATTCTTTAAGCTCAAACATCCATACATCCTTGGATATAAAATTGAAATAACAGTGATAACCCATTTTGGTATTCGCTAAGACTGGTCCTCATGGCTTACCTTGTTCAACATGTCCTTGAATAGCTTCAATCGTGTCTTAGCGAATACTGAATTGGTTTTACACCGTTATTTCGGTTCTGTATTCAAGGATGTATGGATGTTTGAGCTTAAGGAATTGCACCCCAGCCCTCAGACTGTCGAGACAACTTAATCGAGAAGATAGTAAAAGGCGATATCACCGATAGATGATATATTATAGATTTTTTTCTTTATTAAGGGCTTAATCATAACACAATTATGTCTGATCATGAACCATTACAGTAGCAGCTATTAACGAAAAATATACTCACCACAATAAAGTAAATGATTTACCTAATTAGACTGATCTGAGGCGAAAATTGTATAGTTTGATCAACAATTTCGTCTCGTCTAAGTGAGGGCTAGCTAGTATGATATTACAGTCAGCAAAATCGTGTAGAATATTTTTACATAAATATTCTACAGGATTAGCTGTGCCGTCGGTAGCAGTACGGGCACATTCCGTCAAGACATGCATTAAGTCCTCGATATGATAGATATCGTTCGTTGTACATGTTTCCACCCGGTAATGCCACACTGAATGCACCTGCATATTTAGGTATAGTACGCAAAGGTCAGCTTCTTGGTTAAAAGCCCTTCATGGATACTCATATAGCCGTGTGGTGCCGGCTACAAATAGCACCAACCCATCTCATCCCATGGGTGTCGTAAAAGGCGACTATGGGATTATCCGGAGGGTGGGCAGTAGCGTCCTTCGAATACATTAAAAACTCAACTGCGATCGCCAAACCGCCTGCCAAGCGTGACGATTATGGCAAAACCCCCCCAACGAGCACGGTGATCTTTGAGGGAGGCCTGTGTCCAGCAGTGGACTTTATAACGGCCGAAATGATGAAAATTATGAATATTCACATGTGCATGTGTGTATGAGTTCATGGATATATTGTATATCCATGTGGTGTCCGGATTAAGAATATAGCACACTCCATCTCCTCCCGTGGATATCGTAAAGGGCTATTAAGGGAGTCTTAACCAGAGGGATGGTCAGCAGCGTCCCATTTGTGAAACAGCAGTCATTCTGCGCCCACCAACCCGCCTGCCAAGCGTGGTGAGTGCTGGCAAATTCCCACGAAAATAATGACAGACGGCATGTAAACGGTCGTCTATGAGGGAGGCCTTTGTTCAGCAGTGGACGTCTCTTTGATGTGGTGACGATGATGATGATTATATGTTACGATCACTAAGATAGGCAGGTTTGGTGTACACCGATTACTGCGTCCATGCGGGCGAGAGACTTGTCCCTATTTAGGGTGAGTGTTGCAATCCTTTCTCCTGTACTTATATGCCTACATACAAACAGAACGCAGACATATAATAAAAATGTAGGAAAACATATGTGTACAGTTTAACAAGAAAGTTAAATTTACATTAGTTTTGGGTTTTCTAAAAACTTTGCCCCACAATTAAAAATTCTAGATTTCTCCTGTGTCGTGGGTGCGTTTACAGACATGAATTCCACATACAATACACCCAGACCGGCGGGCTGATTACCTAAGTCGCAGACGCTTTGCAACAGGCGTAAATTGCTCCAACGCCGCTGTCAAACGTCAATTTGGTATTACCTATTTGCTGATGGCGAAGATCACTGACGCGCCTCTGTCGGACAATCAATGAATTAAAGACGTTCATTCTTTTTAGTTCCACTGGTGGCTACTGGCATTAGTAACTATGCGTCTTCCACAATAGCGACAGGCGGGCGATGCCTTACGTAATACCATTTTTTTTGTCGCTTTGCCACCGGTGGATCCTTGGCTGCACGATAGCTGCTATCGCGTCTGCTGTTGCTGTTTTTAGCTAATCCGCCCGCCGGAACAACTACCTGCAGATCATACAAATATTTGCTCCGTGTGGGAATCGAACCCACGACCCCCGGCGCAGCAGTCGACTGTATCAGCCACTGCACCAACCGTGCCGTCGAAAAATATAACATATTAATTTATAAAACCAACTTAAAATTCTCAACGCCAAACTCGGCTAATTAACCACATACCAACAAAACAAACAGAATAGAACAGAACTAACAAAACACTGTAGGCAGTAACTCAATTATACGCCCACAATTCGTGATAAAAGAGCCTTTATCGAATTACAGAACATTTTGCACCCCGCCATTATGCGAAGAATCGTCACAAACGAAGCATTGTTAACGACACTAGGTGCCATTGTCTGTCTTATCGCACCACGTCGGTTTTTGCCGTCTCTCTTTCGTTTAGCTAGGATTTAGGGTGAAGATGTGGAAGTAGGTAGATTAGTGCAATGTACTGTTTTGATTAGTGATGCAACGAATACAAACGCCGAAGTACTCCAAATTATCTATACAAATAAATAAAATTGAAGTGTCTGTTTATAATGTCAAAATAACAGCTTTTTACTAAATGCATATGAAAGTATATACGGTACATATAACAAAAAAAACCTTTTTTTCTGTTTATAATGTCAAAATAACAGCTTTTTACTAAATGCATATGAAAGTATATACGGTACATATAACAAAAAAAACCTTTTTTTAATTTTTTTGTCTGTCTGTCTGTCTGTCTGTTTGTTCCAGGTAATCTCCGAAACGGCTGGACCGATTTTGACGGGACTTTCACTGGTAGGTAGCTGATATTGTAAGGAATAACTTTTAGTTTAGAAAAGTAATTAGGGTTCCGCGCAAAAAAAAAACCCTTGAAATCCAATATATATAGGTATTCTATGTCAAGTATGTCTTTGTCGAAGTACTCTAAATGTCTTTTGAATTAAACACGGGTGAAACCGCGGGTCCAAACTAGTATATAAATAATCTGATTTCTTTTAAATTAAACGACGTGTTGAACCGCGTGGTGTGCCAGTTATTTATAATATATGAAATCTTGACTATGAAATCATCTCTTCCTACACACAAAAATTTAAGATTTCATGCATTTCAATCTCTCGTTGAATTCTCACAAAAGCCCTGACAATGTAGGCAGAATCCGGTCGACCATGTTCCATTCTCAACGCAATATTTTAATCGTAGCCGTCATTGATTGTCGACCTCACGCCCTTACAAAAACTTATCGTAACATTTGTTCAGTTTTTATTTTCACTACGATATACACCTTTGCAAATATAACTTTACATCTACAACCATTGTCAATAGCTCTTATTTATATGTTTCCAAGGTCTAATATTGTGAAGTTCTTTGTTCAGTATATAACCGGTAATGTAGTTTTTTATAGGTAGAGTTACACCGGAAATAAGGTTCTTTGTGTGACACTATCGTATCGGATCGTCAACCGCTTCCTTTCTGAAGATTATTGTAGACGCCAGAGCAAATAAAACTTATCTGCCAGTGTTTGAATATTAGTTTTTTGGGTTTATGTTAGGTGTTTTCTATTGTGTGTACAGCTGGGGATATAGTTTTGTTTTTGAAGTGAAACTTCTTTCGGGACGGCGTGAATTGGATTTTATGAAACGAAAACGTGTAACGAAAGAGAGACAAATATAAATGTATTTATAGGGTTTAGGCTGTGAGAGAGTGAGATAAAACACGCTTCTATATAGTTTCCCTATTGTCGATCAATCTCTCTCTCTCTCTCTCTCTATCGAACTCCAGTGTTAATCTCACTGTCTTACAAATTAACCAAAATACAAAGTTCCACTTCTACCGCGTTTAAATTCACACCCGACAATTTTTTAAATGTTTTGCGGCTGTAACTTTTAAAGTGATGTAGGGTTTTCTTGAACTGTCAATGCTTCCGACATGGTTGCCAAAGGGGTAAGAGAAGAAAGTCAAAACAGGCACATCTTTTGGGAGTTCCCGCCAGACAAACGGCTCATCAAAACATTATTTCAGCCGAAAATTGTCCACTGCTGGGCAAAAGCCTCTCTCAAAGATTGCCACAACGGGCGGTATAGGTTAGTTTTGTGTGGTCATGGGGTTTTGCCATAATCGCCACACTTGCCAGACGGTTTGAAAATCGCAGTAGAGTTATAAATATACTCGAAGGACGCTGCTACCATCAACCACTAATCCCATAGTCGCCTTTTACGACACCCACGGGATGAGATGGTATGGTGGTATTCTTTGCCGGCACCACATGGCAGACGGGTAATTTGTTAGTTGTGTCGTCAGTCATCGTATTTTGCGAGTTGATTGCTAATGTGTCGCCTAACAGACAATTGTTCCTGAGACAGTTGTGTCTGTGTATGTGAGTCTATAAACTTTACCCACGGTACAGGAAAAGGTAACAAGGTGCGTCGTTTTGTTTTAAATAAAAATTTGTGATTGTTCTCATTAAATACTAAATACATAATAAATAATGTTATGATAGGTAGGTACTTATATTATTCTTCATCATTGCATCTAGTTAGTATCCTTATCACCATCATCATATCAGCCAAAGGACGTCCACTGCTGAACAAAGGCCTTCCCCACACATTTCCATGGGTATAATGTGGAGACTACACACCGGAAAACGCAGCGTGGGACGACCTCCAACGGACTGACGACCTGGTGAAGTATCCTTATGATATGATATATTTTTTATTGTAGGCACTTACTTTCTATAGCAACTTTTTTCTGTCAACGAAAGCTTATCAAAACTTTTTCGCGAAACTTAAACCGTCCTAAACACATACAGAGCAAATAATCTCGGCGTAACATTTCGGAGTCGAACCCCGAGCCCTTTGATTCGCATTCCGTGAGTATGGGCCGCTCGGGGCACAAACAAATAACCCGACAAAGTGACTACAGAAATCGCTATGATTGAAAGCAGGTGCCTATTACGTGTCATTATAGACGATAGAGTTATTGGCTACGAAGTGTGAAAAGCTTTTCGTAGGCAAGTATTCTTTGGAAATTAGTCGAATTATCTAGAGCATAAACTCTACGAGACATGTTGAGTTTATACTATGCGCAACAACGGTTCAACATTATTTCAGCCAAAAAACTACCACTACTGGACACGGGCCTCCCCCAAAAATCGGCCCAATTACTGGTCTGGGTTTGTGTGCTCATTGGGGGTTTCGCGATAATCGCCATGTTCGGCAGGCGGATTTGCGATCGTAGTTGAATTGTAAATGTACTCGAAGAACGCTGCTACCCATCCGGCTAATCCCTTAGTCGCCCTTTACAGCTCTCACGGGATGAGATGCATCATCATCATCAGCTAAAGGACGTCCACTGCTGACCTAAAGCCTCCTTCATAGATTTCCCCAATTATGTTATCATTTTGGGGGAACTTATGCCAGTACCTACTCACCTCGCTTGGCAGGCGGGTTTGTGAGCGCAATGTGGCTCCTGTTCCACAAAAGGGAAGCTGCTGCCTATCGCTCTGCCTTAGAGTCCCTTAGTCACCTTTTACGACACCACACGGAAAGATGGTGGGGTGGTGCTATTGTTAGCACCACCTTCAACGAAGACTACGGTTAGTGCCAGTTTTACTGTACCTACATAGTTCTTATGAGTGCATTCAGCCGCCACCGCCGTTATGAAGCAAATGTCTTTCAAATTCAGAAATGTCTACATGACTGGTTTTTGCATATAAACCAACTGGTGTTCTTGTCCATGGTACTAGCTGGATGCCTCTTTTGGCTTCGCCAGAAATGACCGGTTAAGCAACCACATTTCCCAGAAAAGTATGCGACAAGCCCAACAAAAAAAAATGTCCATGGTACTCATCTCCATAGTTCCCATAACCTCTCATTTAGCAAATCGTCGACCCACATGTTGGTTTGCCAACAGCTCGATTTCCTTCTCAGCGCTGTATTCCACCTGCCATCACAATGTCTTTCCAAGTTTCCAGCCCGATGCCACTTGAGCCTCATAGAAAAATTTTCTTTCAACTTTTAGGTGGCTCTCACAGTCATGACCTTCGGGCTTCTGAAAATTTAATTCTTAACATTCCATCCCACCATACAGGGTTTATGTCCAAATCCTTCGCTGTTTCAACAATAAAACTCTGGAATGCGCTTCCTCTTGATATAAAGAAAGCTCCAAATAAATTCGCGTTTAAACGTAAAGTGCGTCAATACTTCCTGAAATTGTTACAATCCTAATCAGTTTTGTCTTCGTGATTAGAGTTAATATTTATATCAGATATTTTTATGTATTCTATTTAACTATTTATAATTATGTAATATAATATAGTATCTATTTTTATATTAGTCTATGTATGTATTCCTATTTTTAATTCAGTCTTTTTTAACATTAACTATAGCTTTGCTTTTATACTTCTTTCGAAGTGCTTTGTTTAACCCAAAGGTTGACTGGTAGAGAATGCCTCATGGCATTAAGTCCGCCTTATGTATACTCAATGTACATAAAAGTTTAAATAAATAAATAAATAAAACCATCGAAGTCAACGTTTTTTATTTCAAATAACAAAATAAGTGCCAATAGCACTTATGAAACGTCAGAATCTAAGTTGCACGGTTCCAAATAGTTGATCATTATGAGTGTCATTGAAAACAAGCTCTGTAAGACCGCCTTGCTGTTTTGTAGCTTAGAGCTGAATAAGGGACCTTTGTTAGTACAGCGATACTTATAATTGACGGCACGGTTGGTGCAGTGGCTGAGACAGTCGGCTGCTGCGCTACGGGTCGTGGGTTCGATTTCCTCACGGAACAAATATTTGTATGATCTGCAGGTAGTTGTTCCGGGTCTGGGTGTATTGTATGTGGAATTCATGTCTATAAACGCACCCACGACACAGGAGAAAACCTGGTGTGGGGCAAAGTTTAAAAAAAAAAGTATGTACTTATGTATATCAATCTCGTGTATTTGTTTAACTTTATACCATACATAAGTATGTAATAGTAAAATTATATTCATAAATATGTACATGTTGTTTACTTGTCATGCTGCTGGATTTTGTGTGAGCGACTGCTTCTCGATGTTATAACTCTATAGCTACTATGAGGAGTTAATTGGTTGATGGTCAATAAGTACACATCTGCTTCGGAACAGGAATAGGTCAGTTAACCTGCCGCCGAAATACACATTATATTAACAACTCAACTAAATATTTATTTATTAATTTAAACTTTATGCAGCAACCACGGCAAATACAGAAGCGGAATGAACGCCGTAGACATATAGAAAAGAAGTTCCCAGTGGAAATTCATCATGAACTTCCTGCGCCCCGCGGAAGGGTAAAGGGGCATGCCGGACTCCTACCGTAAAACCACTGGAGCGGTCATCATTAGCACCTGCTGGGCTCCAGAGGCATTCTCTACCTAGTCAACCATAGGGCGATGAGACAACATGCCATGCGCAATATGTTCAAAACAACATAAAATGTAACAAGTATAACAATATATTATATATACAAGCGCATTTACAAATTATAATCTACACAAACATACATATTTCTGATATAAGTCTTAGAAAATATGTTATGATAATTCTGCTAACATTTTGTAAAATAAATAAAACTTTCATCCTGATTTCCGGAGGAAGGGCATTCCAGAGAAGTATGGATTGAAAATTCACTTCAAGGAGACTACATACAAGACAGTGTAGGAGAAGATTGTTCAAAGAACCTAGAGAGTGAGTAGAACAAAGATAAGGCATAAGAACTGAAAATATTCTGCCGTTGCCACGTTCACAGAAATGGTACATAATAATTAAACCTGGATTTATCTACTAATTCACCCCGTTTTATTATGTCTGTGGGCCTCACATTTTTTGGCTACTTCCCGAAGTTCTTTATGTTCCAAAAAGCTTAAAAAAGTAGTGTTGAACAAGGTACGGGTACATTGGAACGCAGTTGTGCTTCCGTATCCATAATAACTAAACTAACTAGTTGCTTGATTCCTATGGAGCAATTCCTATCCAATGTTAATCAACAGCCACCGCTTCTCATCCAAACACGATACCAGACCGCGGGCTAAAATGCATGTCACGCGCGCGGCTGTCCAACACAAAGGCGTCAAATTTGCACGTCGGCGGCCGTTTACGCGACATCTAGCATTCATCGCATTGACGCTGTGTATTCGAAAAATTGCCATTATGCGCCCCACGACGCCATGACACCCGGTGACGAAACCTTTTTATTTTTGTATTCAACGTTTTTGGAATGTTTTTGTTTTTAGGAAAAATGTAACTATAGTGAAATATGGTGGTACTATATTGGTATGATCTGATCTAAACGCTATGTACGAGACCTGATAACAACGGCTTTAATAAAGACGATATCAACGATTTGTTCGTTAAAAAATAAAACAATGTAGATGAGTTGATAACTTTTTTATTTTTTATTGTTGCCCAATGGAAATTCTTCATGAACTTCCTTCGCCCCGGGGAAGGGCGCCTACCGGCTAAACCCACTGGGGCGGCCATCTTCGGCACCTAAGGGAGGCTCCAGGTCCTCGTATGATCACACTAGAGCCGCCCACTGGTGCCACGCCTATAGGCACATCTCGGAGAGGGTGACTGTAAAGCGAGATGTGTTGATACCTACCGCTGCCGCTACCCATAACTAGTCTTGTGTGGCAGCGCTCGTCCCCTCGAGATTAGATTTTAAGTCTCTAATACCCGGTAGTTTCAGTAGCCCTTTAAATTGAAATACAGTAATATCTTAACTGTGAGGTACACTACTGCTTGGCAGCAGAATACTACGGTGGTACTTAACTAGGTATATCTTGCAATAAGAGTTCTACTACCAATATAAAAGTGTAAAAATATATTTTTAAAACCAATGATATTGTACCATAGATATGTTACGTCCATATTTAATGGCGCGCAAAATACAGTCTCGCTTGCACAACCATGTCATGAGAAAGAAGATACAAAAACAACAAGATTAAAAGAGATAGCTATCTAGACGAACCGATAGCGAGGTGCTACAATTGGGGGAGTTTTGGTTCTTACTTTTGGCACGCATGTAACACATCTACTTCTTTTTAATAAATAATATCATTGTTTAAAACGTATTCATGGAGTTTCTTGCCGGCTTTTCTCCATAGGACCAACCAATTGGAACCGTGCAACTCTTTTTTTTTAATGGCAATTGTATTCCATTTTGCCAGTGTCAAGATAAGAACCGTGCAAGATAAATTCTGACGTTTCATAACGGCCACTAATTGTGTTATATGAATAAAAACTTTGACTGTCTTTTCAATAATCAAAGTTTTCGTATCTTCTCCTTTTCCTCTCCCACTACTTTTACAATATGTGCTGCAATAATTTTCAATCACCAACATTAACTCTACAATTGAAATTCGTTTGGGAATCGCATCTATCACTTTCCCATCGTAGAATTGCTTGAATCCAATATGAATGGCCGTCATTCTGACTGGGCTGAACGTCTGAATGTTCGAGTAAACGGTCCGGGGTGCTATCGGCACCGGGCCCGACAAATTACTGTCATTGTGACAATTGTCACCCGTGCTTACTCTGTGTGCTGTACTTATGACATGGAGTAATATGAATGGAGCACTCATGTTTATATAAAAAGGATGCTCAAGTGCGATTCGGCCTCGCGCCCTGATAGATTACCATATCTACCATTAAGTGAAGGTGTTTACTATGTTTTTTTTTTAGAAGAACTAAGCTTTTATTTTGCGGCCGCTCGCAATGTATACTGCATGAAATTAACTGCAGGCATAAGTTTGTTTCTTAATAATTCCGTAGTCTCTAGGATTTTTCATGTGTCATGGGTACAGAAATAAATCTCACATGCTCAATTATAGATCTAAATCTGACATGCACAAATACCCAGACCTGAAACAACTACCTGTAGATCATACTACATACATACAAATATTTGTTCCGTGCGAGGATCGATCGCGTGGAAAAAAAAAAACCGCAGGCGCGACAGCAGCTATCGCGTAGCCAAGGAACCACCGGTGGCAAATCACCTGAAATTGAAAGGCGAGGACGCAACTTTTATTCATAGATTGTCCGACAGAGTGTGTGTCAGAGATTCCCCTGTTTTAAAGTCAAAGTCAAGCTGTTTTCTTTTCAAAGTCAAAGTTTTTTATTTCAAATAAACCAAATATTGGCACTTATGAAACGTCAGAATCTAAGTTGCACGGTTCGAAATAGTCGATCTCGCGGAGAAGAGTCAGCAAGAAACTCCATGGATACCCTTTTAAAATAATTGAGATTACAATGCTGATTGATACAAAAATGATTGTACAACATATACCGAGAAAAATGTAGGTCAATGTCTAAAGATGGAACGTACCATAATAATATTTTTTTGCCGTGGCAGTTAATGGCTGACCAGTCCCAACAGACGGCACCCGTTCACGAGCATAACGCATGCATCAGCATCGCTTAGCTCAACCATGTTGAAGGGAACCGAACGAACCGATACACAACGCCACCATCAGCATGACATTTTAGTGAGCATGACAGACCAATACAGCCAGGCAAAAGACACAATCAAAATTAAGTACTAAATATATATCATCAATGCCTACATAATGCTCACACATTTACAGTTTTATAAGAATATTATAATTTGATGTCACAAGTACAGTATTATTATTTCATCAATATTGTTTCATCGCTATTGGCAAATATGTAATACTAAAATGTCGTTTGTCAGCGGGTCTACGCCTGTCGCAAAACGTCTGCGACATACGTAATCAGCTCGCGGGAAGTACCTTAAAGGTTTCGATGATTAGTCAGTCACTTTTAGTGTAAAAATACGCTTTGAAAGGCAATGCGTATGTATTGCGATAAACTATTTTTTTTACCGCTAGTTAAAGCTACACACCTTAATATTTAATATTCATTTCAAATTGATACCTCAAGCCATTTCCGAAAAAAAGGGGTTTTGACACATGGTCAGACAGACAGACGGAGAATAAAGTGATCCTATAAGGTTCCTTTCTTCAGTAATGAAGTAAGGAATTCTAAAAATACGCATGGCAGGGCAAACCGTCTTTCATTATACATTCGCGGTCATATTGTGAGTCGGTAAGGCACAAGTAAAACTTAAATAACAGTCAAACGCAGCACAAAAGGCCGGCGAACTATTTCATTATCATCATCATGTCAGCCAAAGGATGTCCACTTTGTTGGGCTAACTGATAGATTTCCACAGTGAATTGTGTCATCACAGTAGGAGGAATTTGCCAAAACTCACTACGCTTGACAGGCGGGTTGGTGAGCGCAGTAAGTAGCTAATATACCACAGAAGGGACGCTGCCGCCCTTCCCTGTGGCTCACAGTCCCTTAGTCACCCTTTTCGATACCACGGGTGGAGATGGAGTGGTGCTATATTCTCAATCCCGATGCCACACGTCCATCGACGTGCGCTTAGTACTCCATTTATTCCTACTCTATGACTTATACAATGTGAGAACTTGGCCGTATTAACATTTTCGATCGTAATATTGTGTGCGTAATAGTTTTTTGAGTGAATTTTATTGATGTTATAATATAGATAGTATGAAACCTGTCTGATAAGGAGGAATTAGGAGGAAAGATCTGTGGAATAGGAGGAAAAAGAAAGGAACAGGAAACGAACGGAAAGTTCACCAATTATAGCGTAAACAGTTTTTATTTTGACTATAGGAGTTACAGATAATAAATTAATGTAGCGATAATTAAAAATGTAAATTTTTAATACTTTTAAGCTAAACAGCATGATGGTTTTCAGTACGTAAAGGAATTTAGCTTGATATCATTTCCGTCTAATATATTTTTTTATCTGTCCGTCTGTGGCCGGCGGCGAATTGCATTTTTCCTCTAGTTTTATTATTTAATCTCGCTGGCTTAACTGAGTTTAAACATATTTATTTAAACGACAAGATCCAAAAGGAGTCGCAAAAAAAGGAGAGTTAATAAAAGGTCTGATAATATTTTCTAATTATTTGTACTAAATTCAAGCATTACATTCAAACTATTGCATTTAAAATAGAGCGATGTTTCTGGATTTATCTTGATTTCAACGTATCTATTTTTTTAAGTGTGTGTCTTGAGTTGCAAAGCAAAACACTAAATACTAAAATGTATAATATAGAGTGGAGAAGGAGCGTCGGTTTTCCGGTACTCATAACTCATCACACGAAATGTGTTTCGTGTGGTGCAAAACAATTCTTCTTTCCTCTGTTACCGTCTACGTCTTTCTACTTTATGCTGGTATTCTGTGCCTGATCCTCCCAAAGTCGAGCGAGCCCGTTTTCAACTACTGCATACAGCTAAGATGTAACACGAAAAAAGCGCTAACCTGCTGACGAATATCTCATATGGTTATAACATTAAAAGGGAACGGAGGGCTCTGTATGGGCGTACGGTCGAATAGGATAGCCCGCAGGTTTGCACTCTGCAGAAGTAAAAGTGACTCTCATTAAAGCATTTTGCACATCATTCTACACGTACAGCCTGTGGAGTCATAAAGTCATATGGGGCCCTCTATGTCCAATATAATAACGTATTCAGAATACTGATGGTGTGGTGCTGCAATTTTTTTAAGAAAGCATCATTTTATTAGCTCATACATATCTTCCGCTGAAAGTGGACTTCCTCATAGCCATCTTAACGAAACGAACGATCGATAAAACGAACTGGTTCCGTGTGGTGTCCGGATTAAGAATATAGCACCACTCCATCTCCTCCCATGGATGTCGTAAGAGACGACTAAGGGACTCTAAACTAGAGCGATGGGCAGCCGCGTCCCTTCTGTGGAACAGTAGCCATACTGCGCTCACCAACCCGCCTGCCAAGCGTGGTGAGTACTGGCAAGTTCCCCCCAAAATGACGACACAATTGTCGAAGTCTATTATGAGAACTCAGAAATACACATTTATAAAATATATATAAACTTTATTAAAACTTACAAAACAAATATGTTATTAGATGTTCCTTGGTTGGAGGTTGGAGACAAAAGTGTTTTAGATATTGATCTAGTATGACCATAAGGCGCGCACGCTGAAGTGATGCCCGCTAACTTCATTACAGTCGCTAGCGCCCCTCTACTTCCTTACAGTCGGCCGTCCTGATAACGCTGCGCGTCCCGCGGAGTTGTACTAGCTGCTGGTGACGGTCCATCTCTCATGTGATTTAGCTCCTTATTGCCATGCGTGGTACAGTAGGTGAAACTGACTTACAGCCAGTATGAATGACTTCTCAATGTCAATAGAACCGACTTCTTAATGTCGAGATGACTGACTTCTTAATGTCAATATAATTGACTTCTCAATGTCAATATAACTGACTTCTCAATGTCAATATAACTGACTTCTCAATGTCAATGTAACTGACTTCTCAATGTCAGCGTCACCAACTTCTAAATGTTGGACTGTAACCGGTTAGAATTATAGCGATGGCCCACCCCTTAGGGTCTTCATCAGTAACGTCGCGACGCATCTGCCTCTAAAGGCGCTGTTTCCTCTCAAGGAATAAGAAACGGCCAATAAACAATAACACCACCTCTTAAAACTGTATATTTTTCGTAAGACGTGTTTTAAGACTATGGCAGCGTACATCGCCTCTTAAGGCTAGCGCTATTAAAACAAATATTGATCAAATAATTTAATCATAACAAATGGTACCATTAATCATATTACATAGTACATTCTAAATTGAAAATAAATCGTCCTGAACAATGTTTTTTTTTTCTTTATTCCGAATTAGAATCATCTGAATGATTTGACTGGAAAAGTTTCAACTTGTCCCTGGCCAAGACATTTTCATAGGGGCGATTTCGGCTATGTGTACTCTTAATCACATACCTATCATGAGGCAAAACCTTTACAATTTTAAATGGCCCATCAAAACGTGGCATAAGTTTACCACTTCGCAAACCCTTACGAATAATCTTTCTCTCAGCTAGAACCAAGTCCCCTGTTCTAAAAGGAGCTTCGTAACGCCTCTTCTTATCGTATTTATCTTTTGCCTGTTGCGATAACCTAGACGAGCGCGTGATTGCTACTTCCCTCGACTCTTCTAAATTGGGTGACCTGGAGGGCACTACAATATCGCCTACAAGTCTTGGGCGAAACCCAATGAGCAGTTCTAGTGGACTTTTACCCGTACTGTTATTTACATTAGAGTTCAGTCCTAACTGAACTTTGGGCAAGTATTTCTCCCAGTCATTTTGGTCATCACCAACGTATGCTACAAGGGCATCAAGTATGGTCCTATTAAATCGTTCTATCTGCCCGTTAGCTCTTGGGCTAGCGACCGCCGTCATAACATGTTTTATTTGTCTTGTGACACAATACTTCTTAAAATCATTACAATTGAAAGCCTTACCACGGTCGCTTATAATACGATTTGGAACACCAAATGTTTTAATGAATTGGTCAAACGTCTGCACCACAAATTTACAACTAACATCACGGACTGCTTCTATCCATATAAACCTCGTGAACGCATCAACTATCGCTAGTATGTGCATTTTGCCTGATGGGCTTTTACAGAACGGACCCAAGTGGTCTACATGAACTGTGTGAAAAGGTACGGCCACCTTTTCTATTGGATGTAATAAGCCTACACGACGCCCTGTTGGTTTTTTGGCATACTGGCACGATATACATCCACGAACGTATTTTTGGATAAAACGACGCATACCATTAAACCAGTATTTTAATTTTATAGCATCATAAGTCTTATTATAATTGACGTGCCCATTTTCGTCATGGAAACTTTGGACAAGAGACCAACGTGATATTCGTGGGACTACAACCCTTTGACTACTGCCAACTTTCTTAAATAATACACCATTCTCAAATAAGAAGTCTTTAGCCAAACCTCTCATATTGCCCTTTGAAACCTCATCCTTCAACTGGTCTACGATGCCACGCAGCGAGTCGTCATTCTGTTGCATACTTTCAACTAAGTCTTTCTCAACACATCGCATTACTGAACCAACGGGATTCCGACTCAAAGCATCCACGTGGGCCATGGATTTGCCAGCACGATACTCGACATCAAAGTCGAAACCTTGAACTTCAAGCCACCACCTAGCAATCCGAGGAGACAAGTCACGTTTAGACCACGTCCAGCGTAATGCGTTACAATCAGTGACAAGAACAAATTTTAGACCAGACACATATACTTTAAACTTTTTAAGACTCATGACAACAGCCAATGTCTCTAGTTCGAAACTGTGATATTTTTGTTCGGCTGACGTAGTCTGTCTACTTGCATACGCAACCGGTCTCCACGCATTATCCGGCTGCCTCTGAAGTAGTATTCCACCTAAACCTATTTTTGAGGCATCGGTATGGATTTGGGTTTCATAATCAGGATTAAACAAGGCCAAAACTGGTTGGCTTACCAATATAGATTTAATACGTTCAAACGCACGCGACTGTTCTTCGCCCCACACCCATGGTTGGTCTTTTTTGGTAAGATTTGTGATTGGACGGGCAAGGGCGGCAAAATTAGGCACATACTTCCTGAAGTAATTTGCCAAACCCATAAACTGGCGTACCTGGTGCACGTTATTAGGTACACCAAAATCACGTACTGCTGTGAGCTTATATTTGGATGGCTTTACCTCTCCATGACTCACCTCGTGGCCTAAGTACTCTATTGTCGAGACAAGAAAAGAACACTTATCTAGTCTCAGTGTCATGTTAGCGTCCCTAATTCTTTCTAATACAGTCTTGAGGCGGTATAATGCATCATCATAATTTTCAGCATAGACTAAAACATCATCCAAATAGGCTGTAGCATATTGGAAACGCAAGGGACCAAGTATATCGTCCATCGCGCGTTGGAACACAGATGGTGCATTGACTAACCCAAAACTCATACGTGTATATTGGAAATGTCCATCCGGTGTTATAAAAGCTGTATATTGTTTACTGTCATCAGAAATTTGGATACAGTGATATGCTGACATTATATCAAGACACGTGAATACGCGTTGCTTGGATAATCGGTCTAATTGATCTTGGATAACGGGTAATGGATACCGTTCCTTTATTGTTATTTTATTTAGTGCACGGTAATCCACACACATTCTTACTTCACCAGTCTTCTTGGGAACCAATAACACTGGACTAGCGTAAGAGGACTTAGATTCTTCTATAATTCCTTTATTTAATAAATCTGCTACGATATCACGTACTTTTTCGCGGTCTTTTAAGGACATTCGATACGGACGGTAATAAATCGGTTTGGTGTCAGTCAGTTCAATATGCATTTTAACCGAACATTTACCTATTTTATTCTCATCTCCTGAAAAGCAATCTGAGTATTCCCGTAATATAGTCTCAAGTTCAGTGATAACCTTAGGCCCCAGATCACCACCTACTTTATACTTTTTATTACCCTCCGTAATCGTTGCACGGGCCACGCAACGGTCGTGCGGTAGTGTCACTAATTCATTACTTATATTAAAGATATTTATTACCACCTTCCCGTCAATAATCTCAGTATCATTTTCTGGTATAACACACTCGGCCCTGGGTGTACTATATTCAGTGGCATGCAGTGTAACCGGACCAGATATAAAATCAACACAAGACAATACTATTTTATTTATACCAGGTTTTAAAATAACCATATCTTCCGAAACCAACTTTACGCGTTTTATTTCACTATATGCATTGGGTAGCTCGTCTAAATAATTTACATTATATATCTTTAAGGATGTAGGAGTTTTAATCACATAAACGGTAGGATACTCTGTGAAAGGCTGTCCTATTATTATGCCTATGTCTTGAGCAGAGTTAGGCACAATGAAGGCCTTAGATTCACAAGTGGCTTCGTCAGCCTGAATCTTGACAAATACTACACCTATTGGGGTTATTTTCGATGCACCAAAACCAGAGATTACAATATTTTCGCAAGGAGTAATTTCTAAGTTTAAGTGACTCGCTACCGACTTTGTTATAGTCACACAAGAGCTACCAAAATCAATAAAACCATAAACAGGTGATTCATTAATTTTTACCGTCATATAATATTTCGAACTACCCGAAGCATCGGTGATAACGCGCACAGTCTGTCATTGCTGTTTATCTTTTAGTTTGTTGGATTTTGTACTACGATTTTTAAGTTTGAGGCACTCGTCTTTTATATGGCCAGTTTTGCCACAGTAACTACATTTTTTATTTTTAGTGTAACAGTTACTTTCTTCATGACCACGCTTGCCACAGAATACACACATCAAAGACGTTTTGTCTAGCTTATGAGTTTTGTTGTTACATTTTGCTGCAATGTGACCTCGACGTTTACAAATATGACATTTCAATATACCGTCATTACTGCTAATGTACTTTTTATTACGATCGACATTTACACCTACTGGATACCTAAAAGACGATAGGTAGTTCAGTAAACTAATCGGATCACGACAACCCGCGGAAATAGCGCCTACTTCAATGAGGTCATTACCGATCGTACCTATGATAGCCTCCGTAGCCAGGGACTCCGGTATACCACATGCATTACCCATCGCCAATTTATCGTAATAAAATTGTATGTAATCTTGTTCAGGACGACGTATTACATTAACAAGATCACGCATAATGGTAAGTTTGCTACGGTTTGATGGGAAAGCTGTCATAAGTCGTTGTTTCCACTCCAACCAGTTTAAATTCATATCGCTAAGTTGGTCATACCACTGTCGCGCATACCCTTTCAGTTTAGTCGAACAATTAAATATGACTGTTTTCTCGTCCCACCCGTACATGTTTGAAATACCCTCTACTTTCCTTATCCATTGTTCCATCGTAATCAACGACATTTGAGGATCAAATTCCGGTATTGGATCACTACGGCCAACATATCTTAAGGAAGATGTGCACAGAGAATGATTTATTGTATTGTTACAATGTGTTAAACCCCCACAGGTAGTTCCTAAGGCTATAGACGGCACCTCTTGCGCATACGGTCGAGATTGATTTTCATGAGGGGCATCCACTCCACAATGCTCCTTAGGTACAGAGTGTGCCATGGAGGGCCCTTCGTCCGAAGGATGCAACGGGATATCGTTAGGCACTGGCGGCACTGGGATCCCAACGGGTACCATGGGCAATGGCGGCGTACAGGCGCGCTCGCCTATCGGGGCTTCAACGACTCGGTTTGTTGCATTCGACGCGGCGCCAGAACTACCCTCTAGCGTAGATATTACACTAACCCTGCCTTGAAAAACTTGGTTTTCCAACGAACGTACGCGTTCTAGCAATCGACGGGTGTTAACTTCCTTAATAAGACGATAACGTAAGGATTCTTCGCTATCACTGTAGTCCTTTTTATCTTTACGTTTACTTTTTTTATGTCGCCCCATTATAATAGGGTAGTCCAAATCACCACACGAATCGATCACCGATAATTTACAGTCAAGTAAAATGAGAGAAATGTAAACCACAGTACACAAGGTAAAATAGAAGATCACAGAGTTTTTAAAGACTTACGTGGGCTGCAAACTGTTCTATCCCGCTTCTGAGCTATGAGAACTCAGAAATACACATTTATAAAATATATATAAACTTTATTAAAACTTACAAAACAAATATGTTATTAGATGTTCCTTGGTTGGAGGTTGGAGACAAAAGTGTTTTAGATATTGATCTAGTATGACCATAAGGCGCGCACGCTGAAGTGATGCCCGCTAACTTCATTACAGTCGCTAGCGCCCCTCTACTTCCTTACACTATGGAGGAGGCCTGTGGCCAGCAGTGGGCGTCTTATGGCTGAAATGATGATCTTAACGGAAGTATGATAACTATAGCCGAAAAATATACTCTGTGGTGTGCATTTTTGAAACTAATTCTTGCCTCTAATCCTGCCTAGCCTAGTCATACGTGTTTTTGCAATGTTTTAAAAGAGGGACCTTAGTGCCTCATAAATATTAATCAGATGTAGCGTTCAGCGGGCTAATTACATAAGTACGGCAAGGTTGGTGCAGTGGCTGATACAGTCGGCTGCTGTGCACCAGGTCGCGGGTTCGATTCCCGCACGGAACAAATATTTGTATGATCTGCAGGTAGTTGTTTCGGGTCCGGGTGTATTGTGTGTCTAATTTGTGTCTGTAAACGCACCCACGACACAGCAGAAATCCTAATGTGGGGCAACGTTTATATATAAAAAAAAAAGTCGCAGACGCTTTGCGACAGGTGTAAATCGCGCAGACGCCGTTCTTAAACGTCATTTTGGTATTCCGTATTTGCCGATAGCAATTAAGCAGGCGAAGATCGCTGACACTCTGTCTGGTGGATGATCAATGAACTAAAAACTGCATCCTCAGCTTTTAATTTCAGGCTCTTTTCCACTGGGAATCCTTAGATGCGCGATAGCTGCTGTCGCATCTGCTGTCGCTGTTTTTAGCTAATACCAGTGCCAGTGCTGTAGCAACAGCAGCGCGTATAGACTACTGTTATACGATAATGCGCATCACTTGTGGGACGAGATGGGGCCAGCTCCAACACGGTCCTGAACATGTTATCTGATATAGTTCACGGATCTTAGTTACACGTATCTGAATATATATGTTACCCTAACTCCTCTTTCGTGTGACTAGTGTGGCCAACCTTGGCATAGCGACTGCCGTCTAATGACAACAACCGGGACTGACGATTTATCGTGCAGTAGAAATACCACTATAACCCATCCACAGACTGACCGCGTCAAACGTTGCTTAACCTAACCGATTGTTTACTGATCAGTGAGTGCAAACGGCTATGTTACCCTAAAAGAGTCTTGTGTTCGAAATAATATTTTTCTATTCTATATGAAGCTTACCTGAGCATATATACACTTTTCCCATACTAAGACTGGTACTCGATTTTCGGCCACCCTCAAACATCCTGTGCCTTCAGTTGTAGTAAATTTTTCCTGTTTTTATTTCGTAAATATTCCCGATATCAGATCTAGCAACGTAGGCAAGCAAATTCATACCGCAAGTAATGCATCAATAATTCTCAAAACCCATAATTGCACGGACAATAAAACGGTCCCACTTTGTCGCCACAAATCGGCGGGCGATGGCTCGTGATCTGGTAGAGCTACGGATTTATGGTAGATGTAATAGAGATCGTCGCCACCTTCGCAATTAGTAGCTAAAGGGTGTTTGTTTGTGGGGCGGATGGGAGGTGACCATGCGTACAAGAGAAGAGGACAGGTCCGGGTAAGAATGAATGTAACAAATAATTATTTTATTACTTATAGTCCTCAACAGGTTATTAAGAAATAATAATCATTAAATTAAACTAGATTTTTCCATATTATATATTTATTTATTTAATCACTCTACTGCGTATTAATAATTAATAATAATGATATTAAATATAACCCCTCTGGGCAAACGTTATCTCACCATGGGATAAGGTAATCCTGGAGGGCAGATTAAAGTAGCTGCTTGATTTCTTCATACCTTATGATAAAAAAAGTATATCATAAGAAAAAAAAAGTATATTAAATAGCTTACAAAACGCAGGGCAGTTTGTGGCGAGCTGAATGTGAGTGGCGACACTGCGTACCCGAATGCTCCAGAGAGTCGGTCAGGGCCTCGTCTCCGCTTGCCTTTATTGGTTGGTTGGAGTGGAACCCCATGAGTGCCCGCAGGATTTTCAACTCTGGCTTGCCTTAGTTTGCGATCAGAGGGGGGCCGCCAGAGCTATATGATCGGGGGTGGAAGTGTCTAATGGCGTAATAACGGGGAAACCCGCTCCGAGTCTTCGAGACGCGCGATGGTGAAACCGGTGCCGCACCTCTCTACACCCCTAGCCGCTCACACCAGTGTTGCTCCTTGTCGCCTGTAGTGGTGGCCATTTAGGGGGCCCATCTTGTGAGTGGCGAGTCACCGTCTGCCACAGAATTTCACGATCAAAGTTGAAAGGCAGACGCCGTTGTTTCCGTATATATTAGTTTTTTTATTCCATGTAACACCCATTGCAATAGACCTTATCGTTATAGTCTCCATCTCATACAATAGCCTTACACCACCGGGGACAATCCATGACTTCATTTTATAGTGCATAGCTGCACCCAGTCCCCGGTTGGTGTCCCATTATATTTTAGATTAAAATTCTCTAAAGGGCCTCTGCGTGATGGACCTATGTCCCCGCGTAAGCCTGTCAAAAGACCGGGTTCCCCCTTACAGGGGATATAAACCCGTGAAAAGAGAGACATATTAAATATCAATATTTAGATATATTAAATGAAATATCATAAAACTTTGTCATCAAAGAAAAAGGTGCGCAAGGTGCGAAGCGTAGGAAAAACGTAACGCATTTTAGCTAACGCTCGACAAAGTTTCACTCCTCATATTTTTTTTTATACTTATATATAAATAGATTATTAAGCAGTAAACTCCAAAAATCCGTTGGGGTCCGGATGAATATAGCAGTACTCTATTCCCTCACGTGAATGTCGTAAAAGGTGATTAAGTGAGTGTAAATCATATGGATGGACAGCAGCGCCCAGACCCGAAACTGATACTTTTAGATTATACACATATTTGTTACGTGCGGGCATCGAACATCGAATTCCACACACAATACACCCAGACCCGGATCGTACAAATATTTGTTCCGTGCGGGAATCAAACCCACGACCCAGTGCGCAGCCGCCGACTGTATCACCACTGTACCACTAAGTATTGCATATCATTTATAAACAAAAAAAAAAATTAAGTCTAAAACATGACGTCATAGATGATTTTGATGATCTCACTTCTTGGTTTAACTATCTTGTTAAATTAAATTTGGATTACATAATTTCTCATTTTCATAACTTAGCTATACCGAATTATTACTCATTATAATAAACCATTTTAAACATTACATAGCATAAATTATAGATATTTGTTTTTTCTGACGTTTCGTACACTTTGCAAGGTTTAAAAGTGTTTCATTATAATTATATTTTCTATTTCTGAAATTCCGCGTACCCCGTGTAGTCACCCTAGCGTCAGTAGCCGCGGGCTACCCCCCGCCGCCATCGCGCCTCTAATCGCCCCCGGCCGATACATAAACTGCGATTATTGTCTTTTTATTGTACATGAATAAAATATTAATTGGCCGATAAGTGAAATGTCCGCTTTATCGGACACCGATGGCTTTTAAACAGTTTTTAGTGATTTAATTTTTATGTGCGATGTTATGGGATTTGTAAAGCTGTAACATAATGTTTTTACCGACTTCGAAAAGGAGGAGGTTCTCCATTCGAAGCGTATTTTTTTTGTATATGTATGTATACTGATTACTCCGAGATTTGTGGACCGATTTGAGCAATTCTTTTTTAACTGATGCAGAATGCTTTCGAATAGGTCCCATATAAATTTAATTACATTTGATTGAGTAGTTTCTTAAGCAGCTTCAATAAACAGGTTAATTTGACTGCGCTTATCTAGATGATGTCTTAATAGTTTCGATTCCTCTCAGATCGGAGAACCTATTTGAGTCATTCTTATTTTTGTTTTTATAAAAGTTCTTACATAAACATACACTAAAAAGAAACAAAAAGTCTTTTTAACAAAAAAAATACTGACTTCAAAACCCCTGCACGATATAAAAATATTAAAACCACTGAAAAGGAAAAAAAACTTAATAAAGTCGGGCGGGGCCAGGTATGCACCAACCATGGTTCATGAAGACCAAGGAGCAGTTACATTTTATACCTGCTGGCCCCGCCCGATCGGTATCAAGATACCGTGAGTGATGCGTGCATCGAAACACTTTTTGATCAGAATTATACGGTAGACAATGATATTATACCATAGCATATCTATGGTAAATATCATTGTCTACCGTATAATTCTATTAATTGGCTGGTTCGATTCCCGCACGGAACAAATATTTGTATGATCTGCAGGTAGTTGTTCCGGGTCTGGGTGTATTGTGTGTGGAATTTATGTCTGTAAGCGCACCCGCGAAACAGGAGAAATCCTAATGTAAACAACATTTAAGAAAATATATGAAAAATAAAGTATTGTTTTAATATAACTAATGTTTTAATATAATAAGTACACCACGGACTACCCCCTTTGTATTTTTCCATATTTTTCTTGTCCATCCAAAGGTTGTCTGTAAGAAATCGCTTATAGCGATAAGACCGCCCATTGTACAATTACTTGTATTATGATCTATTTTCCTACAAATTACTATTCTAATGGTGTACAATAAAGAATATTCTATTCTATTCTATTCTATAAATATCGAATAGCAAATCAATCATAGATTTTCTCCTGAACTAAAAACCGTGTAATATTTCCCCGTTTCCCCGAAACCCGACATGTGTGTCCCCTTATTGTTCACACTTGAGTGTTTATTCGCCGATAATTGAGTATGTACCTACTTAATCCAGTGCCCCTCTGTTTTTAAAGAAATACTCGCATCGGTGACTTTTTGAGTGGCTTTCGATGGGGGAACACATGGCGATTTGGATTTTAATCTTTTTGAAATTGTTTCGGCAAGTTAATAAATAGTTAACTTAGTAAAGTGTTCCGTTATGGACGAATTTTTCAGGGAGGTGTAATACGGATGATAATTTCTAAGAAGATTTCTCGCTACATTTGGTTTGGAGACTCAAACAAGCGTTCTGTCAAGATGCATTACGTTTGTAGTGTTTTTAATATATAAATATTAATGCAGCTTTACCTATAATATTTATAGAATCCCAATACATAGAATATCCTTAATTTATTCATTTAAAATTCCAATGCCCTACGCTATTTTTCTGTATCCGAGGTACATTTTACAGACAGATTTCACATAAACAAACATCCAAACCCAGAGAATCTACTTGAAGCCCATATTTGTTTCGTGCCAGAATCGATCGTGCCAATATGATCAGGCGCGCCGTATACTACTTTGCTTATTATGAATTATATATTATGAATGAATTGTTCCGATACAGAACAACGATCGCCACTACTAAAGAGTTCTAACTGCTACTAAAGAGCCATTTCACTTTGGTAAGTACCATAAATATTTAGTTAACCCATTTTCCCAGGTTATAGGTGTTAGAGCAAAAGCAAGCCATAGCGGCGGCGGCTACTATTTCTCTGTACTTACTCTGTTTAGTTTAAGTGTTGCTGTCTGGATTAAGATCACAGCGCCACTCCATCTCCTTCCGTAGATGTCGTAAAAGGTGATTTTTCTTCTTCCTGGCCTCATTGTATCGGCCAAAAGACGTCCGCTGCTGAACGAGGGCTTTCCCATAGATTTCGGACGTCCCCCAAAGGACATCTCTTTTGGCTGATATGATGATGACGACTCTGTTTAACGATCATATGCCTGGTGCACACATTAGGCGTGAGGTGAACCTAAACGCCACTGAGGCAAGAAACATACAATCATTTGTGGGTGTTTAAATGCTAAAAAACGTTTTGTTCTGATGTATCGTTTAATATTCGTATCATATAAAAATCAAAAATTCTTTGAATACAACTAAAAACTTCAGGAAACCTATAAAACTTAAATTTCAACAATAACACAATAAATTGAGTTCAACAATAGTAAGTGATTATTATACAAACATTATCTTATAACTAATAAATTAGAAATATTTAAGCACTTTAATAATATATCGGTGGGTGTCTTAATTAATCATAATTAAGGAACAAATAAAAATAATTCACCGCCATATTTCTTAAACGTCAAATCGTAAAAAGTGATGTGAAAGTGCGTATCGACAAAATTACATTTGATTTTCGGCTGCTCTGTTTAAAGCCATTAGAAGCTGAGTTTATTTTGATGTGATTAGAATGAAGTTTGTTCAATTATGGCGTGACTACAAAGATAGTATATTATGTCCAACAGTGGACTGCACCATGCTGAGTTGAAGTATAGTTTTATTTATTTATTCTTGTAGTGGTATTTAATGATGGCACTTAACAGATATGACTTGCAGAATGCATGTCATTTACTGTTTTTCTGTGCTCAGCTGTCATATATCGTGATAATCCGCTTTTAGGTGCCATTGCAAGATAATTGAATGTTTGTTATCATTTATTTTATGTATATGTATCGATAGATGTCAAAGTTTATCTTGTACCATGGTGTAGTTACAATCGACATTGGGTTCACATTTATCTGATTTTCACAAGGTGAGGTTAAAGCCACAAGCTAGGACGATACATTTACTCCAGTTTGTCATATATTGCTCTCATAATATGAATTTACATGATAAAACAACTAAACATAAAAACAGTAAATTACGTATATTGTATAAAAAACTGAAAAACACTGCAGTTTAGTTTGTTGACAACAAAGAAAATTTGTATGATGTTATAACCATCATTGGCAAACACCTAATTTGCGAAAAGTATTGCCAGTTGCCGTTATGATTTAAGTTCTGAACAACAGATAAAATTATGTATTAATACATAATTTGTGATAAAAACCGCAGCGGTATCATAAAGGCAACATAGCCACAGAATAAACATACAACTTAAACGATTTCCAATATTTTCTTTAAGTCTATCATAACAGAATATTTAATAATATACCTAAGCCGTATCCTATAGCATTAAAAAGAAATAATTAACTAGAGATTATATACAAGTGCTATTTACAATAATAAAAGGTTTAACTTAGTTAATTGAGGCGATACGGTATGGTATATTATCCATAGCGTATCGCCCCAATTACAGATTTAGGCCCGCAAAACAATACCGGGGTAAAATGAAGTCAGAACATAGTACGTACGTACTTTCGTTCTCGATGTCTTCATATATAAGTGTATAATAATGTAGTTATATTTTTTGGATTACATATTACTTTATTACACTACAATGTATTAGTGATTATATTTGATGTATAAGAATTATATTTAACGGAATAATCGAGTTCTGGAACCATTTTTTTGAGGAATCACAGATTTTATGCAAGTAACAAAAAAAAAGCAGGACGTTTCTTATCAGCAAAATTAAAATAAATACAAATTCTAGAAATGTTCAATACATCAAGAAGTTTTATTCTGCTATCGATATAGACCAAACCGGGAACACTGTTTATACATTGCGTAAAAGTCTTTTTACAAAATTGACAATTATTTTCCTAACTAACTTCTTTTAATATAGGAGTAAATTCTATGATATGTTATCTATTCAAAGTGAGGTGCTCCTCACGAAACTAAAGCACATTGCACATTATCAGTAACAGAGATTGCACGTTTAGAGTTATTTTTAGAGAATTCATGACCAATCAGCACCATTTCGTCTTTTAAATTAAAATTTACGTTGAATGTCAGCCTTTGAAGGCTGCTTATATCGGTAAAGCATATTTACAAGCATGATTAATCAAAGTTTTTATTCAAAACTATACTTGTAGTTCTTGGACTATACAATTTTATTTGAGTGAAACATAAATCACAGTATATATAAATTGATCGAATTCAATGTCCCGTCCCTATTGTACATGTAGTTATTTCTACAGCAAAGTAAAAGTCCTTCCGTTCAGTCTTACACACTGTCAGGTGAGCTGGTCTCGCGCTCCTGTACGGAGGTGGAAGGTCGCTCCCAATGCGAAGGCCAGGCCCGCGCCGGGAGCGCGACCGGCCTTCAGATGACGTGCTGAGGAGGTTCCTCGTCGCTCTTCATGAGGACGTAGGCGACGGGGCGCTTGACGTCGGCGGGGGGAGGGGACGGTGTCCGCCGAGGGGGACACCCGCATGGGGATAATGCGCTGCTGTAGAGGGCACTGCTGTATAGAGCGCCGCCATATAATGCCTGGGGAGTACAGTCACGTTAGAGATTTAAGGTTTAATCATACTTATATCATATTAGTAATGGAGCTATTTTTGTTGTTTGAACATGAGACATAATGAAAAATTCTACATAGTAATGTCTTAGGTTTTCGCGATTATTACACATTATAATAAAACAATTTTAAACGGATGAAATCGCGTGTATTATTGATTTTTGTTTTTCCTGACGTTTCGAACACTTTGCAGGGCGCACCCCACGAATGGTAGCAGGATGACAAGCGTCGTTACAGATTTAAAAAATATTTTAACCTGCCGTACAATTTAGTCACCTTAGTCATCCTGCGACCACGAACCCTGCAAAGTGTTCGTAACGTCAGGAAAAACAATAATCAATAATATACGCGATTTAATCCGTTTAAAATTGTTTTATTATAATGAACAATTCTACATTTATCATTAAGCAAAGAAAAAATGTGTGATGTGTGAAACCGTGTGGTGCCGGCTCAGAATGCCACCACCCCATCTCCTCCCATGGGTGTCGTAAAAGTCGACTAAGGGATTAGTCGGAGGATGGGCAGCAGCGTCCTTCGAGTACATTAACAACTCAACTGCGATCGCCAACCCGCCTGCCAAGCGTGGCGATTATGGCAAAACCTCCCAATGAGCTCAAAACACATCCATATCGGTGGTTGTGATGATCTTTGGGGGAGGCCTGTGTCCAACAGTGAACTTCATTAGGCCGAAATGATGATGAAAGAAAAAATAGTTTAACAGATACGACTATCCTTAATTAGATTAACACTAAGCAGCGTGGTTGTCAAAAGAAGAGTGTGACCCAGCTTCTTAATACCAAGAACTGACTGATGAAAGCTTAACCAACTAACTTGTTGACCAATAAACTTCAAACCCTAGCATCACCACTATTTCGACACAGTGCTGGACACAGACCTCCCCCAAAGATCACCACAACGACCGATATGGGTTTGTGTTGTGTGCTCATTGGGGGTTTTGCCATAATCGCCACGCTTGGCAGACTGGTTGGCGATCGCAGTTGAGTTGTAAATTTACTCGAAGGACGCTGCTGACCATCCTCCGGCGAATCCCTTAGTTGACTTTTACAACACCCACGGGAGGAGATGGGGTGGTGGTATTCTAAGCCGGCACCACACGGCAAGCATCATTACTAATGTGAAAATATTGGTTCTACAGTCACTAATCCAGTAGTTGTCGAGCGTGGAAATCGTGAGCCTCTTTTTTATTGGTCATGGGGAAATACTCATAGGCTTCCTTCACCCTGGAGAAAGGTAAAGGGGATTGCCAGATTCATACTAGCTAAAACCCCACGGTGTTTCTTTAAACTACCTATCGCTGGGGGTGCGGTATTTGTTTGCGGATTAGGACCCACCATTCGTTGGTAATTATGAACTTGCCTCCTTGAGAGAAGCCTTTATCCAGCACTGAATTAAAATTAATCGAAATAAATGAATGATTTCACCATTATTTTACGGCTGGTTCAAGTAATATTCTAATCAAAATATTTGTAAATCAATACCTTATTGAAGATTACCTGCAAATGCGCCAACTCAGCAGCCAGCTTCCCATCATCAGATGGTATCTTTGAGAATGGGTAGAATGGGTAAGGCAGCGGTGGGAACAGAGCTCTGCTAAAATCTGGCTTATCTTGCAGCAAGTGATGTGGCATTGAGTGCAGCTGTGGGTGTACTGGGTGTGGTATCGACGGCGTTGACAATCTCGGAATCGGCGCCATCAATCCGTTGATACCGAAACCAAATTTCGGCTCCTTCTTGACGAGAGGTTTCGGTTTTCGTCGAGGTCTATATTTGTAATCCGGGTGCTCCTTCATATGCAGTGCCCTAAGAACGAATAAAAGTGTTACTAACAATTAATATTTGTTATTTGCCGTGTAGTGCCGGCTCAGAATGCCACCACCCCATTTCATCCCGTGGGTGTCGTAAAAGTCGACTAAGGGATTGGCCGGAGGATGGGCAGCAGCGTCCTTCGAGTACATTAACAACTCAACTGCGATCGCCAACCCGTCTGCCAGGCGTGGTGATTATGGCAAGACCCCCCAATGAGTACACAACACACCCATATCGGTCGTTGGGGTGATCTTTGGGGGAGGCCTGTTTCCAGCAGTGGACTTCATTCGGCCACATGATGATTTGCAGGAAATTCTACTTAAAAGTATTTGATAAAACAATTTTAAACGGATGAAATCGCGTGTATTATTGATTTTTGTTTTTCCTGACGTTTAGAACACTTTGCAGGGTTCGTGGTCGCAGGATGACTGATGGTCAGGAAAAACAAAAATAAATAATACACGCGATTTCATCCGTTTAAAATTGTTTTATTATAATGTGTAATAATCGTGAAAACCTAAGACAATACTAAAAGTATTTGTTTAGATTTCCTTTGCATAATATTAGCAAGTAAGGAAAGCTGCAGCCGTAATGTATATTATAATAAATTTGATCACATATTATGCTTAAAAATATTCCTTGCAGGCAGTGTAAGCCCTGCTTAATTTCATATTTTCCTCATATCTAGTTTGTTGGCTTAATTGCGCCCGATTTCTCAGTAAACTTTATCTTTCGCATCCTTCACATCACGATTGTTAGCTCTCACGTCGGCCTTAGTATATCCCCGTCGCTCTCGAGCAAATATCAACACTTTGAGTATTACCAGCAAAAACAAACGCGGAAGATATCCGACATCACTGAAATCGAAAGTATAACTCAATTCGCCCCACAATACTATAAGTTTAGCGTCAAAATGCCACAATGAAACGCCGCTGGGCGATATAACATTATTATTTATGCAATAAAGCGTGCAATTGTCGCGAACGCCTGGCCGCCCTTAAAACAACAATGTCGATTCAACAATGCGCGGATTATTGCATTGTCCCAGTCACAATCGGGTATTTGTGTATACCACTGCACTATGTGCATTTGGAATGCAGGCAAAGTTAGATTGTGTTGTTATGAAATAGAGTTGAATTCAGAATGCTTGTGAGTGTGTTTATGACGTGTAGTGTTGGGAATGAGTCGACACAGCGTCCGATTATGCGAGCTTTGTGATAGAATCGCGATTGTCAGCGAGTCGATTGTAATTATTCGAGTGGACCACGCTGGTGGATGATAGTTCGTCATTGCGCTGAGGTTTTGAATGCGAATGTTTGTTGAGTCTGATTGTGTAGCGGATTTAGCTGTATTTTTTATTTAACTTGATAAAGGCTGCTGTTTCTTTACATAGTTTCATTTGTATCTGGATTTTGTTTGCAATGAGCTTATAACACAGTAGATACGATAAACTTAGTCGGTATGTACTTGGTTAGAAGTAAAATACTGTATGATATGTTTGTCTGGTGCCAGCTAAGAATAGCACCAACTCATTTCATCCCGTGGGTGTCGTAAAAGGCGACTATGGCATTAGCCGGAGGATGGGCAGCAGCGTCCTTTGAGTATATTTACAACTAAACTGCGATCGCCAACGCGCCTGCCAAGCGTGGCGATTATGGCAAAACCCCCCAATGAATTTGACGGCATGGTTGGTGCAGTGGCTGATACAATCGGCTGCTGCGCACCGGGTCGTGGGTTCGATTCCCACACGGAACAAATATTTGTACGATCTGCAGGTAGTTGTTCTGGGTCTGGGTGTTATTGTGTGTGGAATTTGTGTTTGAAAACGCACCCACGACACAGGAGAAATCCTAGTGTGGGGCAACGAATAAAAAATAAAAAAAATACATAAAGAACACCCAGACAGGTCGTTGTGGCGATCTTTGGGGTATGTTTATATGTCTCTAACAAATATTAGTTTGAAATAACTTATAAAATGATGACGGTCTTAACGACGTAATTCATTTAACATCTAAACTAACAAATACTAACTCCGCTGAAAAATCATAATAATTCCTGTCTAATCTTACTAACTCTATTATATTGTTATACAACTGACTTATATATTTAACATTACCAAAATATTCTAACAAGTAGCTAACTTTACTTAACAAACACATTTATCATTGACAGAAAACGTCCTATCTTCGGGACCAAAAAAAACAGAGGTCGTCGAACCTGGCACTATCATTTCTTTCATTACAGTTTGTTAACCAAATAAACACGATATCGGTAAGGAAAATAACACAATATCTTTGGTCAAGAAAAAACCTATCTACTTCTTTTTATCGGACACGTTTTTGGCGTATTTTTTCTATGGAACTAATCGAATTTGGTAAATATATCGATATCTTTATATATGATTCTCGATATCAGCGATCGCTTTATGTGTATATTGAATTTCGAACGTCAATAAGGAGTTATTGGGTTTTTATTAATGCTTATTTAGTATATATTGATAGTGTTGCATGTAATTGTAGGAGATGATGTATTTTAAATATTTTTGGATTTTACAGGAATGGATGATCTTCCCAGACGGTATTGTTTGCTTATACTTGTATTTATAAATCCTGTACTATACCTAATATTGCTAACATGTTTCTGTTCATCATCAGAAATAGTTTTTATGCGGTTTTGTGCATTCAGAGGCCAATACAAGTCGGTGCCTTTGATTTGGTTTAATTTATGAAAAATTGGCACCGACTTCCTAAACTGTTTCACATTAATTATCTTGTACTATTTAAATGTTTATTTTATTTTGGTATTTTGAGTGGTAAAACAACATATGAAGGGTACAGGGAAAAAACGTGCGATATCATTATTTTTGTTTTTTAAGTTTTTAATGCCAACTTTTGCCATCTTTGCAAGCTGAACTGCATTGAAGTATGGTATAGCTTCGAAATATTGGGAAAAAACGTGCCTTCTCATGGGTATAATCTGTGTAAAGATTTTGTAGAAAGGATAAAAACATACTATATCTGCTCCAGTAAAGAAACGTGTAATATTTTCGAAAACAAGAAAGAATAATGTCATATCACTAGGATGCAATGAACTAGATAAAATGAAACAAAAAGATGCTATTTTTTAGCCTATCAATCTGCCAATTATTCTCAGCTGTTAACTGTCATTGTCAAAAATGCAATTGGGAGAATACTTACTCAAGTGGCATAGCACGTTTTTCCGTGTACCCTTCATATGGTCAAGCAATTGATGCGATGGATGCGGGTAATTTGCTGTTATCCAATGAAGGCAATTTTTATCCTACGTAGATCTTCAAAAAAATTAAATGCGATCATCTTAAGTAAAAAATCTTTTAAACAAAAAGGTTATAACGGTGACTCTATGAAGGAGTTACCTATGCCTGAACATACATTAAAAAACATACAGACGAATTGATAACCTCTTCCTTTTTTTAGTAATATTCATACATGGCATGGTAAAAAGCAGAATTAGTAAAAGCAGAAACATTGAGTCAAATGATTTGATCTGGTCTCCGTAGTATGTAACTTTCCGGTTATCAGAGTTAAGTTAGAGAAGTAATCTACGTTTTAATTTACGATCAACCGACAATATGTGCACAGATATTTTATGCAACAGACACATTTTCAAAATATTAAGCTTCGAGTCAATGATATTATATATTAAAAGAGGTGCGTATGTTACATACGCGCCAAACGTAAGAACCAAATCTCCCCCAATTGTAGCACTTTGCAATCATTTCGGCCAAAACAGAACAACGAGCACACGCTGTCAAATCTCTATTTTTAATTAATAAATGATAACAATGCCGTCGTGCGTATATAGAAAATGCACAAACTATCAAGCAAACATGAATAAAGAATAAGGGATCTCATACCACACGTGAGTAACAAATAAAATAAAATATTTGAATAAAAATACCATTCAAATTACTTATAGAATAATATTCTCGAAGAAAACCCAGGTCAAGCAAAGAAAAGAGACAACATACATATTCTATCACAGGTGCGACAATACATCCAGTACACGTGTTGTCATTTTAGATAGCTATCTCTTTTACTCTCGTAGTTTTTGTATCTTCTTTCTTACAGCATAGGTAGATATGCGGTTTTGTAGGTTTATAAATACAGCGAGACTGTGTTTTGCGCGCCATTTTATATAGACGTAACATATATATGGTATAATATCATTGCTTCGAGTAGTATTAGCGTCGTTTCCTATTTTAAAGACAGATTGCTAAGAGTCGCGCGAAACTGTATGACCCGCACCCGTATTAGCTAAAAACAGCGACAGCAGCTATCACGCATTTAAGGATTCCCAGTGGACAAGAGCCTGAAATTGAAAGCCGAGGATGCAGTTTTTAGTTCATTGATCGTCCAACAGACGTCAGCGATCTTCGCCTGCTTAATCGCTATCGTAATACCAAAATGACGTTTGAGAACGGCGTCTGTGCGATTTACGCCTGTCGCAAAGCGTCTGCGACTTACGTTATTAGCCCGCCGGGCATCGAATTGTTGCAGCACCTACTGTTTTCGAGTAACATATTAGCGGCAATCGCGCGATACATCCCTTAGAATTTCCAACCAACCCTAAATCACAATAATTCTCTAAAGCTTTACAAATAACTTTTAACATTATGGTGTCTTCCCATCGTTATCGGTCAGCACAATGGTAGAAGAGGCGCGCCTCTGTTTGCTTCCATACTTATTTTTATCGCCTTGTTTGATCGGACGATATAATCGGAGGATTCAATAACGGTCACTAAATAACATTCGATAGCGTTTGTCTGGGTTCCATTGAGCAATCATTTATCGGATAGTTTAAATATAACTTCCCTGGGTTGTCTAGAAAACTATAGAAAGAACTTGTCACGCTTTCCTAATGCGAGGTTTCAGTTCGCAGTCTAATCAGATATTAGTGAATGTAGATATGTAATTTTATTTCAAATAAACTAAAATAAACGTGTGGTGCCGGCTTTGCCGTGTGGTGCCAGCTCAGAATACCACCACTACATCTTCTCCCGTGGGTGTCGTAAAAGTCGACTAAGGGATTAACCGGAGGATCGGCAGCAGCGTCCTTCGAGCACACAACAACTCAACTGCGATCGCCAACCCGTCTGCCAAGCGTGGCGATTATGGCAAGACCGCTGAGCACACTACCCACCCATATCGGTTGCTGTGGTGATCTTTGGGAGAGGCCTGTCCAGCAGTGGACTTTCTTCGGCCGAAATGATGAGATAAGTATATAATTTTATTTCAAATAACCCAAATAACTGGCACTTATGAAACGTCGGAAATTAAGTTGCACGATTCCAACAGGTTGGTCTTATGGAGTAGAGCTGGCAATACTCTATCAATACTCTTTTAAAATAATTCAGATTACAATGTTGATTCATTCAAATAATGGTAAAACATCTAACGAGTTTATGAAGTAAGTGGTATTTGTTTTAGAAGTTACACTCATGATGTATATATGTCAAATGTCTATACGCAACTAAGCTATCGAAGGACTTATATGCTGGCCACGCACGGACCTTTTTTCACGATGAGAAAGGTTAGGCCTCTCAGTCCACCTCGGTGGCCTTTTTTATGATTTCTTTTTATTCATGTCGAGTGGAAATTCTACATGGAACTTCCTCCGCCCCAGGGAAGGGAGAAGGGGTATGCTGGACTCCTACCGGCTAAAACCACTGAAGTGGTCATCTTCGGCATCGAAGGGGGGCTCCAGGTCCTCGTAAGATCACACTAGAGCCGCCCATTCGTGCCACGCCTTTAAACTGACTGTAAAGCGGTCACGCCTCAAGCGGAGGGAAGGCGACTGTGAAAAGGTCACCCCCCAGGCTCTTCTCGGGGAGATTGTAAAGGTTCCCCCCAAGCCTCGCTTTGCGCTATGCTGCGCACACGGTGGCACGTGATCACGTGCGCACCTCCATCTTCCCGGGGGTCACTCGGTGTGAGCATGCTGACTCCCCAATTGGCGAACTATACCATTGAGAACTTTTTGGAGCCCCCTCAGGTGTACAGGTGTCCCATGTTTCCTTCACCGTTAACGCAAGTGATAATCAAATTCTGAACCGCACATGAATCCAAAAAGTCAGAGGTGTGGGATTTCGACAGACTTAGAAGAGTTTTAATGATTTATTTAGGACTTCGTTAGAATTAAAATTAAATTTATTATATATAATTAGTCGTTAAAATTAATTGGCTCCGGAGCGTTAGTTCTCGAAATCCCGGAGCACCCTGCCGCCTGACGAGTATGGCCGCCCAGGTGTTTTTAGTTTTTCCCAAGCTCACAAGCTATCTAGAACCCCTAAGTTTGAAGAAAGACTTTGCCTCCTTGTGTGTGTTCTAACGTACAAGCGCATTGGATATTGGGTTCGAGCGGCATGTAGCCGCACGTTGTGGAAATATACGGGGGGGGGGCTGTGTTCAGCAGTTGGACCTCCTTTGGCTGATATGATAATAATTAATTATTGCACAAACACATCAACAGCAATTTCCATATAGATTCATAGGACACCTTAGATTCTAAAAGGTTGAGTTCCAGTCAAATGAAAGCAGCTCTTGTTCAACTAAACTTCTGGTCAATCGTGATAAAAACACTGCAGTAGGCCCGGCCATCTGGAACTAGATGTGATGAAGAGGAAATAAGTCTAATCCATAATCATATTAAACATCAGACTGTAGTTTTATTTTCTTTTTATAAATAAAAGTTGCCTCGCATTAGGATTTCTCCTGTGCCATGGCCTCGTGGGTACGTTTACAGACATAAATTCTACACACAATACACCCAGAACTCGAACATCTACCTGCAGCTCATACAAATATTTGTTCCGTGCGGAAATCGAACCCGCAACCCGGAGCGTAGCAGCTGACTGTATCATCCACTGCACCAACCGTGCCGTCAAAAACCGATACCAATGTTTTCCGAAGTCTACATGGAGATTCAACATATATGTCTTCAATGGTCTTTATTCAGCTTGTGTCAATAGCTAGTTGTTATCACTGACAAATAAGTTAAAATAACAGTTGTGGTATACAATGACACATTGTACACGTGACGTCATATGTACCAACTATTGATTTCTCACAATGAAATCATTTGATTGTTATCTATCTGGCTTTGAGTAAATGGTAAGTGAAGGATTGTTAGCATAAAATATGTGCACTGTATACTGGCCTCTTTTTGAGAATTTTTGTTTTACGTTTTATGATTAATTGTGCGAACACATGTTTAACGCCTTTTCACCGACTTCAAAAAGGAGGAGGTTCTCAATTCGATGCGTATTTTTTTTGTATTATTTTATGTATGTACACCGATTACTCCGAAATCTCTAGACCGATTTGAGCGATTCTTTTTTTAATAGGTGCAAAATGCTTTCGAATTGGTCCCATATAAATTTCATTACATTTGATTGAGTAGTTTTTTAACCAGCTTCAATAAACAGGTTAATTTGACTGCGCTTACCTAGGTGATGTCTTCATCACGGGTTGGCGATCGCAGTTGAGTTGTTAATGTACTCGAAGGACGCTGCTGCCCATCCTCTGGCTAATCCCTTGGTCGACTTTTACGACACCAACGGGAGGAGATGGGGTGGTGGTATTCTGATCCGGCACCACACGGCAGGTATAGTAAGGATAGTCCATCGTTAATATAAGTTACTATGTTTGTATGCGTCGCTGCCGACTCAAATTCACAACCCTTTAAAAACACAAAGCGAACTACGCCTTACAAATCGGCAACAAATCAATTTAATCTATCCACTAGAGGTCGGGGAGAGGCGACAATTATCTGTTATTCATTGTAATAATATCTTGCTTTGTTGGGGGGCGCGCTATCGGGGGTCGCCAGGACCATAAAAATGAGCTTATGCCTCCAGTCTAACTCGAGCAGGGTGAATATAGAGCTGTTGTTGCGAATTTGGATTTAATTGTGCCTCTGTTTGTTTCAGTTTGTGTCCTTTATGACAGATATCTACGTTTTGAACTTTCGCGAATACATTATTTTCAGACAATATCGGGCCTATTCGCGAACAGAATATCTAAATAATATTTTGACTAACCTCGACGTTTCGATTAATTGCATTGATAGTGATCTCGAGTAGAATCACGAGGTTAGTCAAAATATTATTAAGATGTTAATCTGTGGGTAAATAAGTTATGTATAATGCTTTTTTAATCACACAATGATGCGAAATAGTTTATTGATTAGTTAATATATTTTTAAAGTCATCATCATCATCATATCAGCCATAAGACATCAACTGCTGAACAAAGGCCTCCCCCATAGATTTCAATAATCGTGTCATCATTTTGGGGGGTATTTGCCAGTACTCACAACGCTTGGCAGGCGGGTTGGTGAGCGCAGTATGGCTAATGTTCTACAGAAGGGACGCTGCCGCCCATCCCTCTGGTTTAGAATCCCTTAGTCGCCTTTTACGACATCCACGGGAGGAGGTGGAGTGGTGTTATATGTTTAATCCGGACACCAGACAGATTGTAACTGATATGTAGTCATAGTATTGTGTACGTACCATAGTTTAATGGTATTAAAGCAATATGATTAGCTGTTACGAATGACCATGCGGTTACCGGCAACGAATAGATCACCTTTACTGATGGGTGTCGTAAAAAGTGACCAAGGGTTGGCAAGAGGATTAGCAGCAACATCCTGTGTGCTAATACTGCGATGACCAATCCGCCTGCCAAGCGTGGTGGTTCTGGCAATATCGTCGATGGCTGTTAATTGTAGTGGCCATTGGGAGGTCCATATGCAGCAGTGGACATTTGGGCTGATGAAAGAGAGAGAGAGAGAGAAACGAACGATAGTTTAATGACGGCACGGTTGGCGTAGTGGCTGTTACAGTCGACTGCTGCGTTCCGGGTCGAGGTATCGATTCCTGCACGGAGCAAATATTTGTATGATCTGCAGGTAGTTGTTCCGAGTCTGTGTGTATTGTGTGTCTGTAAACGCACCCACAACAGGAGAAATGTTAGTGTGGGGCAACGTATTAAAAAAACAATATTTTGAATTAGGTATGAATAGAATAAATAATACAAATCGACCGAACCGATAAATATTTTAAAATCTTTTGTAGTCACCGGAATAGGGCTAGATAATCACGCATTCTTTAAAAAAAATACTGCATGTGTTTTAAGTTGTTGTATAATTAAACTTTTAAACTTTTTCACTATGCTGTAACACTTAGCCTTACACTCGTCGAATTAACATTTCTATATGAGATCGAACAGTAAGAATTAATTTGTAAGGGTTGAATTTATTAGCGGGGCGTAAGGCCGCGCGCACGCTACCCGTCACAATTTATTTGTTATATCTCATTTAATCGCTTATTGTGCGCAGAGATTTAATAAACTGTAATAAATATTCATAAGCACATCAATCGCACTTTGACGTTTATTGTTTCTGATGGGTGAAGGAGTCCTAATGAGTGACCTTTGCTTGGGTAAAAATGACTAAAAAACAGCCGCCCATTGGTGCCACGCCTTTAGGCACATCACGGAGGGGATGACTGTAAAGCGGTCACCCCCTCTAGCGGAGGGAAGGCAACTGTAAAAAGGTCGCCCCCCCAGGCACTTCTCGGGGAGGATTGTAAAGGATCCCCCCAAGCCTCGCTTTGCGCTGTGCTGCGCACACGGCGGCACGTGACCAAGTGCGCACCGCCGTCTTCTCGGAGGTCACTCGGTGTGAGCACGCGGACTCCCCAATCTGCGCACCCGTGACCCCCGAGGCCCCCCACCATGTAGTGACGGTAACGGTACCGTCAGGTAAGGGGCTCAGGCGTGTTGGACTTGGGTGCCGGGACGGTTGTTGCCCCGGCGCCGTCTCGTCCTTCTCCGTGCGGGATCAGCTTTCTCCCGATCCCGCTGAGGTGAAATACCTAGAGAATATTTTTTTTTTGGAAGTGCGCGGTAAGTGGTATGTATATCTTCATGGGCCGCCGGGTACATTTCATTCAACCTTTCCCCCACTTAAAGGTCTGAAACGTATCAACGATTTGAGTGGAGTTGGAGATCTTTGAATGCGGCAGTAATCACAGTCTTATTATCAGGTGACAGGAAAAACGATTCGTCCTAACAACAAAACAAAAAAAAGCCAAGTATTTAGCTTGTACTCTCAAGTATCCACTTGGTTCCTCTAACAGATAAGGTTAGCTGGAGATGATCATCACCAATATTATTTTCTAGTAAAGTTATTTGGTACTAGCTGTGCCCCGCGGTTTCACCCGCTGTTTAATTTAAATGAAATCGGATATTTGATTATTTAAGCATATAGGAAGATATATTGGGTTTCATTCTTTTTAATTTTCTAATTTAAAAGTAGCATACGTTATTCCTTATAACATCAGCTATGTGACAGTCCCTTCAAAATCGGTCCAGCCTTTTCGGAGGAGTTCAGTGACATACACACGTACAGAAGAAATTAATAATAATCCGCCGATAAAATAAATCGGATTATTCATAAATAATTTAGTGTACTTGGGCATAGACAGTTGACATATAGCAGAGTATGTGGTGTGGTGCCGGCTCAGAATACCACCACCCCATCTCCTCCCGTGGGTGTCGTGAGAGTCGACTAAGGGATTAGCCGGAGGATGGGCAGCAGCGTCCTTCGAGTACATAACAACTCAACTGCGACAGCCAACACGTCTGCCAAGCGTGGCGATTATGGCAAAACCCCCCTAATGAGCCCACAACACACACCATTTCGGTCATTGTGGTGATCTTTGGGGGAGGCCTGTGCCCAGCAGTGGACTTTATTCGGCCGATATGATGATGATGATGAGAGTATATATATTGGATTTCATGGGATTTTTCTTTCGCGGAGACATCATTCTTTTTCAAAAATAAAAGTAGCCTAAGGTACTCCTTATAATATCAGCTATTTGCCCGTCAATATCGGTCCAGCCGTTTCGGAGAATAGATTTATTTTAAAAGATTCTCTTTTTGTTATAAGTACTGTATATACTTTCGTATTCATTAGTAAAAAGGCTGTTATTTTAACATTACAAACAGACACTTCAAACTTTATCTATTTGTATAGAAAATGTGGTAATTTTTTAACTTTCCTTATATTGAGATGATTTTAGGGCGTTGATCAAATCTCAACTCAAATATAAGTTAAAAAAAATTGCACTCCGGGACTGCCGACAGAAGTGAAAACTTATTTTGGCGCGTTAGGAGATTTTATCTCATCTAAAAATATGCGGACCGAGCTAAAAGAAGTTTTCACTAAAAAAATTCATCGTCTTGTTTGATTTCAGAAAGAAATAAAACTCCACATCTATATCTAATTGACACATTAGCCTTAAACATCCGGCGGCACGATTCTGTTTACACTTTTAATTGTATCGTTAAACGTTTGTGTGTTTTATATTATCTCGAGGAGCAGTTTATTTTCCAAGCTCGTTGAAGATTGAAAGGTTTAAAGTACAGAATCGACTCTATCACTATCTATCTCTCTCTCTGAATTTACTTTCGTCTTTAGGTTTTCGTTTTTTAAACGTTGCTCCACATTAGGATTTCTCCTGTGTCGTGGGTGCGTTTACAAACACAAATTCCACACAAAATACACCCAGACCCGGAACAACTACCTGCAGATCGTACAAATATTTGCTCCGTGCGGGAATCGGACCCACGACCCGATACGCAGCAGCCAACTATATCAACTACTGCACCAACCGTGCCGAAAATGTAAAACCCACAACCACATTTACTTGTTCTAAGGGAGGCTAGTATAGCTTCATTTATTTGCTTGTACATATTCTGTATAGTAGTATGTTACGTTATCATGCTTCATTATCTCAGCCAAAAATCGTCCACTACTGGACATAGGCTTCCTAAGATCACCACAACGACCGGCTTGAGTTTGTGTTGTGTGCCCATTGGAGAGTTTTGCCACAATCGCCACGCTTGGCAGGCGGGTTGCGATCGTAGTTAAGTTGTAAATATACTCCGTAACACGGTGCTGCCCGTCCTCTAGCTAATCCCACTGTCGCCTTTTACGACAGCCACGGGATGAGATGGGGTGGTGCTATACTTAGCCGTCACCGCAAGGCATCGTTAGCTCATACCACATGTTTCGACATGTTTTTAGTCAATACATTTATCTCGCTGTTTAGTTTAATTAACAGTGCTTGTCCCAATCATCTAATATCTTCTTCTTCTTCTTTTCTTAGATTATGCATTATGTAGAGTATTTTCCACAATTTCGCCAATGTCAAGGATAAGGCAACGGCGTACGGTGTTTAGAATAATGAATCTTTACGTATTCATAAAATATTTATCAAAAATGAAAAAAATCTATAAAATATGTGGGCTACGTCGTACGGTTCAATTGTTTTTTCTCAAATATTCCATGTCCAAAGTACATTTGATAGAAGGTTCTGACATTTCCGTATCTATACTAACATAATATAGTTGAAGAATTGGAAGGAAGGTTAAAGACTAATTAAGATTACGATACAAACCTAAGGAATCGATTAAAAAGAAAAAAATCAGAAAGAACGTTAGGTGAAAACGAAGTAATAGGGCGGGCCGGCGACGCGAAGCAGTGGCTCGGGAGCCGAGAGCGGCCGATGTCTATGCCAAAGTACTCTAAATTATTTATGAATAATCTCAATGAACTTTATTTTCAATTTTGGATATCATACAGGTATATATTTATATATACACACGTTTATGATATTTATATACATACTAAAATTCAATACATACAGACTATTGACCAAGATGCTGATAACTAAACATAAACTAAATAATAATAAAAAAAACAAAAAATAATATGTAATAAAGTTGCACATGCATTTAGGCGTCGAAGTACCTACTCCTCCTCATCGCTGTCAGCTGATAATCTTCCCAGAAGCCTATAAGCCGACTACGAATAGCACCAACCCATCTCATCCCGTGGGTGTCTTAAAAGGCAACTATGGGATTAGCCGGAGGATGGGCAGCAGCGTCCTTCGAGTATATTAACAATCCAACTGCGATCGCTAACCCTCCTGCCAAGCTGGCGATTATGGCAAAACCCCCCAATGAGCACACAAGACACCCAGACCGGTCATTATGGCTAGCAGTGGACTTTATTCGGCTGCAGTAGTTCGCACTATGCAACACGTAAAACTTTGATAGGTGAAGAAATATAGAATAGAATAGGATCATTTATTCAGTGATAAGGTACTAACAGACGCTTTCACAAACAAACGTAGGGAAATTTACTACATGATTTCCTCTTTTTTGTTCGTTGTTTTACAAATCTGGGTTAACAAATGGTTTAAAACAGCTCTGTACATTGAAAACCATTATGCAGCTATAGAATACGAATAATGTACAACTCGTACAATTGGTTTCCAGGGAAGTTACATGTGTAGAAAACTAACTACCGCCATATTATGTTTCAGTCGTCAATAAAATAACATATCGATATTTGTGGTATGAAACCCGATGAGAAAACTAAATAAATTGTAATTAGTTACTTCTTAAACAGGGGCTCATAACTTGACGCAATACATTGTGTCATCATCATCATATCAGCCACAGGACGTCCACTGCTGAACAAAGGCCTCTCCTTAGATTTCCACAACGAGCGGTCACATGCCGCCCTCATCCAACGACTCCTAGCAACCTTCACCAGGGGTGCAATTCCTTAAGGTCAAACATCCATACATCCTTCAATACGGAATTAAAATGACGGTGAAAAACCAATTTGGTATACGCTAAGACACGATTGAAGCTATTCAAGGACACGTTGCAGAAGGTAAGCCATGAGGACCAGACTTAGCGATTACCAAATTTGTTTTACACCGTTATTTCGATTATGTTTGCAAGGATGTATGGATGTTTGAGCTTAAGGAATTGCACCCCAGGTCGTCTGTCCACTTCGTTTGAGGTCGTCCCACGCTGCGTTTTCCGGTGCGCGGTCTCCATTAGAGAACCTTTGTGCCCCAACGGCCATCAGTTCTACAAGCAATGTGCCCCGCCCATTGCCACTTCAGTTTACTAATCCTTTCAGCTATGTCGACAACTTCAATTCTTCTACGGATCTCCTCATTTCTGAATCGATCTCGTAGAGAAATACCAGGCATAGCTCTCTATAGCTCGCTGAGTGACCTTGAGCTTTCTTCTGAAGCCGACAGTGAGTGATCACGTCTCTGTTTCATATATCATTGTTAAGTTTTGTCAAGCTAAGTGAATATTTAATTTTTTTTATAATGATGAATATTGCCCTGAGTATATTTTTTTTGTAATGTATCTTTTTTGTACCTCTTTTCGATGCATTTCTTTTAACCCAAAGGTTGGCTGGTAGAGAATGCCATATGGCGTTAAGTCCGCCTTGTGTACCATCATTGTGTATAAAAGTATAAATAAATAAATAAAATATTTAGCTAGTTTATATTGCGAGTAGACAATACCGACTGATTGTCGCAATCGTAAAAGAGACTAGAGATTCATCTAGCATTTGTCACTGGTATATATACACCAGAATAATATATATAGGTATACAGCAGTATAGATACATATACTGTTACAATATTATACTTTGAAAATCCAGTATCTGGGATGCCATCGTGTCTTCATTTGATAATGAGATCTATTTAATTTATTCAGTCCTTGACTTCTTAAAGAGGTCTTGACTCTGGGGCCAAGAGATTGGGTAACTTCACTGAAATAAATAAAAGAGTGGGTCGATCCTTTTGTAGGTGTGGAGATCACGGATAATTTCGTTATCAATTAATCATCACATCAGCCAAAAGACTGCTGAACAAAAAAAAAGTCCTCCTCCCACCGATTTTCGCAATTGTATCATCACTTTGGGGGGAATTTGCCAATATTCACCACGCTTGGCAGGCAGGTTGGTGAGCGCAGTTGTTTTGTTTTTCATCAGTTTTCTTTTTAAACGTTGCCCCTCGCTAGGGTTTCTCCTGTATCGTGGGTGCGTTTACAGACATAAATTCCACATACAAGACACCCAGACCCGGAACAACTACCTGCAGATCATACAAATATTTGTTCCGTGAGGGAATCCAACCCGCGACCCGGAGCGCAACAGCCGACTTTATCAGCCACGGCACCAACCTGCTCCTGTTCCACAGAAGGGACGCTGCTGCCCATGCCTCTGCTTTAAAGTCGAGGAGATGGAGTGGTACTATATTCTTAATACAGGCACTACACGGAATATCATCTGTTAAATAATAAATCGGGATCGGGAGAGTGCCGATCCCGCTCGGAGAAGGTGGACACGGAGCCGGGCTAATAACCGCCACGGCGCCCGTATCCAACACGCCTAAGCCCCCTGTCGTATTTATGTGGCGGGGGGCCTTGGGGGTCGCGAACACGCCTATTTGGGAATCTGCGTGCTTATCGAGTGACCCCCGGGAAGACGGCGCGGCGGTGGGCAGGTAGAGGGGGTGACCGTTTTACAGTCATCCTCTCCGAGATGAGCCTAAAGACGTGGCACCAACGGGTGGCTCTAGATGGAGATTATTTGAGTACCTGGAGCCTCCCTTCTGTGCCGAAGATAACAACTCCCGTGGTTTTCGCTGGTAGGAGTCCGGCAAGCCCCTTCGCCCTTTCCCGGGGCGAAGGAAGTACATGACGTATTTCCACCGGATCAATAAAAAAAGGTGCGCAAATAAAGTTCATGTTCTCAGGTTATCAATGGAATACCGTAAATTATGGAATAAAATATGATGATCATGATCTGCTGAATATAACACTAACAATTTATTTTGTTTTGTTAATGCAACTGTCATGACCTACATTGGCCGCTATTTATTCCAATATGACGTTCAATACGTTCTATAAGAAAATAAACAAAGAATGAAATCATAATGACTCTAAAACAATTAAAAGCGCAGAGTCAGCTGCACAGAGATGTGGCATAACTAAACAAATAAACTTTTTTGTTCCACAGATAACGTAGTACAGGTGTGTGGCTTTTGTTCCATGTTTGCACACAGATATGAAATTAAAAAAGATAATGAACGAGACCCGAAATTAAATAGTTTCGAGTTGTGCTGTTTACTTTACGAATGAAAGGTTAACTGTGTGTGGTAGGTTCCTTTAGATTATCTTGATTTTTTGTTGCAGTAGAAAAAGTAATTTGGGCTGGTAATTAAATATTTGCGTTGTGTTTAATTGTGATGTGATAAAAGGAGTCGTGAGATATCAGTTGCATACATTTACTTAGATGTAAGGCGAATACAGTAGAGCCAGAATAGGTGGACCTATACATACAAGTTTGGCATAAATAAAATAGGTCAAAAAACGTTCGTTATAAACAGTGATAGATTAAACTGAACTATTCCGTGTGGTGTCTGGATTAAGAATATAGCACCACTCCATCTCCTTCCGTGGATGTCGTAAAATGCGACTAAGGGAATCTAAACCAGAGGGATGGGCAACAGCGTCCCTTCTGTGAAACGGTAGCCATACTGCGCTCACCAACCCGCCTGCCAAGCGTGGTGAGTATTGGCAAATACCCCTCAAAATGATGACACAGTTGTGAAAATCTATGAGGCCTCTGTTCAACAGTGGACGTATAAATGGCCGATATGATATGTTAAACTATCCGTATACAAACGCACAAAATAATAATTACCATTGTTTTTACGCTTACTTGTGCACGGTTTAATAAGAAACTACGCTAAAGGTAATTTCTAATTTTCTGCTTCCAATAGAAATAGGTATTAGAGATCCACAAAAGAAAAAACAAATATGCAAATTAAAAAAGTATTCTAATAGAAAATTTGAATCGTGAAGAAAAAGAATGGAGCTGGTCACTTAAACAAAAACCGATTTAGAATTGTACTTGTTTAATAATTTTAATGTTTTAAATTAATGCTAGATGTAATTTAGAACGGTTAAAGGCCAGGGCTTAAAAAAGATGCGTTAAATTCAAATATGATTTAATTTAACGTTTTAAGCATTGTTACAATGATAACGGAATAATATATGTTTATCTACACTAATATTATAAAGAGGAATGATTCGTAATTCTGTATGTTTCTAACGAACAAACTCTAAAATTACAGGTCCGATTTAAAAAATTCTTTCACTATTAGAATGCTACATTATCCTTGAGTAACATAGGCTATATTTATTACTAGAAAATAATTGGGATCCCTACTAAAACTTCAATAATGTAATCCGAGGTGTAATTTTTTTTGCCATAAAATATCTTTCATCGCTTGCGCTGCGGAAACTATCGATGATAGAACAAAAAATGTTCTACAATGTTAAAGAACATATTAATATCTACAAAAAAGCTTTGGGATACCATATGTCCAACTATTGTAGTTATCTAACTATAACTTCATTTTTCTTATACGTTTACGTTTATCCCAAATTGTATAAAAAATAAATGTCCACCCGTGCGGAGCCGGGACGGGCCGCTAGTTGCCATTAAAAATATTGTTTCCATGGAATTTGTTTTAAAACTCACCTCAATCTCTTAGCCTCATCGATGAACGGCCTTTTCTCCATCTCAGTCAGCAGCTTCCACTCTGCCCCCAGCCTCTTGGATATCTCCGAATTGTGCATCTTCGGGTTGTCTTGCGCCATCTTACGGCGCTGGCCTCTAGACCACACCATGAACGCGTTCATAGGTCTTTTTATGTGGTCATTAGGCTGTTTACTCAACGACATTGTTAAATCAATTTTGACAGATTTTATTTTCAACTTTGTAACAATCAATTTTCGTCACACCGATTCTCCGCACGCATTATTTGCAAATCTTTACTTGTACCTGTATCGTTTCTGCTCTGTTTACATATATTTTTTGTTTCTAATTTATGCGTTACATTAAAATATATCGCAAACCGATTATTTCCCGCGCGCGTAGTGAAAAGCTCGTCGAAAGCTCAATGCGGCGCTTTTCTTGCTAGTGTCATGTTAACGGCAAACTCTGCCTTGTCCCCCTTGGTTTTCCCCCCTCTAAAGTGACTGGCCAATGATGGTTGGCCGTGGGCGGCCACTGGGCGCTGATTGGCCGAGAAATCGTTTGTCTCGCGCGCGTCAACAGGTAGTCGTCGCGTTCGTGTTTGCATGTTTATTAGCAAGATTAAATTTCTTTTTAAACCACAATCTTGAGGCAAAAAGAACGCGCCCGTTCGCAATCGAATGGAGATTCGATTTGGAGAGCGTAGCCGGTGATTTGCACAAATTAATTGTTGATATTAGAGCGAGTTCAGACTGTGTACTGGAGGACAGTATTAAATGCTTGGTTTATTGTTATGTTAAATGTTGGATTTGAAAGACGTACAAGTACTTACCTAATAAAAAAATGTGATTAGAATTTATCTTTTAATAAAAAAAAATCCACAGTAGTAATGTACTAAGTCCTTGACGGCACGGTTGGTGCAGTGGCTGATACAGTCGGCTGCTGTGCTCCAGGTCGTGGGTTCGATTCCCACACGGAACAAATATTTGTATGATCTGCAGGTAGTAAGTTGTTCCGGGTCTGGGCGTATAGTATGTGGAATTCATGTATGTAAATGCATCCACGACACAGGAGAAATCGTGGTGTGGGGCAAAGTTTAAAAAAAAATAATGCATTTTTGGAAAATCAATGTTAGTGCCTGTAAGATAGTTGTATTAAATACCTTCATTAAATGATTATTTTTTACAGTTTGCCAGAGTTCAGTAAATTTGTAGGTTAATTATAAAACTACGATAAGTAGTAGTGTGTGTAAGCTGTGTGGTGCCGCAGAATATCACCACCCCATCTCATCCTATGGGTGTCGTAAAAGTCGATTAAGGGATTAGCCGCAGGATAGGCAGCAGCGTCCTTCGAGTTCATTATCAACTCAACTGCGATCGCCAACCCGTCTGCCAAACGTGGCGATTATGGCAAAACCCTGCAATGAGCACACAGCACACACATATCGGTTGTTGTGGTGATATTTTGGGGAGGCCTGTGTCCAGCCGTGGACTTCATTCGGCCGAAACGATGAAGTAGTAGTAAGACCTCATGTCATAGTTTTTCGTCGTGCAACTAGAACGCACATTGACGTAGTGCTAAGTTCAGATTTTACCAACATAGATTTAAGTTACTATAGACTAACATAAACAGGTTGTGGTAAGCCTTCTGTATTATTATAATTATATATGTTAGTTTGTACCGTGTAGCTCTGGTCATCAATAGCGCTACCCCATCTCATTCCGTGAGTGTCACGGATGGCGACAACATGAGTTTGGAACCCAGTGCGTACCATTATGTACTTTGGGTTACCTGCCGGTGGCGGGTAAACTACCAACACAAGCATACCCAAGGAGGGTTGGTATCAGGCAGGTAGCCGACTGTAAAACCCTTTTTGCAAAAACCTTTGCAATATGTCTAACATATTTTGTAAGGTCTATCTATAGGCTAAAGTAGCCTTAAAATAAAGAGCTTATTATTATTATTAACCACACTGGCGTGCAGTAGTCAGCCACTGGGCAAGTAAAAGCGATACAAGAGATGCGCAAGCCGATGTTCTATTAAGTGCCATATAATTTGTGAAGATGCTGTTTCGTGTGGAGACATTTTGAGAAATCTTGTCAAGGCGGCTCTTTGTAAGTCAGAGATTGGTCCAATGTTACTCCCAATTACTTGGGAAATGCAATTAATTTGATTACTTCACTACTGGCAATTACAGTGGGGTGTTTGTTGAAATGGAAACAGGAGACGTCTGTTTTGCTAGTACTTACTTACTTTGTACTAATCGCCAATACTTAAGCTATGTTGGTTTTGAATTCATGTATCAAAACAGGCGATCCAGTCAAGAAATGTATGATGTATGTGAGCGGACAGCGCGATGTTGTTAGCGTGAATGTATTTTGTACCCTCAGTTAGTGGGAGATCACGTATGCAAAGGTTGAATAGTTGCGGAGCTAGCATTGAGCCCTGTGGGACTCCGTTATTATGTTATGCGACTTTTTTGGCTTCGTAAGAAAACCTTAAAGCAACGTTCACTTAGCATGTTTGAGATTGAATTTGCAACTTCTTTGCTATGAATTACAGACAAGTCATTGTAAATTAAGCCATCCCTCCATATAGTGTGGTACATAGCTGTCAGATCAATAAATATAGCAGTAGTTTTCATTAGGTTTTGAAAGATAGAAGTGCCCCCACCTAACGTTAAATTATGAGACGGAAAAATCTGAAAATAATTAAGGTGGTAGAATTCAAAAGACATTTCCAACGAAAATCATTTTTTGATGAAAGTTTTTGTAGTTCGCTATTAAGACAAGTTACCCATGAAAATATGTTTTATTTTCGACTAAAGAGCTCTTTGGGAAGCCACAGACGTACACTGAATTCATATGTAATTTGTTTTTACAAATAGGTGTCTATTAAATGTGCATGTCGTGTGTCGAAATGAATTTCATTAGATAAAAAATCGCCTTACGTTGCGGTCTTTATCAACAACTATCATATCACACGAACGTTTAGGCGTCAGAAGCTCTGTACCTCATCTCTAGATAATAAGACGGTAGATAAAAAAACGCCATCGTTTGTATTGGAGCCGCAAAAGGCTTGAAAGGTCTAACACCTCCGTTCGAATGCTGTGTTTGACATCGTCACTGGTGGTGGCACCTGGATATATTGTTACGAGACAGAAACCAAAAGATAATCTGCCATGGATGTTTCCATTCGAAGATTTGCCGACAAAAGTAAATAAGGGCAGAACCAGAGTCAGGGAAAAAGGTAATTGGCTCATTCCTTTGACGGACGGGTCATTTCACAACAATTGCAGAAGACGATAAAATGACTGTTACTGGAGATTAGTATGTTAGTCTTTCTTTACCGGTTGTCTTGGAAAATATTCGACAGTATATATATAGATTGTATCAATCACCATTGTAATCTCAATTATTTTAAAAGGGTATCCATGGAGTTTCTTGCTGACTCTTCTCCGCGAGATCGACTATTTGGAACCGTGCAACTTAGATTCTGACGTTTCATAAGTGCCAATATTTGGTTTATTTGAAATAAAAAACTTTGACTTCGAATGACAACGCTCCAGCTCAGTCCGCCAGACGAACGATCGAATATTTGTCTATGGAAGGTGTGGAATTAGTGAGCAATCCACCTTACAGTCCCGACCTGGCACCTTGCAACTTTTATTTATTCCCCAAAAAGGGATAAACTCAAAAGAATTCGCTTTACGAACACCAAAGACTCTGCAGCTGCGTTCGAAAAAAATGTGTAAGAGATCCCTAAAGAAGAGTAGGCTCACTGTTTCAGTCAGGTCAAATGATTCCATCGCAAGCGACGGTACTTAGAAAGGAACGGAGACTACTTCAAAAAACAATAAATATTTTAACAGGTTCCTACATCATTACGTTTTTTATTTTCTAAAAACTATGTTGTGTAGTTTTTGAGGAATGGGATATTTTTAACTCCCGTCGCAAATAGAGGGGTTAACTATGAGTTTAACGTGTGTATTTGTGTTACTGTGGCATCGTAGGTCCTAAACGAAACGCACGAAAGGTGACCTGATCTGGAGTGTTCTTAGCTAAGCTAGCTAAACACGCAGGTAGATGTAAATTAAAGTCCATTATAAAACAGAAGCTGTGTGAGAAGAGCCTATAACCTAACAGACTATTTGAACGACAAAAATGCTTGGGAGTGAACTACTCTGATATGGACATTCATCATTTCGGCCAAATGAAGTCCACTGCTGGACACAGGTCTCCCCCGAAAATCACCACAACCCCGATATGGATGTGTTGTGGGCTCATTGGGGGGTTTTGCCATAATCGCCACGCTTGGCAGGCGGGTTGGCGATCGCAGTTGAGTTGTTAATGTACTCGAAGGACGCTGCTGCCCATCCTCCGGCTAATCCCTTAGTCGACTTTTACGACACCCATGGGAGGAGATGGGGTGGTGGCATTCTGAGCCGGCACCACACGGCATGGACATTATTTTAATTATATTAATGGGCACAAGTACAAACACAGACATAATATATCATACAATCACCGATCCATCAAATATTTGGCCCAGTGGTGACGGCGTTGCTGGTTGCTACCGTCGTTGCCAAACTGGCGTGCAGTGACGTGGGTTTCAATTTTTCACTCATTCAGATCACTGATGAAATCATGATGAAACCAAACTAATCTCAAGCAGAATATAATAGATGTTACAAAAACCGCACACATCGTCATCCACTCCAATTTTAGTTTCATCGGTTTATCGATGATTCTGCCAATTTCAAGTTTTGATGAAACAATAATGCATTGTAAAAAAAAACAAAATAATATATAGCTCTTGATAGCAAAATGAAACTGATCTGGTTGAATAAAAGAAAAAACAATAATAGAGCAAAATCTTTATTTTTTACAAATCAAATCACAATAGTGACGAACATTAAATCTACATTAAGAATATCAGGAAAAGAAAGAACTTCTCTTCCTAATCGTTCTCCTTGCTTGGCAGATATCCTAAGTTTATACGTAAAACAAACCCAAAACATTGGACTCAAACACACATATCGCTCGGTCCCACATACATTGGTCGCAGACGGTATCCAATTTGCATGAGACAGGACCTGGGCACAAACAATTCACAGCTGAATGCTCACTAATGGTCACCTCTGTTTATAATTGTCGGCATACGTGCGTGTCCCTCAAACTATCTGGTATTATGGTATGAATAGATTTCTAGGTATGTGTGAATTTTTTGATATATATTTTTTTATTACGCGTGCTTCCCCGCGAAGTATAAACGACCTTTCTCTACTATCTCTATCTAAACCAATTATTGACACTTATAAAACGTCAGAATTTAAGAGGTCGTGGTTGGTATTTTAAGGAATGTTAAAGGAATGGAATGCATTTCATTGCTCCCTTTTAGCATGCATTAATCCTCATGGATACCTCCGCTCCGGATAAGGTGCATTGATTTTATGGTTCTAGATTTAAATTTGGTTTTTACTGTTTATAACCGTTTTCGTTGTTCGACCTTTTCAAACATCACGAAGAAGTACAGTAGACCGCAAGATCAAATTGATGTATGGCTCTTTCATAAATATTGTGAAAAAAAAACAATTGAACCGTACGACGTTGCCGACATATTTTTTTGAATATTTTCAGTTTTGAGAAATGTTTTATGAATATGTAAAGATTTATTAATCTAAATACCGTACGACGTTGCCTTACACTTGACATTGGCGAAATTGGGGAAGATACTCTACAGAAGCCATAATCTAAGAGAAGAAGAAGAAGTAAGTATTGTGATATACGCTGGTAATTTTATATCTACATTTATTTAGTATCTAAGTTAAGATTATATTTTATGGCTGTGATCAATTTTATTTTTGTGTTTACGTCCACTTTTATTTGGGCAACAGACTATATAAAACCGTGTTTATCAAAGTTACCAATAAATAGTGCAATTTACGCTAGCCGTGTTTCAAGCTACCATCTCCGTTTTCTGGCTTCTCAAGTAGTAGAAGTAGGTAGTATGTTGACTAAAGCGTTCTCATTAAGATATAGATTATCTTGATTTACATCAACATAAGTATGTACTTAGCCATTTTCGTTACATCACGAATCGTAATCAGCGATCACAAGGAAATTACAGCACGAACGGGTCGACTCACGAATGGTGTCATATTCATCACCGTTCAAATGTTTACGCATTGCGTGTGCCGATGATCCTACCTACTAATACATAATAAAAAATAAAAAAAATCTACAACATTCTTAGGATTGACAATAGATAGACGGATGAACTGGAAGGCCCATACGGATAACTTATGCAAAAAATATTGTAAGTCAGCGTATGCGCTACATAGACTTGCACCAGTTCTGAATAATGACGCTTTGTTGATGGCATATCATGGACTAGCTGAGTCAAACTTAAGATACGGCATCATTTTCTGGGGTAACTCAACCCAAAAAGATACTGTATTCAAAGCTCAGAAACGGTGCATAAGAGCGATGAATAAACTAAAAACTAGAGAAAGCTGTACACCATGTTTCATAAGTTCTAAAATATTGACTTTGCCGTGCCTTTATATATTAGAAACAGCAGTGTTTGTAAAGACGAACCCTGAGCTTTTTAAAAAACTATCTGATATTGTTAATCGCAATCGACGTGACAAAGATAAACTATGCATTCGCAAATCAAATACAACATTGATGCACAAAAGCATATTTTGCATGGGCCCCGTAATATATAATAAAATACCCAAGTAGTTTAGTAGGAAGTAAAAGAGTTAAACATAATTTTGTTTAAAAGATGGCTAAAGGATTTACTAATACGCAAGTGTTACTATAATGTCTCCGACTTCCTAAATGATAAAAGTGTCTACCTAACCTGATATCTGTTTGTGTTTATTTAACAAAAATGACATTAATATATTTTTTGACATTATCTCTATCCCAAGTGACGATCATATTTAATAAATTCATTAACGATTTCATGTCTTCTATAATAAAATAAATTACGATTTGTGTATGTACCCAAAAATATTTGCATGCCATATGGTAGAATATAGTGAACTGTATTAATATGAGATGTAACACCAATTTATTTACCTATATTCAGCGAATAAAGATTATTACTCATTACTATTACTATTACTTAAGGTTATCAGAATGAAGGTAATATGTATATACATATGTAAACATTTTTTTTTTAACATCGCCCCACACTAGGATTTATCCTGTATCGTGGGTGCGTTTACAGACATGAATTCCACATACAATACACCCAGACCCGGAACAACTACCTGCAGATCATACAAATATTTGTTCCGTGCGGGAATACAACCCACGACCCGGAGCGCAGCAGCCGACTATGTCAGCCACTGCATCAACCGTGCCGTCAAACAATCAACATTGTTCTTGCAATGTGTATTGTCCGGGTTAAGAATATAGTACCACTCCATCTATTGGTATTACAAACTTATGTCGACACCCTTGCTCCTTCCCATCTTCTAAGCACGGTTGGTTTTGCTGGCGCTGCCGCTGCTGCAGCAGAACTCCTCAAACGCGTGAATATAATAACCTGAGTTATTGTTTTGAACAGTTTAGGGTAGAAACGCTTGGGTTCAAGTGCACGTATCCTTTTCAAAGATATTGCCGGACGGTTGGTCGACAGTCCACGTGGCCAGAAGGCTGGCCTTTTATTTGGCCCAAGAATAAGCATTGACATGCAACGTGGCCAAGCTGCTGGTTTTCTGGGAACGCTACCAGTTTACAGCGACGAGGAGGAGTACTTTGACGCCTGAATGCCCACTTTTTGATCTTGTTTATTTAGTGTTAGCTTTATAAGGCATGCAAAGTGTGTATATTTTTGTAATAAAAAGGGACACCCGGATGAAACGAAGTTCCTTTTCACTATTGAAATAAAAAAGGCATTTTTTTTACATAAACATATACACACACACACACACACAACACACATACACACACACACATACACACATACACACACGCACACACACACACACACACACAGATATATATATATATAATAATGTCTTAGGTTTTCGCGAGTATTATACACTATAATAAAACATTTTTAAACGGATTCTATCGCGTATATTTTAGATTTTTGTTTTTGCTTTGCAGCATTCGTGGTCGCAGGATGACTAAGGTGACAGGCGTCATTACAGATTTTAAAAAGTTATTTTATTTTAACTACCGTATAATTTTAATCAAAAAATTTGTTTCGATTCACGCAGTAATCACTCACAGTGTCTTGATGTTTTTTACTAAACTCATTATGTGATGTTTTTTACACAATCTTTTGTACCTAATGGTTGTAAATAAACCCGATCTTACATAAATTATCGCTATTCTAATCTTCCATACATATAGTACTCGTGTGTAGCATCGCTTTGCGGCATTGTTGCGGTTTTATAATGGCGTGAAGGGAGGCAGTGTGCGAACCTATTGTCTGTTAGTAACGTTATGTTTCTTCTGTTAATATCGTCATAAGTATATTGAAATGTGATGTAGCAAGTAACTAATGTAAAATATAAGTTTAGAATACTAAGTATTAATAATAATAAGTGCCTAGGGGGGTGGCCTTTTTACAGTCTCCATACCGCCGTTAGAGGGGTTGACCACTTTACAATCATCTCCTCCGAGATGTGCCTTAACTTTGAAAAGGTCACATTAGGATACGCCCACGTTTTGAACCCACATATCGGTGCTTAAGAAGCGGGTCCGTAAAGCGAAACCTCTGGACCACCACGACACATTCAACATGCATATTTTTAAAGTCATGAGGAGATTAAAAACAACATAATATGCAGATAATATTTTATACAAAATGTGATTATGGAGGTGTCGCCCATTTGATTGGCAAGCGAACGTGAAATTGAAACAGAGCGTCCGACATGATTCGGTTACTGGCAGGTCAGCGTACACTCGCGAACAGCTGTGATAGTCACTTGTTTCATAAAAAGGGAGAGGTGTCTTATGGACACTCGGTTGGAACGGAGTTCCTTTCGCTATATCTTTTTTGTGTCTGTATTCATCATCATCATCATCATTTTAGCCAGTTATACATCCACTGCTGAACAAAGGCCTCCCTCATAGATTTACTAATCGCTTCATAATTTTGGGGGGTATTTACCGATACTCACCACGGTTGGCAGGCGGGTTGGTGAGCGCAGTATTACTGCTCTTCCACAGGAGGGACGCTGCTGCCAATCCCTATGGTTTATGTCCCTTAGTGGCCTTATACGACATCTAACGGGAGGAGATGGATTGGTGCTACATTCTTAATCCGGACACCACACGGATGGTGTTTGTACGAAGTAATGATTAAATAAAAAATAAAGAGTCAGTATAAAATAATTAAACGATTCACGTGAATAAACGGGAATAAAGTTGGTATTGCAGATACATTTCTGGAATGTTAGTGAAAAAAAAGATGTCACTTTTTTATTATAAATAAATGAAAATTGTACAGTTTTTATCCTGCATGCTGCACGCTATTGCTCGCACAATTTATCACACAGAAATAATAATTTAAATTTATTCATACTGATGAAAAAGTATATTTAAACGCTAAAAATATAAATATTTTTGCTTATTCTTGAAATTGACGGCATGCTTAATCGATTGAAAAAAGTTTTAGTTTCCTTGGTGATCGGCAAGTGCCTCAAAAATCACTGCAAAAAGATGTCGGCTTTTTTTGTCGTTTTTCATTGATACACTTTTTTTGGTCAAGCCCCTCAGCCCGCAAAAATCGGAATCAGAATGATAACGTGATAAGGTACTCCGTTCCAAAATTAATAATAATATAAAACTAGAATCAAGATTGACCTATAGCTTGATTATTTTCGTTAACGAATGCTATATTATTTTGTTTAATGTTAAAATTATATAATATTACATTTCCCATTAAAAAAACAATTGGTAGTCATTACCGCTTTGTTAGCATGAATTTGATTTTAATATTATTATGTCTAATATTTATTTTAATTTTAATTACAACTGTACAACCAATAACAGTGACTAATTTAGATAATATTAATAATTAATAAATACATTAGAACAAGATGGATATGTATAATACATGCGTGGTAATTATGGCAAAACCCCCCAATGAGCCCACAACACACCCATATTGGTCGTTGTGGTGATCTTTGGGGGAGGCCTGTGTCCAGCAGCGGACTTCATTCGGCCGAAATGATGAAAAAAAAAGATGAATAAAAGTAGCCTAAGTTATTCCTTATAACATCAGCTATCTGCCAGTGTCTATCTGTCTAGCCGTTTCGGAGATTAGCGGGAACAAACAGACAGACAGACAGACAAAAAAAATGACAAACGGACACTTCAATTTTATTTATTTGTATAGATTTGTGTATCCGTGTGGTGTCCGGATTAAGAATATAGCACCACTCCATCTCATCCCATGGGTGTCGTAAAAGCCGACTAAGGGCAGCAGCGTCCCTTCTGTGAAACGGTAGCCATACTGCGCTCACCAAACCGCTTGCCAAGCGTGGTGAGTATTGGCAAATTCCCCCCAAAATGATGATACAGTTGTGGAAATCCATGGGGGAGGCCTTTGTTCAGCAGTGAACGTATAAATGACCGATATGATGATGTATAGATGTAAACAATTGTTGGTGAGCCAATAAAAAAAAGGCCTTAAAGTCAAAGTAATTTTCGCTAAAATATGGGTACAAAGATGGTATTTAAAGATTTTAAGCTGCCACATATTGACCATTTCTGGTATGCGAATTAATATTATTTATACATCATACTATAGCTGCATGTAGTTTAATGCAAGTAATAACTGTCATTAGATACTTTAATAATAGTTTCAGAGACACTGTAGAAAACAAAATAAACACTTCGGTATTCCCTGTTACTCACTACTATTAATTCAAAATACATCATTTTTCCGTTCGACATCAGTTACAGTTCATATACTCGTATATCGGATGCGCTACAATAATAACAATAATTCAAATATTTTAAAATAGATGTTTTCAATAATACCCATGTCATCAATTAAAACCTAATGTTACAAGTAATACAAAATACAAAAATAGCTAGTTCATTTACCAATTTCCGTTCATCGGATAAAATACAAATAATAACAATGTCATCAACAACAATCTGTAATACGTTATTTATAAATGAATATAAAATGATAAGAATTAATTCAAATTCAAATTCTATCTATAATAATAAATAATATCCATGTTATCAAAAACTTAGTCGTGTACATTGCTTACAAATGCTCATTATTGATTTTACCTGTCCAAATACTCTTGGATGCTATAAAAGCATTTCACTAACAACCATTTACGTAATTTATTTTTAAAATCGTGAAGAGTTAACTCTTTTATTACATTTGGTAATTTGTTGTATATTTGTACAGCCATTGGATAACAATTTTTCTTGTATGGCAAGAGTAACCTATCAGGATACCTAGTATTGAAGTTGCAATACTGGCCAAATGTATTAAACAAATTATGATTTGATTTTACAACTACGCAAGATTCATATACATAAATGCATGGCAGAGTAAGCAGTTTTAGTTGGGTGAATAATGGCTTACAGGAAGTCAAGGGTGATACCCTGCACAGGGCACGGATGCATTACTTTTGTGCCACAAATAGCCTATTAAGCTACTAGATTACTTATGTCGTCAGGTACGGTGTCGCTTGTTTGCTGTACTTGTCATATTTAAGAAATCCTGCGACGCAGCGTAAGTTGGGTTTCAATTCCGTAGTGACGTCATGTTTGGTTGAAACTAACGACTAACTACTGTGTTTACCAACACGAACCAAGTTCGCTATACATAATCAGGCCATTACTGTCCCACTGCTGGACACGGGCCTTTTCTCACGATGAGAAAGGTGAGGCCTTAGTCCACCACGCTAGTGCAGTGCGGGTTGACGGACTACACACGGTGTGTGTTGAGAGTTGAGAACGTTTTGGAGCTCTCTCAGGAGTGCAGGTGACCTCACGATGTTTTCCCTCACAGTTAACGCAAGTGATAATAAAATCCTGATCCGCACATGTCTCCGAAAAGTCAGAGGTGCAGGCCAGTATCGATCTCAGATCTTTCTGTAAATCCAATGATGTTAATCACCATCATCGCCATATCAGCCAAAGGATGATAACTACTGAACAATTTTCGAGCGGTTACATACCGCCATCATCCAACGACTCCCAGCGACCCCAGGCCGTCTGTCCACCTCGTTGGAGGTCATCCTATGCTGCGTTCTCCGTTGCGCGGTCTCCACTCGAGAACCTTTTGTCTACCTGGGACAAACTGTTCAGGTCCAACTTCGAGAAAGAGGTCAATCGTCGAATCCGTCTCGGCTGGGCAGCGTTCGGGAAACCTCGCAACCTTTTCGTCAACAATACCGCAATGCCTCAAGACGAGTCTTTATCCAACGTCCCTCTTCCATACAGTAATGACATATGGAATAGAGACGTGGTCAGTGGTCACTCACTATGAGCCTCATAAGAAAGCTCAAGGTCATTCAGCGAGTTATGGAGAGAGCTATGCTTGGTAATTTCTCTACGAGATCGATTCAGTAATGAGGAGATCCGTAGAAGATCTAAAGTTACCTACATAGCTGAAAGGATTAATAAACTGAAGTGGCAATAATGTTATTATCTAAAGATGTATTCAATTTAATGTAATCAATTGCATAATAAATGCTAGCTTTACCACATTTTTCTATGCCAGTTAATGGTGAAACATTTAGAAAAAACTCCTGTATTGACTGTAACATCATATAAACCATGTTTCTAGCAAATAAACTACTTTTACTTTTTACATAAAAGAAGTCCTGCTAAGCCACGTGAGTGGGACTTCAAGTCCTTAGTGACGTCCGTTTGATAAAACTTCATCACTATGTTACCAACGCGAACCGAGTTCTTTTTTATTCAAGCGTTTTGTATCCACGTGTACGATAACAATCCGGCGTGGCGGCCACAATATCGCGTTATGTACCGTTTTGCCGCGTCACCGCGTCCTCGCCGCAGGGTGCAGACGGCCAGCTACCCTCTGTGCTCTACAATACTGCCGCTTTATCGCGCCTATGTTATATCAAGACATATACGGTTTAATAGAGTATATAATCAGAGCCATTTAGCTAGGTAGCCTTCATAAGTCTGGGTACCGAAACTATATACGTAAACGTACAGATAAATACGTTTTTTGTATGAGTTTTCAGCTAGATTATTTTAATTACTGTGCTCTGGTTTGAATAGAATAAATGTATGCTCTGTTTTTTGTAGCTAGTAAATTGGTAAAAGAAAACAACGTAAATACGTCCTCAATTCTTTGGCAGCATCATCTCTATGTTAATCATTCCAATAATAAGTTATTTATATGTGTTTATATTATTATTGTATGGTTTTATTATTATATATGTACGTGTATTTATATGTATTTTTTCAGATTATGTCAACGAATTAAAAATCTTGCGTAAATTGCCTTTCGCTATTTGACTACTCACAGTTACACTGTTTGTGCACTTACCATGTTTTGTCTCTGCATCACCCTAAGGTCTGGTAGAAAATACATAATGGCCTTAAGTCCGCCTTTGTACAGTTTTAGTGCTTAAAGTAATAATTCTATACAAATAAATAACATTAAAATATCTGTTTGTAATATCAAAATAACAACTTTTTACTAAATGCATATGCGGTAAGTGAAAACAATAAATAAAATCTCTGGACTCGCGACACCGTTGCGAGACGCAGCTATAGTGTGTGCATATATGCATGTACATATAGCAGACCGCGAACGCGTCTAGATAAATAAAAAATAAAAAAGAGTGCAACCCGTAATTTTTGGGTGTCTGTTTGTTTCCGCTAATCTCCGAAACGGCTGGACCGATTTCTACGGGACTTTTGGCAGATAGCTGATGTTATAAGGAATATCTTAGGCTAGGCTAGGCTTTTATTTTAGTAATATAATTAGGGTTCCGCGCAAAATAATTAAAACCCATGAAATCCAATATATACGAGTATACTCTATGTCAAATGTCTATGCCGAAGTACTCTAAATTATTTATAATAATCTAATTTATTTTAAATTAAACGGCGAATGAAAGCTCGGTTCCCAGCTAGTAAATAAGTAAAATTGCTAGGCATAAAATACTAAATCTAAACTAAACTTATGTCTCGAGGTGACGAGCGCTAGTTCTGGGTGAGCATTACACTTGTTATGGGCAGGTGTGATGCCACCAGGCGAATGACTCGCTCGTCTCATCACTGAGTAGTTTATAAAAAAAACTGGACAAGTGCGATTAGGACTCGCGTGGAGAGGGTTCCGACGTTGCTGAATATATTGTCTTTTGTTGAATGCGAAAACCTATGGGAAGTCTATGGTCTTAAAATTACATGGGAAATCTTTCAATATTGTGCGTACAAACTTACGTTTGCGGTTGGAATATATGGCAAAACATGTTTTTCAACTACTCTATTAAGTTTGTTCTTGGGGTAAATTATTGGTACAAGACAGAATTCAAGAATAGACAATATATTCAGCAAGTTTGGAACCCCTATCCACGTGAGTTCAACTCGCACTTGTCCGGTTTTTCGGAGCTACGGTAGAATCTGTCTCTGTAAGAAGCTCTATATTCAAAAATAGTGCCGTATGTACTACAATATTTCTGTTTTACCCGAATAGTAGAGTTAACATACTTATCATATTTTGGTGAAGTAACTGTATCATTAGAACATAGAGCTTTTGTGTTTTTCAAACATTGGCCCACAGCACCCTCTCTACTGTGTCGTGGCTACAGTTTATGGATATAAATTGCACATGCACAAACAATCAGACCCGAAACAACTATCTATAGATTATACAAATATTTGTTCCATGCGGGTATCAAACCCGCGACACATTGGACAGAAAACCAATCGCTTGGCCACTGCGCTAACTATGCCGTTAAAACAACAATCTCCATGATTACTACACTAGCCTTTCAACCTACGTACTACAGACAAACAGAGACTACAGACTACCCCAAGAAAGGGCAGTTGACACGTAAACAATAAGTGAATGGTGGTTTGTGTATGGGTCATCGTTATTGCAGCTTGGGGCTAAGAAGATACGTGTACGGGCTACGATTGAGATCAAGATTGTATTATTGTGGTCTGTGGGACACGTAATTGCATTGTGTTTTTTTAGTAACGAGGTAATTTCTTAGTTTTTCATCGTATTAATAAATTTCCTGTCCCTTTGTTGCCAACTAAAAACTATTGGGCATAAGAGACTAATTCAATTAATATCTCTAGGTGACGAACTCAGTGTGGCCATGTAGAACTAGTACTGGGTATTATCACATTGTTAAAAAGAAGCGTGACGTTTTGTACCAGGTTAACGTTGTGACGTAACGTAACGTAACGTGTCGGATTGTCATTAGTGACTAGGATAACTTTATGACATCCTGGCGGAGATAGATGCGTGGGTCTACGATCAGACCCGCTCCCTCCGCCAGAGCGGCAAAGACGCGCCTCCAGGGGCGTTGGACAGGCTGAGGTAGCTAGCTCGGCGACGCGCACTTTGAAAATGGCGTCACCAAGCGCGTCGTCGAGGCCGTCCTGCCGCTCTTTGGAGCCTGGCTCAGAAGGAGCGGGTGCGTCACCTACCACCTGACGCAGGTGCTCACCGGGCACGGTTGTTTCGGTGCATACCTGCACAGGATAGGACACGAGGCCACGGCACAATGCCATCATTGTGATAGCGACCAGGACACCGCACAGCACACGCTCGAGGCGTGCCCTGCGTGGGCCACCGAGCGGTATATCCTGGTCGGTTGGATCGGGCAAGATCTCTCTCTGCCAGCAGTAATGTCGGCAATGTTGACAGAGCACGAAAACTGGAATGCAGTGGTCTCCTTCTGTGAGAGCGTCATGCTCCAGAAGGAGATCGCAGAGCGAGATCGGGAGAGGGCCGATCCCGCTTGAAGAAGGAGGAGACGGCGCCGGGGTAACAACCACCCTGGCGCCTAACTCCCATACGCCTGAAACCCCTGCCGTTGCTATAAGGTGGGGGACCTCTGGGTTCGCGGAGATTGGGGAATCTGTGTACCCACAACAAGCGACCCAAGAGAAGACAGTAGCACGCACGTGGTCACGCGCTGCCGTGGGCAGCTTTGGGGGATCCTTTACAATCCCCCCGGGGGAGGGGTGACCACCTTACAGTCACCCTCTCCCTATATTTTAAAAACGTTGCCCTTCTCCAGGATTTCTCCTGTGTCGTGGGTGCGTTTACAGATATGAATTCCACATACAATACACCCATACCCCGAACAACTACCTGCAGATCATACAAATAAAGAAATGTATAAAATATAATAAATGATCTTGTATCGTTATTTTGGGGGGATTTTACCAGTACTCACCACGTTTTTCAGGATGGTTGGTGAGCAGAAAATGGCTGCTTTTGTGTAGAAGGGATGCTGCTACAAATCTCAGTAAAGTCCTTTAGTCACCATTTACGACATCCACTGGCGGAGATGGAGCTAATAAGTGTATTAAAAAGAGAATTCTGATGTTACATAAAAAAAACACCTTTGTTGGATCTCACCATGGGACGAATGCAAACTCGGAGGCCAGATCAGACCATTTCCCTCACCATTTCGATAAAAAAAGTATATCATAAGGAGATATATTATGAAGCATATAAATTGCAGGGCAGCTTCTGGCGAAGTGTATGTGAGTAGCGACATTGCGTACCCGAATGTCCCGGAGTTGGGCAGGGCCTCGTCTCTGGCTTTCTCCTATGGGTTGGCTTTAGTGGACCCTATAAGTACCCATAGGTATCTCAACTCTGGCTTGGCTTGGTTGGACGATCGATCACCACACTGGCTTACTACGTAAGGGTGATTTCAGAAGATCAGATCTAGGTTTATCACGATGTTTTCCTTAACCTACAGTCAGTAATATTTAAAAAGCAAGTCCGGTAACCTCCGAACCGACACGATTACATTGTAAGACGTTAGATTAACAAGACATAATTTATTGGCCTGAGAAAATCTGCTACGACTTATCGTAGCATTTCGTAGCAAATCTGTAGATAACGACACAACATTTTAATGATACAAAAGTCTTTATAGATGTCTTTTCCTATTATCTACATGTCTCTCTTCGGGTTTATATCCCCTGTAAGGGGGAACCCGGTCTTTTGACAGGCTTACGCGGGGACATAGGTCCAACACGCAGAGGCCCTTTAGAAAATTTTAATCAAAAATGTAATGGGACACCAACCGGGGACTCTCCATAGCTGCACTATAAAATGAAGTCATGGATTGTCCCCGGTGGTGTAAGGCTATTGTATGAGATGGGAACTATAACAATAAGGTCTATTACAATGGGTGTTACATGGAATAAAAAGACTAATAAATACGGGAACAACGGCGTCTGCCTTTCAACATTGATCGTGAAATTCTGTGGCAGACAGTGACACGCCACTCACAAGATGGGCCCCCTAAATGGCCACCACTACAGGCGACAAGGAGCAACACCGGTGTGAGCAGTTCCTATTATTATTATTATCAGTTGTCATACATATAAATGTTATATAACTAAGTTTTATGTTAAACTTGTATTGTGTCAACTCGATCCGTAGCTTGGGTATTGAACGGTTCGGAAATAAAAATATCGCATCAATAGAGACATAAAAGGGACGTCTGTTGTTCGGTACACATGAGACGAGGACGTTTAATTCATGCGATATGAAAACCTTCAGTGTGATCTGACATTATCTGTGACTAATATTGAGTAGAATTTATATTTATTTATTCTTTATGTACAAAAATGTAACACAGGCAGATTTAATGCCTTAGACATTTTCTAGACGGTAGCTAGACTACCTTAGAGTGATGCAGAGACAGAAACCTGGTAGGTACATTGTAAAGTATTGTGACGCGATTTAATATGACATAATTATATTTTTAGGAATATATACTGAAAGAGAGAGCCTTATTTATATTTAGATCCATGATATCTAGGTTTGTGTTGTACTTGTTGGGGGTTTGCCATAATCGCCACACTTGGAAGGATGTTGCTGCCCTTGCTCCGGCTAATCCCATAGTCACCTTTTACTACACCCATGGGATGAGATGCGGTGGTGCTATTCTTATGCAGCACCACATGGCATATAATAAACTAAGGTTAGACCATGTTTTAGACTTACGGGCTGCATGTGCCTGTGATAATTCTCATGATAAACTATAATTTAGTTTTTTAAAGGTAAAAGATACATCTAAAAACATACATAATTCTGGAAACAATAGCATTAAACATAGAACAAACGTAATATAATTTATCCAACGCCAATTCCAGATAAAATATGTTTATCTCTATCATCGGAAATATCCCGGGGTTTTAAACCCGCGCATACCAATAACCGTTCTCTTATATAGGGTGGAGGAATAACATTTCACTCTTTTCTATTCGCCGGCATTATTTGTGTTTGTTTGTTTGTCTGTCCCTGCTTTGAATGCGTCTCTTCACTTGGCGTCTTTGTGTAGGATGCCTTTGCTTTTATATGTTTTGTGTTGTGATTTATAAAATTCTGATATTGTGACAAACTAGCTTACTAGTGACTTCGTCTGCCTCCTTCTTAAGGGAACTTGATGTCCTATGTCCTATTTCACGACGTAGAAATATAAACAGAGATTAATATTAAGAACGAAGAGAAATAAATTAGTGCTTATTACATTGTATGATATTATTAAAATGGACACCAATACACTATACTTTTTGAAGTGAAAACTTCTTTTAGCGCGGTACGCTAATTTTTAGGTGAGATTAAAAATCTCTGGACCCACGACACCGTTACGAGACGCTAGACGTTTAGTTTGGCGTTTCGCCGTCGGGATCGTATTAACCCTAGTACCCATTTAAAAAATGTCTAACGCACCAAAATAAGTTTTCACTTCTGTCGGCACTCCCGGAGTGCAACCCGTATTTTTTTTAACGATGTGGGTACACCCTAGCATTTCTTCTGTATCGTGGGTACAGTTTACAGACATACATCTCTACAACAACAACAACAACTAGTTGTAGATCATAAAAATATTAGTTACGTACAGGGATCGAACCCGCGACAGGTAGATCAGAAAGCCAAATGCTTAGCCACTGCGCCAACCGTGCCGCCCATAATTTTTTTTTTATTGTAAAAAAACTAATAGAAACATGTATTATTACTATACCATAGATATATAAAAAAAAACATTAAAATAACTTTAAGAAATGTAATACTAAGTGCCTACTGCAGGGCCTGCCTACAGGCCCTGACATGCATTATCTCTGATTGTACAGTGTGAATGTTTGCAGAACCGATAAATATCGACAATTACTGCTTGTAGGGCCCTGCAAGCAGTGCTTTGAGTAGACCGTTTTAAGGATTTAGTGGAAGAACGGAGTGATGTCTGTGCTTCATAAAAATAAAAGCGAGAACGAAAACGCGGCGAGAAAGTATCGGGTGGTCAGGTGTATTTAAGTGGTAGACAGAGTAAATTACAATAGGTACTCTAATCACGCATTCGACTCATACTCCGTTCCGTTTGTTCCTATGGTCTATGGCAGAGAACGTGCGCGGGGTTCTCATGGTTTTGAAATATATATACTGCAGGCGCGAGCGGTCCGCAAAAGACTATTCTTCTAGGTTATATAAAACCGTTTAAAAATGTCTAAACCACTATTCTAAAAACACAACACTGCTATCATCTTATCTCTCATCTTCCAGAAACTAACCGTATTTTATCATTACAACGCTGGAGTTCACCTCAAGTGGAGTCATTTTCTTGGCAATACTCCAATAAATCTATATAAAGTAAATAGATGCAGGCCCGCCGATCCAGCACATAAAACTAAGGCTTAAAACTTGCAATAACAATAAGTTAAGACTAAGACGCGCCTTTATATGATGCGATTTTAAAAAGATTTACGTGTCGTGTCTTGGGGCATATAAAAGATATCGGTTTTTTGAAGCTGCCGTCGATTTTAAGATTTATCGTTATTAATTGTTGTCGCAAGTGACATTTAGCGCCCCGCTGCGTCGCACACGACACACACCAATGTTAAATGTACCCAGACAGGCCACTAACTATGCTAAAAACGGTGTACTCACGCGCATTGCTCGAACATATAATACCACATTCTGTGATGCAGACTTTTTCTGCCTGTTTAAAACATCGTTTAAGTCTCAACTTATGAAAATTATAAAAGATAAGCAGCTCCATTTAACTTCACTCCATCAGAGTGCTTAATTTGTTTGATATTTGGTAACGTTTCTGGTTTATATAGCTGCACTCGATTATTGTCATAATATCTTTTTTTTAAATATTATTAAACATTTTTCGTCTGTTCTTTAGCCGAATTATATAATCTAATAGTTACCTAGGGAAACCTATAATTGGCCATACTTAGCAGTTATATATGACTTTTGTACACATTATTGTATCGCTGTTGGTTTTCTGAATAAATAAATAAATAAATAAATAATAAATATGCTGCGAAAAATTCGATGACAAAAATTGTATTTAGATGTCAATATCACTAAGACTAGTGGCAATATGCATTGTAGTGATCATTGGGAGGCCAATGTTATAGGCCAATATAACAGTGGACGTTTACGGGCTGACGTATGTGTGTGTGTGTTTAAAATGTCTGTACTTATACCCACCCTAGTGATGTTGCTCGGGATGATGTCGGCGCCTTTATATTGTCCCAAATATAAAAGCAACTTTATAGACACGAACGCTAGATGCCTTATGGTATGCAGCTAATATTACTTAAATGATCAAAAACCAATCAATCACTCTTAGGAAACTGTATTCGATTTTATAACAAGATACCTACCTACAGCAATTACTGATCTTATAGACGGGATAAAGCATACGTTAAAACAGTTCTCCTAAAAAACGCTACTATAGGATTAAATACTATGTTGGCGATAGGGACATAGGCGTTAGCTTCTTTCTGCACATGTGGCTCCCCAACCAAATATATCTGAAGTGCTATTTGTACTGTATAGCTACTATATTTATTTTTCATCAATGTATTGGCGTGTTCAATTTGCCGTGTGGTGCCGGCTCAGAATGCCACCACCCCATCTCCTCCCATGGGTGTCGTAAAAGTCGACTAAGGGATTAGCCGGAGGATGGGCAGCAGCGTCCTTCGAGTACATTAACAACTCAACTGCGATCGCCAACCCGCCTGCCAAGCGTGGCGATTATGGCAAAAACCCCCCAATCAACCCACACCACATCCATATCGGTGGTTGTGGTGATCTTTGGGGGAGGCCTGTGTCCAGCAGTGGACTTCATTCGGCCGAAACCAATGCATTGGTAAAGTTTTAAACGCCTTGTATATGTCTTAATATCTTGTTCAATATTGTAATCTAATGTATTTTAAAAGAATATCCACTGATTGGAACCGTGCAACTTAACCCTGACATTTCATACGTGGCAGCAATTGGTTTCATCATCATCATTACAGTCGAAAAACATCCACTGCTGAACAGTAGCCTCCCCCAGAGATTGCCACAATGGTATGGGTTGCTTATTGGAGGGTTTGGCCATAATTGCCACGCTTGGCAGACGGGTTGGCGATTGCAGTTGTGTTTTCATTGTACTCGAAGGACGCTGCTGCCCAGCCTCGAGCTAATCCCATAGTCGCCTTTAACGAAACCCGAGGGAATAGATGGGGTGGTGGTATTCTTAGCTGGCACCACATGGTAATTTTGGTATATTTGAAATAAAAAATTGACTTTGACTTTGAAAAATAAAATCGTACAAAGCAACTAGTCTTATAAGCTACAGTGCCCCAATAAGCGGCAAGACACAGGCGAATATTAAAAACAAATCGTATCGCGATCGTATCGTGTCGTCGAAACAGCTTCTCCCCGCCGCCTTACGACGGTCGAGGCGGGCGCTTTTTGTATTTTCCATTATGGCTCCAGCGGTCTTATTATCATAAATATGGCGTTAAATACTCCCCTTTATGTGTCGCTTGGTGATTTACAAAGTGGCCTCCTGTTGGCGAGGGATTTATCTGGTGATTGTGAAGTAGGTATTTGTGTTTGTTTATGTGCAAAACAAGTTTTTCTTCTGGCAAATTAGTGAGTATGTCATTTATAATTATAATACCGAAAATAATGATACACAAATTTCATATGATTTTTACGAGCTTGTAGATCTGATGGCTATTGGGGAAGAAAGGTTCTCGAGTGGAGTCCTCGCACCGGAAAACTCAGCGTGGGACGGCAATGAGATGGACAAATGACCTAGTGGAAGGTCGCTGGGAATTGTTGGATGCGGGTGGCATGTAATTGGTAATTGTGAAGGTCTACGGGGAGACCTTTTCTCGGTAGTGGACATCCTTTGGTTGATATGATGATGCCAATACTCACCACTGAAACAATATTTTGACTAACCTCAACGTTTCGGCCAAGTTGCATTGACCGTGGTCACGAGAAGACAGTCTGCTTTGGTATTGTTTTGATTTATCTGTGCGCGAAAATTCCCGATATCATAGTCTAATATGAGTATATTTCTTCACAATTACAGTGGCACGTCTTTTTAATCATTATCATCATCATTTCAGCCGAAAAGCCGCTCCTGGACAGAAGCCTCCCCAATGATTGCCTCAACGACCGGTATGGTTTTGTGTTGTGGGCCCATTGGGTTTTGTCATAATCGCCACGCTGGGCAGACGGGTTGGCGATCGCAGTTGATTTATTAATGTACTCGAAGGACACTGCTGCCCATCCTCCGGCTAATCCATAGTCGCCTTATACGACACCCACAGGATGAAAGGGGGTGGTGGTATTCTTAGCTGGCACCACATGGCACGTCTTCTTAATCCTTGTGGATAATCGTAATAAAACGATGGAAAAAGATAAAATGAATTCTCAAATAGCAGCTTTATTTATTATCCAAATGATTAGCATAAGCAATTTTATTTTTAATAAATCCTTTTCCTACAACCTATTGTTTATTCCTTTAAAATAAACTTCACTATTTTCGTGGCATTCTGTATATTGATATATATATATATATTTTTTGCGTTTACAGACATGAATTTCACATACAATACACCCAGACCCGGAATAACTACCTGCAGATCATACAAATATTTGTTCCGTGCGGGAATCGAACCCACGACCCGGTGCGCAGCAGCCGACTGTATCAGCCACTGCACCAACCGTGCCGTCAGATATGTTAGAAATTAAGCAAGGTTTATTTTTGTTTTGAGCCGTTTGGGTCCGAAACACTTGGGTCATGGGGTCCGAGTGCTCGCCTGCATTTCAAAGATATAGCTCGACGGTTGGTCGACACTTCGTGTGAACGGCTGGCCTTTTCTTTGACCAAAGAGTAAGCATTGCCATTCAACGTGGCAATGTTATGCCTGTCTTCTGGTAACATTTTTAGCTGACAGTGATGAGAGTACTTTGACAACTCAGTGAATGTGCCACTTCTTTAAATTTTTTTTTTTTTCTTATTTGTGACCCGCCCTGGCTTTGCTCGGATAGCGCAAATTATCTATGGCCAGATTACTTGCACGACTCAAAATTGCCAAAAAAAAAACAACTGTTGATCGGATCGCTACCAATCTTCACAGGATCACCCGCTGGGCTAATCGCTAATCTGAAGATTGAACATTTCATCAAAATCCACCAGCTGTTTGTAGGGAGTATACATATATTTACTGTGTATATAAACCATCGTCATAAGTATCAATCAAAGGACCGCCATTGCTGAACAAGTGCCCGTCTGCATAGATTTCCACAATTGTGTCGTTATTTTGAGGGAATTTTCTCGTACTCACCGCCACCACCGCTTGGCAGACTTATTGGTGAGCGCAGATTTACGTTACCCACAATAGTATTTCTCCTGTGTCGTGGGTGCGTTTACAGAGATGAATTCCACATACAATACACTCAGACCCGGAACAACTACCCGCAGATCATACAAATATTTGTTCCGTGCGGGAATCGAACCCACGACCCGGAGCGCAGCAGCCGGCTGTATCAGCCACTGCACCAACCGTGCCGTCAACTACTGTTTTAAAGAAGGGACGCTGCTGCCCATCCCTCTGGTTTAGTTTCCCTTAGTCGCCTTTTATAACATCCGCGGGAGGAGATGGAGTGGTGCTATATTCTTAATGTGGTCACCACACTGATTAATAATGTTATTAAATTAGGACAATGACTTAGACGGCACGGTTCGCGCTGTGGCTAGGCAATTGGCTTTTAGCGCTACATGTCGAGGGTTCAATCCCCGCACGGAACAATTATTTGATTAAAAATCTATGTCTAAAATGCACAAGGTCAACGTCATGCGGTGTTTCTTGGCGATTACTTAATCTAAGTACTTCTTTATTGCATTGACTTACATAATAGATACTACTATTAAAATTAATGATAGATTTTTTTTTTTTTTAGACTTATGTTTGTTAAAGTTTTCGTACAGGACATTTATTTTTTATTTTTGTACTATCTATCTTTATATATATATATATTTCTTCTGTACGTGTGTATGTCACTGAACTCCTAAACGGGTGGACCGATTTTGATGAATGTTTTTGTGAATATTTGTGTGAGTCCCTGGATGCTTTAGATTCACAATTTGGCCCAGTAGGTGTCGCTGTAATCGGGTTTGTATGTACCTGCCTGAGCGCAGTTGGGGCGGGCAGCTAGTAATAGTATAGAATTGTTTTTTTAATTATAACAGTATAATTAGGTCGTAACGGATACTTTTAAACGTCATATTGAAACGACAGAGGTACAAAATGTTTTGACTTTAGCTAAAAGAAAGTGTGGCTGTAAGTTTTTTTTAACCATTCCCCACACTAGGATAACCTCTTCTCGACTCTTTAATGTATACATAAACAATTTGATCGATGTGCCCAGACGGCGCCAACATACCCTAACATACCAGATAGATGGGATCTGCGTAAATAACACTAGTTTCGCAGATGATATAGTTTATTAACTGATAAGCATTCGAGAACCTTAAAAAAAAGTATCGTCAGCTAATAACACAATAACCTTATATAAAGCAGGTCATTTATATGCACTAAGATTATAACGAACCCAGTATCGAACCCTGGGGTATGCTCATTGTCACTTCAGAGAGCCGGATGATTTAACCACATTATCTGAATTTTTTGTTGCCAGCAAATATGAGTTTACGTGACGTCAATTTACTGTGATAATATTTTCTTGGAAAAGGTTTCCATAACAATTAACTTACCGAAGTTTTAATTAATTTACATATTATAATATTATTATCGTAAGTACAATTTAATACATTTATTATTTTCTATAGGTATGGATACCGAAATAAATTATAATCGGGTGTTAAATTCTCAATAATACAATTATTATTATCGTTACATAGCAGTTAAATTTTATACTGTTAAGTATATATAATGAATGTCTAGCGCCATCTATATCTCACATTATTTTTCATGACTACATTGTTTCCTGCCATCTGTTGGTACACAGCGTACATGTACTGAGCAACGTAACATTACTGTAAGTAAGTAGTTCTTATATGCACCAATAGATGACGCGGTAGCAGGCTGCAAAAATAATCTGGTTGATGAATAAGTACTTTATTTAATAGAATAAAAATATTTAAATATTTGGATTTTAAATAAATTGTCAAATCTTCTTTGAGTTTATTGAAAAACTAGTTAGTTGTAAGGCGCCCAAGGCGCCCGTTATACGTTATAATAAACAATTAATTAATTTTATTTTTCAGACAGTTTCACAGACTCCGCCCGTGACTCAGTGCTGAGCGAAAATATATTTTATATACTTATTAAATTATATAATGCAACTAGAAATCGATGCGATGACCTAAACAAGCCCGGTTAGGTAGATCTGTGGCCGAACTAGATGGATTCCAAAAGCGGAGGACAAGTAATTGTGGTCAAACTTGGGAAAGCTTTATGTCCAGCAGTGGACAGCAATAGGCTGAGTTGATCGCATAAAAAGAAAGCAAAAAAATATAATTATTATGTAAACTCTATAAGCTAAGTATGTACTTGCGTGTACTCTAAATATATGTAACAAGTCTTTTGTAAGTTTGGAATCTATTCACGATAAAACGAGCAGTATTGATCAATAGTTACGAATACACCATTATGTTGCAGGATTAGCCGCTCCTACAATTTATTCTGTATCCCAACAATACACAATCACATTGTAACAACTTGTCTATTCGCATTCAGTTGCAAAATCTAAGGTGTGGATGAAAAACACACCAACACAGAAAGTAGCGACATCTATGTAATGTTCACGATATTAAATATGAAGCAGATCATGCATTCCTTGTGCAAAGATGGACTAAGGCGGAGAGGTGTTAGTAACGACAGTGACAATAAGAACAACGATAGAGGCGAGATGTCACTTATGCAAAACAATGACGTCATATTTTGTCAAGAAATTTGTCGAAAGTTGTGGTCTTTTAGATACCACGCAGAATGGTAACCCAAAAATGTTGTTGCGAAGATCATTTGGCAGCCATCTATAAGTAAAACGGTGTGTGTTGTTTTTTAAATATGTAGACTAGAACTTCATCAATATTAATATCCGCTGCTTTGCCTTTGGTAACAACACTGAAAAAAAATTGTACGCAGCTAAAAGAATTAAAGCCAGGTCTATAATATTTCATAAGTAATATTTAGGAAAATTTGTTGTTCTCTCCTCATTTGATTAACGATCTGCTTAATTACATATCATCATAACATCAGCCAAAAGAAGTCCACTGCTGAAGAAAAGCGTACCCCATAAGACGAACCGTTATATACAATGTGTCGTCAGATTGGGGGGAATTTGTCATATTGACCACGCTTGGCACCATTATATCTACTACTACTCTCTTATCTGTAGATCATTCAAATAGTTTGATGGCACGGTTGGTTAAGGAATTGGCGTTCTAGGCATCTGGTCGCAACTCGAGGGTCAAATCGCCGCACGGATTAATTAGGTATGGCTTATAGGTAGGTTTTCCGGGTCTGGGTGTATATGAGGTGTATGTCTGTAAACTGTACCCACAACACAAGAAAGAAAGATACTTGATTCATTTTACTGGGTATTGTGTACGGTTACCGTGTCATTTTCATTTTAATCACAAATTTATGCCATTATTCCCAGCACGCCGTACATTTCACACCCGTCTCTTAATCTTTTCACATAAAGGCAATTTGGAGAAGCGTTTTTTGTGCACCGTACAGTTAATAGATTGCGGGTGCGCAGGCGCGGCTTACACAAAACATACGGCGAGTATCATTTGACAATTTGCGAGCAATCAATGCATTGTCACCGTTCTTTATTCAACTCCAAATAATACATGGAAAATTGTCCATTCCAATTGTGATCGGACCATTGTTGGTCTAATGACACGACCCAGGCTTAGCTCGCTTTGAAACTGACTATCAGTCCATGTTTGAACGTGTCGGAGATGAGTATTATTATATTCTAAATTCTGTTCGACATTTGAGACAGTTTTTCAGTAGTATGGTCTTCACAACTTGTGTTGGAATATTTATGTAAACATTGAAAATTATACAGTTTAGTGTTAAGACGGAAAAATATAACATTATTGTCATGTAACAGTACAAAAATCTGAAAACAATTTCTGATTAACCCAGAAGTTATTCAATCTAACAAGTTTAGCTGACTATCAATAAAAATAATTAAATAACAACAAATGACGTAACATCAATGGCATATCAACTAGACCAGCAACCAACGAGACAATTACCGAGGATATCAAGACAATCCAACCCTTACCATATAAAGAGACCGATGAACGCTTTCATGGTGTGGTCGCGATTGCAGCGGAAGAAAATATCCACGATGAATCCTAAACTGCACAATTCAGAGATATCAAAACGTCTAGGGCTCGAATGGAAGAGCCTGGACGAGGCAGAGAAAAGACCATTTATTGACGAAGCGAAGAGGTTAAGAATAAAACACATGCAGGATTACCCGGACTACAAATACCGTCCTAGAAGGAAGAACCGGTTAGATTCAGCGGCTTTCGCTAACCCAGCGCTTTATACTACCAGGGATACTTTTGTAGAGGTCGAACCACGTCAAGAAGGGAACTATCAAGCGCTGTCTTACCCCGACCAGTTTGTGTATAATAATATGATCAGCTATACTGTGCCTTCAATACCTCAGCCAGCCTATGTTCCGACATCTATAAGGCCCAAAGAAGAACCTTTGGCGAATTTGGATCTAAGGCCTCTGCCATCAATTGAAAGTATATCTCCGAGACCGTTTGCTGTCGTCAATCAACAGATGATGGTGAAGGCATATCAGGACCTCCACTATGTACCTAGTGATGTCACCAGAATCTCTTACCATTATCCATTTGGGGTGCAGTAGAGTTGTTCCATAGTTAAAGAAATTTGAGGCCATAATTTATTTTTTAAGCTGTAGCGGTTCGTTTAATTTCGAAGCTAACTATTGTTGATTTCTTTGTTGAATGTATAGCGTTTTGTTTAGTGGACAGTGTAGGAAATGCACTGATTTTTCGCATTTGGTAATACGTATTTTTAGATACATACATATCCGATAGTTACTAAATACGTGTTGAAATATTTGCACCAATGACCAAGTCCTTGTCAAAATTGTTCTGTGTCGTGGTAATTTGCTACTAACGTAATGGTATAGATATTATGTATTTAAATATCAACCTTCCATTATACACACTGACCTTTTCCAAATTGCACACAAATGACACGGTCTACTTCTGACGAATAACTTTTTCACTTAAGAATGAACATTATGTGAAACTACTAACACGCTCATGGTAGTAGACCCATTATATTGCTTTAACTATGTTACTAAAAGTCTGTCATACTTTGCACTCATATAATTCTTTATACAATTTATATTAATATTTTAGTTTATTTTTTCTTTATTCGTGAAAAATAAACTAAAATTGTTCCGACATCTATAAGGCCCAAAGAAGAACCTTTGGCGAATTTGGATCTAAGGCCTCTGCCATCAATTGAAAGTATATCTCCGAGACCGTTTGCTGTCGTCAATCAACAGATGATGGTGAAGGCATATCAGGACCTCCACTATGTACCTAGTGATGTCACCAGAATCTCTTACCATTATCCATTTGGGGTGCAGTAGAGTTGTTCCATAGTTAAAGAAATTTGAGGCCATAATTTATTTTTTAAGCTGTAGCGGTTCGTTTAATTTCGAAGCTAACTATTGTTGATTTCTTTGTTGAATGTATAGCGTTTTGTTTAGTGGACAGTGTAGGAAATGCACTGATTTTTCGCATTTGGTAATACGTATTTTTAGATACATACATACCCGATAGTTACTAAATACGTGTTGAAATATTTGCACCAATGACCAAGTCCTTGTCAAAATTGTTCTGTGTCGTGGTAATTTGCTACTAACGTAATGGTATAGATATTATGTATTTAAATATCAACCTTCCATTATACACACTGACCTTTTCCAAATTGCACACAAATGACACGGTCTACTTCTGACGAATAACTTTTTCACTTAAGAATGAACATTATGTGAAACTACTAACACACTCATGGTAGTAGACCCATTATATTGCTTTAACTATGTTATTAAAAGTCTGTCACACTTTGCACACATATAATTCTTTATACAATTTATATTAATATTTTAGTTTATTTTTCTTTATTCGTGAAAAATTTAGAATTGTATTTGAATGTGATACATAATTAAATTACAATAAAAATATGACAATAAAAAGCGAAACCTGTAGGTACATAAATAAAAAATCTGTAGGTACTACATGGTAAAATAACAATAACAATTAAATAATAAAAGTCAATTCGTATAATCTGATAGACTATGCTTAACATACAATATTTAAAAGAAAACCTTGTTCGGTGTATTCTAGCGTAGGCACATGTGGGTTGCAGCTGAAAACCATCGTCAGGTGGCCAGTGCCACAGATATTATATTACACCCAGTGCTAACATAATGCTGAGCTGTTCGCCCCTTTGGAACTGAGGTATTAAATGTAAGTTTATTTTGCTATCTATAAAATGTTTTTAATTATTTGTTTAAAGTGTTTGTATGTGCCAATAAACGATTTTTCTTTCTTTCTTTTAAGCAAATTAACAATTTTGAATTAAGCTTAAGTACATAGTGAAGTTTAATGGTATTAAAATTATGCATCAGTTTGTTGGCTGATGTTTGAATTATTTTATAGTAGCCCTGGGATTCGTAGTACATTATAAAACGTTGTTGCTTTGTTCAAAAAAGTCATGTTAACACAAATTTATATCATATAACAATAAAATGATGTATATATATGTAAAGTATTATTTTGTCACCTTTTTGCCTTTTATAATTATATATACCTACCTGTTAATAATATGTCATACTCATTACTGCCGTAGCATCAAAATGTAGGCCCCATCAGAAAACCAGCGCTGCAGCATAAATTGTTGCAGCATATGCTGAGATAGGGACCTTTTTAAGTTTCACTGCTGGACACAGGCCTCCCCCAAAGATCACCACAACGACCCATATGGGTGTATTGTGGGCTCATTGGGGGGGACTTGCCATAATCGCCACGCTTGGCAGACGGGTTGGCGATCGCAGTTGAGTTGTTGATGTACTCGATGGACGCTGCTGCCCATCCTCCGACTAATCCCTTAGTCGACTTTTACGACACCCACGGGAGGAGAGGGGGTGGTGGTATTCTGAGCCACACGGCAAAGCCGGCACCACACCACTACTGTAGTGTAGTAGTTAATTGATTAATAATGAGCTTTCATTGTCATTTTGTACAATCCAAAATAAAAAAAAACTTTCTTTCTTCCTTTCTTTACCATTTTATTCCATAGATTCGATGACAGCTAGAAATGAATATTATTAGATATGTTATAACTTTGCTAAATGGTTGTCATGCAGAAAAGTCAATCTACGAGGTTCATCCTATCAGCCAAAGGACGTCCATTGCTAAACTAAAGCCTCCTTCTAAGATTTTCACCATAGTGTCGTTTTTCATGGGAATTTGTCAGTAATCACCATGCTTGGCAGGCGGGTTGATGATCGCAGAATAGCGGCTGTTCGACAGAAGGACGCTGCTGCCCATCATTCTGGTTTTGAGTTCCTTAGTCACCTTATATTTATTTATTTAGAACGTACAATATATGCTATAGAAATTACACATTTACATTGTTGGGAAGAAACAAAAATACTACTTTCCAGCACATTAATTTTATTGGCAAATATGTCAGCATCTAGACAGCTCTCATTTCGTGTGGTGCCGGCTCAGAATACTACCACCCCATCTCCTCCCGTGGGTGTCGTAAAAGTCGACTAAGGGATTAGCCGGAGGATGCGCAGCAGCGTCCTTCGAATACATTAACAACTCAACTGCGATCGCCAACCCGTCTGCCAAGCGTGGCGATTATGGCAAAACCCCTCATTGAGCCCACAGCACAGCCATATCGGTCGTTGTGTCGATCTTTGGGGGAGGCCTGTGTCCAGCAGTCGACTTCATTCGGCCGAAATGATGATGATAGCTAGTTGCACTCACTGATCTGTAAACGATCGGCGAGGTTAAGCATTGCGTGCTGAGCTTAGTCTGTGGATGGGTGACCGCATAGTTGCATTTGAACTGAGCGTCTCGGTGCTTCGGACATGCTCATTTAAAATACTACTATGGAGAATGACGAAAGGAAGGAAGAAAGGACGAAAGTTACATCTATCTTAATTCATGATTAAATCATTCGGAGAGTAAATGTAACTATATTTTTTGCATTAGATTTAGGTTATCTAGATTGGAGAATAACAATACCAAGGAAAGCTAAATACCCCTTCGCCCTTCCCCGGGGCTAAGGAAGTTCCATGTAGAATTTCCACTGGACACCAACAAAAAAAAGAGGACAAGTGGAAGTGAGAAGATAAAAAAGAAGCAGATTTGGGGCCTGAAGTATAAAAAATAGGGTAGTCAGTGCCCACATGTTTCTGCGCTGCTGAACAGGCAACCAATTTAAACGAGATTGATATGCAGAGACATGATCATATTTTCAGAGATTGAAGACAATTACTATATGGAAAAAATATTTGTATGGCCTACGGTAGTTGTCCACAAACACCCAGAGTGTGTGCATTCGAGATTTATGTCGGTTACCTGATCTAACGTTACGGGAGCAAACTAGTGGGAAATCAGTTTAAAGAAAAAATATTTTGGGTATTCTCTCTCATTATACCTCAATATTTTGCTAGCGGGATGAACATCAGAACAAATCTAGTACTAAACCGTGTTCTCGGCTCATATTTCCACTCACGAACGCACAATCCTTTCCCTTGACTCACGCACAGCTGCCGTTCAATGTTTTCTTCCCAAATCGCATCTATCCATTTCACCCGTCATTTTCCTCGATGGAGACATCGCGAAAGGATGTCGGAAGCTGTGCCAGAAATAATGTACGGCGAATGACACGACACTTCGCAGATTGATGGTCTCGTCAAAACACGAGTAATTGATTCGTATGTTTGTTGAAGAAGACAGTATTTTTGGAGGACTGATTTGGTGAATCAATATTTTTGCTGGTTTAGTATTCTTGAGAATTTAGAGAGAATGATTTTCATTTTTATGTTTTGTGAGTAATTCGTCTTTTGTTGCCTGATTAGTGTTTTGTACAAACTCATTTTTTCTTCATTTGTTCAGTAGTGGATGTGTATGGCCGATATGTTGATGATGAAGCCATAAGATATGAGTGTTAAATGAAAGGGTTTGATGAGCGGAAGTCATTCTAAATAACGCATTTTTAAAATAAGACCTTGTTTAGATTTTGTTTTAATAAAATCTTGTTTGAATTTTGATTCTTAGGTGGATCAGCGCCAACAACTTGTAGGTTTTTAATAATAACTCGTAAGAGTCGAGGCCATCAAGAATATTTAAACTTAAGAAATGTAGAAGGTTTTATGGATCTATAATCTATAATGTATGTAATAAAAACAACGTATAAATTATGAAGAATCAGCATTATTAAAACATGCTTGCAAGTGGTGTAATCTAAACTTCTGTTTATCATTAGACGGAGTATACATTTACCGTGTTGTCGGAATTTGGCAGTTTATAAATATGGATGTTACACAGTCTAAATTATTAGTCTAGATTATAAAAATGTAATATGCTGGTCTAGATTTCATGTAAATAATCCAGATTGTGGGGTCCACATCGTAGAGAAATACCAACTATAACTCGCTCCATAGCTAGCTGAGTGACCTTGAACGTTCTTATGAGACTCATAGTGAGTCTCTGCTGATTTACATACGGCGTATATCATTTCGGCCTAATGAAGTCCACTGTTGGACACAGGCCTCCCCAAAGATCATCACAACCACCGATATGGATGTGTTTTGAGCTCATTGGGGGGTTTTGCCATAATCGCCACGCTTGGCAGGCGGGTTGGCGATCGCAGTTGAGTTGTTAATGTACTCGAAGGACGCTGCTGCCCATCCTCCGACTAATACCTTAGTCGACTTTTACGACACCCATGGGAGGAGATGGGGTGGTGGCATTCTGAGCCGGTACCACACGGCGTATAACAGATCAAAAATCAAAACTCAAGTAGAACTTGAGTTGAGCTTGCATCAATTGAATATAAATGCTGGACCTATCACGTAGGTTTCATATTTGATTAAAGCAATCTCGACTCAAGTTCTACTTGAGGTTTGTATTTTGATATGTTATACGCCGTTATGTAAATTAGCAGAGACGTGGTCACTCACTATGAGTCTCATAAGAACGTTCAAAGTCACTCAGCTAGCTATGGAGCGAGTTATGATTGGTATTTCTCTACGAGATAGAATCAGAAATGAGGAGATCAAGCCTTAATCCTCTACGATGGCCTAGTGTCAGTTGGCAGACTACACACATAATTGAGAACACTTTTGGAACCCTCTCAGGTATACAGGTTTCCTCACGATGTTTTCCTTCACTGTGAGCTTGCGATAATCAAATTCTGATCCGCACATGAATCCGAAAAGTCAGAGATGCGGGCCGGGATCGGACTCAGGCCTCCCTGCGTGGAAGGCAAGCGTTCAAGCACTAGGCTATGACTACTCTCCTAAACCTATACCTAAATTACTTCACGTAAAACAAACAATAAAGCCAATCACAAATTATTCAAATTCGATTTAGTGCAAAAGCTAACATTTTCAATATACCGTGCAATTTAATCTTGCTTCGAAGAAAGATCAGAAGCTCAAATAATGGGGTGTTTAATTAAAGTTGTTATTGTGCAGCCTCCACCAGTGTCGGGAGGGCGAAACGATTTTTCTATAATAAGCCTTCCATTAATTGAAAATACGATTGTTAATGAATTATATAGAGCTGTTAAGACCAGAAACAAATATAATGAAAACAAAAAACACACGATTATGTGTATAGTATCCAATCAAAACACTTGCAGCTTACACTCGTACGATGATCGAGGGAGGCGCACTGCGACGTTTGGTACCTACCACCCGATCATATGTTAGGCGCGTGAGGCCATTGACCGCCCGACGTTTTGGAACGACTGTGTTTTAAAAAAAAGTGACAAATGAATGTATTTTTTTTAAACAGTTTCAATAAAGAATCGTGGACTGATTCACCTCGTTAAAGGTGACAGGTGGTTAAATGGGCATTCAGAATTTAAACCATACAATATTATGAGTACGGCTAACAAACCAACGAAAAGGTTCGTAAATGACAACCGTACCAATGAGGGGGTACAAGACGAAGTGATAAGAAAAGGAGGTGGGTAAATATTGATCTTATTTCGTAATCGTGAATATTATAGGTTTTTATTTTGTATTTAAGGAAAGTTCAAGTAATTGACTTAATATGTATCATCATCATTTCGGCCTAATGAAGTCCACTGTTGGACACAGGCCTCCCCCAAAGATCATCACAACCACCGATATGGATGTGTTTTGAGCTCATTGGGGGGTTATGCCATAATCGCCACGCTTGGTAGGCGGGTTGGCGATCGCAGTTGAGTTGTTAATGTACTCGAAGGACGCTGCTGCCCATCCTCCGACTAATCCCTTAGTCGACTTTTACGACACCCATGGAAGGAGATGGGGTGGTGGCATTCTGAGCCGGCACCAATTATATTACCCGATTTCCCTGAATCAATACAAGACAAGATAAAGGAACTGAATGGTTAGGAAGCGCCCTAACTACTATTGTAGTTTGCTCTTTTTGTGTCTGGATAGAGACGACATTAAGAGCTGACTTTTGACAATAAAGCTTTTTCGTTAGCCCGTGGGCCGTTTTCGTGAAAAAAGGATCATAACTTTAATTCCTGTTGTATCATAGTCAGCCTATAACGGCCCACTGTTGGACATAGGCCTCTCCTAGCGTGCGCCACGAAACCCGGTTATTAGCGACTGGTAAACTGGGAAACTGGTATTTTTTGTAAGCTGGTAATTCCTAATGCTCTTTCAAGATACCAGGTGGCCTTCTTAGGCACATACGGAGGAGCACGAGGATCTCCGGTCTAACGCACGAATATGGTGGTGTTCACGGCAAGCAGCCTGTAATTTGTTTATCAATTTATGGATGGCGTATATATCAATATATAACTGTTTTCTAAAAGAAGAAAAGATAGTACTAATCCTTAGTTTCTTTCGATAATTCTTCTTTTCTTAGAGATGTGGCAAAATGTTTTCCATTGATTCAACATGACGAGTAAAATTGTCTATTACTGCTACTTTCAAAATGTATAATTCTAGGTTATTGTTTATATAATTACTAAATAAATATTTACTTACATAGTGCGCATATACCATTTTTCCTGATTAATCATTAAGATCACTGGTATCTTCAGCTCTATATCAATTCATTGGAAAGTCTTCATCTATAACTAAAATAGTAATTAAAGAAACCCTTTCGGTTCACTTGTTAATTGACATTTTGTTCCAACAATTAAACCCTACGGCCTGCGACAAACATCCTCATATTTAACCAACGGAAAGTTCCTATGGATTTTGCGAACAAACAGATTCTTTTGCTATTTTATTCAATTTAAGGGCACAAAACGTAGTGCTTTTAGGTTTGTAGAAACTTCCATACCGGTCTCAAAGTCAAAACATTTATGCACTTTATTATTGACACTTGTTTTCAAGTGCTCATTGCCTGATCAGTAAATGAACGATGAGGTTAAACGACGCTCAGCGCGGTCATTTTATGGATGGGTGGCCGCGTAGTGGTATTTAAACTACGCTCAGGACACGTAAAATAAAATGTCTCGGTTGGTGTCTTTGGACGGTAGTTGTTAGGCCAAGTTGCAGGTCTTTGTGCGAATTTAACAACTTTGACACACGGTTGGCTACAATCCATACGAAAAAGAAGATCTCTCTTTTTATTATGTTCCTAGATAATAAAAAGAGACACGGATTAAAATAACTAGCATGTCCTAAAATAATGTGTGGAGCTGGCTACGAATAGCACCAACCCATCTATCTGTACCGTGGGTGTTGCAAGAGGCGACTATGTGATTAGCCGAAGGGTGGGCAGCGGCGTCCTTCGAGTACAATAACAACTCAACTGCAATCGCCAACCCGCTTGCCAAGCGTGGCGATTATGGTAAACCCCCCAATGAGCACACAACACACCCAGATCGGTCGTTGTGGCGATCTTTGGAAGACACATGTGTCCAGCTGTCGACTTTATTTGGTTGAAATGATGATGCAATCATTGTGCCGATAGTTGTTTCGGCCCATGGCCTTATGACCAAGAGCCTCGACCATTTTTTTTATTTATTTTTTATTGATCCGGTGGAAATACCTCATGTACTTCCTTCGCCCCGGGAAAGGTCGAAGGGGCATGCCGACCTCCTACCGGCTAAAACCACCGGAACTATCATCGTCGGCACCGAAGGGCGGCTCTAGGAACTCGAAAGATCTCCAACGAGTTAGACAGACGACCTGGTGAAGGTCGCTGGGAGTCGTTGGATGAGAGCGGCATGTGACCGCTCGATGTGGAAATCTAAGAGGGAGGCCTTTGTTCAGCAGTGGACGTTCTGTGGCTGATATGAATTTAAATTAATAATCGTTTATTACTCACCTCAAACCAAAATGAGGCATACATGAATACATTATGCAGTGCTAAGGAATCATACATTCTAGTTGCGGATCGCTGGTGCCAGGTAAAAATTACCTGTATTTTCAGGTCACCAGGTTTCCACCTCTCTGTTCTCTCTCATCTGTTTCATGTGGGTATTCTCAGAGCCCTGAAACGCTTGCATAAATGACTTGGCTACTACGCAAAACGTACCGCAAAACATTTATCCAAGCCTACATGGGTTATACGCGTCTACTTTCCATTCCCAAGTACCTCAGTGACGTCACAAACAAGAAGGGTCAGATTCAAGACGTCATTCACGTATATTGTGACTTGTGAGTTTGATTTTCGCGTCACGTGACCGATGCCGTAACGATTCCAATAGATGCGTACTACTGTGACATCAGCATCACAGATTGGCGTACACGTGACACGCAATACACGTGCGAAGCGTGTTTTAACCCACGCTTGAACCGCGCTACGTCAGTTAGGCGAAATGGTTAAGGCCGAGACACATCGTCCGTGTAATGTCACGATTAAGAATATAGCACCTTTCCATCTCCCCCCGTGGATGTCGTTAAAGGCGACGAAGGATCTCTAAGCCAGAGGGTTAGGCAGCAGCGTCACCAACCCGCCAGCCAAGCGCGGTGTTCCCGTGAAATGGCGACACAGTTGTGGAAATCTATGGGGAAGGCTTTCAATTGCAGTGAACGTCTGCGTACTAAGCTTTTAGTTTACATAATACTTTGCCCCACATTAGGATTTCTCCTATGTCGTGAGTGCGTTTACAGACACAAATTCCAAACACAATACACCCTCTTTTTCATTTTATTGATGCCCAGTGGAAATTCTACATGGAACTTCCTTCACCCCGGGGAAGGGCGAAGGGGTATGCCGGACTCCTACCGGTTAAAACCACTGGAGCGGTCATCTTCGGCAACGAAGGGGGGCTCCAGTTCCTCGTAAGATCACACTAGAGAAACACAGTACACCCAGATCCGGAATAACTACCTGCAGATCATACAAATATTTGTTGCGAGCGGGAATCGAACCCGCTACCCGGAGTGCAGCAGCCGACTGTATCAGCCACTCAAGCTTGCATGTACACTGGTTGCTTTATCCGGCAAGATCAGTTATTCTTCACGTTTCATCGGTGACGGGGTGTTGCAAAATGAATACTCTAGTTATTTTTAAGAATATGCTTTAGTCAAACTTACTTTAAACTTCTCTACAACCACGCAAAAAAATCGACTACATTCTGGTTGATTACAAAAGACACAACTACACAATGCGTACACGCACGGCGGGCGCAGTCTGCAAGCTCGTATAGTCTTTCCTTGCGATTTCCGGCTTTTCAGTATGGTACCCGGTAAAAAATAGCCTGCCCCTACGTCAGACGAAAAGAACAAAGAAAATTGAATGTAAAATTTAACCAATTGAGAAAACGAAGGTTTAATTTTTATTAAGGTGAATGTGGAGTTCTCTATAACGGTGCCCCAAACACAGGGTAGCGTCGGCCATTTTAGAAAGATGTCCTTCAGACTGCAGCTACAGGTACGTTGGAGCCGCCATCAGTGCTCATTCAGTTCGTTATGTGATCGTCAAAAGATAAACACAAGTCACTACTAATCGATGGCGTGCGATTGTCGCGAAATTCATTCACTCCAGGCGACGTGGTGGTTACCTTGGTCCTTTTGCGGATCACCTCATTTTTTATTCAATCTTGCAGGGAAACTTCGAGCATAGCCCTCTCCATGGTGACTTTGAGCCTTCTTATGAGGCCCATTGTGAGCCACCACGTCTCGGTACCGTAGGTCATCACCGGCAACACAAACTGGTCTCGTGCCCTTATAAACAAAGAATAAGAATTTGGCGCGTTAATTGTGGTACGCATGCAACCATGTGGGCCTGCCAGTAAAAAAATCAAAATAAATACTAGCTTGCTGCACTGAAATTAATGTGGGTGGCCGGTGGACCACGTGGCGGTGAGAGTGTTAATGTATATATGCAAATTAGTACACTCAATGAAGGTGACAATTATAAGCACGTAAAATAAGAAAACATGAAGAAAAATAAAATGGATTTAACACACTTCTGAAGTGCAGAAATATACACATTACCATTCAATTATAAGTAGTATATGACGTAGGCAAATATTCTGTGTGATGTTCGGATGAAGAATATATATAGGCATTTAAGAAAAGATCACAAAAATTAAGGTTCGGAAAAGTTGATCTTATGGAGAAGAATCGGGACGCAACCCCAAAATCACTCTTTAAAAAAAAGTGTTATCACAATTTAACACGTCAGGTATGTGAAAACAAAGTGGACTATACATAAAATACATACACACAATAACAAACACGCTATTTCTTCTGTAATATACAATCAGAAATTGATAATTTTTAACGCACGGGTAACACAGATACCAGTCACCGAAGTTCTGTGCGTCGTACCACACTGCGCTCGTCACCTTGAGATATTCGTTGTTTAATTTAATTATAATAAAACACCTTAAACGGAGTGTATCGCGTATATTTTGGTGAAGAGATAGAGAAGATGGTTGGCAGGTACCACCTGTTTGGAATCCAGTTATTAAAATCATAAAGTCCCAAACAAGATACCGCACTAAGAAACATCAAGACACTGTGAGTGATTACTGCGTGCATCGATTGATTTGTACTTTTTTATTATAATTGTACGGTAGATAAAATAAAACAACTTTTTAAAATCTGTAACGACGCCTGTCACCTTAGTCATCCTGCGACCACAAATGCTGCAAAGTATTAGAAACGTCAGGAAAATCAAAAATATACGCCATAGAATCCGTTTAAAAGTGTTTTATTATAATGTGTAATAATCGCGAAAATCTAAGACATTAATAATTTATTTATTTATTTATTTTCTCACCACAATAATGAAAAAGTTATAGTATTATACAAATTTACTATGGGAGACTGGTGCCTAAACCAGGCTAAGGCCTGTATCTCAGGTCACCAGGTCTTCCACCCCAGAAGTCCAATTGCTCTTTCATAAACTGTGCCAAGAGATTTTGCTCCATTTTCTTGTTCTTCGTGTATCTGATTCTATCAAGTTGTTTCCTCTTGTTAAAGTTCTCTTGATGAATACTCTCCAATACGTTGATATAACTTTTATTTTTTTATTTATCAGGCCCTTCCAGCAGTCAACACCTTGATATAACAATAAACTCACTGTTCTAATAATATGTGTATATTATTTATGGCTTTGATACACCCAATATTGTCAATTTATCAAAATTTATTTTCAATTTTTCATATCAAAGATATTTTACTTTATTTATTTTCTTATGTTCAGTAATTTCACTGGATACAGTAAGTGTTCTCTTGCTGCTGTAAAACATTCGCTAAAGCCGATGACCTTAAAATAATGTAGATTCGCCTTAAGTTATCAATGATTACGTGAACATTTCTCGCAAAAAGTGTACAGCTCTAGAAACAATGACCTTTCGATTTTGTTTATGACTTAACATTACGTTATAACAAACAAATGTCGTATTATGTAATACTTACAAAGTTCCTCGGTCTTGCTTAACCCTTTCAAAGCTATGATACAACCACAACAGTTACAATTTCGTAACTAAACATTTGTTGTTTATGTTGAGCATTTGAGCAAATCGTATTAGCTTTTGAGATGAAAACTGTTCGTGTCTCTTTCATGGACATCCTTTGTTCCCTAACATTCATGTCCCACGTCATTCAATATCATGGGACGTATTCATCCAAAACATCTCTGCAAGAGCCAAAGACAATACTAGACAACTGTCTAACACCTATCTCTCTGAGCTTAAGCACTATCCATGTGTAGACGGAGAAATTTCAACCTTATGCTAAAGTGAGTAAGCCTGGTTTAGTACGGTATAGATAACGAGATGCAATTCTGACGAATAACTGCTGTGCATTATCAGAGCTTCGTTACATTTGAGAGTTAACATAAACGCCTTAAAGAATATTATAATGACGATTGAATTTGGATTGTATATATTTGGCAATAAAGTTGAAATTCACTTGTGACAATTATAAACACACGTCATTCCAAAGTTGAAGAGCAACACAAAACTGTTCAAAGCACTACAAACTTAGAACGTTGCATTGACAATCAAAAAACGCATTTAAAACAATGTCTTAAAAGCGTAGCCGGCAGCATTTACCGTTGTCACACTGAAGCGCACGTCATAATCGCAACAGACTTCTTTCACACCACACATGAAGAATGAATGATGGATGAATCACAGCAGGAGAACCCAGCTTTTTCCATGTATGGTAGAAACAAATTGTCGTTTTCCTGTCATAAAACATGTTCTATGCCATTCTAAACATTATTGCTAAAGGAATAAGTTCCAACGTGTAGTTACGAGGCTGATAATCTATGTTTGTCTGGCAGATATCTGTGTACATTCATACGAGTCACAAATGGGCCAAAAGTTGTATACTGAAAATGGGACAGTCTTTGATGTATAAAAGTTATGCAGGAATCGTTATGGCAAAATCTAGATCAAGGGAAATTTTAAACAGATTAAATAAATGATATTGTTCCATTTTTAAAACCTTTGTTTGTTCGAATGTAAATATGTAATACTAGTGGATTGTACACGACTGCCTGTTCATCAACGTGACTTAAAAAAACATTTAATAACGTTGCGTAACTTTCAATGTTCTTCTAATAATAGTAAAGTTTCCATGTTTTAGCCAGTGAAATTTGTTTTTTAATACATAAAATAAAAAGTATATAGTATATATTTGAAAATTTGTGAAGTGACGTGTGCACACTAATTACGAGTATACTCACAATATACTCTACCTTTGATGTCGAGTATCCCAGTAAGCATTTTATAATTATTATTGTTTTAATTAGTTTGTTAACATATTTTTATTTTCATGATATTAGCCTCAAAAGAAATTTTACTCTAAAATCTATACCAATCAAATTCATTTTAACGCCAAAGTTTTTTTGTTGGAAATGCAAAGGGAAATAGGCTAATCAATAAAAAAACAAATATCTTTAATTAGCGCCAATAATCGAAAACGTCTTCTAATGACATTTACGACGATCGGAATACGTCTATGTAGTGGCTGACCATAGATGCACATTGAGAAATGCATGCTTATTGTATAATAATCTGTGATTTGCTGTTTTATTTTATCATAAGCTAATGATGATGGCGACAGCAACGGGCCACACTCACGAAATTGTTTTATCGTCATCGATTGTCAATAAATCTGCAAAATCGAGTCAGTAGGACAACTAGACGTGGGTGAAAACTGAATTTCAAGATTCCATTGCATTTATACATACCTACAGGCCAAGCTAATAAAAGCGTGCTAAACATTACAGTTTACAACATTAATAAAAACACGCTTTTATTGAGATTTTACGTAATCGACAGTTTAGATTCACGAAAGGTAGGTCAACTACGGATGCAGGAGTAAAACAAGTCACCCAAATCTCGAATCCTGGGAGTGTAAGATGTTATTGGCATTTTTGTGATCTCTAGAAGGATCTATGTTGACCACAATATGCTGATCTGTAAATTACGTCATGTTCGTGGACAAGCTGCTGATCAAATTTCTTCCTACTTTTAGACAGCAAAAAGTAATTATAGGTTCCCACCTATATTACTTTTAGGTGGGGACCTATAATCCCCCTACTTTATCGGGTTCTACGGTTAAAATGGGCGTATGCCAGGGTTACATTCCTGGCCCTTTTTTGAGAACGATGATCATTTTATCGAATGCGATTGTATTTGCAGTCGTCACGTCTCTAATTTTTTTAAATAAATATTTGTTTAGTTTTTAATTATTTTTTTTAAACGTTGCCACACTCTAGGGTTTCTCCTGTGTAGTGGGTGCGTATACAGACATAAATTCCACATACAGTACACCCAGACCCGGAACAACTACCAGCAGGTCGTACAAATATTTGTTCCGTGCGGGAATCGACGACACAGGAGAAATCCTAGGGTGAGCAACGTTTTTTTAAAATGAAAGAAAGAAAAAGAAAAGAAAGAAAATCTGCATTAGATTTATATAAAAAGCGATTTTGACAATATAAATACCCACAAATTTAGATTGGCTAAAACGAATAAGTCATTCTTTGGGAGTTGTGTACGTTTTTATAATAAGCTACCCAAATCTGTTACAGATCTTACTGAGGGAAAGCGTAAACCTGTATTAAACACATCTTTGTTATAATAAGGCTAATGACTACGTTGATGACTGTGATGTATGAATGATGATTGAATCTTTCTGCGCAAAAACATTAAAAAATATCTACACCCAATGTAAACATATATTTATAGAAAGAAAAAAAAAAGAGAAAATGGGCGTGGTCGTATGCCCGTCACTAGTGAAATTTTCCACTTTCTAAGGTCGGTAGGCGCAGTTGTACTGCTCAATCCCCGAGGTTAATAGTGGGCGCGGTGATTAACACCGCGTGGTGGCGATGGGCACGAAGATGGTGTCCCGAGGTGGTGTTGGGCCTCGGGGACTCGCCAACCAGGAAAGCGCCGGCTGGTACTCAATGGGCAGTACTAAGGTTGTGTGGGTGTGGTGTACCCGGTACGGCGCACCCTGGAAATCATCAATTGCTAAGTTGGCTAAGCAATTAACTTCCTGCGCTAAGTATAGCGGGTATGATACCCGCCCGAAGAAAAATTGTATTATCTACAGATAGTTTCGGGTCTTGGTGTTTGTGTGTGGATTTTGTGTCTGTAAACACAGGAGAAACACTAGTGTAAAACATAGTTTAAAAAAGTTAGTAGTTATACAACCTGTAAGTGGATAGGTTATTTTATGATGAGCTTGTCGCAGACCTATCAGGAAGCACCAAGGCTGCGCGCGCCCGGTGATATACCACAGTACAGACACTGCACCTAGCGGCCTCTAGCGGCTCTTGTCAAACATTGTAGTACTGATGCGCTGCGCTTGTCGTTATTGATATTCGTTGGAGTTAACAGGGGATTCGATAGATGGCGCTTTATTGCACTCACTACATATAACAAGCATACACAATATTGTTGTAGACGGGCAACTTATTTTATTTTAAAACAAACAACGACAGATTATAGCTTATGTCAGATCACTCTCAACAACTCTCCTCACCTTTTGACGTCCTGGCGTAATGGGTGCGTGGATCTATGATCAGACACGCTCATGCGCCGGAGCCGCGAAAGCGCACCTCCAGGGGCGTTCGACAGGCTGAGGCGGCTGGTTCGGCGGTGGGCAATCGAGATGTAGCGACATCGCTTCAGCTTGTAGTTAGAAACCAAGTGCGTCGTCCAGTCCATGTGGTGTTTGGAGTCCGTGTGGTGTCCGGCATTAAGAATATAGCACCACTCCATCTCCTCCCGTTAAATGTCGTAAAAGGCGACTAAGGGAATCTTAACCAGACGGGTGGGCAGCAGCGGCCCTTCTGCGGAACAGTAGCCATACTGCGCTCACCAACTCGCTTGTCAAGCGTGGTAAGTACTGGCAACTACACAATTGTGGAAATCTATGGGGGAGGCCTTGGTTCAGCAATGGATGATATGATGATATTGTATTTATTTGTATTTATTAGTATATTGTTATTGTACAAATTTACTGTGGGAGACTCGTGCCTAAACTAGTTTGAAGCCTGTGTTTCAGGTCACCAGGCCTTTCCCTCCAGAAGTCCAATTTAATGGTCCTTTCATAAACTGTGCCAAGTTATGATATGATGATGATATGATACATCGTCGAGGTCGTCCTGTCGCGTTTCGCAGCCTGTTCAAGAAGATCGAGCGCGTCACCTACCACCTGACGCAGGTGTTCGCAGGTCACGGTTGTTTCTTTGGTGCGTACTTACACAAGATACGACATGAGGTCACGACATAGTGCCAACAATGTGGAAACGATGGCACTCCTCGAGCGTGTGCTGTATCCTGCAGCACACGGACGAGGAGTGCCCTCATGAGCTGCCGAGTGGCGGATCACATAAACAAACGGCAAGACCTCTCTGCTGGCAGTATGTTGGCAGAGCATGAAAATTGGAGTGCAGTAGTATTAGGCCGTAGGCTCGGCATCAATAGGCGGTTCTAATGTGATCTTACGAGGACCTGGAGCCCTCTTCGATGCTGAAGATTACCACTCCGATAATTTTATATATCTATAATCTACATAACTCCTTTTTTTTTACTAATATTTATTTTTGTACTAATATTTAATTTTGCTTATTGTACTTTTAGTAAGTATTCATCATCATATCAGCCACAGGACGTCCACTGCTGAACAAAGGCTTCCCCCTTAGATTTCCACAACGAGCGGTTACATGTCGCCCTCATCCAACGACTCCCAGCGACCTTCACCAGGTCGTCTGTCCACCTCGTTGGGGGTCGTCCCACGCTGCGTTTTCCGGTGCGCGGTCTCCATTCTAGAACCTTTGTGCCCCAGCGGCCATTAGATCTACGAGCAATGCGCCCTGCCCATTGCCACTTCAGTTTACTAATCCTTTCAGCTATGTCGAACTTTAATTCTTCTACGGATCTCCACATTTCTGATTCGATCTCGTAGAGAAATACCAAGCATAGCTCTCTCTATAGCTCGCTGAGTGACCTTGAGCTTTCTTATGAGGCCCATTGTGAGTGACCACGTCTCTGTTCCATATGTTATCACTGGTAACACACACTGGTTAAAGACTTGCGTCTTAGTAAGTATTATCCAAACTGTAAAAAATATATTCCCCGCAAAATATTTGTAATTTACATAACGGTAGTAAGTGGGGACGGACTGAAAACCAGCGTTGGGCAGTGTTACGGCTATGCTGCTCACTGTTCAACATTTTGCTGAGACCGCTCCTTTTGCCACACCATACAAGCTAATTACTTGACTTACATTACTACTAAATGCTTTATTTCTTTCTTTTACCCGATAAGCGGCCGACATTCCCCTCTTCCCTTCCCGGGGTGGAGGAAGTTCATAATGAATTTCCAATAATAAAAAGGTAGTTTAACGCCCCTATGCCTTTTCCAGTTAAGTCATTCTATCTCTATCGCATACCTATGACATTTGGGCATTCGTATATTTAACTTTGCCAGTTACACGGTATTTTTATCCGTTTGTTGCGCTTAACAACTTTCCTTCGCGTTCTGCCATTGCAAAGGCGTGAAATGTTTCATACGGGTTTTTATGTGAACATGATAGTTCAACTTGCGTGTGAGGTAAAGGTTATATTTTTTAGTTTTTTAATGAGGCGTTGGAGCTTACTGGTCTCGAAATAATGCCGGCTTTGATTTAATTATGATTTAATTTTTAATTTAAAAATCATAGTAATGTCTTAGGTTCTCGTAATTATTACATATTATAATAAAACACTTTTAAGCTGATTAAATCGCGTACGATTTACGGTACGGTTTATACGTTAGGTAGTTAAAATCAATTTTTAAATCTGTAACGACGCCTTCCACCTTAGTCATCTTGCGACCACGAATCCTGCAGTGTTCGAAACGTTAAGAAAAACAAAATATAATATACGCGATGTAATCCGTTTAAAAATGTTTTATTATAACATTACATATTTTGATATATTACATGATTTACTTTTACACTTTAACTGGTGGTAGGTCCCTTATTGCATTCTAATGTGATCTTACGAGGACTTGGAGCCCTCCTTCGGTGCCGAAGACGACCGCTCCAGTGGTTTTAGCCGGTAGGAGTCCGGCATAACCCTTGGCCCTTCCCCGGGGCGAAGGAAGTACATGATGTATTTCCACCGGATCAATAAAAAGGTTGGAGTTATAGGTAGCTTTATAGGTGTGGTTAGGTACGTGGTATGTAGCGCATGAATTATTCAGTTCGACACCGGGTGGCATATAAAATAGCCTTGTGTTGTTAATTGTAAAGTAGCACGCAGCCTTTCCTTATAGCACTGGATTTACTAATAAAATACGGAAAGATATAGTTTACACCAATGATATTATACCTTCTTTTTAATATAAAATATCATTGGATTGCACTAAAAAAATAGGAATATTACGTGCAACATCCAAATTTTACGTGTTTCTGGGCCCGCTTCCCTACTGAATGAATGAACTGAGATGAACTGGCTGAATGCGATAAAAATATATGGACCTTCTCGATTACAGTAATTGCAAGAAAATCCTTAAGAATGCCAAGGTATGTCACACGAAGATACAGATAAATTATTCATTGTGTTAAAATAAACAAAGTTATATTGTTTATCATTATCATTAGTTAGTTAAAAAACTACCATTTTTACTATTGTATTAAATACTATACTCATCATTTCGGCCGAATGAAGTCCACTGCTGAACACAGGCCTCCCCCAAAGATCACCATAACCACCGATATGGATGTGTTGTGGGCTCATTGGGAGGTTTTGCCATAATCGCCACGCTTGGCAGGCGGGTTGGCGATCGCAGTTGAGTTGTTAATGTACTTGAAGGACGCTGCTGCCCATCCTCCGGCTAATCCCTTAGTCGACTTTTACGACACCCATGGGAAGAGATGGGGTGGTGACATTCTGAGCCGGCACCACACGGCAAACTATACTGTTTACCTATAACTATACTATTGATTATTTTTTACTTTGTACCTATAATATTTTAATAACTTTGTGATTATTTCATACTGTTTGTTAGGTCTTCTCGCCTGAAACACAGGATTACCTAGTTCAGGCACATTTGTTATATATAGGGTCTTATTTTTGTAATGGAAAATATTTTAAGGCTAGACTTTATGAATGGTATAGAATGAATAAATAAATATTTGAATACTCGACTAGCGAAAGATTTATTGACTCTGTATTATTTCTTATAATAAAGGTTGAAGTTATGTTTTTTTTTGTTGCTAAAACGCATCATCGCAGCCTGTAGAATTACCTCCTAAAATATTTTCCATTATTAAAGTAGGACCCTATATATCTAAGAAACTTTGTACTTGTTAGTCCAACTTGTTGTAACGAAATATTGAATAAATTTTATTATTATTATAATGGTGCTCTGAGGCCTAACAACCCTGTCCGAAAAAGTTAAATTGGAGTTTATTGAACGGAACTCACTCATCATCGTAAATAATATTATGTATGGTATGGTTTACGTCTCTGTTTTGCTCCAAACGCGAATAACCATTCATCAAAATTACTCACCATCTAAAAGTATCACATTCACAACTTGGTACTTAGCAAGCCAAACATCCTCAAATCAATTCATTAACATAAACCATTAATAGACGCACAATTGGTTCTGATATCTAAATAAGTCTCAAAAAGCTATAAGAGCACTATGTCCCCTTATAATAAGCGGTCTAATGCTCGCACAGTGTGCTGAAACGACTCTGTTGTGTACAAAATGAATTGTGTACGGAAACGTATTAACAGCGTGTCAAATGACTCGGAACTAGGGCTGTGGGGATAGTTTGCAGAAATTTTATGTATTAAGACAACTTATACTTATAGTATATTTTTCTTGGAGTTGAAATATCCTAATGGAAGTAACTGTGCATGAAAGCGCAAACTTGGCCACTAAACTAACAGCGTAATATAATCTCTACGTTTAACCAAATAGCGCGGGCTAAGAGTTCTTTGAAACAATTTTAACTTTACTCTGGCAATATGTTAAGAACAAAGATGTTTATAATTTTAGTTCCTCTATTCGCTCAGTAAGAAATTTGTATTTGATTTGTTGGCGCAGTGACTAAGCAATTAGCTTTCTACGCTACTGGTCAGGGGTTTGATTACTGCACGGAATTAATAATAGTGGGAAATATGTGAGATTTATGTTTGTAAACTGACTTCACAAGGTAAGGTATCTCTAGGAACATCATATTATCAATTTAAAATAGATGAAGTTAATTTTTGTATGGAATGGACCATCATTATCCACCAGTGGGTGTTGGAATAGACGACTGAGGTATTTTCAAGAGGATATACTAGAACTATATGTGCCGTGTGGTGCCGGCTCAGAATGCCACCACCCCATCTCCTCCCATGGGTGTTGTAAAAGTCGACTAAGGGATTAGCTGGAGGATGGGCAGCAGCGTCCTTCGAGTACATTAACAACTCAACTGCGATCGCCAACCCGCCTGCCAAGCGTGGCGATTATGGCAAAACCCCCCAATGAGCCCACAACACAGCCATATCGGTGGTTGCGGTGATCTTTGGGGGAGGCCTGTGTCCAGCAGTGGACTTCATTCGGCCGAAAAATGATACTGGAACTAACCGGAACTCAAGGCATTCCAACTGAAGTCTTACGTCGGCACCGTATCCGTAATCAGTAATTTCATGATGGCCATGGGTGGTTAGTGGCTATCTATGTGGTATCCGGATTATCCATGTGGTGCTCGGATTATCCGCGTGGTGTCCGGATTATCCGTGTGATGTTCAGATTAAGAATATAGCAGCGCTCCATCTACTCCCATGGATGTCGTAAAAGGCGACTATGGGACTCTAAAAGAGGGATGGACAGTATCGTCTCTTATGGAACAGTAGCCATACTACGCTCACCAACTCGGGTGCCAAGCATGGTGGCAAATTCCCCCCAAAATGACGACATATGGCATGTAACCGGTCGTCTTATGGAAGAAGTATAGAGGCTTTTGTTCAGCAGTGGACGTTTTCTGGCTAACATGATGATGATGACGATGGGGAGTTGTTGTTAATTGTTATTGCAGACGTTTTATTACCATCAGGTAGGCTGTTCCTCATTTCCCGTATTGATCGTAAAAAAGGTGCCAATATTAGTGTGCTAAAACAATTAACTTTGGCCACTAGTCCTTCTGCCTCTTGGCACTACCCTTGTAGTGATTAAGGCGATGTTCTATGTGATTATACGTAGTGAGTATGCGATAATTGCAAGGCCCATAGTAGAGCAGTGGACGACAACGGTATAATAAACGGTACTTGGCCCAATCTATACAATGTCATGTAAAAATATAGAGATTAAGTATTTTTTAGTTTTTTATCTTTATTTATTATAAGGGATTTTTATAGATAAAAATGACCTTATCTATATGTAAAAATGAATGTTTGTCTGTATGCCCTTTATAGAATCGTAAACTATGCATTTGATCATGTCATGATCTTCAGCAAAGTGGTGTGCATGAGCCCACAAACGTTTCTGAGTTGGTACGACAATCTTTGACAGATGGCGCCATTCCAATGAATATTATAAACTGATATTATATTTGTGTAATGAAATTAATTTTAGTAAGTAGCGTAGCAACGCGCGCATGGTACAGCTAGTTCTAAATAAATCCTAAAACCTTAAATTTTAAAAGAGAATAATAATCTGGCCGCTTCAGAATTTGTTTCAGCTACAATGCTATGAATAGCAGCTACATTTAGTGATATTCTAAGTAAAAACTTATAATATCATTGCCTACATTACTTAAATTAATAATAAATTTGCTGACAATTTTGGGTTATTTTATCAGCGTTACACTCCCATTCCACAATTCGATGTTGAACATCATCCAGCTTATCACATTGTTTACAATCGGGTGAATTTACTTTTTTATTTAAAAAGGCAAACTTCTTTCTTAGAATGTGTCCAGAACGCAATCGACATGCGGTCACAACTTGCTGGCAAATACCAAAATCCTTTTGTCTTCGAATGTTTCTAAAGATAAGAACAAATTCCATAGTGTACACAGTACATATATTGGTGCAGTGGCTGATATAGTCGGCTGCTGCGCTCCGGGTCGTGGGTTCGATTCCCGCACGGAACAAATATTTGTATGATCTGCAGTTAGTTGTTTCCGGTTCTGGGTATATTGTATGTCTGTAAACGCACCCACGACACAGGAGAAATCCTAGTGTGGGGCAATGGTCAATAAAAAAGAAAAAAAATATTTTTAAGATAAATGATTAGTCTTTAATAATGTCTTAGGTTTTCGCGAGTATTACACATTATAATAAAACACTTTTAAACGGATTCTATCGCATATATTTTAGATTTTGTTTTTCCTGACGTTTCGAACACTTTGCAGGGTTCGTGGTCGCAGGATGACTAAGGTGACAGGCGTCGTTACAGATTTTAAAAAGTTATTTTATTTTATCTACCGTACAATTATAATCAAAAATTATTTCGATGCATTCGATATTCTATAAAAACCTACTTCAAGCCGCATAAGAAGATCAGCCAACTTTTAAAACCGGTGAAATGTCACATACCTTTACAAGATGCAGGGGTCTACAAGATTGACTGTGAGTGTGGGTTGTCATACATAGGGCAAACAAAGCGTAGTATAGCCACCAGGTTAAAAGAACACATAGCTGACGTCAAGCATAGACGCTCCACAAAGTCTGCAGTGTGCGAACATGCCTTAGACAAACCCAACCATTTTCTTCGTTTCGATCAACCTCAAGTCCTCGAGAACCGATATGTACCAAGAATGTTTCGTGAGGCTATTGAAATTAAAAAACATCCTAGTTTTAATAGAGAAGATGGCTGGCAGGTACCACCAGTTTGGAACCCTGTTATTAAAATAATAAAGTCCCAAACCAAATACCACACTAAAAAACATCAAGACACTGTGAGTGATTACTGCGTGCATCGAAATAATTTTTGATTATAATTGTACGGTAGATAAAATAAAATAACTTTTTAAAATCTGTAACGACGCCTGTCACCTTAGTCATCCTGCAACCACGAACCCTGCAAAGTGTTCGAAACGTCAGGAAAAACAAAAATCTAAAATATACGCGATAGAATCCGTTTAAAAGTGTTTTATTATAATGATTGGTCTTTATTAAGTGAGCTAAATAAAATAAGTAACACTAAAAATGACCCCTTAATTAATATTTATTCACGTTGTCCTACAGTCAATAATGGTCAAAAATCCAATACCCTAAGATCCAGTGACAAAAAAATTGTCCTGAGTTACCTCCGTACTTAGTAATTCCGTACAAGCCAGCCCTATTACAAAGTTGCGTCGAGTGTCCGGAACCTCTGTGCATTATTTTTTGTTTACACGATTGCGCCATCGTGTGGGGGATGACTATGCTATTATTTATTACATCTTTAAAAGGGTGGCACTGTTTTCTTCCCATATAAATATGGTTCATGATCCATGACGTATATTAAAGATGGTATGAAGATATATTGTCTTGTTATTAGATGTTCTGATAGATGTAAAGGTGCTTTTGTGATGTTAGAGGCTTGTGAACTTATATTTTTAGGATTTGCATATAGAATAGATAGCTCGGGCTAGGTATGTATTATGCTAATTTACCGATCATGTACTTACTAGTATTATGAGGCTTCTATATTTTGCACGGACTTTATCACTTTCATCAAATATGCGTAGCGTATTAAAACTTAATTTGCTACAAAGCGTAGCGTATTTTTGTATTATTTATCATTTAAATCTTTGAATTGCATTAATGGTTATTAAAATCATAATATTACACCAATCCATTTCAATTACATGACAATAAACAAAAAACGCCCCACAACAATATTACACACAGACAATGAAATTTAAACACAGTGCGCCCAGTGCGACAGATGTTCAAACATGGACAAAATCAACACTAATTCTATCGAGTTACGTTCCGTATGCTTTCAATTAGCCCGTTTTAAATTATTTATTTTAACACCACGCGATTGAACGTAGCTTTCGTTTTGATAAATGTAATGGTTTTTAGCGTTTTGTGGGTAACATGTGTGTGTAAATGTTATAGTGATAAAAGTAGTTACATTGATTTGGTGTGTTGTAGTAGAATCCACTTATGGCTTTTCTTTATTTATGTGTAGACATTTTATTCTATACAGAATATAATTGTTTATTACTTAAAGAAGAAAACAATGAAACCATTTTGTTTTTTTCTTTTGATTAATATTTTTTCTATCTATCGTGATTGACTGGCACTATTCCTTTTTTAGTAAAAGTGTCCAACAACTGCGATCGGCTGATAATATTATTTTGAATTACTTTGAGCGTATGTAACCAGGAAACGTTATAAATATGGCACCGATTCACTGTAGAATGGGCTTGGTAAAATTATTAGTGATTTATACAGAGTATGTGTATATTTTTTTGACCATTCCATATTCATCATATTTATAATTTTGCGATAACTTGTAACAAATAAAAGTAAGTTCATTGAAAGCAATTTCTTCCTAATGTAAGTATAGCATTATCTCTAAGTAAACTTCTACAATAATTGTTAATTATTAACCTGAAATATTCAAGGAAGCAAGTAACAAGGGCGATAGAGTAACCCCCATTTGACCATCAAATCGATTGGAAAATTATATTATTATTTCCAAGTCATTACAGTTTTCGTATCACTGGGCTTCTAATACAGATAGTTATTGGTGGATTAAGTTTGCGAACGAAAAATGTTATTGTAATAGGTTTTTAACTTCGGCGAATATAATAAATAAGGTTAGTATTTCTACGTCTCGTTAAGTTAATGGATCGCTTAAAGTTAATAGTGATAGTAAACAGGCCAAATGGCTGTAGTTTTGTAAAATAATGTGATTGTTTTGTTTATTAAGAAAGTTTATTTAGAACGAAAATGTTTTAGTTGCTGCTATTAATTCGTTGCTGCCTGTAAGTGTACCTGTTTCCGTGTGGTGTTCAGATTAAGAATATGTCTCACACCATCTCCCGTGAACGTCGTAGAGGCGCCTAAGGGACTCTAACCCAGAGGGATGGACTGTAGTGGCCCTTCCGTGGAACAGCAGCCATACTGCGTTCATTAACCTGCCTACCAAGCGTGGTGAGCACTGACAAATTCCCCCCATAATGTTGACATCATTGTGGAAATATTATTTGTGCAACAGCGGACTTCCTTTGGCTGATGCTGTGATGATGTGGTGTAACTGTGTGTCACAAAACTGCAGGGCAAAGGCTTCTTCTCAAAGAAGACGATCCCCATTTATTACCACGCTTGCTAACGGCATCTTTGGAATTTGCGACCAGTAATTAGATCCAGAGTTTCATTTCATTCCGTGTGGTGTCCGGATTAAGAATATAGCACCACTCCATGTCCTCCCGTGAATGTCGTAAAAGGCGACTAAAGGAATCTAACCAGAGGGATGGGCAGCAGCGTCCCTTCTGTGAAGCGGTAGGCATACTGCGCTCACCAACCCGCTTGCCAAGCGTGGTGAGTATTGGCAAATACCCCCCAAAATGATGACACAGTTGTTGAATCTATGGGGAAGGCCTTTGTTCAGTAGTGGACGTTGTATGGCCGATATGATTAGAAGTTTTCGTATCTGCGGCGTAATTTCTGACAATTAAGACGTTTTTTGTGAAGTTCGTACATATACTCCACCAAATGGCATTGTGGCATTTTTGTTGTGTGAGTTTGAAGATCACCTAAAGTGATATTAAAGAATAACTATGTTTCTAATAAATACTAGCGATGCATTAACAATTCTCCTTAAATTTTTCGTTAAATTAGATAGGTAAGACACTTTTTCTGAAGACTAACGAATTCCACTCAACTTGCCCAGCAATGAAGACTATCTCTGCTACAAATTAAATAGTTTTTCACCCCTGTAAAGTGACGAATAAAACCTACAGTCCCCTAACACTTAAGTAATATAGACAATAACATTCAATGTATAATGCAAATAAACCTTCTGGGAGCACTGCGAGGACGACGAAGTGCCTTCAGAATATTTTAGACGAAGTGGATAAGATTCAGTATAGTATGCCAGTTACGCACTGGCGTAAGTAATATATAGAGCAGTGATTTTAGCTCTAGTTTCGTATCACATATTACCACCAAACTATACGCACTGAGTGTAGCTAACAAATATATTCGCGTGTATGTATGCACGGTAAGGCTGTATGCTTTATTTGATGTCCGTGTGTCACCTTCAAAGTGGGTTCTAGTTGAAAACCAGCGCTAGGCACCAGCTGCATGGCACGTGCTGAACTGGACACCTATTTGGTGCAACCGTGATATACAAATTTAAAAAAAAGGCTTCTGGGTAAATGGATAGAATGCAGGATAATCGATCTGAAACGTTCAGATGACAGGCCGCCCAGTAAAATAAATACTGATTTAAAGTCTATCTTTACATACAGAATGTAAGTAACAATGTACCGAAAACTTTGGGAAGAGTTTACACTTAGGCCTTTAGTAACAATAGGACATCCATTTGTCTCGAAAATAATAGTTTACAGCTGTCATTTTTGAGCACGCAATGTATTGTAAACAACGCGATGAAAACGCTACGAGATTATTGTACTTACAGTTAGGCAACTCTATGTACTCCAGACGATCCTACGTAAGCATTCCACTATTCCTTATATAGCCGAAGACAAGCGCAAAAAGGACAGAGTGTGTGAAACTAAACCACACAGAACCACTCTTGCTAGTAGAAGTTTTCATATAAATAGTTCCCGTCTATACAATCATATCAACAAAATAACATTTTTTTTTTTTTTTTTTTTTAAAGAAAACGTTGCCCCACACTAGGATTTCTCCTGTGTCGTGGGTACGTTTACAGACACAAATTCCACACACAATACACCCAGACCCGGAACAACTAATTGCAGATCGTACAAATATTTGTTCCGTGTGGGAATCGAACCCACGACCCGGTGCGCAGCAGCCGACTGTATCAGCCACTGCACCAACCGTGCCGCTAAATTATCAAGAGACTGAAAATCTACTAAAACCATCACTTGGTTAACAGACGTTCACACACGCATATGCACACGCACATAGCCAAAATACCATAACACATACGCCTGCACACTCACACTCCACAAATAAATGAACAAGAATAAAAAGAAATTTAAGATTAAAGAGAATTTCTTGACTAGTCTATTACAACTTATCTTAGATTAAGAAATGTAAATCAACCAACATTTTTCCTTCGATACTCGTTCATATCTGTTTACTGTTATTAGTAAATGGAAGGCGCTGGAGCCAGTGATACAATGTTCGTCATTAGTACAGGTACCAACGTTACCCCTTTTCCTGTCGTGTTCTATTAATTTGTAAAATAAGTATTTATGAAAAATGCAACATAATTTTTTCTGAAATAAACAATTATTATTATTACTATTATATGAAATTGTTATGCTACTGCGAGCGATGACCTCAACCGTGAGCTGTAGCGAAACAACAGCCGTTTACTTTTTATTTATTATGAAAATACATTTTATTGTATTTTTACTCAAAACAATTACATATTTTATATCGAAATCAGTTAAATAAACTAAAATATAAAACTACACATTCACGAAAAGACCGCCGCAAAATTTTAGCACTGAGGGTTTCAGAATCTTAATTAACGAATCCATGGTATCAGTTTACGTTACGATGTTAGTTACACCCGTTATATAATCGTTAATGATCATGTAACTTCTGAACGACTTGACCTATTGCAGTCATGTTCACGCTATAGGTTCATTTTGTCCAAACTCTGCCGAGCCAGCTAATATATATAAGTACATAAATAAATGTTTAATATTATTTATAGATTCTATAAGTCATCTTATGCTTTCAATGCGAATTTATATTAGTATGTGAATGTTATTGTATACATAAATAATTTATCTGTATAATTTTGTCATATGTAGCTGTGCGTGGCTTCACTTTGGGCCCTATAGGAAGACCAGCGCCGCAATATTGCTGTAACTATAGCTGAGATAGCGACCTTTTCTGGCGTCACACAGTTAACCTTCAAAATCCTGGTGACTTCCTGGTGACATACTACGTCATCCCACATATACACAAAAAAGGCGACGAATACGAAATTTCGATTCGCTTTCTCTCCATAACATGTCACGTGGCGTGGTGTGTCACGAGTGCTGTTCCGTCCTCTAAAGATTGTATTAATAATTACAATTTCTGGATGACTGTGTGCGCTTAAGAATACCTAAACGTTTTTCTTTCTTTCTTTTAAGTTCATACCGATCCAGCTGTTCCTAAATAAATTGTATCCTTCAGTAATGCCCTAAGCTAAGTTTCGAGTCCAGCAGGCACCCATAGTAGCAGTTGCATACCTAGTTTATAAAAAACTAAGACTTGCTGGAGGCCTCTTTTGGTCTCGCCATAAATTTTCCGGTTAAATGATCACATTTCCAGGAAATGTCTGCGAGAAGCACTACATAAAACAAAGATTCTACATTTCCGATGGCCGATGGTGCCGGAAAGTTCTCGAGGGGCGACCGTGTACCCGAAGACGCAGCGTGCGTAGACCCTACACGAGGTGGACTGTGGACCTGGCAAATGTTGCCCGAATGCGCTGCATGCGATTAACGCACCACTGGTCATTGTGGTGATCTTTAGGGGAGGTCTATGTCCAGCCGTGGACGTCTTACATATTTGTTTCGTATTATTATTTATTGTTTAACCGCTACATTTTAATTTGTGTTATTTCCGAGGTCGCGATTGTCCGTGACTCCTTATAAGGTCCTATCAGAAAATCAGCGCTGCAGCATGTGCTGAGATAGGGTCCATTTTTGGCCTTGCATGTAATTGAACAATAATTTATTTTAATAATGTTATTATATTTTTTGTTAATTTGTAATTACTATTATTTTTATGATTATTTTATTACTTTTTGGTTATATTTTTATTATTGATTTATGCCAATTGGATGTAATGCAAAGCCAAAATAAATTATTTCTTACTTTCTTTCTTTTGGCTAAAAAGATGATTAGGGGTGCTAAAGTTTCTGAAATTGAATTAAAAACTTAATAATTGAAAGAGGTTTTGCAGCATTTAGATAGTACGGTGGTCACACTGAATGTATTTAGAAAATAAAAAAGGGAATGATATTTTTATTGTTTTTTAAAGTAGTCTCCGTTCCTTTCTAAGCACAGCATGCGATGGAACCAATGACTGAAGCAGCACCACTCTTCTTTAGGGATCTCTTCCATGTTTTTGTAGAACGAAGCCACAGCATCATCGGGTTTCATAAAGTGAATTGAAGTTTATCTTTTATTTGGTCCGGTAGGTCGGGACTGTAAGGAGAATGACTCACAAATTCCACACCTTCCATTGTCTTCGATTGTCCGTCTGGCGGAATAAGCTAGAGCGTTGTCGTGATATAGGAGAATCCTGCTTCTTACGCTGCTGTCGATAATTTTTCAAGAGAACCGGTAAACAATTACTAAAATACCAATTTGTAGTATCAGTCCTTTTATCATCTAGCGCAATAGTTGCAAAATGACCCGGCCATCCAAAGAATGAGGCAATCATCTTTTCCCCTGACTCCTGCTCTTTTTTACTTTTGTTGGCAAATCTTCGAATGGAAACATCCACTGGACAAATTGTCTTTTGGTTTTGGGCTCGTAACTATTGCATCACCTGTGACGATGTCAAACATAGCATTCGAATCACCTCCGTTATGTTTTTCAAACATTTCACAGCACCAATCCAAACGACGGCGTTTTCGATCTTCTGTCAAAGTATGAGATATCGTCTGGCTCAAAACTTTATGACGCCTAAATGTTAGTGTAAGATTTTTTGCACTTGACTCATACCAATGCCTAAACTTGCCCTGATCTATTGATATGCCACTCTTTTATCGGCTTCTATTATTAAGTGTATACAGTGGTCGCCGTAGAGGAACGTCCTTCGCGCAAATCATCAATGAGATTGCTTCGACCACGTTGTTATAAACAGTGGCACGAGATGGGGCTTCTTCGTGTAATGGCAATTGAAGTCTATCATAACATAGATGATGATCAAGACCGCAAAGAAAGTCATAATAAATCATGGAGCGAAATTTACTTTTGTGAAATTCATTTCAACGCATGACACGTACTTTTTAAATTGCCACCGATTTGTAAAAACAAATGACATATGAATTCAATGTGTACATCTACAGTTTCTCAAAGAGAAATGAAAATTCGAATTTTGAATAAATTTATCGTTAGCAAATTTTCTTACTGGCCAATTATAAAAACAATCAGTGTGACCCTCGTGATTTATAAAAAGAGACACAGTAGCCAGTACAGTTACTATAAAATATTAAAAAACAAATGTCTCGAAATGACGAGCGAATGGTTTGTTCATCTCGTAACAAGGATGAATAGAATCAATGATCACCCGATATTAGATAGATAAAACAGTTTTTAATTAATTAAATTGCGTATATTATAGATTTTTGTATCTTCTAACATAATGCGTTTTAATTAAAAAGTGTTTTATTATAATAGTAATCGAGAAAATCTAGACATTACTATTTGACATATGCCTGATGAAAATCTGATAAAATAAAAAAAGGATTCGTGTACAGTTGTTGCCTTAGTTTTGGTTCGGCTAAAGAATTACAGAAACTATTTACACCAATATAAAGACAACCCACTGTACAGTACAGAGTCATAGAAACAAAGTGATTGAATTGGAAGAAGCAACTCTGTCTTAACCCATTCACTGAGCACTGGATGTACGAGATTGGCAATAAACAGTACTTTAGCTCGATGAACTGTTAAAACCTTTAGGACCCAATGGAAATGCTACAATGTGTTAGTGTTAGTAAAACGTTAGTGCCATTTTGTTGGGTCTTTATAACTTTGTTATGTGGAAAATTGATTGAATGGAGCGTTTAAGTAATTGTATTTTAAATGAAAAGTGATTGGACAATGATTCATCTTATCTAATGCAGTAATTTAATGGCTGTTGGGCGCAGTGGCTCAAGTTGGTCAAGCGAATAGTTTCCTGCTTTGATGGACTTCTTCGCTTTGTTTTCGCGACCTTTCCATGTGGTTTCACTGGTGGTCTGTTATTGCGAGAGTCCGGCTGGGTAGGTAATGCCCACTGCCTGATATCCGCCGCCAAGCTGTAGTGTTTAAACTTTAGACACTAACTTGTTCCGGTTTGAAGGGCGTTGTGGCTTGTGAAGTTACTGAGAATAAGAGACTAGTTAACTAATGTTTCGAGGTGATGAGTGGAGTGTGGCCTCGCAGGTCTAGTTGAGGTTTGAGATATCTTTATTTCCCATTAGAATTATAATTCACATACATGAGAAATTTTAAACTAAAAAATATGGTCGACGTACAGTAACAGATGTAACAACAGCAAACAAACAATAAAAAAGAATTTGTATTAAGTGCAGGGTAAGCGCCAATTCCGCCAAATTCCGTGTGGTGTCCGGATTAAGAATATAGCGCCACTCCATCTCCTCCCGTGGATGTCGTAAAAGGCGACTAAGGGAATCTAAACCAGAGGGATAGGCACCAGCGTCCCTTCTGTGAAACGGTAGCCATACTGCGCTCACCAACCCGCCTGCCAAGCGTGGTGAGTATTATATTATCCGTCGCACCGAGTCTATGAGTACATTCAACAAGCACAGAAAGTGTGAACTTCGGCATATTTGTTAGTAAATGATCAAAAACAAAGTTGTAATTTTTCCCTATAATCAGAATGAGTATGTGTTGTCAAGCGTGAAATATTGTTTAAGTGAAATGGATTATTGTTAGTTTTTTGTTGATTCGTTAATTTTTATTATTAATAATAGCATAGTTCTTGATCTAATTTTAATGGAAGTTCATGAAGAAGTTATACTAGGAGGGATCAAAAAGTAGTGAGAACGACATACTCCTTGGTAAGAAAAAAAATAACTCAGATACATATTTGTAATATTAATAAAGAAAAAAATCTTCGATTCTCTTTTGTTTTCTTCTGAATGTAGTCATTTGTTTGCTTCGTGTCGGAACGTGTTCTCAAAATTGAAGGAAAACGAAGTGCGAGCCTTTATTAAATACCTCTGTTTAAAAAAGTTAACGACGCAAGAGACTCATTGCGATTTGGAGGCAACATTAGGAGAGTCTGCTCCACCGTATTCCACTGTCGCAAGGTGGGCTTCTCAATTTCGAGTAGGGGGAGAACCAGCACGGAAGACGAACATTGTTACGGCCGTCCATCGACGTCAGTCACCCAAGAAAATGTTGCTAAATTCGAGAAAATTGTATTGAGCGATCGAAGTGTTACCAATCGATACTTAATTCAAGAAACGGGCATTTCAAATGGAAGTAATCAATCCATATTGAAACAATCTTTGAATATAAGAAAAGTCTCCGCAAGATGGGTGCCGAGAATGTTAATCGACAGTCAGAAACAAAATCGACTTGACATTTCGAAGATATTGTTGGACAAGTTTCAAGAAGATTCTGAAAACTTTTTGTCTCGTTTCGTAATAATGGACGAAACATGGGTCCATCATTTTGATCCCGAGACAAAACAGCAATCTTCGCAATGGAAACGGCCATCATCACCGACCCCGAAGAAGTTTCGTGTCGTGGCATCGGATAGCAAGGTTATGGCCTCAATATTTTGGGACTCAGAAGGGATATTGTTGATTCATTACCTGGAGCGTTGAACCACCATTACAGGCCAATATTATGTAGATTTAATTACCAAGTTGAGGAATGCCATCAAAGCGAAAAGGAGAGGGAAACTTCGAAGGGCCGTGCTGTTTCATCACGACAAGGCACCCGCGCACAGGTCGGCAGTTGCGATGGCTGCCATTCAGCAAGCTGGCTTCGAATTGGTTGACGGGTGGCCCTTATTCACCAGATCTGGCGGCTAGCGATTATTATATGTTCCCCAAATTGAAATATACTTAAGGGAAAACAGGTACGAAGACGATAACGAGGTGATGGATGCCGTGGAGAGCTTTTTGCAGGACCAAGACAAAACATTTTTTGTGAAAGGGATTGAAGCCTTGGAAAAGCACTGGACTCGGTGTGTAGAGAGACTCGGAAACTATGTAGAAAAATAAATTATTAAGTTATCAATAGTCATTATACTCTGTCATTCTCATTACTTTTTGATCCCACCTCGTACATAAATAAACGGCCTCACAATTACCACCAAGCTGAAGAATTGCTAGTCTGGTCACTAGGTTGTATTCAGAAAAGGTCCTTTAAATGGATAACTTGTAACGACTTAACAAAATTTGTGTGAAAAGTTGGCAAAATTATACTGCTGTTCATCAAACTGAAATTCACAGAAATAAAGCCACACAATCTCTTAGATACTAAACATAATATGAATGCGGGGGAACGCATTAGGGGCCGGAAATGGCGGCGTACACATTCAGTATTGTGCTCGAGGAAAAATGATATAATATCATAACATCCTTTTATGACCATTACTGGGCTTGCCCGCCTTGCCAAAGATTGCGGTTGAATAGATGTGATCGTATGAATAAGTCAGGTTAATCCTAATTTTGTGAAGCCTCTGTGAGGACATGTTGTTTAGTCTCTACAAATAAATAAAATTGAAGTCTCTGTTTGTAATATAAAAATCATCAAAAAAACAGTTTTTTACTAAATGCATATAAAAGTATATACGGTGTTTATAACAAAACTAACAATTTTATTTTTTTGTCTGTCTGTCCGTCCATTAAAGCACAACTGACAACTATAGAACAACACACCATGCAACACGAATCACAATATCGTCCCTGGCTAGAGCCCCTTTCGGCTTCGCTAGATTGCTCGTTTAAGCAACGATATCTATGGTATAATATAATATAGCCTTAGAATGAACATGGAGAAGACGAAAGCCATGTCAAACGCCCATGTCGTGCCCCTCCCAATATCCCCCTGGGACAAATCGTCCAGTTATGTCCAACTTCGAGAAAGAGATCAATCGTTGTATCCGTCTCGGCTGTACAGTGCAGCGTTAGAAAAAATTCACGATGTGTTTTCGTCAACAATACCGTAATGCCTCAACAAAAGTCGTCAAATCTATGGGGGAGGCCTTTGTTCAGCAGTGGACGTCATTTGGCTGATATGATGATGATGAGGAGATGAATTGGACAAAATGAGAATAAAACCAACTAAACTAAATTTAAGAACTCTGTAATCTATTTGTCAAATTAAGTTTACGTAGATTTTGATAACTACTAATTATTACCTGCGACTTTTCCGCAAGGGAAATAATAATTTACAATTCTTACGGGGACGTGGTAACGCAATAAAACTTCTTCTATATCCCCTATTCCACGACATAATTTACCTCTATGCCAAATTTCATCTGAATCTGTTCAGCCGTTTGAGAGTGATGAAGTCTCAAACATACATACTTTTACCTTTATATAATAGTAGTAAGATATAGATGCAATTTGTACACACAGCTACACATCAAGCTATACAAAACCAGTATAAGCTGATCTCACATTGTATAGGCTTTCGGTATGATGAGAGATTAGGGTAAACTGGTTTTTTTAGCTTGGTGTGTAGCCGTGTGTATTAGACACAACTGTGATCTGGAACATACCTGAAAATCTCACTAATTATTATTTTGCGACGATAATCGGACAGAAGAGAATATCAGGCAGCGGGAAACGAGATTAGGACAGGAGAAAATAAGTGCTCTAAAGTACCTTCTACCATCTACCACATTCACAGAGAAAATGATTAGGGATACCTACGGAGTTGAGCTAAAAACGCTGGTAAGCAAACATGTCCTAAACGCAGAAGAATAATTTCTGATAGCCAATTGAGAGGCAGCGAGTTCATACCTCATTGCATTATTGTAGTTAACATTTTTTGTATTGGTGCCCAGTGAAAGTTCTTCATGAACTTCCTTCGCCTGGAGCGGTCATCTTCGGCAGCTAAAGGAGGCTCCAGGTCCTCGTATGATCACACTAGAGCCGCCCACTGGTGCTACTCCTATAGGCATATCTCGGAGAGGGCGACTGTAAAACGGTCACCCCCGGGGCATTGTAAAGGATCCCCCAAAGCGTCCTACGGCAGCGCGTGACCACATGCATACTACCGTCTTCTCTTGGGTCGTTCGGTGTGGGCACGCAGATTCCCCAATCTACGCACCCGCGACCCAGAGGTCCCCGCCTTATAGCTACGGCAGGGGATTGTAGTTGCGAGGACCTGGAGCCTCCCTTAGGTGCCGAAGATGACCACCCCAGTGGTTTTAGCCGGTAGGAGTCCGGCATACCCCTTCGCCCTTCCTCCGGGCGAAGGAAGTTCATGATGAATTTCCACTGGGCACCAATAAAAAAAAGGGGGATTGTAGTTAAGCTAAATGTTGTTTAACTTGAAATAAACATTCTAACCAGTTTCCGAGAAGACATTAAACGGACTCGTGGTAAACATTTTCTTCATGTGTTCTTACTTAATCTTTGCCATCGCCGCCCTACACGAGACAAATCGTCCAGTTGGCCATTTGTCAAAAAACCTGCATCCGCCCAATGAAAGCGGTCTTTGTTGATACCACAACGTTATCTATGCAGTTCCTTGTCCCTCAACACCACTACGTAAGGTTGAAAATAACATTAATGAACGGTACAGGGATCCACATCCGTAAAGTTATTTTATGCAGTTTCTATAACTCTTATTACAATGACTTTAGGTAGTGTTTAGCGTGACTAGTGGAAACATGATAGTATTTAATAAGAATGCGAATGTTAACAAAGGTTTATTTTTGAAGATTTTGGTTAAAAATGTGAGCGGGTGTGTCTGTTTGTCATTATCATGGCTTTGTGGCGATATTTATTGTGGTAGAAATGATTTCTTCGTCGTCTTAATAACTCCAAATTATTTAGTAGGAATGTAGGGGTTAGGTTTCGTGCAACTGTCGTAGATGAATACGAGAGCGTCCCTCGTGACCCCGGTGCTATGTGCACGAAGGAATACTGTGTGGTTTTAGCTGTTAGGAGTCCAGCATGCCTGCATGTATGGACTGCACACGTAGTTTCTCGGTGTATGTTACAATCATTTGTATCATTTGTATTAATCAACATTGTAATCTGAATTGTTTTAAAAGAGTATCCATGGAGTTTCTATTCGGCTCTTCTCCACGAGGTCAACTATTTGGAACCGTGCAACTTAGATTCTGACGTTTCATAAGTGACAATATTTGTTTTATTTGAAATAAAAAACTTTGACGTTGATTTTGACTTTGATGATCAGCAGCATCCTCCCGTATGCTAATAACAACTTATTGGGATCCTACCAACCTGCCTGTCAAGCGTGGTGATTATGACAATTTCCCTATGACCGACTCATCAGGAGGACCTGGTTCAGCAGTTATGTTTTTGAAAATCGAAGAGGTGGAGAATTAGTGACATTAAACGGATAGGATTGTTTTCGATACAGAACCCTTGAAATATAAATGTAACAAAGATATTAAAACATGATCCATCACTGTGTTACTGATATAAAAACAATACCGGATCGGTATTGTTTTTCCTCTGCAAGCTTGAATGTACACGTTGCTCGGAAAAGTTGGCTTATCTGTGGTGTCACAATTTTAACGTCAGTTATATCGGGATTCATTTCAACGTTTACATCTTTCTGTTTCCGATGCGTCCTTTTTGAATGACAATACCTATATTTTTATTTTTTATTCAATTGTTTTTTTTTTTTTGTAAATGGAGCTGGTGTGGTTGAGGTAAGTACATATAATGCATAATGTCAATTGTTTTTTATAGTCTGTGGATTATGTTTGTATATGGAATTGTGTTTATCGATAATTGACAGAATAAAATAAAAAAAATGTTTAATGATGGTACGGATTTCATTTTATCTCAGTTCACATCTAGCTCGATTTCAATTTATTTGATGACCCACTACATATTGTAATTATTATCAACGGCAAACGCGGTCAAATATGAGTTTTAAACCTCATCATCATCATCATCATATCGGCCAAATGAAGTCCACTGCTGGACACAGGCCTCCCGCAAAGATCACCACAACCACCGATATGGATGTGTTGTGGGCTCATTGGGGGGTTTTGCCATAATCGCCACGCTTGGCAGGCGGGTTGGCGATCGCAGTTGAGTTGTTAATGTACTCGAAGGACGCTGCTGCCCATCCTCCGGCTAATCCCTTAGTCGACTTTTACGACACCCATGGGAGGAGATGGGGTGGTGGCATTCTGAGCCGGCACCACACGGTTTTAAACCTAATTATACTTAATTAGATTCCAGTCTTCTTTGATTTATATATTTAGTTACATAGATATCAAATGACGAAGAGTAACAATTTTTTTTGTTTTGTATAATATGTTCATTTGTTTGTGTGTATTTTACTTATATCATCATGATTTCAGCCAAAAGCAAAAAGTCCACTGCTGGACAGGGGCAGGTCCCTAAGATGGCTACAACTACCGGTTTGGATTTGTGTTGTGTGGTCATTGGGCGGTTTTGCCATAATCGCCACGCTTGGCAAAAACCCACCTGGGTGGGTGGTCGATCGCAGTTTATTTGTAAATGTACTCAAAAGACGCTGCTGGCCATCCTCCAGCTAATCCCTTAGTCGCCTTTTATGACACCCACAGGATGAGATGGGTTGGTGCTATTCTTAGCTGGCAGCACATGGCAGTTACTTATATATATATATATATATATATATTTGTATATTGTGACTGTTCATTTATATATTTAATAATATGTTTTAGATTTGTTTACTCCTTTACAAACTATGTCTACATTTTTCTCGTTAACTTCCTGAGTAGCAGTACATTTGTATCTTATACTCATGTTTAGTGTTTCATTATTAGTTTCTGCTTATGTGTGAGCGCACATTGCAATATAAAACCCAACATTTTAATATCAAACAAAATTGTTCATAAAGTCATAACTTTCACAAACCACTAAGCAAGTCAAAATTCACACAAAGTCAGTCTTAAACCACCCCTAATTAAATTCGTTAGAGGTTCTCAATATCGTTGGCACTTGAAATGGTACTTGAAACATGTAAGGGAACCTTTTTACTACTATAGTGACCGAAAACAATGGTAAAAATGAGGCGAGAGAACAAAAAATTGGCGTGATTAAATCTTCAAGTGGTAGAGTTGTACGTGTTTCTCATGGGGCTATGTTTTGGTACTATCGCTAGAGGGAGCCACTGGGAGTAGGATGGATATGGAAACTGAGTTTTAAGGACAATCCTGCATCTATATATTTATTGGGAAATAGAGTCAGGGGTTGTGTAGAGTCTAGAAACTATCGAGTAATTAATATAAGCTTCTTCTATGAGTTATTAAGCATAATCAGTTGTTGAGCAGGCGACTAACAGCTGAATTACCAGTCAATCTAATCGAAAAAACTTAGGACGTGGGATTGAAGGAGGAATTGTCAGATTAAGCTCAAAATCTTAAATCTAAAAGTTTTGCATTATATTGATTATTAATTTCGGCCATTAATGGCTGCAGTATCAGTCTATAGAAGCAATTCAAATGAAAGAGGAATTCTAAAAGTCATATTTAGAAGTAGTGATTGAAGTTGACGTAGTGGCTGATACAGTCGACTGCTGCGCTCCGGGTCGCGGGTTTGATTCCCGTACGGAACAAATATTTGTATGGTCTGCAGGTAATTGTTCCGGGTCTGGGTGTATTGTGTGTGGAATTCATGTCTGTAAACGCACCCACGACACAGGAGAAATCCTAGTGTGGGGCAACGTTTTTTTTACAATAAAAAAATTATAAAAAAGTCTTAACATATTGTCCAAAGTGTTTGAACGCTAAGAATAGTTGGTTTTTGTTAAAATATTTCAACTTACCTACTTACCTGTTTTTTATAGCTTTTTGACGGGTGCGTTATGAAATTTGATAGAAAACTGTAAAGACTAGGTGGTACACATTTAGTCATTACACTTTTCTACAAAACATATTTTCTAGTGTGATCGTACGAGGACCTGGAGCCCCCCTTAGGTGTCGAAGATGACCACCCCCGTGGTTTTAGCCGGTAGAAGTTCGGCATATCCCTCCATCCTTCCCCGCAGCGGAGGAAGTTCATGCAGAATTTCCACTAGCCACCAATAAAAAATAAAATAAAAGGTGATACACATTTGTTATTTTAGAATTCTAGGCGTGATGATAAATATATCAAATATAAGTGGTACATTCATAGTAGAAACTATTTCATCATCATCAAAAGATGTCCACTGCTGAACCAATGCCTCCTTCATAGATTTCCAATTATGTCATTATTTAGGGGGGAATTTGCCACTACCCACCACGATTAGCAGGCGGGTTGGTGAGCGCAGTATAGCTACTGTACTACAGATGGGGCGCTGCTACCAATCTTTCTGTTGCGGTGCATCTTAACCTTTTACGACACCCTCGGGAAGAGATGGAATTGTTTTATATTTTTAATTAGGACACCACACGGATTACTAAACTGAGAAACTATTTAGCAAGCAAAAATCATTTGTTTTAATGATAGTTAACATTTCAGTAACGCGAAACACATATAGTTAATAATTCACTTAGTGAAATTGTTAATAATAAAACAAATCATGCAACGATTTCTGTTGAAGTCATTACAGGATTAGTGAAGTTATAATAATAAACGTAAACTTGAAATAATTGCTAGCCCATAGAGATTCTCGTTTGTTGAATTATTTCAAATAAAAATAATGTAACAGCTCTTGCGGCAATGATTTTCTCATCTACTTTCCTCGTGGCATATTTAAATAATGCAATTTTAATGAACACAATTTTCTAAAACTAACTAACATATCGATTTGTTTAATGTTTGCTCATCAAGGTGTCTGCAATTTTGTACTGAATTTTATATCGATGTTCCGTTTTAAAAAGTTTTTTTTTAAATACACCGTTACATTAATATTTATGTATTAGACTTAAACGGCACGGTTGGTGCAGTGGCTGACACAGTCGGCTGCTGCGCTCCGGGTCGCGGATTCAATTTCCGCACGGAACAAATATTTGTTTGATCTGCAGGTAGTTGTTCCTGGTATGGATGTATTGTGTGTGGAATTTATGTCTGTAAACGCACCCACGACACAGAAGGAATCCTGGTGTGGGGCAACGTTTTTAAAAAAAAAATGTATAGAAACAATTATAATTATCTTATTTGCAATACTTATGACATATAAAAAATAAAAATAATAAAATTCTCCTAACTGATGGTCCCTCTACAAATTGTGGACGTCTCGCAGCGTCAGCTCCCACGGGTGTGGTGCCTCGAATTAGCGCTCAATTTGCCGGTATGATTCGATTTGCTCCCCGATGGGTAGCCAACTGACCGTAAACACCATTGACTAGCCTGATTTATGCGTGACACTTATGACGTACTAAGTAAAAAGCAACGTAAGAAAACTAGTTAGGTATTTATGATTTACATTTTTCAAAATGATCATTTATTCTAGTAGTCACTGGAAGTGTAAACAGTATGTATTATATGCACTATCAAAATGCTAAAATATCCATGTAAATATGCGCTAAAAAGGGCTAAATATGGACAAAATATGCGTAATGAAAATACTATTTACTATTTGAATTCACGTTTATTTTCACAATGTTTTTATTATTATTAATATTTATATATTTATTTATATTAGTTATATTTATATATCATTATTAATCAGTTGTAATTATTGTCATAATATACAATCAAACATTTTTCTAGATTAAACTTGTGACGTTTAATATTAATTTTTAGGCTAGAAATAAAAGTTACGTCAAACAACTGAATTGCGTGAAGCAACAATTAAGGTACTCCCATTCTCCCACTGCATCGCATCCCTCTAATGCAGGGGTTCCCAACCTTTTTTTGTCTACTGCCCACTTTAAGAATAAATTATTTTTTAACGCCCCCCTTTTTAAACATACTTAAAAACCGCTAAATACTTATAACCGATTATTGAAACGCAAATTTATAGTATTCGGACAGAGTATCTTTTATTGAAAATAAAACAAACATAATCAATTCTTATATAAAAACTAATGTGAATGTTGAATCTGATGCTGTTCAATAAGTTTGTTGATATCAGGTTCCAATTTACTCAAAAACAGCGGCAAGTCGCCACGTTCGGTAACACGCAAACGATTTCTCTTTTTAGTAAGCAGCGTTGCCACAGCACTAAATCCACGTTCACACAAATATGACGATGGGAATGCTATCAAAAATCGTTGAACAATTGACCACAATCCAGGGTACAATTGCGGGATCGGTTTTTGTAGCCAAAATTCTTGATATCCATTTTTGAACTTGATTTTTATTTCTTCGTTTGTTGTCAATTCTATAAGATCTTCTTCCAGCTGAGGTGACATTGCTGTGTTGACATTTGAAAACGGATCCAACACCCAGTCTGGTATTTCCAAGTTTAAAATGTCCTGGTATCATTCGGTGAAGTCAATGTAGAGGTTTTCCAAATGTTGGCAGTAGGCAAACAAGTCGTCGTTACTGCAGTATACTGATAAATTCGGAAAATTGGGACTCACGTCTGCCCATATTCTTTTTGTGCAGAAGCAGTTTGGCTGCGAAAGCAGCAACGACATTTTTTGTTTTAATTAAATTTAGTTCATCGCCTTGCAGTTGGAGGTTCATGTCGTTGAACATTTTATACAGGTCTGTCATGTAATCTATATCATTCTTTGATGTTATGAGCTTGTTGCGCAGTTCTGTATCTTTAGTTTCCAAGAACTCTATCATAGAGTCAAACAGATTGTAAAATCGAATCAGACAATTGCCTCTTGACAGCCAACGAACTTCAGTATGAAGCAACAAACGGTTGAAATCTTCGTCATTAGTAACACAAAGCTGATGAAATAATCTATCATTCAAAGAGCTGCTACGGATTTTACTGACTGCTTTGATGACATATTGCAGTGATTGAAATAGTCGTTCACTTAAGTTTCTAGCAACCAAATGTTGTCTATGAATAACGCAATGTATAGCAAGGACATCTGGAATTTTATTCTTTAAGTATGCTATGAAGCCTTTATGGCGCCCTGTCATAGCCGGAGCGCCATCCGTAGCAACTGATATAATATTTTTCAAAGGAATCTCTTTCTCTTCACAAAACTTTTCCAATGTATTGAATATGGTTTCGCCTTTTGTATCTGTCTCCAAATTTCTGGCAAACAATAGTTCTTCACGTATTTTCTCATCTTTAATAAACCTCACGTAAGATAGCAACAACGCTTCATTAGTTGGTAAAGTGGACTCATCGAGCTGAATTGAGAATTGACTAGTCCTCAGATGATTGCACAAGGATTCTTCAATGTTTTCAGCCATTTCATAAATTCGTCTTTGCACAGAATTATTACTCAAAGGAATTTTTCGGATAATATCTGCGGCCGGTTTATGAAGCACAGTAGTTATTACTTCCTTTATTGCTGGCAAAATTAACTCTTCTCCGATGTTGTGTGGTTTGCCTTTTTGAGCAATTAACAAAGAGATATTGTACGAAGCTCGAAGTCCGTCGTAATCTTGCTTGGCAGCCGCCGAAAATAGTTTTGATACACTTGGCTGAGTATTATGCTTCTTCTCTAGGTCTTGAAAATATGCTACATTCTTTTCTGTCTTATCTGGATGCATTTTATTCAAATGATCTTGCAGTCTTGAAGGCTTCATTGCTTCGTTCGAAAATGTTTTTAGACATAGAAGACACAAAGGCGACGGCGGGTTTTTTTTTTTTTGAAATGTGGTTGCTTAACCGGTCATTTGCTGGCGAAGCCAAAAGAGGCCTCCAGCCAGGCTTAAATTAATTATTAAAAACTAAGCAACTTTCGCTAAGGGCGCCCCCTGCGGGACACGGACCTCGGCTTAGGGCGTTGCTGGGGATATCAAGCTATTGTTTTGGGGACAGCTGGATCGGTATTATTTAAATTGTATTAAGGGACATTTAAAGCTACAGGCTCGGCACGGGCCGGCGCGAGCAAGAGACGGGAGGGAGAAGTGCTAACTTGAACGGGAAGGTGACGCGGCGATAGGCCTCCGCGACGTCGGTGAGGCGGGCATCCTCGGCGGCGAGGGCGGTACAACGGTCGGGTGTTCAGTGAACGAGACAACGCGAGTCTCTTCATGTGATCTAACGTGATTTTATCGTCTGGATCGACCAGAACGTGCCTCGGGCGGCGTACTCTACTGATACGGGAGGGTTCGTAGTCGGCGGCTGATACCACAAGGGGATTTGGGTGGGACAGGGCAGAATCGAGATAGCGTTTGGACGCTTGTTTCATAAATTGCCTGATGGTCGGCAAGTTAAGGTCGAAATGGAGTTGGTCGTTTCGCATGTACAGAGGCGCTCCGGTGGCCTTGCGCATGAAACGGGTTTGGAGGGTTTCTAATCTACGGAGTGGGTATGATTCGGCGTGTGCGAACACTGGGCTGGCATAGGTCATGATGGGTCGAATGCATGTGGTGTAAATTCTCACCTTATTTCTAAGGGATAATTTACTACGAGCGTTCAGAATATAGTGAAGGCGACCGAGCACAAAGGCAGCGCGGGCACGCACCATCTTTGTGTGGGGAATGAAGGTCAGTTTTTTGTCTAGGGTGACTCCAAGATACTTGGCGTGCGGTTCCCAAGGAACCGATTGGCCCAGCATCGAGATCTCCCTGAAGCGTGGGTGGTCGTCGCCTAATTTGCAAAATAGGACGGCTTTACTTTTGATAGGGTTAACTTCGATCCGCCATTTCCTAAACCATTTACCGTAGACGTTGGCTGTGGTTTGGAGGATCTTAGTTATACTATCGGGACTGCTACCAGAGTAGAATATGGCCGTGTCATCTGCGAACAGTGCTAATTGGGTCGTATTAGCAGGTCTTTTGGGGAGGTCACTGGTGTACAGTGTGAACAATAATGGGGCTAGCACGGATCCTTGTGGGACTCCGGCTCTAATGGGGTGGGGGGAAGAGAGAGCGCCCGTGATTCGATATCGGAAACTGCGATTTGACAAGAAGTCTCGTATGATGAGAACGAGACGGTCAGGCACTCCGAGTTGGTACAACTTATATAATAAGCCATTGTGCCAGACTTTGTCAAATGCTTTCGCAACATCGAAAAAGAGGACTCCCGTCATCAGGCCGCGTGAGAATCCGAACGTGATGTGTTCAACTAGTCGGTGGACTTGTTGTACACACGAGTGTTTGGTTCTAAAACCAAACTGTTCGTCGGGAATGAGTTTCTTGGAATCGGCATAATCCTTTAATCGGGAATAGATAATCCGCTCATAAATCTTCGCAAGAGAATTGAGAAGGCTTATGGGGCGATAGCTGGAAGGCTCGCACTTGGGCTTACCGGGTTTGGGAATACCGATAACGGTGGCCTGTTTCCACGTATGCGGAAATAGGTTATTGTTTAATGCCGCATTGAAGATGACGGTCATTAAGGCGATAAGACGTTCGGGGAAGAGTTTAATCACCTTGTTGGTGATACCGTCAGAGCCGGGGGCTTTGCGAGGGTGAATCTTTTTCACGAGATTTCTGACCTCGTCTGCCGTGACCGGAGGGAGGGGGTCGTCAGGGTCCTCGGCAGGCGGAATAGCTGCTCTACGTTCGACTTCAGCGTCAACCTTTTTGAGGTGAGCTTGGTCTACAGGTAGAGTGCTTGGGGAACATTGCGCTTCTAGACTGTCAGCTAGGCATTCGGATTTTTCGTCGTCATCAAAGGCCGGCCTTTGGTTGGGACGGTTGAGGGGGGGGACAGCATTGGATGTTTCGGATTTGAGTTTCCGTTGCAGATGCCAGAACGCAAGGTGGGTTGGCTCTAAGTCGCCCAACATCTTATCCCAGTTAGCCTCTCGGCACTCCTTGATACGTTCCTTGACAGCACGCTGCAGGTGGCGCATAAAGAGGCGATTGGGTTCGCTGGGAAAAGATGAGTACGCTCTAAGGGCTGCGTTCTTCTCCGTCATCAGTGCACGTACATCGTCAGGGAGTTTCATGCGATGGTCTTCCATCGCAGGAACTCGCCGTGAACACTCGTCCACGACGGACTGTACATGCCCGGTGAGGGAGTCGATCGCGCCTAGCGTGTCTGCGACTGACGTTATGCATTCGGGAATTCTATCTAACTGAGCGGACGAGGGGTCGTTGAGGCGTTGCCTAACTTTCCTCCAGTCCGTCGTCACAATGGTCTGAGGGGGTAGCCCTGTGTCCGTGGGGCCAAAGCGGGAGGTGAGGTGAAGGATCACAGGACGGTGATCGGAGTCTAGCTCTTGTAGTACTTCAATGGAATGCAACTTGAGGTTGACATTCATTAGAAGTGCTATGTCGAGTATATCCGGGCGATGATTAACATTGCTGGGGTAGTGAGTGGGATACATCGGGGCGATGATGTCAAAATTGAGGAGGTTACTGAGGGAGTATAATTTACTTCCTCTGTGGTTGTGGGTGAGACAGTTCCAAGACTCATGTTTGGCATTGAGATCTCCCGCCACTATGACGGAGTCGCCTAGATCGAAGAGTGCTTCGAGATCCGATTGGATTGGATCGTCTTGGGCATTGGGGGATTGGTAAGCCGACACTATAGTGATCGGTTGATGACCTGTCATGCCTATTCTGCACACAGATGCCTCTAGATTGGAAAGGGACGGGGTATCTAGGGGCATGCAATAAAGGGATCTCTTATAGTAGATAAGAGTGCCTCCTCCACGGGAGTGGGTCCTATCGTTGCGCACTATATCATAGTTTGCAATTCTAGGGTTCCTGTGAGAGGGTTTCAAAAAGGACTCTTGTATCAACATAATGTCAATAAGGTGGTCGCGGAGGAATAAGGCGATTTCGTCTTTTTGGCCATTAATGCTGTTGGCATTGAAGATGCCTATTTTAAGGGATCGGGGTTTTATTCTGCACCTGCTTTGTGAATCCATTACGGATGAACGCGGTAGGAGAGGAGGGCGGATGAAACATCAGCGAAGTCGCTGAGAACTAGCATGAGGCCGTATTGGCCCTGGTTTGCCCTAATGGCTGCGGCCATTTGGGCGACTCTGTTCGGGTCGACAGAGTTGAGAAGACCGAGGCAAACTGAGAGGTCGTCAGTTTTGAGAAGGGGTGAGGGAGGGGCGGCCCTCTGAGAGTGCACTTGTGGTGCGGGTTGGTTGTACGGCACGGGAAGGTACGGTGCCGTATGGGGGGCGGTCATCAGCGAGGGAATCGCTGACGCTTGGGTCGCCTGTTGGGTCAGTAAACTAGGCCTCAGGGCGGGGAACGCTTGCTGGTGATTCAGCGCGTTCCACGGCGATGGCCTTTGAGGGCTGAGTCGTTGGGACGTGGGAGGGGCCTGAGAGGCGTAATGGGCGGCCGCGAAGGCTTGGGTAGCCGCTTTGGGCTTTGCTGCCTTGTTGTTAGCGCGCGGTGCTTTGGGGCATCCGCGATAATTCGCGGGATGACCCGACTCACCGCAGAGCACACAACTCGGAGGCTCAGTGCAAAGCGTGCGATCTTTGGGGCGATCGCAGTCGGAGGTGCTGTGGTCACCTAGGCACTTAACGCACCTAGGTTTGGCGTAGCAGTGTCGCTGCGCGTGACCATAGAGTTGGCAGCGGTGACACTGCCCGGGAGGACCATAACGATGGGGAGGTTCGATTTTGATGCCTGAGAGGTGGCATACAGTCTTGATATTAAAAATCTTCCGATCATTATCGGCGGTCTTTTCGCATATAGCGAGGACCATATCGTAAGCTTCACCGCTGCGACCAGCGTGCATGCGATGAACTTCGAGGACGGGGATACTTTGCGACAGAAGGTCGTCTTTGATGGAGTCGGTGTCGATCTCCTTGGGGATGCCTTTAAGGACTACCCGGAGTGGGCGTTCCTCAGCGAGAGAGTACGTGTGAAAGTACACGTTCCTGTCTTGGAGGGCACGGGTCAAAGACCTGAAGTCTTGGGCAGTGGGAACTGCCACTTTGACCCCGACGGCTGTGGTGCGGGCACTTAGGTAGTTAATACCTAGCTCTATACACATTTTGGACACGTCATTCCACTTGTCCTTGGCCTGAATGTATATAGCAGGCGGTTTTTTGTCCTTTTTAGGGACCTTGGCGGGCTGGGATTGGGAGTTAGCGGGGGTAGGGGTAGGGGGAAGACTGGCCTGAGAAGAGGCCGTTGTGGGGACAGGGGCAGAGGGCGGAGCGGAGGACGAAGCCTCGTCCGTTTTCGGGGCTTTAGCGGGCGCTGCTTGAGCAGAGGACTTGGCCTTGCGGGCCCGCTTTTTACGGCTACCGCTGACGAGTTGGAACTCGTCAGAGGCCGAATCGGAGGAGGGGATTTGGGGGGGAGGGGGAGAGTCCTCGGTCTCTGACATGTCCGACACGTCCGAGAGTATGGGCATGTCGGCTTCGGGGGACGTGGAGGCGTTCTTGCTGGCGGTGGGGAGGGGGGCTTTTGCCTGAGGGGCGGATGATATGCCGGCATCTAGTTCGGGGGTTGTGCCCCTTTTTTTGGGTTCGGGATAGGGGGGCTGCACTTTTGTGCCTGGCTCTAGTGGGGAGAGAAGGTTGCCATACTTGGCAACAAAGTAGGGGTCCTTTAGGAGGATCTCCCTAATATTTTTCCACAGAGTGGCGTCGTCGGCCATTTTGTTTATAAAACAAAATGGCGGACGGGGGGACGAAAACAAAAATACGCTATAAGCGCGGAGGAACAAACGCGATTTACGCGGTCCCTAACCTCCCGGGTTGGATCGGCCCGGGGGTGTGTAACAAACCCCCCCTGCCGGGTATAGGCAGGGAGGTGTGAGTACCTGTGGTGAGCCCTAAGCTAGTACCATCCGTGGCCAGTCTTAATGGGCAAACGGGTCCCTGACAGCTCTTTTGCAAGGGGCGATAAGGTATCGCCCGCAAGAGACTGTATAATCTGAAAATGTAGACTCGAACTAGGGTCGACTAGGGTAGCCCCCAAGGCCGGTGGTCCTAGTCCGCTGCCGACTAACTGCTTTGCCCTGATGGGGCTAGGCGGGTGTGCCGGGTCAACACCCCACTCGGCTTCGTTGGCACCGTAAGGTATCCGCCGAGGACCACCAAACAGTGGTTTTTCCCTGAAGGGGCACAATAACTCGATGAATTTAATCGGTCAAAGAAACAAAAATCAGTAGTCGCCTTGAAAAAGGCAACGCGTGATTTAATTGAAGTGACTGCAATCCGACGGGACGGATTGCGAACAAACACTACACGGCACACTGATCGGGGAGCGCGAGCACTGCACGACCGTCTGTGGCGAGCGTCAGACACGGAATGCGACGGCGGGTTTGTGGGATTTTCAATAAATCCGAATTTAATATCTTCCGCAGAGTATTGCCGTCTCTTCTTTTTTACTTCCGACATTGTTTTGTTTTAAGAAATACGTAAGTGTTGAAATCAAGTACTGCTTATCTATTATGCGCGAAACCGCAAATGAAAATAAAATAAATTTACGTCGTTTATATAGGATTGCATAAGCAGCACGCACCAACAGGAATAAGACAAACGTGCATAAACTCGTTTATTTCATTCGACGCCCAATCGTACTCGACAAGCAAGAACAAGTATTATAGAACCAGCCGATTGGTATAGGAATGTACAATTCGGATTATTTAACAAAAACTTGTTAAAACATGATTGCCCGCGGTCTTTTATATCGAACCGAGTTTGAGCTATATCTTAATTAATATTAGTTGATGTTCACAAGATGTAGTCGAGAGTCGAGAGCTCAGTCGGTGTCTAAGAGTCTTCCTAGCTAGGTAGATGAAATTATAAATCGACCCCAAAGCCCTACACAATGCCCCCTTTTTTTTCTGGGTCTCTTACCGCCCCCCTTTAGGCCTGCAGCGCCCACAAGGGGGCGTTATCGCCCACGTTGGGAAAGACTGCTCTAATGCATAAACAACTGATCGGGCGCAACTTCACGCCTGACACATTTTACTACTGAAATAAGCACTATTAATAAAAACGTACTAAATTATGCAATAACGCTGTAAAAATAGCGTGTTATGCATTTGCATAAGCAAACATGCAAATGCATATAATCCGATATCTAGTTATAACATATACACCTCACTGTTGCCTGGATCTGATGAATCAAGATTCATCAATTCATCAAGCGTAGTTTTTAATATTGGCTGGAGGCCTCTTTTGGCTTCACCAGAAATGACCGGTTAAGCAAACACATTTCCCAGAAATGTATCCGAGAAGCCCAACAAAAACAAAATGGCTATCCCCTCTGGGGAAGGCAGACAGGCGTGGCGGACTCTTACCGGCTGAATCCTCCATCAAGATGCATCCGAACATACTCTATGCAAACAAGCATATTATGTTATGCAGAGTGGTAGTTCAGCTCCGCAAGACAAAAACACATGATGTAGTTACATTATGTTGACATAGTTTGTGACGTCAGTTACTCTTAAAAAACAATAATAATTGACATTAATATTATTGACTTTTTTGACAGCTGTATAATTAATATTTGTTTTTTGACACTGGTATTATTTATATTTGTACATTAATAACATGATAATGTAATATATATAATAATATATATATCACAATAATGATTTCATCTGTAATTTATTATTGTATAACTTTATTTATTACTATCGCAAATGTTAGTGTAATGTAGCTATTTGAGTTAGATATAAACCCATTTGGTACTAAGCCGTTAGTTACGGATTTCCTATATCTACACTACTCTCACATATGGATTGCCATAAAAACCCTGATTTTCTTTCGACATTTATTCTCAGAGGTTGCATCTAGTGAAATGCCCTCCGTTGTTTCAATATGAGGTGTAAAAGTGTCTTCTATGAACTAGTTACTGAATAAACGATGCTATTCTATTCGAATCTGTCATGCACTCTTAAATGTCCTGTTGATGATAGCGTGTTGTATTGGGTGATTCGAGATCCATTTATCATTTTTCTGGGGAAATCCTCATGGCCATCCACCCTCACCGACGTCGCTGAGGCCTGTCGCAGACAGATATACAGACAGGCCTGTACAGATAGCCGTACGCTCTACCTCCATCATCATCATATCAGCCAAAGGATATGTCCACTGCTGACCAAAGGCCTTCCCAAAGATTTCCAGCACAGTGTTGTAATTTTGGGGAATATTCGTCATTACCACCAGCTTGGAAGAAGGATTGGTGAGCGCAGTATAGTTACTGTTCAACAGAAGAAACGCTGCTGCCCATCCTTCTGGTATAAAGTCCCTTAGTCACCTTTCACGACATCCATGGAAGGAGATGGAGTGGTGCTATATTCTTAACCCGGACACCACACTCTACGTTAGACTTAGTCTAATGGAGACGAACTTCTGTAAATAAATCAATATCAAAATAAACTATTGCATAACAGATCGTAGCTAGTCAAAGTCAAAGTCAAAATTTTTTATTTCAAATAAACCAAATATTGGCACTTATGAAACGTCAGAATCTAAGTTGCACGGTTCCAAATAGTTGATCTCATGGAGAAGAGCCGGCAAGAAACTCCATGGATACTCTTTTAAAATAATTGAGATTACAATATTGATTGATACACATTATTGTAATATATATACCGAGAAAAATGTAGGACAATGTGTAAAGATGGAACATACCACAGTGAAATTATAATAATAAATTATTTGCCGTGGCAGTTAACGGCTGACCAGTCCCAACAAACGGCACTCGTTCACGAGCATGACGCATGCATCAGCATCGCTTAGCTCAACCATATTGTAGGGAACCGAACGACCCGATACACAACACCACCGCCAGCAAGACATTTTAGTGAGTATGACAGACCAATACAGCCAGGCAAAAGACAATCAATATAAGTACTAAAAATAACATCAATGGCTACATGATTCTCACACATTTACAGTTTCGTATGAATATTATAATATAATGTTACAAGAACAATATTAACAATAACTAATAGTCAATGTCATAATATTAAATATAAGAAACTAACATTAATAGAAATGAAATTTTAAATGAATTTGTTCAAGATAATGTCATGTATAAGTAAATAACATAAAAAATTATGTAATTTCAACTGAGTCAAGTCAAATGTCAAGGTATATAATGTCAAGGTGTAAATATTTAACTAAATAACTTAAAAAATACAATTTTAAATGGGTCAGAAATAACTAAAATACTATATAAACTATAAAATTACTACGGTCTTTGAGCTGTGAGTGTTGCTGGTACGCTACGGTACCAAGACGTGGTCGCTCACCATGGGCCTCATAAGAAGACTTAAGGTCACCTAAAGCGCAATGGGGAGGGCTGTGCTCGGAGTTTCCCTGCGCGATCGAATAAAAATGAGGAGATCCGCAAAAGGACCAAAGTAACCGACACAGCCCGAAGAATTTCTAACCTTAAGTGGCAGTAAGCGCATTGCACCTAGAACGGATGGCCGATGGGGCTGAAAAGTTCTCGAGAGGCGACCGCGTACTGGAAGACGCAGCGTGGCCCACGAGATGGACTGACGACATTTTTTTTTTTTTTTTTTTTTTTTATTCGTGCCCAGTGGAAATTCTTCATGAACTTCCTTCGCCCCGGGGAAGGACGAAGGGGTATGCCGGACTCCTACCGGCTAAAACCACTGGGGCGGTCATCTTCGGCACCTAAGGGAGGCTCCAGGTCCTCGTATGATCACACTAGAGCCGCCCACTGATGCCACGGCTATTGGCACATCTCGGAGAGGGTGACTGTAAAGCGGTCAGCCCCCCAGGGGGACTGTAAAGGATCCCCCAAATGGACTGACGACCTAGTGAAGGTTGCGGGAATCCGCTGGATGCGAGTCGCGCAGAACCGGTCATTGTGGTGATCTTTGGTGGAGCCTATGTTCAGCAGTGGACGTATTTCAGCTGAAATGATGATGATGCTTGCCGTATGGTGCCGGCTCAGAATGCCACCACCCCATTTCATCCCGTGGGTGTCGTAAAAGTCGACTAAGGGATCAACCGGAAGATGGGCAGCAGCGTCCTTCGAGTACATTAAACAACTCAACTGCGATCGCCAACTCAAGCCAAGCATGGCGATCATGGCAAGACCCCCCAATGAGCACACAACACACCATATCGGTCGTTGTGGTGATCCTTGGGGGAGGCCTGTGTCCAGCAGTGGATTTCATTCGGCCGAAATAAAGGATGAAGGATGATGATGATGATAATGAAAATTACTCGGATAAGAGACTAAATAACTAATGTATCGAGGTGACGAGCGCAGTGTGGTGCCATGCAGGACAAGTCCTGAATAGCAGTACAATTATTATGGGCAGACGTGACACTTAAAATCATCTCAGGTTTATAAACACAGGGAACTTCTATCAACAAGTGTACTCAATAAACCCGTTTCTTCAATTTCACTGTAACCTATACAACAATAAAAATACACAATACTGTTTCTGCAGAATTACTAGTTACAATAAAAAGCATCTTATCACTAAATCTAACAAAACAAATAACATCATATGACTAAAGAAACTAACTAAACAAAGCTCTGTTAACCAAACGTTATCAGCCGATCTCACTGCTGTTTAGACAAAGCGGATGGAAACAATACACGTGAAGTATTTCTCGTACGTTTAGGGGTGAAAATGAAACGGTACTCCACTCGAGTGTTCTCGAGAACTGGATGTAATCGATATTACGATTATATCGACTTTATGATGTATGAAACGACCGCGATGAAACAAATGAATGATTGTTGAGAATGTGTATGTAATATTATTTTTGCGTGTGAGATTCTTTTAGAGGCGGTTCAAAGGGGCTAGAAATACTTGTGATTTCTGCAGTTGCACGTAGTTTTATAAAAAATATCAATATCTTTTGGAGCAACTGGTAAATGTGTTTCTTTTGTACCATGCCTTAGGAGAATCTGCCTTATTAACTAGAGTAGTAATATCGTTATTATAGGCCCATACTAGGATTTACTAACGTATTTTCACTATAATAATTTCAGCCGAAAGACGTCCACAGCTGGACATAAACCTCCCCCAAATATCATCACATCGAGTGGTCTGGGTTTGTGATGTGTGCTCATTTGGGACTTTGCCATAACCGCCACGGTTGCCAAGCGGGTTGACGATCACAGTCGAGTTGAAAATGGACTCGAAGGACGCTGCTGCCCGAAAGATCGGCTATTCCATAGTTGTCCTTTATGACACCCATGGGATGAGATGGTGTGGTGCAATTCTTAGCAGGCACTAGGACAAACATATTCACACTTGCTTGAGCGACTTCAAAATGTTTGTGTCAGATTTATATTTGGTTTGCGCAAATATGATCATGTCTCAGAATTTCAAGCTAAGTTCAAGTGGCTTCCAATACGTCTTCGCCGAAATACTCACATTATATTATTGCTTTACAGCATTTTATTTCATCCCACAACATGCCCTTACATTAAAGAACGTTTCAAGTTCCTTCATGACACACACACAAGGTACTTAAGATCATCTGAGACAACATGAGACTGAACATGCCAATGCATTCCACCGGATTTTTCGACGAATATTTCACAGTTTAGGTTACACGGTTGTGGAATGATTTGCCCGTATCAGTAAGAGGAGCCCCATCGTTGCCCTCCTTAAAATAAAACTGTTTCTTTCTTTCTTTATTTCTTCTCCTCTAAAAAGTTAGTAAAGTAATAATATCTGTCCTGTTCATAACATTATTTATATTAAGTTGTTTCACGACAATCCTTTTATTTAAATTAATTGTATAGTAATGTGATGAACATTATTATATAATTAGTATATGTCTCTCTTCCCGGGTTATTATCCCTTGAAATGGGGAATTAAGAGAATAGGGGTCTTTTGATAGGCTTACGTGGGGACATGGCTCCAAGACGTAGAGGCCCTAAAAGAGTATTTAAAGCTAAAATGGTATGGGACACTAACTGAGGATTCTTCATGGGTGCACTATAAAAATGCAGTATCAGACTGTACTCGGAGGTGAAAGACGTGAGATGGAAACTATAACGATAAGTTTATTTACATCTAGCTGAGACCCGCGGTTTCACCCACGTTTAATTTAAAAGAAATTTAGAGTACTTCGATATAGACACTTGACATAGAATATATATACTGGATATCAAGGTTTTTTTTGTGCGGAACCCTAATTGTTTTTCTAAAATTAAAGTAGCCTAAGTTATTCCTTAATTGTCGTGTGGTGCCGGCTTTGTCGTGTGGTGCCGGCTTAGAATACCACCACCCCATCTCCTCCCGTGGGTGTCGTAAAAGTCGACTAAGGGGTTAGCCGGAGGATGGGCAGCAGCGTCCTTCGAGTACATTAACAACTCAACTGCGATCGCGTTTGCCAAGCGTGGCGATTATGGCAAAACCCCCCAATGAGCCCACAACACATCCATACCGGTCGTTGTGGTGATCATTGGGGGAGGCCTGTGTCCAGCAGTGGACTTCATTCGGCCGAAATGATGATGATGATGATGAAGTTATTCCTTATAACATTAACTATCTACCAGTGAAAGTCCCGTCAAAATCGGTCCAGCCGTTTCGGAAATTACCCGGAACAAACAGACAGACAGACGGAAAGATAGACAGACAGACAAAAAAATTAAAAATAGTTTTTTTGTTATAGGTACCGTACATACTTTCATATGCATTTAGTAAAAAGCTGTTATTTTGACATTACAAACAGACACTTCAATTTTATTTATTTGTATAGATGGGTGTTATATATATTGGGGAGTCTGCGTGCTCACACCGAATGACCCCCGGGAAGACGGTGGCGCCTACGTGTTCAACAATGGATGGCTCTAGTGTGATGTTTCGAGGACCTGGTGCCGAAGATTACCGCTTCGGTGGTTTTAACTGATAGGAGTCCCGCAAGCTTCTCCACCCTTCCCAGGGGTAGAGAAACTTCACGATAAATTTGTGCCGGGCAACCATTAAAAATGAAAGGTAATTAATTAGACGAAAGTAAACGTAATATGTATATTGTATGTGAATTTTTGTAGCGACCGCTACGCTCGTAGCACGTAGCATTTAAATATTAATGATTTCTCACTCCTACGATTGAAGATGTGTTAAGTAAAGGTTTAACGGTCGAAATTAATAATCAGTCTAATCCACAATCTTTGGATTTCAGAATTTTCTGTTTTTGTATTAAATGTTATTGTAACACAAAATCTTAATAGATTGGTAATCAATTTCGGCTGTAAGGCGATACTGTGTGAGGTCTCATCATATCAGCCAAAGGATGTCTACTGCTGAACAAAGGCCTCCCCCTTAGATATTCGTTTGAGGTGGGACGCCACGCTGCGTTTTCTTGGCTCCACTCAACAACCTTTTTGCCCCAACGGCCATCAGTTCTATGAGCTATGTGCCCCGGCCATTGCCACTTCAATTTACTAATCCTTTCAGCTATGTCGGCAACTTTTGATCTTCTACGGATCTCCTCATTTCTGATTCGATCTCGAAGAGAAATACTAAGCATAGCTCTCTCCATAGCTCACTGTCTGACCTTGAGCTTTCTTCTCAAGGTCATGAGGTCTCACAGATGGTAAAATTGTACGTAATTATCAAATTCTGAATAAACATAAAACAAAAATCGGATTTATACCTAAATTATGTTTGTTCACTTTGATGAGCATCATTGTGGATGTTTAGCATATATAATGAATATAAGTGAAACACTGTTGTATTTATAATGGATGGATGGACATCGTCTTTTACGACATCGGTGGGAGGAGATGGAATGTTGACACGGTGTAGTCCGTGTAATGTCCGGAATCCATGTGGTGTCCGGATTAAGAATAAAGCAACATTCCATCTCCTCCCGTGGATGTCGTAAAAGGTGACTAAGGGACTCTTACCAGACCTGATCCGTAGCCGTTCTACGCTCACCAACCCGCCCGTTTTTTTTTTTCATTGGTATGGTCATCAATTGTGTGCCTGAAAGATCTACATGATCAGTGGCGATGAATTCGAAATCTAGTCCATTGTACAATGTTAACTATGGAATTTTCCGTATGGTATCCGGAATTAAGAATATAAAACCACTCCATGTTCTAGGTGGATGTCGTTAAAGGCAAATAAGGACTCAAAGCCAGAGCGATGAGCAGCAGCACCCCTTCTGCATCATCGATCCGCTTACCATGAGGGGTGAGGTAGGTATATCAAATTCACACAAAATGACGACACAAGTAGAAATCTATGCGGGGGCTTTGTTCAGCCGTGGACGTCCTTTGGCTGATGTGATGTGGTGATGTTGAATTATGCTGTGCTGGAAATTTTAAAGATCAGGAGCGTACCTCAGTTATGCTAAGCATTCTTGGTTTCTCTCTGTACTACAGCCACTATAGTTTGTAATTACCCCCACATGTTTCTTTCATATCACCCCAATTCAATAAACAGGGAACTATTATGATAACTGTAAATTTTATTGGCCTCCTTTATTTCTAGCCCTAAAAATAAAAAAAACATTAAACCGAACAATATAAGCGATATAAAAACAGTAACAAGAAACCAGACATTAGGCTAACCACACACCGGCGGCACAATACCACAGTCGCGACAATGGCAGCCGAAACAAACGCGCGAGCTAATTTGAACCGACGACGAATCTGATCGCACGTCTGAACCGCAAGTAGCTATTTGTTGCTGCATACGCCCACGATGTGGGAGCACGTTGTTGAATGTAACACGATACGATAAATAAGTAATTATGGTAAATACGTATTATAATATTCATTACTAGCTGGGACCCGCGGTTTCACCCGCGTTGAATTGAAAAGAAATTTAGAGTACTTCGACATATACACTTGACATAGTATATATACATTGGATTTCAAGGGTTTTATTTTTTTTGCGCGGAATCCTAATTATTTTTCTAAAATAAAAGTAGCCTAAGTTATTCCTTGTAACATCAGCTATCTGCCAGTGAAAGTCCCGTCAAAATCGGCCCATCCGTTTCGGAGATTAACCGGAACAAACAGAAAGACAGACAGACAGACAAAAAATTTAAAAATTGTTTTTTTGCTGTAGGTATCGTATATACTTTCATATGCATTTAGTAAAAAGCTGTTATTTTGACATTACAAACAGACACTTCAATTTTATTTATTTGTATAGATTTATTAAATTGATATAAAATAATTCTTGTCTTAGGTTTTCGCGATTATTACACATTATAATAAAACAATTTTAAACGGATTAAATCGCGTGTATTATTGATTTTTCCAGTCATCCTGCGACCACGAACCCTGCAAAGTGTTCGAAACGTCAGGAAAAACAAAAATCAATAATACACGCGATTTAATCCGTTTAAAATTGTTTTATTATAAAATAATTCATCAATAATAACCAATAATACAATTTATTTTATGACATATTAATTCAATCAATGTGTTTGCCGGTCAATTTATACTACAACACTGAGTGTATCACACATAACACCAGTACCAAAACGGGTACATGTTCCCGATTGACATCCGTGGAGCACAAAGGTTCCAGATGAAAACCAGCGTCAGGTGCTTGTACTTGCCATTAAGCTGATCTGGACACCTATTTGGTCCAGTTTTTGAGACAAGACAAGAGGTTAGGAATATCTTTAACTATTACACATAAATTTTTTTCTGTTTCTTGTTAACTGTTATCTTTTGTTGAACATTTTGTGTCTCAATGTGCTGTATCCAAATAAAAGTTTCATTCATTCATTCATTCGTTTATATTCTTCAGCGTTACAGTTTTGGTCATATAATGGATTCTGTTAAACTCAAACTTTTTATTGCATTGTACATAGATGTTACATTTATAAGTGGTTATATGGTTTCAACATGAAGCCCGGTAAGGGTACAGCAAAATAATAATAATGATGCTTACACAATACGTAAATTTTGTTGTATGTTAAATAGTAATAATAACAAATAACGAGTAATATTTTAATCATATTGAATGGCAAGTTTATTATTGAATATAAGTAGTACATACCTGTGTAGTTAGTAATATTTATTCATCGAATCATAACAAATAGCATTTCATGTGAAAATGCGCATTCATGGGATGCAAGATGATAACTGGATTATAAAGGACAAAATCAACAGTATCGGGGCCTGATAAAGTTATATCAACCTATTGGAGAGTATTCAACAGAGCTTTAACAAGAAGAAACAACTTGATGGAATCAGATACACCAAGTACAAGCAAATGGAAAAAAAATCGTTTGGTTCATGAAAGAGCAAAATTGGACTTCTGGGGTGGAAGACCTGGTGACCTGAGATACAGGCTTCAGCCTAGTTTAGGCACCAGTCTCCCACAGTAAATTTGAATAATACTGTAACTTTTATTGTGGTGAGAAATAAACAAATAAATAAATAAATTTATATTAAAATTCATGTTTATTGAATTAAATGAATGCATTAATTCAAAGTTTTATGTAAGTATAGTTAGTAATATGTATTTTAGATGAAGTCTTAATATGAAAAATGTATAAAATGTGTAAACCATAGAAGTTCTAATACTGAGTATTCCGTATGATGCTCAGATCACGACGCACCACGCTTCAGCAGTTGACGTCTTTTGGCTGATATGATGATGATAATGATAATATTGAGAAGGCCTATTTAAGATGCTGGTTATTTCTGGGTTTAAAAAGGAGCAATTTTTTTAACTTTATCTAGATATGTAAAATTGGTAAACGAGAAAGGCCGTGTGGTGCCGGCTGGCCGTGTGGTGCCGGCTCAGAATGCCACCACCCCATCTCCTCCCATGGGTGTCGTAAAAGTCGACTAAGGGATTAGCCGGAGGATGGGCAGCAGCGTCCTTCGAGTACATTAACAACTCAACTGCGATCGCCAACCCGCCTGCCAAGCGTGGCGATTATGGCAAAACCCCCCAATGAGCCCACAACACATCCATATCTGTGGTTGTGGTGATCTTTTGGGGAGGCCTGTGTCCAGCAGTGGACTTCATTCGGCCGAAATGATGAAACGAGAATCCACTATTGCAATTAATACCACAGTGTCTACTGTTTCCATCAAGAGATTAAATTCTTTGGTTTATTTGCCTTCAATACACCTGGTGTTGATAGATGGCACTATGTTTAAGATATTGTCAAGATAAGATAAAGGTTTAAAAAAATCAAAATCATTTATGAATAGTAATGTCTTAGGTTTTCGCGATTATTACACATTATAATAAAACAATTTTAAACGGATTAAATCGCGTGTATTATTGATTTTTGTTTTTCCTGACGTTTCGAACACTTTGCAGGTTGCAGGCCAAACAACACACCAAACTAAAAAACATCAAGACACTGTGAGTGATTACTGCGTGCATCGAAACAATGTTTGATTAGTTTTGTACGGTAGATAAAATAACTTTTTAAATCTGTAACGACGCTTGTCACCTTAGTCATCCTGCGACCACGAACCCTGCAAAGTGTTCGAAACGTCAGGAAAAACAAAAATCAATAATACACGCGATTTAATCCGTTTAAAATTGTTTTATTATAACATTTATGAATAGTCGAAACTTTGTTGCCGCGTTGCAAAATCAGATTTCCCATGGAAAAAAACTGCCAATAAACTCCATGTGTTATCTAACTAGAGTGAACGCAACAGATTTTAACAAAACAAACGCTTTCAAGCAATAAATTGAACAAGGAACCACTTTGTTTCTAAAAAAACATTTCAACTCTGTTTCTAGCATTAATTCCCGTATAACAACGGAGCCGCGCACTCCTAAACAACGTTTACTAACATGTAATCATTAGCAGGCGCGTGTGAAAACAGCCAATTTTGTAGCGACGTCGCGCGATTATTGTGTCGCGCGCGCTGTTTGATTCGTCGCCAATATTAGTCGATACGTTTGCGTTTGACTTACGTTGGCGGAATAATTGGCACCCTGTAATTACATATTGGTGTTATACAAACAACTAACAACAACTAATCACATCCACTGATTAGGTATTGGAAATGGTTTCGTATTAATTTCGGAAATAAAAAATCAAATGTTATGACGTGTGGCATCTTCTATGGGCAACATTTCAAATAGAATGTACTTCGTTCTAGCGTTTTCTTCGAGAGTCCGCTTTATATATCGGATGATTTCTTGTGGTTTTATTTATTACAGGTTATTAACAAATAATTTATGCGCTAACGGTTTGTCTTTTAACTTAATTTTAATGACTTAGTTTACACGTAAGTAGTTTGCCATATACTGTACTGCAAACGTCAAGGCAATATTTATCTCAGAATCATTCAGGAGTTGAAAGGACTTGAGGCAGAGCAGGGCATCGTTACCTCGTCTACAGGAGGATAACGGATATTTGGGCCGAGAGTGGCAGTCACCCTCCGCCTGAAGCTCTCACGCGATGGTGCAGGGAGGCTCATAGCGCCATCATAGACCAGTGGAAGGTGAGGCTGGAGATGCACAGTGCTGGTCTTAGGACCGTAAGGGCTATCCAGCCAGTCCTGGAAGAGTGGGTGCGGAGGCGGCATGGGACGTTGTCCTTCCGTCTTGTGCAGGTGTTGTCGGGGCATGGCTGCTTCGGCAAGTACCTGCATACAGTGGCGAGGCGGGAGGCGACTCCCGTTTGCCATCAATGTAGTTACAGTGAGGACACGGCGCAGCACAGTCTCGAGCAGTGGCCGGCCTGGGCGGTGCAGCGCCGTGACCTCATTGCAGTGGCCGGTAGAGACCTCACGTTGCCAGCTCTCATAAGAGTCATGGTAGGCAGTGAGGGGGCTTGGGAGGCAGTCGCAACCTTCTGCGAGGACATCATCTCGCGGAAGGAGGCGGCGGAGCGGGTCAGGGAGGAAGACGCCCTGGCTGACCCGATCCGTCGCAGGCGGACAGGTCGGCGTAGGCGGCGTAATGCCCTTTTGATGCCGCCCTAACAGTAGCCAGCGGGCGGTAGATCGGGGAGTCTGCCGTCCGCATTGCACGGCTCTCGAGTTGCGGTGATGTCCTAGATACATCGCCATACGTACAGGTAGGCGCATACGTGCGTCAACAGCCGATGGGCCGCGAAAGTAGTATATATGCAGTTCTCGTGGCCCATCAAAAAGCGGATGCAGGTAACATGGCGGAGTTGGTTGCAAGCCCCACATAACCACGCAGTTTCCCCAGACGGCGTGGCATGCGTTAGGCATTTTCTTCATAAAAAAAAAGAGCAGGGCGTCGTGGCAGGACGAATTTTAGAGCCTTTAGTGGCCTCGACAAATTATACATCAGTCAGGTTTGTTATAGTATATACCTCATGGTTCTATGCTTCACAAAAGACGCCGCAGCGAGTGATGCCTTTCTGGATTTGTAAGGAGCGTCTGCATTGTCATCCTCACTTCAATAAGTAAACCATAGTGTTACATTATGATAGTACCAGTTCAAATTTATTCAGTGTTCTCCAATCTACATCTCATCATCACTTCAGCCGCAAGCAGCCATTGCTGGACACAGCCGTCCTTCAAAGATCACCACAACGACCGGCTGGGTTAGTATTGTGTGCTCATTGGAGTTTTTCCATAATCCTCACGCTTGGCAGGCGGGTTGGCGACGGTAGTTTAGTTGTACCTGTACTCGAAGGAAGCTGCTTTCCTTCAGCTATTCCCATAGCCGCATTTTAAATTCTTATTAAAAAAAAAGGTCCCCAGTGGAAATTCATCATGAACTTCCTCCGCCCCACGGAAGGGTGAAGGAGCATGCCGGACTCCTACCGGCTAAAACCACTGGAGCGGTCATCTTTGGCACCGAAGGGGGGCTCCAGGTCGTCGTAAGATCATACTAAAGCCTCCCAGTGATCCCATTGATGCAAAGCGGTCATCCCCTCTAGTGGTGGGAAGGTGACTGTAAAAGGTCGCCCGCATGCACTTCTCGGTGAGGATTGTAAAGGTTCTCTCCAAGCATTGCGTTGCCACGTGTGCGTCACCGTCTTCCCGAGGGTCACTCGGTATCAGCCGCAGACTCCCCAATCTGTGCGCCCGCGACCTCCGAGGCCCACCATCATGTCTCCCAATCACGTTCTGCAGTCTCCTCCTGGAGCATGACGCTCTCGCAGAAGTAGACCACTGCACTTGCCGGCTCTTCTCCATAAAATCAACTATTTGGAACCGTGCAACTTAGATTCTGACGTTACTAAGCATAGCTCTCTCCATAGCTCGCTGAGTGACCTCGAGCTTTCTTATGAGGCCCATTGTGATTGACCACGTCTCTGTTCCATATGTCATCACTGGTAACACACACTGGTTAAAGACTTTCATCTTGAGGCATTGCGGTATTGTTGACAAAAAGATGTTGCGAAGTCGAAGATTCGACGATTGATCTCTTTCTCGAAGTTGAACCTACCTAACTGGACAGTTTGTCCCAGGTAGACATACTCGTCAACAACTTCGAGAACAGAGCTCCCAACGGATATTGGGATGGGCACGACATGGGTATTTGACTGAAACTACTGACCCTAAAATTTAAAAAAAGTGAATATAATATCTCTTTACCTATAGATTACAGAAAAACCTATAAGAAGTCTATGGTCTTAAAATAACATGATAAGTCTTTCAACATTGTGTGTAGGTACAAACTAACGTTTGCAGTTGGAATGTATGGGAAAACATGTTTTTCAACTACGACATTAAGTTTGTTCTTGGGATAAGTTATTTAAACAAGACCGAATTCAACAATAATAATAAATCTCTTTATTCAAGTGACCAGGACTCAAAAAGATTAGTAAAACTTAAAAACTATGTTAGTAGTAAAACACAAAACATTAATAAAATCATATGCGACTCACCGCTGCTTCATCCCATGAGAGATGGCGCAACGGCGATGTATGTATACACAATCAAGGCTACTTGCAATCATGTTCAGAATGCTATTAGAGCTGGCCCACACCGTGCGCACCAAGGATGCACATATCTTACGCATCGTTGTGTAAAAGCAGTTCACATGAGAATCTGTGAACCTTTCTGAAGCGCTATAGAAGCGAGGCAACCCTACCAGCACCCTGAATGCATTGTTATATTGAACACGAAGGGCGTTGTACGATTTTTGAGTATATCTAACCCACAGGCTGCATGTCTAAAAACTTGTACAATCAGCTCGAAAGAGCGTGAGTTTTCCCGCTCGCAGGTTTGTATAGACAATAGACAATATATTTAGCAGTTTCGGAACCCTCTCCACGCGAGTTCATCTCGCTTGTCCGGTTTTTTGAATAAGACATCATCATATCAGCCACAGGACATCTAGTGCCGAACAAAGTGCTCCCCCATAGATTTCCACAATTGTGTCGATATTTTTGTGCGCTTAGTAGGTGGGTAGATGAGCGCAGTATGGTTATTTTTCCTCAGAAGGGATGCTGCTCCCTCGTTAAGAGTCACTTAGTCGTCTTTTATGACATCCACGGGAGGAGTTGGAGTTTCTTAGAGGATTCTTAGTCTGTACACCACACAGATTACAATATCATATTCTAGTTTGGGCCACAAGGGTTCTGGGAAGGGCCGGATCCACGTGGCACCCCCCATTGCAATGCATATGGGTCTAGGATGCAACCATTTTGAAAGGACGAAATATCTAAAGAAACATTCTGTTTAAACACAAATTGAGACAAGTATTGCTCAGCAATACAGCAAAGTTCCGTGTGATGTCCGGGTTAAGGATATAACACCACTCCATCTCCTCCCGTGGATATTAATGGTGACTAAGGAACTCAAAATCAGGGGTATGAGCAGCAGCGTCCCTCCCGTGAAACAGTAGCTATACTGCTCAGAACTACTCGCCCGCAAAAAAAAACCCCCAAAATAACGTCAAAGTATTTGCCTTTGTTCAGCAGTGGATATCCTTAAGCTGATGTGATGATGAAGATTGTTTAGTAATGCATTATGCATTACTACTGTAATTTTTTGGATCATATCATATCGGCCATTTATACGTCCACTGCTGAACAAAGGCCTCCGCCATAGATTTTCACAACTGTGTCATCATTTTGGGGGGTATTTGCCAATACTCACCACGCTTGGCAGGCTGGTTGGTAGCGCAGTATGGCTACCGTTTCACAGACGGGACGCTGCTGCCCATTCATCTGGTTTAGATTCCCTTAGTCGCCTTTCACGACATCCACGGGAGGAGATGGAGTGGTGCTATATTCTTAATCCGGACACCACACGGAATATACATTTTTTGGATGAATATTGTAAATTATACAGTTTCTAACTGTATATTCGACTCGACTACGACAATCATAAAATAAATCAGTCATTACTGAACTTACACAGTCACTGGCAAAATTATAATTTGCACTAGATATAGTTAGTTTTAGAACCTATGTCATCATGTTGATTAGTTACTAGCAGAATGCTAGCGACACGACATGCAAAATCCAATATATCCAAACTAAACGCTGACCACATTCGTCCGTCCACTTGTCGATGACAATGCGTTCGCAATGTTGATCCACTAACCGGATTTAGGCGGCCCCAGCCGATTCCAGGCGGATTCATCTGGATTTCGGCGGGTTTTAGACCGGTTACATCCGGATTTTGCCTCGATAGATACGCGCGGTCGGCCGTTGTCCATCCACCGTATATTTAACCATATTTCTAAGCGTGTCGCGTTAGAATTTCAAATTTGTTTGCATACGGATTAGAAATTTCATGTTGGGACATGTTATTCGATGCTGCATTAATGTTATGAGATGAATTTAGATATGTATTTATGTTGATATGTGATTAGTGTGTATAAATACGTAGCTTCGGAATGATTTCGTCGTTTGATTGCCTTGACAAACATGATATCAAAGAATTTGGAATTGCCACTAATGGTCACTCGTAGTGATAATATATGTACAATTTTGGTTAAAAATCTTAAATATCTAATAGCAGTGATAGCTGGAAAATTCTTCATCCATAATCACCATTACAGTACAACTTTCTTCCCGTAGTTTTGAGTATCGCTCGTTGAAGACCGTTTAAAGTTCATTGGTCCATTTTTTTCATAGTGCATGCCAGGCCTGTTTCATCATATAATATTTATTTATAGGGGTGTCACAAAATTTAATTCCGTTCTATTTTGTGTCTAACTTCCAAGTCCTCCTCACATTTGGATGGTGTCCACTTGACACTAAGTTCAAAGAAACCTCCCTTACATTTCAATCCCTAATGAGTATTATGAACAAATACAGAACCCATAAGCAAGGCGCGACACCGGAAGGACTCAGGGCTGGCAAAGAGTTGGCCGCTGGCGTACACTAATTGTCTAAGTGCATAATGAACTTGTTGGTGCCAACCCTAGAAGCAAACTTTGATACTATAACGCTGCACACAGATGTTGACTTTGTTTTAAAGTCTTTTAGTTAGATTTTGTTTGACGAATTCTCTTGAACGACAACCCTTAACGATATGTGCATCGCACAATTTTAAACTCTATCTGTTTTTAACTAGAGTTGGTCGTAGGTTGTGAAATTAATTACATATAGTGAGGGGTACAGGCAGGAGATGGTGTCACCCTCAGTCTTTATGTATTTATGTGTCGCACTTTCCATTGTCTCGTTGGGTTAATTAGAAAGTTGTGGCGCGCAAAAATGGCGGAGTTTCAAAGACATGTAAGTTCGATAGTTAGATTGAAATATCATTTTAATTAGGTAAATACGTATGTATATTTTTTGTGGACTAATCCTAAGTTCTTGTTGTAAATCAGTCAACATAGTATTTTTTTCTGCTAAAAACAGGTGACTTGCCACAATTGTACAAGTTTTTGATTAATCAAAGTCAAATAATTTTTATTTTAAATAAACTAATTACTGGCACTTATGAAACGTCAGAATTTAAATTCCACGGTTCCAATGTGTTTTTTTTTTACAACGTTGCCCCACACTACGATGTCCCCTGTGTCGTGGGTGCGTTTACAGACATGAATTCCACATACAATACACCCAGACCCGGATCAACTAACAGCAGAATATACAAATATTTGTTCCGTGCGGGAGTCGAACCCACGGCCACCGGCGCAGCAGTCGACTGTATCAGCCACTGCACCAACCGTGCCATCTGTTGATCGTATGGAGAAGAACCGGCAAGAAATTCCATGGATACTCTTTTAGTATACTAATAAAAATTATAATGTACAAATTTGCTAAGGTGGACAATGTACAAAATTGTGCCTAATATTTTACATATTTCTGTTTAATAAATACTTTCACAAAGCAGGTGACAATTTACATATCTATAATATGTCTGAAAAAGCGCTTGAACGCATATTTTATTACGCAAACGCCTAATTACATATTTGTAACTTTTACTAGCCAAAAGGCGAATACCAAATAGGTTTTCAACGTTGTTCCAAGCATCTGTAGAGTTTTGAGTCTAAGCGTGAACTTATGCTTCCATATGTCAAAATGCACTACTTACGCTCATAATTTTGACAGATGGAAGCGTAAGTTCACGCTTAGACTCGTTTCTGAATCTCACCCTTAGAGAATTGCATTGCTGATATTAAGCGTATTTGGCAGGCTGGAAGGCAACCCCAACATGGACATCATATCAGTCAAAGAACAACTAACGCTGAACGAAGGCCTCCAACATAGATTTCCACAATAGCGTCATTATTTTTGGAGGAAATTACCACGGTTGGCAGGCGGGTTGGTGAGCACAGTATGGCTACTGTTTCACAGAAGGGACGCTGCTGCCCATACCTCTGGTTTAGTCTCTTAGTCACCTTTTACGACATCCCATAACAGGAGATAGAGTGGTGCTCTTAATCCGGACACCACACGAAATTTATATACTTATATATCCCCAACATAAAAATTAACGAAACTCCCAGTTGTTCTCCAATGTAGAGTTTACCTATTGTAATGTAATTGGCATACCTATCATTCGTGTTCTGCCGGGGATTTTTGCTAGCCGTTACAGTAGCCATTTTTTTATGCACTAACCTCTTTGCTTATAATAATTACTCTGCTTCAATCAATCTATATTCAATTTTTACAACCTGGCGGCGAGACAAGGGAGTCCTTCGCCTGATGATAAGCTTCAGGTCTGATCATAAGAAATTAATGCTACTCAGCACTGTACTCATCATCTCCAAGATATCAGTTATTCAGTCTGTGATATCTTTTTTAAATTTTTTAATTGATCCGGTGGAAATACTTCATGTACTTGGCGAAACTTCATGTACTTGGCTACAAGGCGAAAGGGCGGGCATGCCAGACTCCTACCGGCTAAAACCACCGGAGTGATCATCGTCGGCACCGAAAGGAGGCTCCAGGAACTCGAAAGATCTCCATCTAGAGGTCCACCCACCTCCACACTCCACCCATTGGTGCCACGCCTTTAGTCACATCTCAGAGAGGATGACTGTAAGGCGGTCATCCCCTCCAGCGGAGGGAAGGCGACTATAAAGAGGGGATTGTAAAAGATTCCCCCGAGGCCTCACTACGCGCTGTGCTGCGCACACAGCGGTACGTGACCACATGCACACCGCTGTCTTCCCGGGGGTTGCTCGGTATGAGCACGTAGATTTCCCAATAAGCGCGCTCGCGACCCCCAGAGTCTGTTATGCCTAGTAACCTCAATAGCTACAGTGTCCTTTTAACTAGAACATAGTAATGTTTAAAGTTTAAACACTAAATACTTCTAGGCGGCGAATATATGGCACTGGGGTGCTACTTACTACCTAATACATCGGTACAACCTAGCCGGACGGTATTGTGTACTGGTTTTAATTACCTATGTGTCCGCCATTAACAGAAGAAATTACACAATTAGGTAGTTTTTGTTTCGTTACAATGAAACAATCATTGTTCTCTCAAGGATTTGATATTTCAAACGAAACCGCGCTTAGAAGTTTTTCCTGATCCCACAAACAAAGCAACCTGGGGTTTTTAGCTGTTCCCTTTCAGTTGAAATGTGACCTCTGGAACAAATCAGCTAATATATTTACAAAACAACTATTAAACAGTTACAATTTTTCTTTAAACTTAGACTATGTTCTCGGAACCGAACGGTCTGTCTTAGCTTTGCCGCTTCAAGAAAATTATGAAACGGTTGCTCCTTTGTTATGCTATTTGACAAAGTAATTGTTTCGTCATGACAATAGTCATTTTAATAACGAAACTGCAACTTTTACGGTGCGAAATAAAAATTGTTGATCCGAGAATATGAATCTGTTTTTACGAACCGTTATTTGGAAAACATCAATGTTTATTGCGGTTATGAAGACGTTATGCGTTGTCGTTTGTCTGTCTGCTTGTCGGCCTTTATTGGCCTTAAAAGTTTTTGTTTTTGCCTATTGTGTATTGACTGATAATGTCGGTTATTTGAAAGTTATTGTGTTCTTGGTAGACATTAGGGAACATTGTATTTAGTTTAAGTTTTATGACGTATCGTTGTAACACGCGCGACTTCAGAGTATTCTTGTAGTTTGTTTAGTCGGTGTTGAAGAGACGACCTCCGCATAATCATAATAATCATCACATCAGCCAAAGGACATCCATTCCTGAAGAAGGGCCTCCTCCATAGATTTTCACAACTGTGTCGTCATTTTGGGGGAATTTGCCAGTACTCCCCACGCTTAGCAGGCGGATTGGTGAGCGCAGAATAGCTACTGTGCCACAGAAGAGACGCTGCTCCCTCTGGTTTAGAGTCCCTTAGTCACATTTTACGACATCCAACACACAAAGTACCATAATGGTGGCTGAAAAAATCACGCAGGTAGATTACGTAAGACCGAAGCTAAAATCGCAGACGTTTAAATTCTACCATGTTTTTGCCGTAAACCTAAACTGTGCTACTGTCATTATGCGATAAGCTACAAATTATATTATCATCATCATCATCATCTCAGCCGAAAATCGTCGACTGCTGGACAGAAGCCATCCCAAAAGATTGCCACAACGACCGGTATGGGTTTATATTGCGTGCTCATTGGGGGGTTTTACCATAATTGCCATTTTTTTTTCGTAACTGATACGTTGCCCCACAATAGGATTTCTCCTGTATTGTTGAATTCCACATACAATACTCCCAGACCCGGAACAACTACCTGATCATACAAATATTTGTTCCGTGCGGGAATCGAACCCATGACCCGGAGCGCAGCAGCCGACTGTATCAGCCACTGCACCAACCGTGCCGTCTTGGTCGTTCTTGGCAGATGCGTTGGTTGGCGATCGCAGTTGAGTTATAAATGTACTCGAAGGACGCTGCAGCCCATCCCCTGGCTAATCCCATAGTCGCCTTTAACAACACCCACGGGATGGGATGGGGTGGTGATATTCTTAGCCGGTACCACACGGCATCAGGCGCATATGATTGCATCAAGAACCTAATTCGGACAAAAAACACACAGCAGTTTTGGCAGGCGCAGCGACGATAATCATCCCGTCCTTTAAACAAACAAACTGCGAACAACAACTATAATTTCAGTAGGATTAACAGGCGTTCCAGTATTTGACTATAAGGCTGTTGTTTTTGCCGATACGTAAGTCCAATTTTTGTTAAATAAACCAAATTACAAAATCTCCCTATTTCCCATAAATAATAACATCTGCGTCAATTCAAGCGACTATATCAACGCCTCTTAACGTTCATTAGTTTATTAAAAACATAGTTATAAATGAATTTTCGTTGGCACAATGTGAGCACTATGGAGATTGCCTGGCGTCGGCTAGGCACCACAATGAATCATTATCATTGGAAGGCCATTAACTGAGTGCATTCTTGCTGAAAAATAATAGATTCTGCAAAAGTAACGTATAGGATATAGGATGCAGGAAGGACCGGTGGCACAGCGTTAACTGGAGTTAGCGATGGTTCAAAGATTCAAAGATACAAACATATGGCCTAAAACTTAGTTGCCTTTTTTGGCGGTTGCAAAAGATCGATAATAAAATTTTAGTTACACATTTAAAAATAAAAGCAATAATTGCATTAGAGCACCATATTAACTTTTATAGTTATTTTACTAATAATATCTAATGGTCTCTATTGTTTTTTTTTTGTTTTATGTTTAGAATTTTCTTCAAATGCGTAAAAGCATTTTTGCATTAAATATTATAGTGCACCAACCGTGCCGTCAATTGAGCGTGTCCTAACTTCATGTTCTTTTTATAACTAGCACTGCTAAAATCAAACTGACATATCTAGTGATTTTAAAGGTGGTAAAAATTAGGCGCCAAACAATAAAGATCTGGAACTCGCTTCGGTACAGTTGAAAGTACTTGTCATATTCTTGCTATTAAGCGTATAATTAGTTACTCAAAAGAAAGCGAAAACTGTTAACATAACAGATATACATAAAATTAAAGAACTTTTTTTTATAGGTGTCCAGTGGAAATTCTACATGGAAGTTCCTTCGCCCCGGGGAAGGGCGAAGGGGTATGCCGGACTCCTACTGGCTAAAACCACCGGAGCGGTCATCTTCGGCACCGAAAGGGGGCTCCGGGTCCTCGTAAGATCACACTAGAGCCGCCAATCGGTGCCACGCCTTTAGGCACACTTCGGAGAAATTTAAGTACTTAGCACTTCGTAAATCTACAAATCACTGGCAATAATAATAATACTTCCACAGTAATGTTAACTGTTGATTTAATTTAATTAACCGTAGCAAAAACAATCTGGCCTTTAAAAAAACATACCATAATGGCATGTCGGGTGAAGTGTCATGGGAAATTTGCGTAAATTAAAATAGGAAGATGGGGCGAATAGGCTTTAAGCCTATATTGTGCTCACCCCGCTTTTGTCACTATTCGAAGCTCAACGGCATTCGTAGACTAACTAGCTAATATGCCCCTCTCTATCTGATTTAATGAAGCAGAGTGAGATGGAGATATCCAGGTCATGTCTGCAGGCGTCTGTATTGTTGCGGTGTTGAGAAATAAGTAATTAGGTGCGATGTTTCTTTGTGATTATTTTATATTACGTTATGTATTTTTCTTGTTGGGGTTTTAATTAATGGTGTGTTGATATACGTATGGTCGTTGGGGAGGATTTTTTAAGTTTTAGTACGGTTGGACATTTTTATTCCTAATAAAAAACTAACAATGGCAGATTCTTTCTTTCTTTTAAAAAACGTTGTCCCACACTAGGATTTCTCCTATGTCGTGGGTGCGTTTACAGACATGAATTCCACTTACACACCCAGACCCGGAACAACTACCTGCAGATCATACAAATATTTGTTCCGTGCGGGAATCGAACCCGCGACTCTGAGCGCAGCAACCAACTGTATTAGCCATTGTACCAACGTACAATTTATAACGTAATCACGTTATAAATTGTCTTATATTGACATATCAACGTCAAGCTATACAAATAAATAAAACTGAAGTGTCTGTTTGTAATGTCAAAATAACAGCTTTTTACTAAACGCATATTCAAGTATATACGGTACAAAAAATCAATTTTTAATTTTTTTGCCGTCTGTCTGTCTGTTTGTTCCGGGTAATCTCCGAAACGGCTGGACCAATTTTTAAGGGAATTTCACTGGCAGGTTAGGCTACTTTTATTTTAGAAAATTAATTAGAGCTTCGCGCCAAAAAAATAAAACCCTTGAAATCCAATATAGGTATATATTCTATGTCAAGTGTTAATGTCGAAGTACTCCAAATTTGTTTTAAATTAAACGCGGGTGAAACCGCGGGTCCCAGCTAGTCTCAAATATATGATGAAATATAAGATGGCTGATTAGTGACGTATCAACAACGTAATAATGTATCGACTAAGCTTGCCAATCAAAAATAATAATAATTGATAATAATAGAAAGGTAAGGTTTTGGCAAAGTACAAGCAAGTGCTGATAATAGTGTGTCAAATATGATTTTCTATTAAAATTATGCGATATTTAAATATAGCGAATACTAATAAGTTATAAATAAACTAGTAGATGCAAAAACGTTATCATAATCAGAACGATAGATACAACATTAGTCCCTTGTCAAAAGTGCTGTTTACGAAGCGTGTTTTATTTATTAAGCTGGCTTTGTATTGTACTATCCTTTTTAGTAGGTTTAGATAAGGTGAGATAAGATGATGAAAGCGTTTTTATTTATGTAAAACAATTTACAGGCACACAAATAAAATAAAACAATTGACTGTCCAAGTCAAACCTTAGTTGCCACGTTCCAGGATGTAGAGTTCCTATAGACGAGAACGGGCAAGGAACTCAATTTATACCGCCACCCCATAGAGACAGCATGTTTTGATGATTACAAAATTCCGTAAATAATTACGATTTTATTTATTTATTTATTATTTATGTACACACAATAATAGAAAAATACAGAATATTTAGAAAAACTTAAGGACACAGGTACTGCTTATTTCTAAAGAAATTTCTGCCAGCAGACCTGCGACAGGATAGTGTAATTTTAAATAAGGACACAGTGTGTAACAGCACTAAAAATAAAGAAGAAACCGATAAAAAACGAAAAATAATAATAATTACAAACAACAGGTATACATAATAATGGTAAAATACAAAAATAAAATGACTACAAATAGACTAATATATATACTTTGAAAATATTATAAAGAGAGGTAATGCTCTTTAACGCGATTTTTGAAAACAGATATAGATTTGGATTCACGTATGTTAGGCGGAAGCGAGTTCCACAGTCTTACTGCATGAACAGAGAAGGAGTAGGAATAGTAATTGGTTTTATGGGGTGGGAATTGTAAAAGGGATCCAAGGTGGGACCTGCAAGGGGCATCAGGAGCTCTAACATACGAAAATTTGTGATAATGAATACTCAATTATGTAACAATGGGCCCAAAAACAGGCTTCTTTCTGATCTCAAAACGAAAGTCATACCAAAAATTCTAATAAAATAATAACATTGGCCTGTAGCTGCCCCAGTGCAGGAAAAGGCCCTCTTTTTAGCCAGAGAAGGAACTAACATTGATCATCACACCTACGGGTCGCGTGTTGGTGATGTCAGACATTCGATCCTTGGAACGATGTTTTCCTTCACCGCTAAAGTTAGTGGTATCTTAGAATAACTAAGAAAGTACACCTGACACTGAAAAAGGCATACCAACTATTGCATGCTTGGTTTAGAACACTCCACCCAGTGCTTGAAAACGAGTCCGTAGACCTTCGGGCCGTGCCTTGTGATGGCTACGAATAGCACCAACCTATCTCATCCCGTAGGTGTCGTAAAAGGCGACTATGGGGTTAATCAGAGGATGGGCAGCAGCGTTATTAACAACTCAACTGCGATCGCCAACCCCAGGCGTGGCAATTATGACAAAAAACCCCAATGAGCCACAACACACCCAGGCCGGTCGTTGTGGTGATCTATGGGGGAGGGTTGTGTCCAGCAGTGGACTTAATTCGGCTGAAATGATGATGATGAGACCTCCGGGCCACCACAACAGATCGATCGGTTATAAATATTGCATTCTATTATTCAAATTATGAAGAATAAAACACCGCGCCATGTCCTCCTGCTGATATCGTAAAAGGCGACTAAGGGACACTAAACCATAGGGCAGCAGCGTCCTTTCTATGGAACAACAGCCATTCTGCGATCACTAATTCCCCTGACAAGCGAACACTGGAGATTCCCCCGAAATGACGGTAAAATTATTCGAAGTCAATGTTTTTTATTTCAATTACATTAAGCTGGTGAATTTTCAGAATTAGTATTGCACGGTTCCAAATAGTGGATCCTATGGAGAAGAGATGCTAAAAAAATTCATGGATACTCTTTTAAAAAAATATTGAGATCACAATATCGATTGATACAAATTATGGTAAAACATATAACGAGAAAAATACATACTGAATCTATTGTGGAAATATATGGGAGATGCCTCTGTTCAGCAGTGGACGTCCTTTGGCTGATATGATGATGATGAAGAAAATCCAACGACCCTCAGATATTGGAAACATATTCCAGGAATACTATATTAGGTACACTTTACTTTAGCGCTCATAAAACCTGACTTTACAAAGCCTGATCCAGTCTTTTGACTGTTCATAATCATCCGATATAAGTGCCAAACGATGTATTGTTTAAAAATAAGCAAATCTTGGTAGAGCTTAAATTTCATTTGAAATTACCTGAAATTTGATTGTTCATTGACAGACCGACGGTAAGTGTTAAAGTAATTTTAATTATTTTATTCTGTGCAAAAATGGCTTATTAATTGTAATAAGCCATTTTAACTCAATTATTTGAGTACAATCGACAAATCTAGTAAAAATGGCGCAGCTGTTTTATTATTGTAGTTGTTTTGTTTAAATGCTGTTTTTTATTTTTTGACACAATGGGGTACTAAAATAAGATTCACTTTTATTTTATTAGGAGTTAGGTTATGTTTATTATACGCTCGTTTTTTGGAAATGTAGTTGATCGTAAAATTATTTGTGTTGTTATTATGTTATTACCTATATTATATAGCATAGTAGGTATGCTAGTCCGAAAGTAGGTACCTAATATTCCTTTGTTTGCTTAATAACAGGCAAAGCACACGAAAATCTTATACTAGAGAATATTCACGCCGTTTTATAGGGAAAGGAACTCCCTTGTCTATAACATGGCGAGTGTCCATTTTACAGAGTTACAGCCGATTTACCTTCTGTTTTAACCTAACAACGTACCAGAACTTAGATTTTTTTAAATGCTTAAGAAGGATCAGTTCTTTCAATGCTTAAGTAAGATCTCTTTTTTGTACTGTGATTTCGGTTTATTAAGGGACAGCCTCAAGCCATTGGATTGTTATAATTTCTAATGAGTTTATCATCGACAAACCGTAGCATACCATTTTTTTAGATACGTCTCTTAAAATAACTCCATATAAAATTATGTAAAGTATATATACAATAATAAAACACAGAATTAGTCAAAATCTCAAAGGTCTCACGCGTGGCGCTGTTTACTCTAAGAGACGATAGATGGCGTTAGTAGTAACTAAACAGCGAAGTAGCGGTTTGAAATGTATTGACTTGTGTTCAGGAATTTACCGCTTGGAAGTAAATGTTCGTACTACTAAGAATGATAGCGAAGCATAAATTTGTAAGTGGATTTTTAGGATTTATGGATTTGACATTTTGGTATTACAATATTCTAACAAAACACTTGTGGCAATTCTATTCTATACCTATATTAAGATTGTATCATTGTTTAAATATTTAAAGTGTCAATGGAATTTCATGCCGGCTCTTCGTCCTAATTATGTTGACTTAATAACGTCGAACCGTGCAGCAACTTAAATTCATACAACTCATATGAACTGGTATGTTAACATACAATTAGATACTTATTATTTGGTTTATCTACATACATATCTTAGGTTTTCGCGATTATTACACATTATAATAAAACATTTTTAAACGGATCCTATCGCGTATATTTTAGATTTTTGTTTTGCCTTACGTTTCGAATACTTTGCAGGGTTCGTGGTATACGCGGTAGAATCCGTTTAAAAGTGTTTTATTACTTTAAAACATAGTTTTCCATGTTTTCTTTATTTTCAGGTGACACTAGAAACTCGTGTCACTAAAATTTAATATCTTCTTAGAACGTCATTCAAGAGTGTTATCTCTAAGCTTTACGCATGAGAACCTACATTATCGCGTACAACTCAATCAAAAATAAACAAATACATTTTCTTCTTCAATTTATATGATATTGTTTATTTTAATCGTGAACGTCCAACACGCAATAAACTTTTACTAAGTAACTGTAAGTCACTATAAAAGGAAATTATTAATTTCCATTAGATATTTAATTTTACGTTTAAGCTCTATTGCGAATTATTTGATAGCTAATAAAGTTTTAACAAAGCACTCGAACAAACTAAAGTTTCGGCTATAAAATGTAGAAATTACTCACATTCAAGCTAGTTATTATTTTATTATCTAAGACTTTACTTCTTGGAAGTACTTTTCGATCTTTGCTAAGACAAAAGACCACTTGTATTCAGACAACCTTAAACCAAAACTCAACTTTGTTACCTTGATTTTGGAATTCAAATTAATAAAGCAAAAGACCGAGTTATGCCATAAAAGTATATACAGGATGATAATGAAAAAGTCATTTTATGATTGTACCATGTGTTTACGAGCGTAATCCTAGTTATATCCGACAATATAGTGTTTCCACACTCCATTCCAGTAAGACAATGGCACAAAAGCGTGTCTGATTCGCCCCGTGAAACGACCAGTTTATTACTATCTTATAAAGAATCGATTTGAAGTTAAATCTGTGAGAAAGGTTTCACCGTGTTTCTGTTTCTAGTTATACAATAATATTGGTGATTTATTGCAGGTACCGTGGTACTTGGAGCATTGGGGTGATTGTGTTTAGATTAAGTCGTATAATATGGAAAGCTGTTACCGATCGCTGTGGAAATCTATGGGGGAGGCCTTTGTTCAGTTGTTGACGTCCTTTGCCGTGTGGTGCCGGCTCAGAATGCCACCACCCCATCTCGTCCCATGGGTGTCGTAAAAGTCGACTAAGGGATTAGCCGGAGGATGGGCAGCAGCGTCCTTCGAGTACATTAAAAACTCAACTGCGATCGCCAACCCGCCTGCCAAGCGTGGCGATTATGGCAAAACCCCCCAATGAGCCCACAGCACATCCATATCCGGTGGTTGTAGTGATCTTTGCGGGAGGCCTGTGTCCAGCAGTGGACTTCATTCGGCCGAAATGATGACGTCCTTCGGCTGTACCATATTTCGAGAAAATAAATTGAATGAAAGAATTAATAAGGAGTTGCTCTAACTGGAGTTTTTCTACCTAAATTTATATGTGATGAAAGACAGTGAAATTGTTTCGCATGTTTCAGCAGTCTAATTCCTAAAGCCTGACGACTCGTGATAGCTCGAATTTAGACAGCTCTTTAATATTCATTGCCCTATAGGTTCTAAATCTTTATTTTATTGACAACTGGATGTAGTAATGAATATTGTTGAACTATGCAGGAATCGGAAAGTCACGTGAGTCCGAGCATCTTATACATCACTACTGTCACATTCAGTCCATCTAAAAAACAGCGCTTCGCCGTTATTTTAAATGTCGCAGCATTATGTCGAGATAATGGTACCTTTCGTGGCGATTATGGCAAACACCCCAATGAATACACACACTCAGACAGCCCGGTGTGGCGATCTTTGGGGGAGGCCTGTGTTCAGCAGTGGACTTTATTCGGCCGAAATGATTAGGGGCCTTTTTAAGGCTTCGCGCAGGTTGTTGCGATTTTGTTTGCTTTTTAGGGCTCTAAACGTCCGAAGTTAAAAACGGTGGAACCCTATAAGGGTTCCACCGTTTTCGATTTTCGTATCGTTTTTACGGTGATCACTCATCCGTCTGTCACAGCCAATTAGCTCCGAATCTACAGAACCGATTAAGTTGAAATTTGGTACACATAGCTCTATCATAGTTCTCTGCGACCCAAAAACGTACGTGTAACGTAAATAAATGAATTTTGAACATGGGGGTCAATTTTGAGGGCAATAAGGAAAACTTAAGGGTAAAGTTTTGCAAAACAGTTTTAAAAAACCCAAAGTTTAGGTATTCCATATTAATAAATATGGAATACCTAAACTTTGTAAAGTCAACATATGAACAAAATATGAACATCAATTTATCGAAAGTAAACGTATTCTAATCGAGATAGAACCCAAAATAGTTCCAATCGCTTAACCCCAAGTAAACTTATAGCACGGCTGTATCCTACAGGGGTAAGCAGAACGAAAGCTTTCACCGCTATTAGTAATTCAAACAGCAATAGCCAAATGGCTAAGTTGCCGAGTTGCCGATATAGAGGTCGTGAGTTCAACCCATCCATTGAATTAAAGGCCGGTGTGCGTCACAGCATGTCTCACGCAGTGGCAAGTTCCATGGTTTTCGATTCCCACACGCAACTAATTTATGTAAAGGTGTGATCATTCTTCTAAAGTAGCCAGCAGTAGGTATTATCTTTGATGAACAAATCTGCAAGGTGGCCAATTACCTACGCGCTCCTCCGTCGAAACGAAGGAAATGTTTATATAATTAATTACCCAAATATAGTTATGGTTAAGGTAAGTTTAGTTAGTGGTTAGTTAGTGCTTTATCAAACAATAGAGCTCATATTGTGAGACAGCTATAGTTCCCAAATAACGGCATTATTTGATAAAGCATTAACTTATCATCTTCTTCGGGGACATCTAATATGCACGACAGCGACGCAGTATACATCAATGCCAAAGTTATCTTTTTTATCTATTGTGTTATTTGTATCGATATAATATAAATTATACTGTGTGGTGCCGGCTACGAATAGCACCAACCCGTCTCAGCCCGTGGGTGTCGTAAAAGGCGACTGTGGGATTAGCCGGAGGATGGGCAGCAGCGTTCTTCGAGTACATTAACAACTCAGCTGCGATCGCTCGCCTGCCAAGCGTGGCGATTATGGCAAAACCCCCCCAATGAGCCACAACACACCCATATCGGTCGTTATGGTGATATCTTTGGGGGAGGCCTGTGTCCAGCAGTGGACTAAATTTGGCCGAAATGAAATGAAAACACTTTTAAACGTACGCGTATATTCGCGAAAACCTTTTTACTTTATTTAATTTGTGTTTTAATGTAAATAAATTAACAAGAATAGTACTATTGAACTTTAACTTAAAAATCTATATTCCATTTTTATCGTCTTGAGATCGAACGCGAGGCCGCTTGGTCATCCATTCTGGTTGCCTGGATGGCGTGACACTATATCTGTTCTCACATAAATACGAAAAATGTAAAACACAATATATATCGGGGTTGAAAAACACCTTTCACGAGGCAATAACGTACTCTTTCCTCGTTCCACTTTGACAACTCAAGCGGGATCATACACAGCTGACTGAAACATTCCAGCAGTTTCTGTTGTATTCACAATAAGGAATGGAAACAATTATGCCCTTACAGTTTCAAAACCGCTTGAGGAAGTTAACTCTCTGAAATAATTACATGCTTTATATACATTTAATGCTATACTCGGAGAGTTAGCCAGCAATATAAACACTTTAATCTTTGTATTCCAGTGTTCTCTTTGAAAGATTGAAAACACCAAAAAATGTTTAATCGTTTTATTAGTACATAAATATATCGGGATTTTGTCCGAAAAGGTGACATTCAAACGTTCACCCGTGGCCCATTTATATGACCATTTATTTGGTACACAACCAAATTCCACAATGCAAGTGTGTAAAGTATTCTATTACTACAGTTACATCATGCATTGAGCCGCATTCAGTCGCTGACATGGCTCCGAACAGCTGCACGCCTGTTCCGCGCCACGGCACGCCGCTCTATTGTTATGACAGAAAGAGACCAATACACACCTATTGTGAGACAGAGCAGGATAGACTTACAACCAGAGGAGGGGCGCAGGCTGTACACGCCGGCCCGTGATTGGCGCACGCCACACCGCCCAAAAACCCCACCCCCCGCGCTCCGATACCCACAAGGCCCCGATACCGAGTCGTCAGTCTATCGTCCGTCTTCGACGCGACACAATCGCCTCCTCATCTGTGCTTATTCACCGCTTTGTGCCATATAACACCATAGAGCTAATGTTCTAACAGAACTTTCGACTTGGTAATTAAATATTAAACACCATGTCGACATTGAGTCATCATCCGTACGCGTTCTCGATGCACCCGGGCATGTTGCCCGAGTACCCCAGTGGGCCCCAGCCACTGCCGGCGACCTCGCCGCAGTCCGAGGGACATATCAAGAGACCCATGAATGCTTTCATGGTGTGGTCCAGGCTGCAGAGACGCCAGATCGCTAAGGACAACCCGAAAATGCACAATTCGGAGATCTCGAAGAGGCTTGGCGCGGAGTGGAAGCTGCTATCAGAGATGCAGAAGCGGCCGTTTATCGATGAAGCAAAGAGGCTGAGAGCTCTGCACATGAAGGAGCATCCGGACTATAAGTACAGACCACGCAGGAAGCCCAAGCCTCCTACGCAAGGAGGAGCACCCGGAGGTGCCTTTCCAAGTTTCCCGCTGCCATACTTCGCCGGGCCAGCCCCTGGAGTGGGACACCTCGATGCGTTGTCGTACTCCGCAGTGCCACCGTACTTCCCACACCAGCTGGACCACCTGCAGTTCTCCAAGTTAATGGCACCGTCAGAGAAGTTGCCGACGGTATCGTCGTCAGCGGCGGCCGTCGTGTCGTCGTTCTATTCGTCGCTGTACACATCGCCGGCGGCACCTCCAAAGCCCTTCCACTCGTCGCTGTTCCAACAGTACGGAGCAGCACCTTCTTCACCAGTATCCCCCGTCAACCCGATGCAACACAGCCCCCACGATGACCAGATCAGGCGGCCCGTCTCCGTTTTATATTGAAGACCAACCTGCCTTCCTTGAAGGATGTCCATCTTTTGAGGTTAGGCAACGCCGCACGCGACGGATGGAGCAGTTTAAGTGAAACAGACTGTGAACAAGAATCTAATGAACATTATTTATTTTCTAGAGTTACAATTGATGATGTTAAGTGCGTCTCATATCAAGTGGCTTGTAAATATGTTAAGGTAGACCCGATATGGGACGATTTGAGTTTAACTGTGATTTCTTTTGTTTTTGATGCGTCTATAAATATTTAAGGTAAAGTAGCACCGGTTCGTTAGTTATGTGAAGTGAGATTGGTACCAAAAAGAGATTATTTTCTATAGGTGTCTCATGTAGCTGAATAGTTAAATCGTGTATCGTCAACCCTAATTTTTGTTTTAGTTGTAACAAAACATTCGTTTGTTATTTGTTTCTTACCTGAGTATTTAGGGTTGTCTCCCTTTACTTTGTCAATGTAAAATTTATTTATTGGTTCCGACTGTAGATGTAAATTTAAGAACTAGTTGTCTTAATAATAAGTCATTAGCACATCTCAAAATGTATATAATAGTGTATTAATTGAATTATCGATGTCAGTACCAACGATGTATTATATAGTATTTGAGAAAATAACTTTGTTAAATGCCATACAAAATAAACACTAAATTGTTTTTATTTTACTTTTTCGTTTTAATTAACCCACTTGACATAAATTATCATTCACTTAGGTGAAAAGGTAGAAGAGTTACCGACTTCGACGATAAATTGACGTCATAGAGGATAAAAAAATAACTGTAGGCGCATTCCTAAGTCGAATTTAGAACTTTCGAATTATTAAAATTAATGCTTCGTTTTTGGATCATCATTAATATCTTTACTTTTTAATTTATTCACACGAATTATTTCCGTTATTTATTTGGAATTCTACACGTGTTTGGATTTATTTTAATAACTATTGATTATGTCGCAACTTATTTTGACGGGTTTAGTGTTAATTATGAGACCACCGACTTCCGGGCATGGACAACTTCTTTGAACTTAAAAGTCATAATATAATTAAATTAAATTCAGTTCCTATTAACGCTAATTGGTATCAACTGATTTAATTTTGATTATGTTTTCAATAAGGAGCTGAACTTATTTGTTAGAAAGATACGTTTATTTTTTTAGATAATTGGTTAATAAAAAATTTACCAATAAAATTAGTAATTTATATCGAATGAATATGTTAGCCACAAATGGATTCATTAAAACAAATATGAAATCGACATAATAAATACAAGGTTTGAGAGTATTGAAACATTTGTCAAGTAATTTTATTAACATTGTACTTAATATAAATTCTACTATTACTTATAAATATTCTAGTCCTACTGTTGTATATTATTATAATATAATATAATGACAACTTGCAAGTAAATAATGACAATTAACAAATCATTTTATTAAAAAGTCTTTAACAAATTCCGTCGGGAACTGTGTATGCAGAGAATTCTTTACGCAGGTAAGTTTGGTTTTGTTTTATATCATAATATAATTACAAATATAATACTTTGTACACATGAGTGCAATTAATCAATAATGAACAAATAGTTTTGAAAACTGCTAAATGGAATTTCAGGCCAGATATGAGTTAATCGAAAATGAAATGTAGTTATTCCACGCGTGCGATGCTGCCAAAGTATTAATGTTTAGTTTTTTACTTGATTATTATCTTAAGCGTCAATAATTTCAAATTTATAGCGGTTTAAAAATTATGTATTACATTATAAATTGCCGATTTGCGTTCGGTCAGGTGGAGCGGAATAGAAGGGCGAGGAATTAGGACTACGTCCTCAGGGAAGCGAAGCGTTGCAACTCTTGATATTAGCTTCTAGGTACGAAGTGAATAAAACCATATTTTTGTAAAAAGAAGTATTTCTGACTTTAAACAGTTAAAAACAATTTGTGTGCGAGACTTTCAACAATACCCTTTGAGAATCACAGACTTGGGTTATATGGTATTGTGGTCATCATCATATGTAACAAACAACGGCCTCCTCTATAGATTTCCATAACGACTGATACCAAAACGAGGAATAGCATTTAGTTGATTCGTCATTGGCGAGAATTTTCTAGAACACACCTCGCTTGGCGGGCTATTGAACGCAGTACAGATACTGTGGGTGCAATTCTCTAAACTCAAGCATCCATACATCCTTGAATACAGAATTACTATAACGGTGATAACCCAATTTGGTATTCGCTAGGACTGATCATCATGGCTTACCTTTTGCAACGTGTCCTTGAATAGCTTCATCCATGTCTTAGCGACCACCGAATTGGTTTTACACCGTTATTTCGATTCTGGGGTACAATTCTCTAAGCTCAAACATCCATACATCCTTAAATTCAGAATTGAAATAACGGTGATAACCCAATTTGGTATTCGCTAAGACTGGTCCTCATGGCTTATCTTCTGCAACGTGTCCTAGAAAAGCTTCAATCATGTTTTAAGCGAATGCCAAAATGGATTTACACCATTATTTCGATTCTGTATTCAAGGACGTATGGATGTTTGAGCTTAAGGAATTGCACCTTTGTTCCAGAAGGCCGCTGCATCGCATCCCGCGGGCTTAGAATCCCTTCGTCTTCGGAGTAGTGCTTCTATATTATGAATTCGGACAACACACAGAAAACGTTATACTGTATATTATATAAATTGCTACATGTCTTTATCTTCGCACGAACAACTTAGGTGTCATTGCACTGCAATATTAATCATGATTAAATATATTTATTTTAGCCATTCAAAATTATTTTAAAGAAGGTTTTTAACATGTTCAAACTGGTTTTGGGTTTTTTGATAAAACCATAATAATTTTCGGGAAAGATCACACAACAAGATTAATAACTTTACAAAAGCAAATACTTGTGTCACATATTACAGCGTTGTGAGTTTAAAAAAATTGCTACATTGAAAAAAATGTCCACATAAATGAAAGGAGACTTTTGTTTGTTTCTTTATTCAGAATTTACATAAAATGCATTATTTTACGAATACTTCCGAAGCTTATCGTTACTAGAATTGTAGGAGTGGGTTCAGGCCAATAATGAGACGGGGGATTCGAACTTTTCGTCTCGTCTCTCGATCGGCAAACCAATGGAAGATGAAGGGGCGCTGCTATCCATCCCTCTAGCTTAGAGTCCCTTACGGGCGTTCTTTTTTTCAAAATATAACATTTTCAGATTTAAGAATTCGAAATTCATCCGATGTATTACGATCACATTTAACACAAAATACAGATATATCCGTGACCCGTAATCAAAGATTTTGGATTAGATCGATTATTAATTTCAGCCGTAAGTCACCTTCAACGACATCCACGGGACGAGATGGAGTGGTGCTTTATTCTTAATCCGGTAAATAAAATAAATAAGTAGATAGTCACAATTCTTTTCGGGTTTATCATATTCACAGGAACGAATTCGCGTAGAGTCGGGAATTACGGCCAATCGTTTGTACGGCTAATTGTTTACTCAACGCCACCCGATAGATGGCGCTATGGCCGTCGGGTGAAAAGGAGCGTTAAAAATGGTAGGAATTTTAGATAAAAATTAACATAAAAGGATTAGTTTGTATTGTATATTATGATGTGAAATATATAGACTACTATGGAATTGATACACTGTGTGATTAGACTTTAATTAATTGGTATCATTTGTAAATTGCCGTGTGGTCCCGGCGCAGAATACCACCACCCCATCTCCTCCCGTGGGTGTCGTAAAAGTCTACTAAGGGATTAGCCGGAGGATGGGCAGCAGCGTCCTTCGAGTACATTAACAACTCTACTGCGATCGCCAACCCGTCTGCCAAGCGTGGCGATTATGGCAAAACCCTCCAATGAGCCCACAACACCTGTATCGGTCATTGTGGTGATCTTTGGGGGAGGCTTGTGTCCAGCAGTGGACTTAATTCGGCCGAAATGATGAAAAAAAAAAGATGATTTGCAAATTCCATCGATTTACCTTTGAGCCGTGTGGTGCAGGCTACAAATACCACCAACCCATCTCATTCCATGGGTATCGTAAAAGGCGATTATATGTTTAAGCAGAGGACGGGCAGCAGCGTCCTTTGAATACAGTTGTACGAGTTGAGTTCATTTAGTAAATACTCAATACTGCTGGCTGAGTGCTGTGGTTAGTCTTGTTATTTTTTTTAAATCGTTGCCCCACACTGGTATTTCTCCTGTGTCGTGGGTGCGTTTACAGACATGAATTCCTCATAAAATACACCCAGACCCGAAACAACTACTTGCAGATCAACCAAGTATTTGTTCCGTGCGGGAATCGAATTCACGACCCGGAGCGCAGCAGCCGACTGTATCAGCCACTACACCAACCGTGCCGTCGTATTTTTCGAAAGACAGCTGAGGGTCTCGTTTCGATTCCGAGGGTGGGAAAAATACTATTAAGGTTTTCTAGTTGGGAATTCTGTGTGGTGTCCGGATTAAGAATAGCACCATTCGATCTCCATCCGTGGATGCCGTAAAAGGCGACTGAGGACTCTAAACCAGAGGGATGAGCAGCGTCTCTTCTGTGGAACAGTATCCATTCTGCGCTCACCAACCCGCCTGCCAAGTGTCGTGAGTACTGGCACAAGTGTCGTGAGTACTGGCAAACTGGAAAATTCCCCCCACAATGAAGACACACCATGAAACCGGTCGTCTTATAGGGTAGGCTTTTGTTCAGCAGTGGACGTTTTTGACTGATGCGATAAGTAGGGAACTTCAGAATTTGGAGGGTATCATTCCAAACTCCGGGAAAGTAATCGTTCGGCCTCCTTTTACACGAAATCTATAAATACACCTGTGCCTTGACCTTCGGAGAATGCAGGATATCGTCTATCATATCACATCGGCCACATAACGTCCACTACTGAACAAAGGCCTCCCCCATAGACTTCCACAACTTTGTCATCATATTGGGGGAATTTGCCAGTACTCACCACGCTTGGCAGGCGGGTTGGTGAGCCACTGTTCTACAGAAAGGACGCTGCTGCCCATCCCTCTGGTTTAGAGTCCCTTAGTCGCCTTTTACGTCCTCCACGGGAGGAGATGGAGTGCTGCTATATTCTTAATCCGTACCACCAGACTGATAACATAGATATATCGCTTACTTTGTGCGGAAATATGTAAAGACAGTTTTTTTTTATACCACTTGGTGATGATTTGAGCACGTCACCTGGTGGTAAGCGCAATGCCTGCCCATAACGTTTGGTACGCTACCCGGGACTAGTCCTACGTGGTAGAATACTGCACTCGTCACCTCGAGACGTTAGTTATTTAGTCTCTTGTCCCCAGTAATCTCACTAGCTGCAGTGACTTTCTAACTGGAACACAGTAATGTTCAAAGCAGTGCTGCGGTGGTACCTACCAAGCCAGACTCTTGTAATAAGAGACCTTTATTTTTTTATTTAGTTGATATTCATCATGAATCTTCCACCCCGGAGAAGGGCGAAGGGGCATGCCGGACTCTTACCGGCTAGAACCAATAGGGAGGTCATCCTCGGCACTTAAGGGGGCTCTAGGTCCTCGTATGATCACAGTAGAGCCACCCGTTGGTGCCACACCTATCTATCATCTCGGATAGGGTGACTGTAAAGCGGTCACCCCCCCTGGGGAGCCCAACAAGGGACCTATCACCATTAATAATAAAAATAACAGTCTCACGATAGGACAAAATCCTCTTCCGAGATGTGCCTAAAGGCGTGGCACCAATGGGCGGCTCTAGTGTGATCTTACGAGGGCCTGGAGCCCCCCTTCGGTGCCAAAGATGACCGCTCCAGTGGTTTTAGCCGGTAGGAGTGCGGCATAACCCGGGGCCAAGCAAGTTCCATGTAGAAATTAACAAACGAAAGTAAAAAACGGACAAAATCCTCTTCTCACATAGAGAAGGATCATGCATAGATCATCACGCTGACTGCGTGCTGGTGACTTCAGACCATTAGTTCTAGTTTTTCTCACGATGTTACATTATGTAAAGTAAGTGGTGTCTTATATTAACTAATAAAGTTCATATGACATTGACAAAGTCACAAAAGTAATCGTTTCTGCAGGCCCCCCCCCCCCCCCAAAATCGCCACAACGACCGTTTTGGGTATGTTGTGTGCTCATTGGGGGGTTTTGCCTTAATTGCGACGCTTGGCAGGCGTGTCGGGGATCGCAGTTTAGTTATAAATGTACTCGAAGGACGCTGCTGTCCGCTCTTCGAGTAATCCCCGAGTAGCCTAGCCTAGCTATTCTTAGCCGGTACCACACGACTGTTACTACCATTACTACCATTATTACCATTGTCAGATTTTGCACCGGGAACTTAGTGCTTTAGAAACGAGTAAGCAAACCACCGGCCGACGTTTAAAATACATACGACCCGTTTTGGAAAGAACGTTCGAAGCGACAGTTAAATAAGTATCAAAACGCGCAAGTAAATAACAAATTCAGGCTGAAGTAAAGTTTAAAAAGTTACTTACTAAAATCCGTTCTAAAACAAGTAGCTGATGATGCTCTACCTAAAAAGGTTCAACATTATATTTCAAAATAAAAACGCCACGATAAAACAATAACTTATATCTAGAGAGATAGATGTAGGTAGGTATACAAACAATGTCTAGATTAGTTTCTCTACAGAAGTTGGGATCCATTCTGTCACCCCAGCCCTCCGATTGTGAGCATAAAACACGGTTTTCAATTTAATAATTACGAACCCTTTTATGTACGGGGGCGTTTTTCAAATCAATTGTTTTATTTTATACCGTTCTTAGCTTTTACGATGAAGTCATGAGGTTGGCGGTGAGTGAAAATATATTTGTTTTTAAACTATTTTCTACTTTTTAATTCGGTCATCTATAAAAGCATGTATTTTTAGTTTTTAAACTATTATTTATTTCTATTCTTTAGTGAGGCTAACTACAATAACGTGTTTTTTTAGTTTGTTTTGTGCATGGCTGTATGTCCATGTTGCCTGTCCATAGTCTCAATAACTCCGGGTGGTAATTCTCCCTCCATTATGGATAAAATCATCTGAAGAATGAGACACTATTCGAGTCTCTTCGCCCTCATCCCGCGGAAAAGTGAATCCATATCTTATTATTATCTTATCATATCAGCGTCCCTTCTGTGAAACGGTAGCCCTACTGCGCTCCCCAACCCGCCTGCCAAGCGTGGTGAGTATTGGCAAATACCCTCCAGAATGATGACACAGTTGTGAAAATCTATGGGAGAGGCTTTGTTCTGCAGTGGCCGACATGATCTAATGGAGGTATTATTTATTTGCAAGTTTTTGTATGTCGAAGAATTTAAAAAAAAAACCGGGCATCAGAGATGTGTTGCTAATCCTGAAGATCCTGGCAAGGATAATGGGACAAACTATTTAAATTATTGCATTGTCATCAGTCCTTCATAAGTATGCGACGTTTCAAATCAATCTGACGTTTTGAAGGGGATGAAAATCGAGTTCCGAAATTCCGTTACATAGATATATAGATTCATAGATACCTGTATCTATACATACTAAGCTAATAAATGTTCGTGACCATCATTTCAGAAAAAATACATTCACTGCTAGACAATGGCCTCTCCCAAAGATCATCGCAACGACCTGCCCTATGCCACTCGCATCCGGACTGGATAGATTGACAAGGGCAGCTAGCCAGGTACAGCGGTATAGGCAGTACGGCAGCAATTTATACAAAACCAGCCCATGGCCGGCCGCACAGGTCGGTAAAACAAAGACACCTGATATACGATTTTTATTCTTATTTTCCTCGAATCATCTATACAAATAAATAAAATTGAAGTGTCTGTTTGTAATGTCAAAATAACAGCTTTTTACTAAATGCATATGAAAGTATATACGGGACATGTAACAAAAAAACAATTTTTAAATTTTTTGTCTGTCTGTCTATCTGTTTGTTCCGGGTAATCTCCGAAACGGCTGGACCGATTTTGACGGGACTTTCACTGGCAGATAGCTGATGTTCTAAGGAATAACTTAGGCTACTTTAAGTATAGAAAAAAAATTAGGGTTCCGCGCAAAAAAGAAAACCCTTGAAATCCAATATATATATTATATGTCAAGTGTCTATGTCGAAGTACTCTAAATTCCTTTTAAATTAAACGCGGGTGAAACCGCGGGTCCCAGTTAGTAGATAATAATTTTACAGTAACTAGCGGGTTCCTAACGCTTATTCTATAGCCACAAATTGAAAGGAATCCAACGACTTTTGAATTAATCATTAGTTCGGTAGGTCATTGTTTAGACTTGCGATCCTTAAAGGGTTCCAGCGATTTCGCTGTCGAATTCGTCAAGTGGATTTATCTGTCGAAAAGTAAATTAATTTGTCAATTAATGAAAATTTCATGTTAATTTGATAGCTTAGAACAAGAATTCGAAGGTTAAGTTTCAGTATTATGTAGCTAGTTAATATTGATTGTTTTGTTAATTAAAATATAGTGTCAAACCTTTTAGGCCATTTTTGTGAAAATAAAGTTAACTGTGTAGAGTCATTCTCTGTATTGGATATTACACGCGTAATCAATGAAGTACTTTAACATAGCGGTCTAAATGGAACTCATATGTTAAGAGAAACGAGAAAACATTATTATTACCTACATTTAAAACATTCTATGTGTGCGTCGCATTATAATTGGTCGTTCGACGACACAAAATGTCCAATAACATTCAAATTTTCAAAAATGGAATCTTGAATTAAGCCCGAGTGTTGCCAGCATTCGAGTATTTTCTCCCGTTCGAGTGTGCCCCATTTTCCCCATTCCCAGCGCGGGTATTGTAGTGAAAATATATTTTGTATGGAGACGGCATTACAATGCGAAGTCCGTGTTATTTATTTAGATGTATTTCATTGTGCGGACCGGAGTTCGATTCCGGCGTACTGCCAGACGGGAGGCAATCGAGTCAGGACCACTGTACCCGTACAGGTAACGGATTGGCAAATAATTGAAATCTAGCCCCGGCCATTGTTAGAAAAATCTAACGAAAAATGTATTTGTGCGTTCCTGACTTGAACTAGGTAGCGTAGGAAGACGGAGTACCATGTATGGAAGAGTTTGTAACACATCTTGTATGTAAAGATCTCAGGAAGTATACCTATTACATATTCTAATATACTATTTCATCCGTATCTACCAACAAAAAAATCTTATCAATACAATTTTATTGAATCTCATGGTGACATAAATACATATAGTGTATATTTATGTCATCTATAATTATAATGACAGCAAAATTAATTTTAAATCTCCGAAAAACTTACGAAATCTCGTTCAGCTTTAGAACCATATGTTTCACTTTACATTGTACATTTTAAATATTCTGATAGCCAAACACTTGCACTAAAATATAATTCATGAAACAAAAACCAGTGACGCATAATTTAGTCATCAATAATCAAGCCATGAAAAACCATCATCAATCAATAATCATGCTACAACAACTCGATAAAAAACAGAGTCATTCTAAAATCATTTGCATTATAACATTTCCAGTTGTCAATGCCACAAACAAAACGTCGTCAAGACAAAAGCGTTGACGGCCAGTGCTGCCAGTTATAAAATAAACTGCAATAAAGGGTGTTTCTCGATCGTGATTTGAAAATTTCTCGCATCGATAGCTATTGAAAGTGATAAATGATATTTATATGTACAATGGCGTTGTCAAGATTAATTAAAGTTAGTGTTGCTTAAATAGTTAGTTAAGCAAAGACCGGGTAGCTTTTTGTGCTCTATCAAAAGAGGTTGTATAGTATTGGGGTCTTTGTTGCGGGTTGCCTTGTGGGTTGGTATTTGTTTAAAATTATTTAGTTTGTGGCTAATCGTGTTATGAAATCTTAGTTTTTTGTTCAGATTTACAAGACTACAGATTTGTAAGAGTACATATATGTTGGTATATTGATTAAGCAATTATGTCGAAGGCAGTGAGATATCTATGCGAGAGATATAAAACTAATATACAGTTGTTATGAAATTACTTCAGGGTCATATATTGGATCTTTTATTGTTTATTTCTTACAGATGGACGAGACTATACGCTTAAAACAACATAATTTAATTATTTGTATGGTAGAATTTTGGTGTAACAGTACATTTGACTATTTAAGTATCTTGAGTTTTTCCTAATATTACTTATACGAGCAGTATTTAATGACTCCTTACTATACTGAATAATATCAGACCACTCCATCTCCTCCCCTGGAGGTCGTAAAAGTGGACTAAGGCACTCATAACCCTAGGGATGGGCAGCAGCGTCCCTTTTGCTGAACAGTAGAATTTCTGCGCTCACCAACCCGCTTGCCAAGCATGGTGAATATCACTAAATTCCCCTTAGGCCTCCCTTTGTTCAGCAGTGGACATCATGTGGCCGATATGGTGGAAGAGCCCTACTTAAAGCCCTGCCTGCAGGGCCCTACATGTAGTATCGCTGCCGGATTGTGTAGTGTGAATTTTTGCAGAGGCGATAAATATCAGTATTTCTTTAATTGATTGATTATTTTCGAGATACTGCATGTAGGGTTCTGCAGGCAGTGCTTTAAGTAGCCCGATTTAGATGTAACGTGAGAGTATTTGGCCGCAGTAGGTGGAATTGAAGAAGAAGAAGACACCATTATCATAATTTGTACTAACAACTAAGACAAACGCCTGGAATGCAGCCATTCTCCCTGTAGGAAAATGACTAAAATTTGGACAGTAGCCAGTTGGCCTATGTCTTTACAATTTTCAGTTACCAAATGATAATGGTCTGCTAGTATACTAGCTACAGGCGAGTTAGCTCTACTGAACACTACTGGGACCACAAAGTATTTTACCTCAAGTGAATTAACCGAAAAAATCCTTTTTCGATGGCTCCATGTTATAGGTTCACTATCATGGCAATCTTATTTGAGCATATTTTGTCAAATCAGAATACATATAAAGAAAAATAATCCTCAAAAACATCCAAATAATAACACAAACAAAAACGAAGACGTATTAACATTATTTTCCGAGAAGACGAACACATGAACGTCGGGATTACTCCCCCTAAGTGCGTACAAGGGAAAAATAAAAATAAAATAGCTATTGAAAGTACATACAAATAAGGCATACGTTATATTGTGTATGTGCCAACCCTTATTTCGAGACTTGTGCTTTGAATTTAATACCATCGATTTTCTTGTGAGACGCAGAACGTGTTTGATTTTTGTCGCATGAATGTGTAATGAAATTGAGGTGGTGGGAGTAAGTCTTGGTAAAGTATGGTATGATATCAAAACCTTGGCGTAAAGCTTCCTTTTCATCATTTGTGCTCATATCACATTGGTTTCAAGCAGTTTCTGCATCCAGGAATGGTTTTGTTTTAAGTTATGCACGAAATGCTTTAGCTTCAACAACCAATTTTACAGTTTTATTTACTAAAAAGAAAATTGGAATCCTAGTAAAGAAATATTGATATTGAAGTACCCATTCTTAATGAAAACCTATCTTCGTTTATTAAAATCAGACGTAATATTAAGATACATATTTTTATTTGAAGTGGTTTTATGCAATTATTTCTATACCACATTTATTAGCACTAAAGTGTTTCTATGATTACTTAAACACATTATCGTTTCGGCCGAATGAAGTCCACTGCTGGACACAGGCCTCCTCCAAAGATCACCACAATGACCGATACCGGTGTTCTGAGCTCATTGGGGGGTTTTGCCATAATCGCAATGCTTGGCAGACGGGTTGGCGATCGCAGTTGATTTGTTTATTTACTCGAAGGACGCTGCTGCCCATCCTCCGGTTAATCCCTTAGTCGACTTTTACGACACCCACGGGAGGAGATAGGGTGGTAGTATTCTGAGCCGGCATCACACGGCAACTAAAACACGTATGTGTCAACAATTGTAGAAAAAGTTAAGCAAACAACAACACCAGATTAGTGTCTGGCAATGAAACTTCAATTAAAATGCATTATTCAATCAACATTTAGGCAAACGACAATAACAAATGCATCGAGCACAACAGAAAGCTTTTGTAACCACGAACCATTAAACTGTCGCCAATCGCATTAGTGCCGCAAATGTGTCGCAATGAAAAATCGCAGTCGTATCATTGTGTACAATTATAATAATAAAAAGTGTACCAAACGCTTCCCTTACTCACTTTTGGCAAACAAAAATGGCCCTAAGGTCGTTAGTTGCAAAACCCACCAACCTTTTCCATACTACCAAAAATGAGGATGTCATCTACATAAATTTGAGCTTTGTCTGCAGATAGATTGAGTTCGAATTCGTGTATGTCCTGTTTTTTCGGCTACTGACCTTTGTATATGAATAAATTAATTTGTAGTGAGGACCATTGTGCTATAGTTTCTATTATTGGCCGATGTTAATTGTTAAAGTTCTCGGCTGACAGTTACGCGTTGGGTTAATGGGTATACGGTGTTTCAATGGTTATTTATCCTATTGTAACAATGTTTTAGGATGAATAGTATTCACCCAATTCGGGTCCTGAATGTTACCAACTTCATTCAGTTGTGAGTGAGTGATTGACCCGTACTACTTATTATTTTGAAAGGTTCTTACGTGCATTTTAATTGTAGGTATTATAGCTGTTAGTATTATACTAGGTAGTGTTGTAACTTACTTTGTGTCGATCTACAATGAGATTTGGTAATGTGTTTGATTTTAAGTTTTTATTGGCATTAAACCTAAATTGAGTCACGATTAATTATAGTACCATTTTAATGCAAACTCAGAAGTATTTACCTATTGCTTTCAGAAGGTGAAGCAAACAATTTTGCAGTTTTATTTACTAAAAAGAAAATTGGAATCCTACTAAAGAAATATTGATATTCAAGTACTTATTCTTAATGAAAACCTATCTTCGTTTATTAAGATCAGATGTAATATTTAGATAAATACTTTTCTTTGAAGTGGTTTTAAGGAATTATTTCTATAAAGCTATGCAAAGATAAAGCTAGTCGTAACATACATTAAGTTTAAAAACAACATAAAACCTTATTTGAGCGCAGTATTTTTAAAATTAGGTTTTACAAAGTTAGGTTGTGTAAAATATTAAAAATATAACGTAGCTAGCCAAAGTATTAGCTTAGAACTTAAAGTAACAGACTTAATAGTAAAATATTAAGATTACTCAAAATAAGCATAACTTATTGGTTGGAAATTAAAATAATGTAAAATGATTTATTATGCTTCAAATTTCAATCTTTATTACTCGTTTCCTTATCTTCCAAAAACTCTTGCAAGTTATAAAAACGCTACTGTATTAGGTATTTATTTAATTTATTTTTATATATTATTGTTTTATAGACTTTTAGTGCCTGAGTTATTTTATTGTTTATTTTAATGGACATAACATACAGACCAGTACGGAGTATTATAGGTTACTAGCTTTTGCCCGCGGCTTCGCACGCGGGGAATTTGGAACTCTACATCATTTTTATGATGCCAACGGCTTCTTTCTACCATCGCCCGTCTCGCCATCGGCGGGGAGTTCACCCGTATACCCTAGAACCAAAATAGTCTATTACCGAGTTTTTTTTTTCACGCAACCCACATTAGGTTTTCTCCAGTATCGTGGCTGCGTTTACAGACATAAATTCCACACACAATACACCCAAACCCGGAACAACTGCCTGCAGATCACACAAATATTTGTTACATGCGGGAATCGAACCCACGACCCGCAGCGCAGCAGCCGGCTGTATCAGCCACTGCACCAACCGTGCCACCGCTCTTAACTGCACGTTTATATAGCGAATCAATAGGTCCACGCTAGGATCTAGGTACTCTCGCTCATAAATGGCAGCAGTACTCCATATGGGCCTGGATTACGACTTATAAAGTAGCAGTCTTCGCCACAACGAGAAGTACTGCCTTGCCCTGTAGAGCACACCGAGTTATTTGGACGCCAGCTTGACTTTATCACTAAGGATACATAAGGTCGAGAATCAAAACTCAAGTGGCACTTGAGTCTAGTTTGCAACAATTGAATATAAATGTTGGACCTATAACGTTAGGGTTCATATTTGATTAACGCAATCCCGACTCAAGTTCTACTTGAGTTTTGATTCTCGATCTGTAATACGGGCCTAAGTGTGTGCGGAACTTATATTATTCTTATTAAAAAAATACGTTGCCCCACACTAGGGTTTATCCTATATCGTGGGTGCGTTTACAGACATAAATTCCACATACAATACACCCAGACCCGGAACAACTATCTGCAGATCATACAAATATTTGTTCCGTACGGGAATCGAACCCGCGACCCGGAGCGCAGCATGTAACTGTATCAGCCACTGCACCAACTGTGTCGTCCAACTGAATGCTGCTGGAAATGTACATACATTTTTTTTTAAACTTTGCCCTACACTAGGATTTCTCCTGTGTCGTGGGTGCGTTTACAGACACAATTTCCACACACAATACAGGCTGTATAATTTTTTTTTGTCTATAAGTAATTTATTTACACACTTATCTACTATGATTGCTATAACCTGAACTTGTTACAACATACAAAAAAAATCTTGAAATAATATATGCTATAATTTCCTCGCAACTATTTACTTTACTAGATCTGGATTTATTACAGTTACATCTCAGAGCAGAAATTACGACGTAATTAAAGATTTTTTTTAATTATTATCTGTTGTTCAATTATCATGGCAAAATATATGATATGCACATGACGAACGTCGTCTTTGCATTCGTAAATTACATTAAAAAAACTGCACGCAAGGATTAATATACTGCAAAAATCAAAGAACTACTTTACTAAATTAAAAAAAAAACCGCTGGAGTAAAATAAGCGTTTTATTTTTTCCGTCTGTCACATAAGAATGGTGAATTCAAAGCAACAATAGCCAATAGATGTATTAGTAACAGCAAAACGTACCATTGTCATCAAATCAAATAAATATTCATAATTACCAGTAATGATGGAACCAACAATGTATTCAATGTATACATCAGGAATAGGATGAATAACGTCACACGTGTCCACATCGTCATAAACGTCACCACCGTGTCTTGTATGATTTATCTTTTCAACAATCATTTTTACAACGTTTCCCTCCTTCCCCCCTTCGCTGTGATTAATGATGGATGAATTCCTGAATAATTACCAAGACTTTTAATATTCAAGTGATTTCGTAACACTGATAACGAGCCATATCCTACTGTGCGCTGTTGTAATAGAATTGATTTTAGTTTGAGATGTTCAGGTGACCCTTATGGAGATGCTTGATTCAGAAAGGATTTTTGCAACTTTTGCTGCAGAAAATGTTTTTGTGTAGTAAAGTGAAAGCACCAAAGTTCATTATTGATTGGCAGTGTTGGAAATAACCAACAAAAACGTGAATACCATTCAATGCAAATCTCACTCGAGTTTTAAGGGTAGTGTACGTAATTTGTTATAATTGTCCCCCCATACTCATGTTTGTTCGCATGTGGCATTTTTATTGCGAATTAGTCGCAATCATTAATTTTGTTTTTCTTTTTAAAAAGTTAATATATCGAGTGCTCTTATTGTGATAAATATAATTAGAATGATTTTTATGATCGTTCATTGTGCGGTTCTTGAATGCGAGCTATCGCTTACAATGAGTTTCATTGTAAATTGTTTAGTGGGATTTTTGTATGAAATATGAGGTATTTTACTGTAGACGGTATTGTATCCATTGGTATAGTGCTTTTAGTATTTGATTGTTATTTAGGCTTATTAATTTCTTTCAAAAGTTTATGTGTAATATTATTTTGGGTAAGTTTAGCTTTTGTTTTATTAGTCAAATAGGCAACGTTTGTTATACGTTGCTTTTTCTTAATCGTGGCTTTCTACGGGCTTACAGTCTTATTTAGATTTGAAAAATCGATATTTCACAATCTCTTTTGAACATTGTCAACTTCATAACATGCAAAAATTGTAAAGTAATTCTATGATCTGCCCTTTTAAGCTATATTTTCCTTCTGTCAAAAACTTTATAACTAAAATATGATACACTTATTCTTTTTCATCTTTTATCTAATTGTGAGCATCCCTTTCCTCTTGAGAACCGGATGCCACCGCTTATTTGCGCTCGGATGGACCTCTATACGAGACCTCTAATATACGTTGTATATCTTTTTAATAATATAATAAATACATGAATGATACCCGACCAGGAACAATGGAAGCCAACAATAACGATACCTATGTGTGGACGCTTCAAAATTCAATGGATTTTTGAGTGGTCTCGTTTGGTTCGTATTGTGTTTTGTAAGCGATATTCTGAATTAAATTATGAATATTTGAAGTGTGTGTTTTTACTGTGACCGGCTGAGGACTTTGAGCTGGCAAAACCTGGTGCGTACTACGTGGTTACTATTTTGAAACAAATGGTAAGACAAATTGTTAATTATAAATTATTCATGGAGATGATTATGATTATGATCGAGATTTCTGTGGTCTTTTTTTAAACTTTCGCCACACTAGGTTTGTTCCTGTCCCCTGGGGGGGTGACCGCTTTACAGTCACCCTCTCCGAGATGTGCCAATAGGCTTGGCACCAGTGGGCGGCTCTAGTGTGATCATACGAGGACCTGGAGCCTCCCTTAGGTCCGAAGATGACCGCTCCAGTGGTTTTAGCCGGTAGGAGTCCGGCATACCCCTTCGTCCTTCCCCGGGGTGAAGGAAGTTCATGAAGAATATCCACTGGGCACCAATAAAAAAAATAAAAATAAAGGTTTGTTCCTGTGTCGTGGGTGCGTTTACAAACACAAATTCCACACACAATACAGCCAGACCCGGAACAACTACCTGCAGATCGTTTACCTATAGATAGCGAGAAATTGGAAGGTGCACAGAGTACTTAGTAGGAAGTAGTAAGTTGAATTTGTACCACTTATCAGTACAGCAGCGATCCTACGGTATAAAAAGAACTTTCAAGCCATTAGTGCCAAAACGACAAAGACTTAAAGGAGCTTTATTTTTTACGAAATGTATTTTCTTATTATCCTTTGTAAAATTACCTTATACCTAGGTCCTTTAAAAATTCATAACAATCAACATAAAGCCGTATGTACATGAATACATAGGCTCGTTATTCAGTGGTACTCAAGCGGGACTCTTGGTGACAAGTCGTTCGTGAACAATTTGCGGTGTGCCCCCCTCCATGGATCGTTAGCGTGATGTTATGCGAAGTAATGAAGCCACTTCGGTTGGGCATGAAATGGTCTAGAACACATTGATGACTCGAGGTTAACTTGATCTGTACCCGTGATAATAGATACAGGTAACTATATATAGGAAGATAATGGGAAAAGAAAACAAGAAAACCTTATCAGTTATCTTGTTTAAATAAAGATAGCATGAAAAACTTTCACACATCGGTAAAGTATATTTGATTTGGAAAAAGGTAAAGTAATTTTATCTCGAAGTTTTTCATAGTCTTTCTCTGGATATGTGACTTCAGTTGCACGATAGTTTCCTTATAGAGAAGTAAATATCAAAACTTAAAAAACAGACTCAAAGCTATTGACCTTACATCATCAAAACAAGTATCTGGACATGCTGTGACTTCAGTTGCACTATAGTTTTAAAATAGAAAAGAAAATGTCAAAACTTTAAAAAATATAGGCTCAAAGCGATTGGACCTTACATCATCGAAACAAGTCTCTGGACATATTGTAACTTCAGTTGCACGATAGTCTTAAAATAGAGAAGAAAATGTCAAATCTTTAAAAAAAATATAGGCTCAAAGCGGTTGGACCTTATATCATCAAGACAAAAGACAATCGTGTTTAAAAACATCATAATTGACAATACAAAACAAATAAAATAAATATAATGTGTTTAAAGAAATAAATCCAAACCACACGACATTTCAAACAAGTTCCATCAGCACGAGTCCAGTCACATTGTGCAATTAATCCAACCCATGCAATGAAGATAAAACACGCTATTTAATCACAACACATCGACCAGCATCAATTATATGGTGGCAAATACAATTAAGCAAATAAACAGATATAGAAGCTGACAATGACGGGTACCATGATTCTTATGCAAATGACTCAAACAGGGGAGGGCCCGGTTGTGAGAATTGCAATAAAATCATTGCACGCCGAATTAATCTTGCTGCATGTTGTTTTGAAATTACTTGTGTTAATGATCATTTTTATGGTTATTTGTGAACTTCCTGATGGGGGAAGTGTTATTGAGCAATTGGTATATATTTGTTTTGTTTATACTAAGTACAATAATTGTTATACCATTTTAATGATACCTTGCGTTTTAACGTCATTAAATATGATTATGTTGTCTTAGATATTGCTTTTAATTCTTCTTCTCATTATATCGTCATGTCGGCCACGGGACGTCCACTGCTGAACAAAGGGAGTAAACCCCTGGTTTAGAATCCCTTAGTCGCCTTTTAGGACATCTTTTCAATTTTTTATTTTTTCATGGTCCCATGTGGAAATGTATTATGAACTTCTTCCGCCCCGGGGAAGGGCGAAGGGGCATGCTGGATTTATACCAGCTAAAACCACTGGAGTGGTCAAATCCGGCACCGAATGGGGGCTCCAGGTCCTCGTAAGATCACACTACATTAGAGCCGTCATTGGTGCCACGCCTGTAGGCACATCACGGAGGGGATGACTCGTCGTGTCGTGTCGAGTCGTGTAAGGTGCCCAAAAAAGTCAGTTGTATGCAATATTTACTGCTCAACATATTTCTCGTTCCTTATATTCCACTCCAATTAAATTACGGAAATGGTGTTTAACTAAGTAATTATATTCGAAATCAAAGCGAACACTTAATTGTAAGGTTTCTTTAAGACTTGCCGTCTGTGAATTGCATAAATTAAGTAGTGAACTACATCGCAATGAGTATACATCTGCGTAGAATTGATTAGGTTTCCTGAGGGCTTAATAGGAAATATGTAGGTAATTTTATGCTTAGACTAAGTTAGGTAGTTGATAGTCTTCTGTAGTTGTAGTTGGTTGTTGATTAGTTTATTTTGTTGTGTTTATGCAATTTTGGAACCAAATTTTCAATAAGTCGTGACATTACGTTGGTTGATTGCTTGATTATCGTGCCTTCAAAATTAGAATTTGACGGCACGGTTGATGCAGTGGCTGATACTGCCTGCTGTCTGCTGTGTACTGCTGCGCTCCGGGTATTGGGTTCGATTTCCGCATGGAACAAATATTTGTATGATCTGCAGGTAGTTGTTCCGGGTCTGGGTGTATTGTATGTAGAATTCATGTCTGTAAACGCACCCACAACACAGGAGAGATCCCAGTGTAGGGCAACGTTTAAAAAAAGCATAGAATAGAATATTCTTTATTGTACACCAATTTAAAAATAACTACGAGGAATCATTCTATGTACAGTAATTGTACAATGGGCGGTCTTATCGCTATTAGAGATTTCTTACAGACAACCTTTGGATGGACAAGAAAAAGACAAAGGGGGTAGTCAGTGGTGTACTCAATATAGCGACCACGTATATATTCCATAAATTATCTACGGGCATTTCACTTTTAAGGTTTGTATTTAAGAAATCCTCGACAGCACTACAAGCTTCACACTTGTCTTGAAACAAAGTACACACTCATCGTCCATCAATCGGAAACTTAGCTCATCCAAACCATTCAGGGCTATCACAATACAGATCCTAATCGAGGCTCGCACCCCAACAATCTCCAACTATGCATTAAACGGTGCTGTACCCAAGAGACTGGACGCGCGTGACTCGCTCGTTTATCCCTAAAATCTGGGAGCGCTATGCAAAAAGGGTCGTTCTGAAGATTGATTGTTTAACAGTTATAGAGCTACAGCTCTCAACTATAGTTGGGTTTCTTAAAAGCGTGCCTGGTCAGCGAGTTCGATTTACATTTAAAGTGGGTATAGACGTGAAGGGTATGCTAAGTCATGTCTGTTTTGCAACTGTTGAAATATTTCTACGAATACACACGCCACTATACGAAAAAACGATGCACAAAATGGTGATTTAAAAACGGTCTATGTAATTACGTGTTAGGTTTGTCCAAAGATATGGGAAGAATGGAGATATGCCATGTAGATCAAAATGTATGCGAGCCTAGAAATCCGGTTTCCCACTACCATTCTTCATAAAAGCACACTAATGCACACAGTTACAAGTTCTCATCCAATGAACTGAATAAACGCAACATTAGAATTGGCTTCTCATACCAAAACACCCCCACTACTTTGTAGGTAGCCAATCATACCGAGCGTACAGACCGCAAACGACAGCCTTACCACGCAACGTGTAAGTTTATTGGGAGTACCATTCGCTGTTCTATTCACTGCGTTTGTTATTCACCGATTGCTTAGTTAAAAGTGGTAGATAAGAAGCATTGTATTTTGTACTAAAATAATGATGTCGTACTGCTCCATCAATCCAAATGTAACATAATAAAGATAACAATAATTTTAATTTATTCTTTTTATAGACAAATATAAGAAAATTCCTTCACTTGCATATTGTATATGATTCCTTCCTTGATGAAGTTATAATTTTCGCTTCCGTTTTTGCATGTTATCCCCGAACACCACGACAATTTAACAAAGTTTCACTTAAGCGATCGAATCTCAACTGATGTTATAAAACGGCCATTTTTTCCGGATGGCCCAAATTGATCCAGTCGCGGTGGCGCGGATACGTCCCCGTACCACTTCTCCTTATTTCCTATTTCTGTGGGTTTGTCTTTAAGCTCAACGACGTAGTCAGAATCTTTGCATTTGAATAGAACGATCATAAACGATCACACTGCGAAGTTAAGCTTTATTTGCCATGGTCATACCTTACTCCATGTCCTCCCGTGGATGTCGTATAAGGCGACTAAGAGACTCTAAACCAGAGGGATGGGCAGCAGAGTCCCTTCTGTGGAACAGTAGATTTTCTGCGCTCGCCAACCCGCCTACCAAGCGTGGTGAGTACTGGCAATTTCCCCCCAATATGATGACACAGTTGTGGAAATCTATGGGGGAGGCCTGTGTTCAGCAGTGGACGAAGTATGGCTGATGAGAGAGAGAGAGAGAGATACCTTAGATGGGTTAAATTTGCTCGAAATGGAGACTTCTCTTTGCTTCAAAAAGCATGGTAAGCCGTCAGTCCTAGTTGTCATATAAATACAAATAATAGCAGTAACCCGATGAAATACGTTACGGTTAATAAAGTCTAACATGCGGTCTTACGGATATCGGTATAACTCTGTTACTGGATTATGGGGGTCGGAAGGCAGTCGACCGGTGTATAACTTGTGAACGCATGGTTGGTGCTGTGGCTATGTGATTGGCTTTCTACACTACGGGACGTGGATTCGATTCCCTCATTGCACATATATTTGTTTAGATAGTTGTTCTGGAGCAGGATGTTTTTGGATGTGAGATTTATGTTTGTAAACTATTCCCATGGCACAGGAGAAACTCTAGTGTGCATCGTACGGTAACGGTACGGCACGAATTTCGGTACGGAAATTCATTCGTAGCTGGTTCGATCTGGAACCAACCACAGCATAGTTGAGGAGAACGCTAGGGAGAAGGCTAGTGCGAAGATAATTATGAAATATGATTACAATCGTAGGAGTACATACGAATCCACAACTAAAATATAATACTTATTAGTTAATTAGGCAACAAATCCGAATGAACCAAAACGCAGTGAGACTGCACGAACAATACACACTCTAGCTTTCTAAGATTCCAGTCATAACATTTGAATCTATTTAGAACGCCTCAATTAGTATTTTACAAAAAATTGGGTCTACATTCAAATGTGTCAAACTTTTGTTTTCAATGCGTCTATTTTGTAATAGAAAACAAGTTTAAAAATTGAAATGTCAACCGAAAGAAAAAGCGCTGCAACCGGCCACTAACAAAGTGGAAATTTGTTAAAGATTACAAAACTACACTCAAAGGTACTATTGTCGTCAAAAAATATTGTGTCCTTTGTACTAACTACAAATGAGGTATACACGAACTGAAAAATCCACAAATATTATTCAGAAAAGCTAAACGCGGATGTCATAAAGCGCTTGACAATGATACTCGTGTCGACCGAGTTAGCGCACTAATTACTAACGAAGTACGCCTTGACCACGTTAAATTTACCGACGTTAATTTTTGAAAAGCCATTATCGCAATTGCTTAAGGTCCAAATTATAAGACCACGGAGCGCCGATATTTGTAATTTGGTACAATATTTGACGAGCGTGTTCGACAATTTGTGTCAAAAAATACGCTTGTTATTAATGGCGTTATTAGTAAAGTTACGTAAACTTGGGCCTGACGAATCGCCCCGACATTGTAGCGAGCCGTAAGTGTAGATAATCGGCTATTGGAAAATATTAGCGTTGGCAACTGATATCTATATTGTCGTTGCGATTTTGAAGCAATTAAGCAAATGAGTCTGACGTTCTTGTGCGAAAACTCGATTATTCACAAGATTCGTAAGTGGAGATAATTTCTTAATATATTTGTCACATACACATCACATTCGCTTCGAATACTTTTGAAACTCTGTAATTATTGTTAGCTGTAAAAAATCATTCATTATCAGATAAAAAGTCTTTTGATATCTATACAAATAAATAAAATTGAAGTGTCTGTTTGTAATGTCAAAATAACAGCTTTTTACTAAATGCATATGAAAGTATATACGGGACACATAACAAAAAAACAATTTTTATTTTTTTTGTCTGTCTGTCTGTCTGTCTGTCTGTTTGTTCCGGGTAATCTCCGAAACGGCTGGACTGATTTTGACGGGACTTTCACTGGCAGATAGCTGACGTTATAAGGAATAACTTAGGCTACTTTAATTTAAGAAAAATAATTAGGGTTTCGCGCAAAAAAATTAAAACCCTTGAAATACAATATATTTATTCTATGTCAAGTGTCTATATTGAAGTACTCTAAATCCCTTTTAAATTAAACGCGGGTGAAACCGCGGGTCCCAGCTAGTTTAAGAATAAATTTGATGTTATTAAACGTACTTAACTATTAGACATAAATGATAGACTGATTGAAGTATTCCATGTTCTTATATTATGTACAGCGTAAAAAATATGGATTCCGTACAAACTTATGTTATGCTTATGGTACAACAGCAACAATATAGGGTACGTATCACTGGAAGAGAGCTTCCAGTTATGAGGAGGCCACATGATTTTGTTAAAGACGTCTACTTAAAAACCATGTTTGGTCAAAAAGGTTTCTGGCTATAATGGCGAGAGATTATCATTTCAATTTTGGAGGAGCGGTTGACGTCTCTATTCTAGATTCACAAATGAGAATGACAAAATATCATAAATTACATTACTACAAAGTTTCAAAGGATTATCACGCTCTTGAAAAGGATAATTGAAAACGCCAACATGCTCCATCGTTTCTATAGGTGACATTGTTGTGTATTCACACAGATACGCAATAGCACCTATTATTGCCCAACAATTATTATTGTCGTCAATAGCACATAGTATCGTGCCTGTGTTAAATACTTAGCGTGTGTTAATTTGATAGATTTTTAGCGCTCATTGTTAATCACCACGAGCAGCCAATGTGACAATTTTTATTTTACTTTTAGAAGCAGGCTTTTAGGCAGTTTGAACTGAGAGATGTAGCGGGTGAATAGTTATTTTTGAAAGTTCAAAATTTTATCAATGCTTTAGCAGGGTCGGAACATGTCTCAAGATCGGAACTGCCAAATTAATAAAAAATGAGAGAGACCGGTGACTTGTACAAAAATTGAATGGTTTGAACGGTTACAAAAATACTTATACAGATAATTTATTATTAACTGATACACGGTAGATAATATAGCTTTTAAAATCTGTAACGACGCCTGTCCTTTTAGTCATCCTGCAAATACGAACCCTGCAAAGTGTTCGAAACGTCAAAAAAACCAAACATCTGTATTATACGCAAATAGTACCTAATGCACTCAAATCGACTGTTACTCAAAGAAATTGATATACCAAAGTTTTGGTAGATAATGAGTAACCCCGATATTGATAGGAAGCGAAAGATAGGACCAATCTCGACACAATTCTGTTTTATAAATATTCGTATGACTTAGCTTCTCCGCTGCTTCTTTTCACCTTGTACCGTGTCCTCAGTCGTGTCCACCGGAACCTTTGCTTTTATCCGTCGATTTGCATCGCTCGGTATAATGGGGCTGTTTGGCACAAAAGCATACTGGCGACAATGTCATTTAGCGTTAGAACTCTAACGCGGTTGTCATTTTGACTAAGTTATATAAGATCGAGATTGTGGGGATAAAGGAATAAATGTAGCGCCGTATCAGCATGTCATGGTGCTAATTTGTAGATAAAATGATAATTTTATTCAATCGCATGAAAGCGTTATGATGTTTTTATTGAAAAATGTGTACGAGGAAAGCTAATCGTAGCTTTAGTAGGTATAAATTAAACTTGGGGGGATCCTTTACACTCCTCCCCGAGAAGTGCCTGGGAGGGCGACCTTTTTACAGTCGCCTTCCCTCCGCTAGAGGGGGTGACCGATTTACAGTCATCCCTTCCGAGATGTGCCTAAAGGCGTGGCACTAATGGGCGGCTCTAGTGTGATCTTACGAGGACCTGGAGCCCCCCTTCGGTGCCGAAGATGACCGCTCCAGTGGTTTTAGCCGGTAGGAGTCCGGCATGCCCCTTCGCCCTTCCCCGGGGTGAAGGAAGTTCCATGTAGAATTTCCACTGGACATCAATAAAAAAAAAAGGTATAAATTACTGGTGGTTGATTTATTATTGCAAAAGTCCGGCCAGGTAGGTTTCACCGCAGGTCGGGGGTCGCGGGCGTGCAGATTGGGGAATCTGGGGTGCAATTCCTTAAGCTCAAACATCTATACATCCTTGAATACAGAATCGAAATAACGGTGTAAAATCAATTCGGTATTCGCTGAGACATGATTGAAGCTATCCAAGGACACGTTGCAGAAGGTAAGCTATGAAGACCAGTTTTAGCGAATACCAAATTGGGTTTTCACGTTATTTCAATTCTGTATTTAAGGATGTACGGATGTTCGATCTGAGAGAATTGTACCCCTGCATGCTCACACCGAGCGATCCCCGGGAAGACGGTGCGCGCACGTGGTCACATACCGCCGTGTGCGTAGCACAGCGCACAGCGTGGCTTCGGAGGATCCTTTACAATCCTCCCAGAAAAGTGCCTGGCGTGACCTTTTTACAGTCGTCTTCCCTCCGCTAGAGGGGGTGACTGCTTTACAGTCATTCATACAAGAAAATACAGGTATTTGCATAAACAAATAGTATGACTACACCAATTTGCATATTAATACATAAATACAAATATATGTATATATAATATAATATTATACATAGATACTTGCTGATACAATACTGGATATTTAAGTGAACTAAAGAGATAGATAATGCTCTTTAACCATTTTTTTAAATGCTCATAATGATTGAGCTTGTTTAACTGTATCGGGTAAGGCATTCCAAAGTCGTACTGCTAGGATTGCCGTGTGGTGCCGGCTCAGAATGCCACCACCCCATCTCCTCCCATGGGTGTCGTAAAAGTCGACTAAGGGATTAGTCGGAGGATGGGCAGCAGCGTCCTTCGAGTACATTAACAACTCAACTGCGATCGCCAACCCGTCTGCCAAGCGTGGCGATTATGGCAAAACCCCCCAATGAGCCCACAACATATCCATATCGGTCGTTGTGGTGATCTTTGGGGGAGGCCTGTGTCCAGCAGTGGACTTAATTCGGCCGAAATGATGATGATGACTGCTAGGAGTGTGATCTTACCGCACAGCACACGCTCGAGGAGTGCCCTGCGTGGACGGCCGAGCGGCGGATCCTGGTCGATCAGATCGGGCAAGATCTCTCTCTGCCGGCAGTAGTGTGCTCTGTTGGCAGAGCACGAAAATTGGAGTGCAGTGGTCTCCTTCTGCGAGAGCGTCATGCTGCAGAAGGAGACTGCAAAGCGGGATCGGGAGAGGGCCGATCCCGCACGGAGAAGGACGAGACGGCGCCGGGGCAACAACCGTCCCGGCTCCCAAGTCCAACACGCTTGAGCCCCCTGCCGGCACTTCATGGTGGGGCACCTCGGGGGTCGCGGGTGCGCAGATTGGGGAGTCTGCGTGCTCACACCGAGCGACCCCCGGGAAGACGGTGGCGCGCACGTGGTCACGTGCCGCCGTGTGCGCAACATAGCGCAAAGCGAGGCTTGTGGGGATCCTTTAGGTCGCCTTCCCTCCGCTAGAGGGGGTGACCGCTTTACAGTCATCCCTTCTGAGATGTGCCTAAAGGCGTGGCACCAATGGGCGGCTCTAGTGTGATCTTACGAGGACCTGGAGCCCCCCTTCGGTGCCGAAGATGACCGCTCCAGTGGTTTTACGGAATATCCGTCGAAATACAGATGTCCATTAGAAAAATAAATAAAAATAAAACGTTTCTTACTCGTCTTAGGCCCCATTATTGCATATTTTTTTTCGGCCGAATGAAGTCCCCTGCTGGACATAGGCCTCCCCCAAATATCACCACAACGACCGATATGGGTGTGTTGTGTGCTCATTCTCGTCTTGCCATTATCGCCACGCTTGGCAGACGGATTGGCGATCGCAGTTGAGTTGCTAATGTACTCGAAGGACGCTGCTGCCCATCCTACGGTTAATCCCTTAGTCGACTTTTACGACACCCACGGGATGAAATGGGGTGGTGGCATTCTCAGCCGGCACTTCACGGCGAAATTATGGCATTTATCACCGTGGAATGTTATCATATCAGCCAAAATACATCCACTACTGAACAAAGTTCCCATAGATTTCTATAATTGTGTCATTTTTAGGGGAAATTTGTCAATTCTTACTACGCTTGGCAGGCGGGTTGGTGAGCGCAGTATGGCCACTGTTAAAAGGGACACTGCTGCTTATCCCTCTGGTATTGAGTCCCTTACTCGCCTTTTACGACATCCACGAGAGGAGATGGAGTGGTGCTATATTCTTAATCCGGACACCACACGGAAGATAAAAGGTTAAAAGTTACTCTGAAAAAAAAACTGATATTTGTATTGTATAGTATCTATTTCTATATTATTCAATATATTTTTTTACCACTTTTTCACATAATTTGTTAGTTATTAAGTCAATTAACATTATCTATGTGCTTCCTTTCGCCCAAAGGTTGACTGGTAGAGAATGCCTCCTGGCATTAAGTCCGACTTGAGTACAATCAATGTACGTAGAAGTTGGTTGAATTTAAGCTTTTGAGATGGCTTAAATTCGACCAAATGTACGTTGTACAATACTTGATAAAAGGTTACGTTGATGATGGGTAAGCAAACTTTACACCAACCTCAACCTCATAACACCTCCTTCGTTAACCACATTTATTGATTCATGTAGGATTTCGCTAAGGTAAAGATAGATTCTAAGGCCTGTTTCCCGGTATAATCCCTTAATATTTACGATGCTTACAGGAAATTATATTGGCTTTGAGTAAATCTTACAATAATAAACATAAAACATCTTTAATAGACATGACGCAGAGTTTACTTAGTACTTTATAGGTATTTAATATATTCCTACACTTTCGTACAAAGCGTCGTCTATGTAATTTTTTTATGAAGCCTATGCAAATTTCTTTCCATAATAGAGAAAAATAATTTTATACCAAATCACTTAGTTCAAAATGTAATATAAAAATACATAGTCTAAATTATTGGGTAGAAAATAAAATCTTTCTTATGAGGCCCATTGTGAGTACCACGTCTCTGTTCCATATATCATCACTGGTAACACACACTGGTTAAAGACTTTCCTCTTGAGGCATTGCGGTATTGTTGATGAAAAGACACGAAATTTCCCGAACGCTTCCCAGCCGAGTCGTATTCGAGGAAAGCTTAAGGTCAATCAGCGAGCTATGGAGAGAGCTATGCTTGGTATTTCTCTACGAGATCGATTCAGAAATGAGGAGATCCGTAGAAGAACTAAAGTTGTTGACATAGCTGAAAGGATTAGTAAACTGAAGTGGCAATGGGCAGGGCACATTGCTCGTAGAACTGATGGCCGTTGGGGCAAAAAGGTTCTCGAATGGAGACCGCGCACCGGAAAACCCAGCGCGGGATAACCTCGAACGAGGTGGACAGACGACCTGGTGAAGGTCGCTGGAAGTCGTTGGATGAGAGCGGCATGTGACCGCTGGGTGCAGAAATTTAAGGCGAGGCCTTTGTTCAGCAGTGGACGACCTGTGCCTGATATGATGAATAAAACCTTATGGAAGATCTATAAAAAAAAGGAGGTCTTATGAAAAAAAATCTAACATAATTTTGTTTCATTAAAGATTCTCCTAATATACAGACATACAATACTTCCCATGTGGTGGTGGAATTGAGGATATAGACTAGAATATATACTTCGTCCCTTCTGTGGAACAGCAGCCATTCTGTGCTGACCAACCCGCCTGCCAGGTGTGGTGAGTACCTGCAAATTCCCCCCAAAATTACGAAACACGTCATGTAAACGGTTGTTTATGGGGGATGAACTAATGAACGAATGAGAAATGAAACTAAACGTCAAACGTACAGTCGCGTACTGTACTATTCAAATCATTGGCTGTATGATTAGTATAACATGAAGTTACAGACACAATCAAAAGCAAAGCCTCTGTACGACTTCTCTAAATATTACTACATACAAAGCTCTACTAGTATCTTCATAAGTATTCCGATCCATTTCAATCGATCACCGATTGACGTGGGCACAAAGGGACACTCCTTGCTTCAAGTAGTGTTATCAGCATCAAGATAACACTGGCTCCAACGAAAGCCTTAATGACCATATATTATTGTTGGACAGGGATCTTGGCGACTTGAATTTTAGTGGAAGTTGGAGCTTTCAGGTTGTGATTATAGTGGTTTTTACGTGTGACCGTTTATGTCGATAAGTACAGGGTTGTACTGTATTGTTTTTGACACACTTCAAAAAGGAGGAGGTTGTCAATTCGATGGGTACTTTTTTTGCTTTTATTATGATACCTAAAATTCGTTTTTCTATACAACTTGGTGATGACACTAGGAAGTTATTTCCCTGGTGATAACGATCACGCCTGCTCATAACCATAGTAATGCTACCCAAAAATAGTCCTGCGTGACACCACACTTCGCTCGTTGCCACGAGACATTCGTTATTTAGTCTCCTAAGCCCAATAATGTCATTCGCTGCAGCGTCCTTCAAAACCGGAACACAGAACAATAATGCCTACAGTTTAAGTACTCGATGGTACCTACTTAGCCAAACTCTTGCAATGTTTTAGTAGTTTGGACTGGACACCAATAAAAAAATGTGTTTACCTTTTGTTTATTGGTGTCCAGTGGAAATTCTACATGCAACCTCCTTCGCCCCGGGGAAGGGTGAAGGGGTATGCCGGACTCCTACCGGCTAAAACCACTGAAGCGGTCACCGAATGGGGGGGCCCAGGTCCTCGTAAGATCACACTAGAACCGCCCATTGGTGCCACGCCTTTAGGCACATCTCGGAGGGGATGACTGTAAAGCGGTCACCCCCTCTAGCAGAAGGCAGGCGGCTGTAAAAAGGCCGCCCCCCAGGCACTTCTCGGGGAGGACTGTAAAGGTGCAATAAAACACCTACCACTAGTAAAAGGCTAGGTCTGCAGAGTAAACTTAAAAAAAAAACTATCAAAAGCCATAATTTTTTTAATGATAAACGGTTACGGTAGTTTGAAAAGTAGTTCAGATATACACATATACATACGAGTATATAGTGAAGGAAAACATCGTGAGGAAACCTGCACTCCTCCAAAATGTTCTTAATGGTGGGTGTAGTGTGCTAACTTGGACTAGGCCGTGGTGGCCTAAGAACTAACCTTTCTCGTGAGAAAAGGGCCCGTATGGGGCAGTAATGGGCTAATTATGTATATCAGTGCACGTGACAGAAGCGAAAGTTTTTGCTTCAGGATACCAACTACATATTATTTTTCGAGAACAGAGTTCTCAAGGGCATAACAGAGCACTAACGGTGGGCTGATTACGTATGTCGCAGAAGGTTTACGACAGGCGTAAATCGCGCAGACGCCGCTGACACACGTCGTTTTGGTATTACGTATTTGCCGATAGCAATTAAACAAGCGACGATCTCTGACGCAAAAATTGCATCCTCGCCTTTCAATTTCAGGCGATTTGCACCGGTGGATCCTTAGCTGAGCAATAGCCGCTGTCGCGCCTGCTGTCTGTTTTTAAGCTAATTAGGGCGCCGATCAATCAGCAAACGGTGTCATATACGTCACCGTTTAAATGGTTACGCTTTGCGTGTGCCAACTATCCTTCTATGTGTTATTATTCTAACACGAATTGTATCATAAAACGGTTAGTGAGATATGGGAACCGGGAATTTCTTCAGTCCGACCCTGTAATGTCAAGCGATGGTCGTGATATTACGACCAGTATCGGTTTAATGGTCGCCTCATCTGATACGGTGATATTTTTTGTTTCCTGCCCTTTAACGAACAATGGCTTCCGATAATTCTGGTATTACGATTTTTATGAGACAAACGAGACTGACGTCGGCGATTTATATTGCTTTTTATCTGTTAAAAGTGTGATGCATCAGCTGTTTAACGTATGGAGTAATTTGTGTGGGTGTACAAGCTGAGATTTGGCTCCGTGTGTGATGAATGTTCTCAGTATTTCGGAATTACGTGGTCTTTTTTTAACCTGCTGGAACTCCATTATAGACTTCCTCCGCCTGAGGTAAAGGCGGAGTGCTATCATCACCATCATATTTTTTTAAATTTCGGCCGAATGAAGTCCACTGCTGGACACAGGCCTCCCCCAAAGATCACCACAATGACCGATACGGTTGTGTTGTGGGCTCATTGGGGGGTTTTGCCATAATCGCCACACTCGGCAGACGGGTTGGCGATCGCAGTTGGGTTGTTAATGTCCTCGAAAGACGCTGCTGCCCATCCTCTGGCTAATCCCTTAGTCGACTTTTACGACACCCACGGGAGGAAATGGGGTGGTGGTATTCTGAGCCGGCACCACTCGGCTAACACGCACAATAACACACGCACTTGTTGGCACACGCCAACTGCTGAACAAAGGTCACCCCAGAGATTTACACAACGACTGGTTACATGCAGTGTTTTGATAGTGCCAGTAGTGCCAGTACTGATCACGCTTGGCACGTGGGTTGGTATGCGCAGTATGGATATTGTTAAGTTCCTCAGAAGTTACTTTACTGCCCATCTCTCTGGTTTAGAGTTCTTAAGTTAGAGTTTTAGAGTTTAGAGAGGATTAATAATTTTCTTCAAACTTCGATACGTAACGAAGGGCTATAGGGACTCTTAGCGGCTAAAACCATCTGAGTTACCTTCGGCACTGAAGGCAGCTCCAAGATCTCGAGAACAAGTCACCTTCCACCTGACGTAGGTGTTACCGCACAGTACACTCTCGAGGAATGCCCTGCGTGCGCTGCCCAGCGGTAGATCTGGGTCGATCGGATCGGGAAAGATATGGACAGAGCATAAAAATTGGAGTGCAGTGGTCTTCTCCTGCACTAGTGTCATGCTCCAGAAGCAGACTGCAGAGCAGGATTGAGAACGAGTCAATCCCGCACGGAGAAGGACGAGACGGCGCCGGGGTATTGGGATTGGGGCACCTGCGTGCTCATACCAAGCGACCCCCGGGAAGACGGCGATGCGCTGCCATGTACGCAGCACAGCGCACAGTGAGGCTTTGGGGGATCCTTTACAATCCTCCCCGAGAAGTACCTGGGGGCCGGCCTTTATCAGTCGCTTTCCTTCCGCTAGAGGGGGTGACTGTTTTACAGTCATCACTTCCGAGATGTGCCTAAAGGCGTGGTACCAATGGGCAGCTCTAATGTGATCTTACGAAAACCTGGAGCCCTCCTTCGGTGCCGGAGATGACCGCTCCAGTGTTTTTAGCTAATAGGAGTCCAGTAAGCCCCTTCCCTGGGCGGAGAAAGTTAAGAAAAAAGTCAAAGCTGATTAGCTTAAATCAGTGACCTACTGACGCAACAGCATCTGTCACGCAGCCTAGGATCCTACCGTGACCAAATTGAAAGTCGAGGATGCAATGGTTAGTTCATTGGTCGTCCAACAGTGTGCGTCAGAGATCTTCGCCTGTTTGAATTGAAATGAAATGAAATAATCATTTATTCAAAATAGACTAAATTATGAGTCATTTTTGAACGTCAACATTAGACACCACCCATTAGTCATGTACAATATTTATAAATACATGTACACAAAAAATTCAAAAATTACAACAATTCTAAAATGTACTTATATATGTAAAAAAATAATGTAAATTAAATGTCACAAATATAAATAAAACGTAAAAATACTAATATAAATCACATGTCAATGTTTCTTCTTCCTCTTCTCTTAGTCAAGAATAAGGCAACGTTGTACGGTCTTTAGATTAATTAATCTTTACACATTCAATAAAATAATTCACAAAAATCTAAAAATTATGTCGCGGCAATGTCGTACGGTTCAATTGTTTTCCTTCGCCTGTTTAATCGCTTTTGGCAAATATGTAATACCAAAATGACGTTTGACAGCAGCGTCTGCGCGATCTACGCCTGTCATAAACCGTGTGCGACTTAAGTACCCACCGCACATTCGTTAGCCGTCCTAAACCATGAAAAAAAACCGGACAACTGCGAGTTGCACTCGCGTGCAGAGGGTTCCGAAATTGCTTAATATATTGTCCATTGTTGAGTCCTGTCTTGTACCAATAATTATCCCAAGAAAAAACTTAAACATGTTCTCCCATACATTTCAACTGCAAATGTAAGTTTGTACGCACATTATTGAAAGATTTACCATGTTATTTTAAGACCACAGACTTCTTGTAGGTTTTCCTGTAATCTATAGGTAAAGAACTATTTCTTTTTTCAAAATTATAGGCTCAGTAGTTTCGGAGATAAGGTGGAGGGGGAACGATGGTCATTTTTCATTTGAGACCCTTACAACATTTTTATTTTATTTCATAATTGGCACCCCAAAAGTAACCCCTATATTCAAAATTTGTTTATTAACGTTAAACGTTCGTGTTTGATTTGTGTACCAAATTTAAACTGATTCAATTCAGTAGATTCGGAGTATTTGGCTGTGACAGACGGACTGACAGACACACGAGTGATCCTATAAGGGTTCCGCCGTTTTTTCCTACGAACGTTCGGAACCCTAAAAATTAACAAGCGTTCGTCATAATTGCATCAAATAAACCAAGTTTACAAACTTCAATCTAATGCAACACCTCAACAACATTTTTACGACTGCAATACATACAAAACTAATATTAGCACTAATTAATCTAACCCTCATAACGCGACATGGGGGTCTCTTAGACCACATTTATTAAAAAATGTAATGCGTCAAGATCTTAACACTCGCGGTATAAAGGCGACATTAGATTGCTTGTATCTATAGTGTTGGGTATAATGGATCATGCAGTTAATATTAACTGCAAACAAATAGTTAAATATTTTTATGCGATATCCCTCGTAAAAGTTGATTGAAGGGACATTTAATGTCTTTTGCACAATGGTAGGTCATATTGGAACCTAAACCAACGTTAATGGAATGAGATAGCTATAAAGGTAGTTTTTGATTCTAGTAATAATATTTACGGTGATTATGTTAGCTGGCTATTAATGAATAATAATAAATGAACAAGTTTTTATTGTTAATTGAAATGAAGTATTTCGCGTTGTTAGAAGTGATCGAAGAAATCAGCCAAAGGACATCCACTGTTGTACAAAGGCCCCCCATAGATTTCCCAAATTGTGTTGTCATGTTAGGGGAAATTTGCTCCGCAGATCTCCTCGACGTCTTGTATTCCGTAATTTCTCAAAATGAAAGTTTTCAACCAGTGCGTCCTTCTTTTTTCTTTTTTTGCATGCTGGACTCCTACCGGCTATAACCACCGGAGTGATCATCGTCGGCATCGAAGGGAGGCTCCAGGAACTCGAATAATTTCCATCTAGAGCCACCCGTTGGTGCCACGCCTTTAGGCACATCTCGGAGGGGATGTCTGTAATGTGGTCATCCCTTCTAGCGGAGGGAAGGCGACTGTAAAGAGGCCACCCCCCAGGCATCTCTCGAGGGGATGGTAAAAGATTCCCCCGAGGCCTCACGATGCACACGGCTGTCTTCCCGGGGGTCACTCGGTATGAGCACGCAGATGGCAGCAGAATACCTGGCATTATCTGATTCAAAAAGAAGTAAGGCTGACAGATGGCAGAATTTAGGTGCCTATCTAAGTTTATTTTCAATTTATGCATGTGTTTAAGTGGTAAAATATTGTCGCTCGTATCCTGGGTGCAGTTTACAGATATAAACCTCACATGCATTGAACAGAACTCTGAGAACATCTATCTGTAGACCATACAAACATTAAATGCGCAGGGGGATCGAACCAACGATACGACACACTATAATATTATTTGTTTACAATAGCTCAATGCAATAGCGTACCAAAAATCTCAAACAGTTTTAAATCTTATTAGGTATAGCATATTTTATACAATGTTATCTTTGCGAATTCACTCAATGTGCAACTAAATATGTCTGCGTCTCTTGCTACGAGGTTGAGAGTGCGAAGTGCACGCAATAGTGGCGCCTCGCTCAGGATTATTACAATTAGCAAGCTGAGGTGGCCGTGGGCTGGTCACGTTTGTCGAAAGATGGATGGCCGATGGAGCAGGCGAGTCCTAGAGTGGAGACCGCGTTTGGGTAAACGTAGTCTGGGGCGCCCACCGGCCAGATGGACGGACGACCTGAAGAAGGTTGCTGGGTCCGGCTGGATGCGGAATGCTGATGACCAGTTGTTGTGGTGAGCGGTAGGAGAGGCCTATATCCAGCAGTGGACCGATATAGGCTGCTGACGATGATGATGATTAGGGGAAATTTGCCAGTACTCCATCACACTTGGCGGATGAGATGGTAAGCTCAGTAGGTCTAAACAAAAACGGGATCGGGAGAGGGCCGGGGTAACAACCGCCCTGGCCCCTAATCCCATACGCCTGAAACCCCTGCCGTTACTATATGGCGGGGTACCTCTGGGTTCGCGGGTGCGTAGATTGGGGAATCTGCGTGCCCACACCGAGCGACCCAAGAGAAGACGGTAGCACGCATGTGGTCACGCGCTGCCGAGGGATGCTTTGGGGGATCCTTTACAATCCCCTCGAGGGGGTGGCCGCTTTACAGTCACCCTCTCATGGATGTGCCTATAGGCGTGGCACCAGTGGGCGGTTCTAGTGTGATCATACGAGGACCTGGAGCCCCCCTTAGGTGCCGAAGATGACCGCTCCAGTGGTTTTAGCTGGTAGGAGTCCGGCATACCCCTTCGCCCTTCCCCGGGGTGAAGGAAGTTCATGAAGAATTTCCAATGGGCATCAATAAAAAAAAAAAGGTCTAAACAAAAAAAGGTCTAGACATAAGGGGCGCTGCTACCCACCCCTCTGGTTTAGGGCGCCTTAGTTGCCTTTTACAACATCCACGGGAGGAGAAGGAGCGGTGCTAGAGATTTAATCTGGATACCACACAAAAAATTATCGATGGATTGCATTGAGAAATTTAGCTGGGAGATTCACAATTGTCTGTCTGTTGAATAATCTGTTAGTCAATTTTAATGTTTATTAAATTTCTTGTTTTTCTTGTTTTTTTTAAAAACTTTGCCCCACATATAGGATTTCTCCTGTGTCGTGGGTGCGTTTACAAACACAAATTCCACACTCAATACGCCCAGACCCGGAACAACTACCTGCAGATCGTACAAATGTTTGTTCCGTGCGGGAATCGAACCCACGACCCGGTGCGCAGCAGCCGACTGTATCAGCCACTGCACCAACCGTGCCGTCAATTGGGAGGGAGATTCACAATTGTCTGTCTGTTGAATAATCTGTTAGTCCATTTTAATGTTTATAAAATATCTCAACGGTCCTTCTTATAGGGAGCTACAATACAGGTTGTCCAGTAAATAGCACGACATACTGCAGGGGGTGAGAGCTTGGGTCAATACCTATCAAAAAAAACACAATTTAAGTTCAGCAAAATCTGACGGATTTTTTTTTCACCACTGTCGGTTAAAGTTAAGCGATAAGAAAATTGTACTGTGTTTTTTTTTAATCAAAATTGTATTTCTTGAAAAAATGTTGTTTTTAATAGAATAAAGACTTATCAATGAATAAACTAACAATTCACAAATAATTTGAGGTAAAAAAAAACTAGAAAAGGAATTTTTCATTACGAGATGCTTAAAAATCTGTGTCAAGGTAGAGATTTTTCGATATTTCGGAAAATTGTGTACTACTGTAAATCCGTAAGATTTTGCTAAACTTATATTGTGTTTTTTTGGTAGGTATTGACCCAAGCCCTCACCCCCTGCAGTACGTCGTGCTATTTACTGGACACCCAGTATAAATATATACAACCCATATTCCAACATAAAACTTCACATAAACAAGCAATCTTCATGATATAGCGCCACGTTTTCTAGCCACCGTAACAAAACGAGCTGTCAATTCAATTCAATTTAAAATCAAATTCACATAAACGTCACTCGCGTCATAACTTAAGAAAACACGTCACAATTACTTAGAATCATCATGATTTACTTACCCCTACAAATCGATACCTTTGTTATATGGACAGAAGCATGGGAATTTCAATCGGACGTCCCTGAAACAGTTACAACAATGAACATATCCCCTATAACTGGTTTTAAATAATAAGTATTTAAAATACATGTGTCCGTGCGTATGTGTACACATTATTGATATTATATGATAGTTTATTTTAGTTTCATTGTTGTTAAAAACAGAGTTTGGACGGGTCAGCGTTTGGAGGGTTGGTAGTGTGGGCAAGTATTTGGGATTTCTTGGGACACTGGTTTAAATAAGACGACAGTGCTATCAATATGTTGATCATCATCGTAATATTAGCCATAAGACGTCTACTGCTGGATAAAGGCCTCCCCTATAGATTTTTGGGGGGAATTTGCCAGTACTCGCCATGCTTGGCAGGCGGGTTGGTGAGCGCAGTATGGCTACTGTTACAAACGGGACGCTGCTGCCCATCCCTCTGGTTCAGAGTCTATTAGTCGCCTTCCACGTATATCCACGAGAGATGGAGTGGTGCTATATTTTTAATCCGGATACCGCTCGGACGATCAATATGTTAGGCCATTTGAAATACACTTCACTCAATATATGAATTCCTCTCTACTATTTGAGACGCCGTTATCCTACAAAGTCAGTTAGAAAATGGGCATCTTAAATACTAATACTTATAATAATAATTATTATGGGGTTACAGAATTCGGCTAACAGTGTAAAAAATTAAGAACATATGTCTTGTCGTATGTCTTAACCAAACATTTGGTTTTACTGTTTTCTGCTTTAGTTTTTGAATCTAACAAATTAAAGACAATTTATAGAGGAATAACGTATTTTTTAGTAACCATTGAAGACTAACTTGACTTGTCTTTTGACACATATCTACATATTGAGAAACTGGACCATCTTAAGCAAACACTTTGGTCACCCTATTCCTAAGGGTTCCTTCTTTCAGAATTTCTAATGCATTGTGACTGACGTCGCGAACAGACAAAACAAAGTAAGGGATTTTGGTCTACATAGTTAGTGTGGGTCATCGCGCCCCGATGCGATTTAGTACAACTTTTGACGGGTACACGTCAGTTATTATTATTTAAGTTCCTTGACGACCCTAGTGACGAGTTTGATTTGTTTGGTAAGAGTATAAAACAAAATTCATGTTACCGATAGACTTGCATTACTTTTACCTAAAATGAGTTGGTATTTCTCTACCATATCGAATAAGAAATGCATGAAGCTGAAAGGATTAGTAAGCTGAAATTGGAATAGTCAGGGCAAATTGCTCGTAGAACTGATGGGGGAAAAAAGTGTGGAGACCACTACCGGAAAACGCAGCGTGAAACGGCCCCCAACAAGGCGGACTGACGCCATGGTGAAGGTCGCTGGAAGTCATTGGACGCGGGCATCTAACCGATCGTCGTGGAAATCTATGGGTGAAGTCTTTGTTCAGCGGTGGATATCCTTCGACTAATACGATGATAATTATGATGAAAATCAGTTCTTGGAACTAATGCTATAAAGTAGGTAAAACGATATGTGGTCTCCTTCTGTGAGAGCGTCATGCTCCAGAAGGAGACTGCAGAGCGAGATCAGGAGAGGGCCAATCCTGCTCAAAGAAGAAGGAGACGGCGCCGGGGTAACAACTGCCCTGGCGGCGCTTGGAACCCCCTGTCATTGCTATAAGGCGGGGGACCTCTGGGTTCGCGGGCGCGTAGATTGGGGATCTGCGTGCCCACACCATGCGATCAAAAAGAAGATCCGGGGGGGGGGGGGAGGGGATCCGGATGCCTAGGAGGCACCAGTGGGCGTCTAGTGTGATCGTATGAGGACCTGGAACCCGATATAGTCACCCGAATCAAAGAATACTATGCTGTCGTCAAACATAAACGCTCCACAAAGTCTGCAGTGTGTGAACATGCCTTAGGAAAACCTAACCATTTTCTTTGATCAACCTTAAGTCCTCGCGAAAAAGTCCCGATATGTACTTAGAATGTTTGGCAAAGCTATTGAAATTAAAAAACATGAAGATGGTTGGCAGGTATCACCAGTTTGGAATCCAGTTATTAAAATAATATTAAGTCCCAATCAACAAACCACACACTATGAGTGATTACTGCGTGCGTTGAAACAAATTTTTGATTAGATTTGTACGGTAGATAAAATAAAATAACTTTTTTAAATCTGTAACGACGCCTCTCACCATAGTCATCCTGCAAACACAAATGCTGTAAAGAGATTGAAACGTCAGGAAAATAAATCTATAATATACGCGAAGCAATCCGTTTAAAAGTGCTTTATTTTATTGAGTAATAATCGTGAAATCCTAAGACATTACAAGTGTGGAAACACTTGCAAATACAAATACTTGCTCAAACCTCGACACTAAGCTGTGCGCATTACATAAGAACGGGCTCAATTTAATTAATCGAAGTATTTAACAACAAAGTATCATGTCGCATTAACGCGCCGTCTTGAGCGTCCTTTTGTCGCGTTTCAATAAACGCATTGTGTTGTGTTCTGCGTTTAAATCTGACGTCGGTTAATCGTGGCGTGTAAATTTCGATTCAGCGAAAGCTATCGATCAAGTTGAACTGAGCTTTAATTATTTATGTTTGAGTTTACTTACTGCCAGCACTTTAGGTGGTCGTAATGTTACATTTGCCGTGTGGTAAGAATAGCACTACCCTATCTCATTCTGTGGATGTCGTAAAGGACTATGGGATAGCCGGAGGAAGGGCAACAGCGGACTTCGAGTATATTAATTAGGTCTCTACTGCGATCGACAAACCGCCTGTTAAGTGTGGCCATTATGACAAAGCCCCTCAATTAGCACACAGTGCAATCCCAAACCGGTAGTCGTGGCGGTCTTTTTGGGAGGCTTATGTCCAGCAGTGGACGTTTTTCGGCTGAAATGATGACGATGATGATGAATATTACATAATATGGTTCAAACAATAACGAATTGACGGCACGGTTGGTGCGTTGGCCGATACAGTCTACAGTCAGCTTCAGCTATGTCGGCAACTTTAGTTCTTCTACGGATCTCCTCATTTCTGATTCGATCTCGTAGAGAAATACCAAGCATAGCTCTCTCCATAGCTCACTGAGTGTCGTTGAACTTTCTTATACCAGCTCATAAATTCCCACTTCTGAACATGGGCCTCCCAATGGTCACTACGATGTGATGCCATATAGCCATAATCACTACGCTAGGCAGGCGGATTCAAGAAGAAGAAAAAGAAATATATTTATTTGCTATCAACAGAGACGTATATAATAATACTGAAAACTATAAATAAAAATAAAAGTTTAAAAGAAATATAATTTAAACATAGGTATACACAGAGCTACACATCGTGTCTCGAGTTTGCGCCCAAAAGGTAACCAGCTCAGTATAAGCCGGACGAATAATGCCCGACGCTGGTTTTCAGCTGGACCTGATTGGTGATCGTAGTAAAGTCAATTCTTTGCATGGAACCTTGCGGTCATGACAAGACGGCACGGTTGGCGCAGTGGCTAAGCAATTAGCTATCTGCGCGAAGGGTCGTGGGCTAGATCCCGCGCGGAACAAATATTTGTATGATCTGCAGATAGTTCTTTCGGGTCTGGGTGTTTGTGCATGTGAGATTTATGACTGTAAACTATACCCACGGCACAGGAGAAACCCAAGTGTGGGGCAAAGTTTAAAAAATGTACTTAATAATGGTGTATTACTTACTATGACTTATGTCAACTCGAAATTGGAAGGACGGGTTTTGATAAACAAATAAATTTTAGTAGAAAATCTATTAATGGTCTCAAATATCTCAAAGGATGCCTTAAAAAGCATCGGGGCCCAAACAACTGGTTCTGGGGTACTAATCCTTTGATATATAAAACAAAAATCTCCGTTAGTTTTCACTATCCGCAAACAAAATATAAGTAGCCTGTTATACAGCCAGCCAAATTATATTCTAACAATAGATTACAATAACAGAAATCGACCCACACATTCCCACGGCTATTTTCTGATAGCCAGCGGACAGATGTCATCAAAATGTCAATACTAGTAAACAAACAGGCCTTTGTTTGGCAATCGAGTATCAAACTTGTTGAGAAATACTTGCATTATGATATGATCGACGCTCTGATTACGTTGATTGGCGTTAATCCATTGAGGGCTGTTGTGGGTGCTATATTAAATTGTAGTAATTGTGCAGCAATGCAAAGAAAATATTGGGGATTATAAAGGTTTAGATTACTAACACTGCAGTAGTATTAGAAATGCTCCTTAATAACGCCAGCGATAAATGTTTTTTTTTTTATAATAAATTAGAACAATAATACAAAAAATAATTCAATTCAATTTTAACAATTTAAATACATAGATTAATTGTTTTTTTGTTGTTGGGATTCTCACATACGTTTCTGGGAAATGTGGTTGTTTAACCGTGGCGAAGCCAAAACAGGCCTCCAGCCAGGCTTAAAATTAATATTAAAAACTAAGCAACTTTCGCTAAGGGCACTGCCTGCGGGACACGGATCTCGGCTTAGGGCGTTGCTAGATTAAGTTTAATTTACATGAGTGTTATAAGTCAGTGACATAATATACAGAATTACTGTTTAGACGGGTGATATATTCAAGAATATGCTAATTCATGATATTAAATACCTACTCCCCGCCGGCTACGGCCCCACCCGACTTCATAAATAAAGTTTTTTTTTCCTTTTCAGTGGTCCTAATGTTTTTATATCGTGTAGGGTTTTTGAAGTCGGTATTTTTTTTATTAAAACGTTTTATTTAACTGCTCGAATTGCAAGTTTATTTATTAATTATTGTAAAATAAATACTTGTATTTACAGCTTGATTTTAATTTATGTGACCTATGAACTTCTAATTGTCTCATTGAAATAAAATTCACTACTTTTGTAGGTTATAAATAATTCTCTAATAATCCATATGTTTTGTGCAATTCCAAAACCAAAGTAGATATATTGCTTGAGATTAAAAATACACTTAGGATTGCTTGAGATTAAAAATTCACTCCATTTCAATCCCGAACTTCTAAGAAAGACAAAAGTCCAACAGAGGCTACCAATATTACACAGGCGATCCAATTTTCTGTTTGTCCGTCTCATTGACACGGTTTGTTAAGGCATTATAAGACAAACACGAGTGGCATGCTAGTGTTGTTCTCACCAGTGATAATTGGATGGATAAAGTGTGGAATTACGTAGATCTGCTGGAGTTACGCTTACTTGAGCGTTGATCGTTCGCTGGTGATATTTTGGTAGAGCTATTGGTAAGACAATTATTATAATTTAACGTATTTTATGATAGCAATGACTTAGGTGTTCGCGATTATTACTCATAATAATAAAACGGAATACATCTTCGTTTTTGACTTGACTTCGTCCTCGCGAAAGAGAACCGATATGTATAGAGAATGTTTTGTGAGGCTATTGAAATTAAAAAAAATCCTAATTTAAAATCTATGGACGAGGCCTTTTTTTAGCAGTGGATGTCTTATGGCTGACATGACGATGATGATGATGTTACATAAAAAAATCTTCTTAAATCATTCGATCTGGATGCACAAACTTAAATCTATCATCACGAGATTGAAAGCGACCAGTGCTAATGCACACCGTTATATTTCATAACTAGTTCAAACTGCTGCTCTGACTACGTGAAGAGTTTATAGTTTTTCGAGAAGAGCATTATCTTATGTGCCCATGCAGTAAACTGTCTATCCATGTACCAAATTTATTTTAAAACAGATTAGCCCAATAATATTCGTATTTATAATCTTTCATGGGACACAATTCCAATCCGTGCTCCGTGTGGTGTCCAAATTGAGAATACAACACCACTCCATCACCTCCAGTGGCTGTCGTAAAAGGTGACTAAGGGACTCTGAACCAGCGGTTGCAGCATCCCTTCTGTATAATAGCTAATGCTGGTGGGTGAGTACTACAAGTTCCCCCTGAATTGAAGATACTATTGTGGAAAGGGGAATGCCCATTTTAGGCCAAGAACAATTTTTAATATTAATAATAAAACATCTTACGTTTTTAATTTATTTATTCGTTTAGCAAAACAAGTCCGCAACCTTTTTGTAGTACTGAAAAGAAAAATTTATCGTACAGGAAGTTACTGGTCTTAGATAACATAAGCAAAATTGCCAATTTCTAAATTCAGTATCGACCATTTAATTGGAATGTCGCATGTTAGTTGTAATGTTGATATTCAACACTAGTTATTTGTAAGGCACCCGTTACAACAAACACTTTGTTTTAATTTATATAATTTTTTTTTTCGTACTGTCAATGATGATTGTAATTTTCTAAATGTATGTAATGCTTTTACTATTGACAAGCAGGCAAGCGTTATTTCGCTCGTATTCTTCGTTTATAATATAAGCAAAACAATAATTAATTTAAAAAACATTGGTATGCATGTCTGGCATTTGTAAAAGATTATTATAAAAATCAATGTTTGTGAAAAATAAAAACAGTTACTTAAAAACCCGAACTATTTGTTAAACCAACTCCTTAGCCAATTCATTATTGATATTGCATAAAATCATTTCCTTATACTTTTGAATGTGTGCACTCTGGGCCAAAGTGTCAATGGGAAGTGGGCATCTTCTTTTATGCGGAAGGTCTTTGGTCAGCAGTGGATATCCTTGATATGATGAAGATGAACTCCAGTCGAGTTTCATGCAAATTTATTGACGAGTGAAAGAGTTTCTTGAAACATACTTGCTAAAACAAAGATAATTTCATTTCAAGTAGAAGAAAATACAGGCCTGTCTTACTCGAGTTGAGGTTGGATGGGTCTAATATATCTAGTTCCGATATAGTATCTCTGAGACTTCGGTCCGGGCACATTTAATGAAATAGTTTCGCATATCTTATGTGTAAATCTAGTTCACCGTTTTTTACTATGTTCCACACTAGGCTTCCTCCTGTTTCGTGTTTACAGTTTATAGACATAAATCTCACATACACAAACACCTAGAGCCGGAACAACCATCTGTAGATCATACAAATACTTGGGGATCAAACCTGCGACACGTAGCATGAAAGCCAAACGCCTAGTTGCGTCAACAGCTATAGTCAATATACCTCCTGCTGGAACGATGTCACACCTTCCATTTATATTTTGCGGTCCCCATGCATGATATTATTCTACACAGTAGCTACGGTAGTATCTACTTAGTCCAGTGAACTAGAGCTTACCTACCCGATATGGCAGAAATAGTGTGAAAATTAGAACCGAAAAAAAAGTGGAACAAATAGCTCCTAAAATACAGGAAACTGGGGTGAACTAAGGTTAAAAGTGTTAATTTGGTCAAATAATGATGATAACCCTACTTAGTAGCTGGGTGACGCTTCTCAGAAGGACACACGTTTACAAAATAAAGGACGACTTCTGTAGTACGCGCCACTGAAGCACCAGACACAGTAATGGAGTCGTTGTTGAATATTTTCTTATGTTACTCTTTATTGTACACAAGTATTTTAATTTAAACAATAAATACAAACTTTTATGTCGAAAGACGCAGTGAAGGACGGCTTCAAACGAGATTGACAAAAGACCTGGTGAATATGGTTGGATGCAGGTGGTATGTAACCGGTTGTTGTGGAAATCTATGGGGTAGATCTTTGTTCAACAGTAGACATCCCTTGGCTGATATGATGGTGATTAGTTAAAATTTTCAGAGGCATAACTCGCTACGCCATGTCAAAAATGCCACGCACGGAATGCGATATTTTAAATTGTATGTATTGTTTTTGGGTCGCGATCGTGTTTTGTACGTGGAATTATTTCACTTAGCATAGCAAGTTAGCAAGTTATAAGCAAGCCCTTATGCGTGACTGGGTTGTGAAATCTTCATAGGAATCCGGTTAGTGTATTCATCAAATCAAACAACAGCGAGAGAAATTTAATTAAAGAAATAGAAGTGTGTACACATATTTTAATAAAAAAATAATCTATTAATTAGTCGTACGTTTTAGCTAGCGATATACGTCATTGCAATAGTATCATCGCTGATCCTCTCCATTCAATTTCTGTCTTGTCAATGCTCCTGGCATAGTCCATTACTTAAACAAACCGGGGTTTGTGTGTAGTGCCCACTTTACACCCACGTGGGCCTGTTTGTCTGTCTGTGCTCACGTTGGAAACTCAGATGAAATGAGTATCAGGAGCCCATCTTCATTATCCTTATTGTGTCTTTGAGGCTACTTTTATAAGATTTTGACTTTGTCTTTTATGACTTTTGGTCCTCAGAGACGCAAAAAGACGTTGCTTTGAAAAATCAAATCAGTGTAATCTACGGAAAAGAACAAGCATGGTTTTTCTTTTCATAGTTATCGTAAAAGGCAATTAAGGGATGATGAGATGTGGATGATGAAGGCTCAGAATCCGTTTGCTATCGTGATTATAGCACTATTCTCTGACAACCATTCATTAAATCGGTCTATGCAAATCTAAATTTAGCAGTGGATGTACGATGATGGCGTCGTGTGGTGCCGGCTCAGAATACCACCACCCCATCTCCTCCCATGGGTGTCGTAAAAGTCGACTAAGGGATTATCCGGAGGATGGGCAGCAGCATCCTTCGAGTAAATTAACAACTCAACTGCGATCGCCAATCCGCCTGCCAAGCGTGGCGATTATGGCAAAACCCCCCAATGGGCCCACAACACATCCATATCGGTGATTGTGGTGATCTTTAGGGGAGACCTGTGTCCAGCAGTGGACTTCATTCGGCCGAAATGAATGAATGAAAAATTAATGTGTAGGTATATTTTTCGCAATACTGTAGATCATCTACAAATACTGTTATGGAAGATCCCTTTTCAAAATATGGAGATAGAATTAATATGCACGAATAATATCTGACATTATGATAATAATTCATGATATTTTAAGTAACAAACCTTTAATTCAAGACTTTTAAAATTAATTAGACAAACAAACATCTGTTTCCTATAGAAACTCGCGAAGCTAATCGATAACTTCAGCAGATGAATACCTTGATAATTCATTTTCTAAAGTGGAGATTAAGTTGTTATAGGTTTCAGGTATCAAAGACCCATACATAAATACCTTATATGTCATCTGACAATTTACACTATAAAAACGAAGGATTAAAAAAAACTAGAGAAAAAAGAAAGAAAACCGAAGGACACTTGAACTTGGACAGGACTGGATTGGAGTTAGGCATTTTAAAATCGGTCCGGCAACCGTCTAAGACCGATTCTTCCTTGGACTGCTATTCGTCGACAGGATGATTCATTTATTTCCGTTTCCCTAACAGAGTCTTTCACCTACGAACATTTCGGTTATAGAGTTTTTCACCTACGAACATTTCGCCGACAGAATCTTTCATCTACGTCACTTTCGACGCCATGCCTTTCCAGCAACAGAATGTTGTAACGACACGAAAATGAACCTATAAGTATTTTAACTACAGACCTTTCCATCGACGGAGAATTCGCCGTCAATCTTAAGACAAGCGATATTAGCGATATTATGCTGCTGTTTTTTTTTTTTTTTTGGGACAAGCCCGCCACACATTCCCAATCACTGCAACTCCTGTAATCCAGGATCTACAATGGCGACCACCGAAAAGAACACCAACCAATGAAGGTCGGTGTGTCCCAGAGAAATGAAGAACTGTCTTGGAACCCGCAACGAAATTAATCAGAAAAGAAAATGGAGGAGTAGGAAAGAATATACGTTCCACTTCCCTCCGTAGCAAGCAGGAGACAGAGAAAATACTATAGGCCATAGGCACAATAATTGGGAGTGTACAACTAGGATAAGCCTAGTTGCCAAGAACCACGGGTACAAAAATGTTTATAAATATTTAATTACGGGTCCTATGTTGTGAGCTATTGTGACTGATTCCAATAGTAGGTATGGCAAAAACGCCTGAACGCACGGAAATTCGTCCTTGTTGCAACAAGGTCTGTATAGTAAACAACTCCGGATGTAACTTGCAAGCTGTCAAACATAATATTGCGTTCATCTTGCCAAAGAATACACTCCCACAGAACATGATGTGCAGACTGTTCATATTCACAGTCCGGTGTTGAACATTTGCAGAATGGTGAGACAACAAGCTTGAAGCTAAATAATTTACTCTTAAAGTTACCATGACCGGTCAGAAATTGAGCCACGCAATGATCGACTTCCAACCATGCACTTGTCAGCCGCTCACGAACGGATGGAAAGAACTGGTATAAGTGACGGCCCTTAATAGATGTGTCCCACCTGCTTTGCCATTCGGCCAAGAGTTCTTCCCAAACACCAGCCTGTGGTTTAAACAATCTGCAGATCCTAACACGATCGCGTTGTAGTAGAAAAAACACCTGCCAGCACAGGCAGAGCTTCAGTACTTACTGTCCTATATGCTGCCGCCCTGGTTGCGAAATGTTTAAAATCACTTGAAATTCCACATTGTCTGAAGACACGCTCCTATAAACAGTATATCCTTTTTGTTTTTATTGGTGCCCAGTGGATATTCTTCATGAACTTCCTTTTGGGAAGGGCGAAGGGGTATGCCGGGCTCCTACCGGCTACAACTACTGGAGCGGTCATCTTCGGCACCTAAGGGAGGCTCCAGGTCGTCGTATGATCACACTAGAGCCAAACAGTGTATCCTACTTACCATGACTTACGGTGCTGAGACTTGGACGCTCACGCAGGAGGCTGCGTACAGATAAGGGTTTCATAGAGAGCTATGCAGCGTTTCATGCTCCGTATAAAGATAATAAACCAAGTTCTAAACGTCAAGATCCGAAAGCGCACTAAGATCTTGATGTCGGAAAGTGAGTGACGGAACTCAACTAAAGTTAGGCAGGACACCTGACAAGGCATGGTAATGACAGCTGGAGTAACATTGTGACCAAGTGGTGGCCAAGGATTGGAAGAAGGTGTGTCGGTCGGCCGGCGGTAAGATGGGTGGGCTACGAGTCAAACCTGGATGAGACTAGCACGAGAACGTGGAGATTACCAAAGATCTTTGGAGATTAGCATATGCAGCGAGATGCCTATACCTAGCGGTGGGTAAAGTCAGACTGTAGATGATGATGACTTAGAAGTTTCGGTCATGGTTCCTTGTATCGCCAGAACATTACACCTTTTTTTTATTGGGCCCAGTGGAAATTATTCATGAACTTCCTCCGCCCTGGGGAAGGACGAAGGGGCATGCCGGATTCCTACCGGCTAAACCACTGGAGGCGGTATTCTTCGGCACTACTTCTAGAGCCGAGAACATCACAGCTTTTTTTTATTTTTTATCCAGTGGAAATTCTACATGGAACTTCTTTCACCCCGAGGAAGGGTGAAAGGGTATACCGACTTGACTTGACTCCTACCGGCTAAAACTCCTGGAGCGGTCATCTTCGGTACCGAAGGGGCTCCAGGTCCTCGTAAGATCACACTCATTGGCCGCTCATTGGTGCCACGTCTTTAGGCACATCTTGGAAGGGATGACTGTAAAGCGGTCACCCCCTCTAGCGGAGGGAAGGTGACTGTGAAAAGGTTGCCACCCCAGGCACTTCTCGGGGAGGATTGTAAAGGATCCCCCCAAGCTTTGCGCTGTGCTGCGCACACGGCGACACGTGACCACGTGCGCGCCACCGTCTTCCCGAAAACATCTACCTATCGGCCAAAAATCTTAGAGGACAAGGAACATAATCACTTCATTAAAATATAAATAATCAAGCTACATTTTGGTGACATATCTCGCGACAAGCTTTCCATTTAGTATCAACGACAAATTCAAATGAAAAATAAATCCCAACTTTCACAAAACCACATATCATTGTTGTCCATAGAAAGCTATTTCCAACAATCTTATATTATTCAAGACGAGTATAACAACTATTATGTATATTCGTTTAAGGAAAGCGATATTTACTGGCGCTTGTTCAATATACATAGATGTTATTTAATCAGTATTTTTGACAGGAAATGTCATGTTTACACGGCTGTGTGCTGCAATAGGTAACGTGCCGTGTATAAGTATGGCGGCGTTTAGGTCTCCGTCAAATATTATGGCTTTAGCTTACTGTCATTTCGAGCGTAATATGTAAGGTGTTGCTACAGTAAAGGCGAAGATGTTTCATAGCTTTGTTAGATTTTCTCTGAAACCCAGAAAGAATTTTACAATCGTTTCAGAACCTTTAATGGAAATAAAAATTTATTAGAGAAAATAAATTTTTGACGTTAATACAATGTAATTTTCCGTGTGGTGTCCGGATTAAGAATAAAGCACTACTCCATCTCCTCCCATGGATGTCGTAAAAGTTGACTAAGAGACTCTAAACCAGAGGGAATGGGTAGTAGAGTCCTTTCTGTGGAACAGTAGCCATTCTACGCTCACCAACCCGCCTGTCAAGCGTGGTGAGTACTGGCAAATTCCCCCCAATTTGATGACACAGTTGTGGAAATCTATGGGGGAGGCCTTTGTTTAGTAGTGGACGTTGTATGGCGATATGATGACAATGTAAACTGCTTGGTCCAAATATTGTCTGACGCCAACACCAAACAATTGAATTAAAAAAAAACTAGTATTTATAACCAATTTTTTTGCACCTTCAACATAACTATCAGTATAAAAATAATAATGTCTTAGGTTTTCGCGAGTATTATACATTATAATAAAACACTTTTAAACGGAACGAACGGAACGGAACGGAACGGAACGTGTGGTGCCGGCTATGCCGTGTGGTGCCGGCTCAGAATGCCACCACCCCATCTCCTCCCGTGGGTGTCGTAAAAGTCGACTAAGGGATTGGCCGGAGGATGGGCAGCAGCGTCCTTCGAGTACATTAACAACTCAACTGCGATCGCCAACCCGCCTGCCAAGCGTGGCGATTATGGCAAAACCCCCCAATGAGCCCACATCACATCCATATCGGTCGTTGTGGTGATCTTTGGGTGAGGCCTGTGTCCAGCAGTGGACTTCATTCGGCCGTTAGATAGAAACGGATTCTATCGCGTATATATTAGATTTATTTGAAACGTCAGGAAAGACACAAATCTAAAATATACGCGATAGAATCCATTTAAAAGTGTTTTATTATAAAGTATAAAAATAGTATAAAAGTTTCAAAAACATCTTCATTATCTCCATCGCAGCGCTCACACTGCACACCACCCTAAACCCACTCATTGTTAAATCATAATGAAGTTTATAATGCCACAATACTCCTCCCCAACAGTGAAACTTGCCCCGAAAAAGGAAATCACGATATTTTCCATGACTACAGTGCATTTGACACGTCCCTGCCTCTTCAATGCAACATGTTTGTTAAACACGCTGCTACTTAGACCTTTTCAGATTAGTTATTTAGAAAAATGTTTAGGGTATAGGGAGCTAGAGTACTTTTGGGTAGTCCTGGTTTGTCGTAGAAGAAGTCAGTTGTAAAACTGGTGTAGACAGTTGAGCATATGAGTTGGTGTAAGATAAGTGTTTGGCAGTAAGAAAATGCCAGGTTTTAATTTCGAGATTCGTAATATTATGTATTGGATTGGCAACTAAGCTACTACATTTAAAAAAAACTTTAGGAGTGTGCGAGCATTTCATTTACTCTGCCAGTTCCCTTGTATTTGACGCGAATTTTCGTGTAAAAGCATACCAGTCACGAGCGGTTCTTTCAGCTATGGCACCCGCTGCATACAGAGGACAAATGTCATAAGCAGCTTTTGAACCTTTAAGCCTTAGAACCTTGAATTAAAGCAAAAAAGGGTTTGTCGAAAATGTTCATTTTTTTCAACTTGATATTCCATTTTAATGATCTAAAAATTAACATAGAAGAAGATAATAACAATGAACTCGAACAAAACTGAATCCTGTAGGACAAAATAAAATATTATGGCAAAAACGTAAATGCCATGCGGAATGTTAAAATTTTAAATAACGACGGGGATATAGTTGCCAACCTCAATATATTTTACTACGTTTCCGGCTAAGAATAGATCCTTATCTTCCAAGGGGCGTTGTCAATGTGGCAGCAGCATCCTCCTACGCTCTTATTAGAACATTCTGCGAACAGCAATCCATTTCATCATCATCATCATCATCATCATATCGGCCATTTATACGTCTTTAGACTGTGTCATCGTTTTGGAGGGTATTTGCCAATACTCACCACGCTTGGCAGGCGGGTTGGTGAGCGCAGTATGGCTACCGCTTCACAGAAGGGACGCTGCTGCCCATCCCACTGGTTTAGATTACCTTAGTCGCCTTTTATGACATCCACGGGCGGAGATGGAGTGATGCTATATTCTTAATCCGGACACCACACGGACTATCACACGGTAATCCATTTAATTAAGTGTAATGATAATGGCAATATCGCACGACCGCTTGATATAGTTGTTTAGTGGGAGATCCAGTATGAATTCAACGTTACCGGTCCTGATGAAGAATTAGATACAAAAATACTACAATGTTAAAAGAAAAATGCTATTTTTTAATTACTAACTACCGGCAAAATATTAACTTCTAAATTTTCGAATGAAACTACGAAATAAGAAAAATGGGGTTAGATGAACATAAATGTACCTCACAAACGGAGTGATCTCGCTGCATCAGTCTGCGTATTACCACGATCGGTGCAACCTAGTTGAAACGTCAAGCTATTCAAAGGAAATTCCGCGTTAATATCCGTTTATTTATATATTTACACCACGATACATACACGATACACGATACATAAACATGAGCTAATGGGGTTATATCGATGAAACCGCGGCAGGATGTAGATGTGGCACTGTCCCTCAGACAATGTCCCATCTACTGTCCTGCCCATCATGCCCTAGCTCCTTCACTTTGAGTGACCTATGCTCTGCCACTAGTAACGCCATAGGGGTGGCAAAATTCTGGGAAAATGACATTTAATTTGATGTACCTTCGAAACGAAACGAAACCACGATACATATTTTGGCAGAAATTCACATAATAAATAATTTGCCGTGTGTCTCAAACGAAAAAGGTTTTGCACTAATGCTCCTAAAATCCCACAACAAACTTAGCACTGTTAAAAAAACGCTTCAACTCACTCAGCGTGCCAGCACTAAAAACTTAATTCTTTCCAAAACCCTAAACAGTTTATAGCCTTTAAAGAGTTGTTAGGAAACTGACTCTGGGCCCATAAAACACTGTGTTTATGCGAGGCAAACAATAGCAGATAAATAATGAAACTTATCGAACACGTTGGTTAACAAACATGGATGTTTGTTGCGGTTTGAAATGTGTTGGAGGTTGGCTGCCAATATTGGTGATGGCTGCACGAAGGATTGACGAAAGACCTTTAAGTATTCTGCGAATGTATGTAGTTAGCCGTAGTTTTAATATGTTACAACATCCACTAAGGAAGCGCCAAGCAAAGCTCTGTATACTTTTGAACTTATTGCATTGCTCTGGTTATAAATCGTTTTTCGTTAAAATTTCATTCTACAGTCTACTCGTGACCACGGTCAATGCAACTTGATCAAAACGTCGAGGTTAGTCGATACAGATAGATTGATACAGTCGGCTGCTGCGCTCCGGGTCGTGAGTTCGATTACCGCACGGAACAAATAATTGTATGATCTGCAGGTAGTTGTTCCGGGTCTGGGTGTATTGTGTGTGAAATTCATGCCTGCAAACGCACGCACGACACAGGAGAAATCCAAGTGTGGGGAAGGTTTAAAAAAGAAAAACACCACGTGGATAAAATTGTTTACCACTATTCAATTATAACAGTTCCAACAAAAGAAAATACATCCTTTCCTTATCACACTACTCTACCGTTTACCATAAAATCGACTCCAGAAAGTTCCTTCACCATTAAAAGTCACACGATAGCTTAACCCTCACTTGCATATCACCATCAAAACGCACAACGATTCCAGACTCGCAAATTGAAACCCATTGCCGAACAAATTAATGACATCGATCGCCTCGTCCTATTTATGGCAGAACACTATTTATCCACGTTTAAAGCTATTTAAGGCCATTTATCGGTATTTATGGCCACCTGACGTGGCTGGTCAGCTTTGGCCGTGTTTATAAGCCCGTTGTCCGTGGACAGCCAACAATGCGCGTATGGATTTATGCTGGCATTGAGTGTTTTTCTTGGTATGGCTAGTGAGTTGCACCACGTTTCATTTTTGAGGCAGTTAAGGATTGATTTGTATATAAGCGGTAGTTTAAGTTAAGGTTTGATATGCAATGTTGATCAGTGTTTTTTTTCGATTGCTTAGGGATTTCGTTGGTAAGTGTAAGAACATTGAACATTTATTTGCTAGAAACATGGTTTTAGAGATGTTAATCAAATGGTTTAGTGCAGCACGTCTCACCGTACAATCGGCATGCAAAAATCAAGTGTTATTATTTCTGTACCTAGTAATGAATTTAAACATATGCAACAAAATATAAATTGAATTTGAAGACACCATAGTCAGTAATATTATTTATTAAATTATATTGAATTAGTGCAGTATGAATATATATATGTAAGCGTGTAGACAACATTTACCACGAAACATACCTATGTCAAATAAAATTATAATATTGCTAAGAGTCAAGTTAGAATGTCATTTCACAAATATAACTGAAAATTACAATATAAAAAATGTCAAATTAAGATTATTATATCTTATTCCAGAATTCCGCAAAAGAGAACATCATTATCATTCGCTTTACAAAAGCCAAGTTTCCTTTCGGTAGGTCAATTGTAATGTTGTTGTATAAACATTAAAGTTCTATTGATGCTTGATCCGTTAGTCCGTGTGGTATCCAGATTAAGAATATAGCACCACTCTGTCTGCTCCCGTGGATATCGTGAAAGGTGACTAAGGGACAGTCCCTAACCAGAGGGGGGATGGGCAGTAGTGTCCCTTCTGTGAAATAGCATCATTCTGCACTCACTAATCGGCCTGCCAAGCGTGGGGATTATTGGAGAATTCCCTCCAAAATAATGACACAATTGAGGAATTCTATGGGACAGGCATTGGTTTAGCAGTGGACGTCCTTTGGCTGATACGATGATGATGATGCTTGATCAAGTTTAACGTTTAATCCTACATGTTGCTGCTATGATCCAACACAAAAATGAAATTTCAATTCAAAATTAAAATTCTCAGTTCAAAACCAAGTTTAACTGCAGCTACGCTAATCGTTGGCTAACATTCACATATCGATGTAACCTTTCGTCACAGAATTTTTGTTTTACGTCCGTCTCCCTTTGTGTAGGAATAAAGACGAGTACTGGGCGGGGGTTGTCACGGCCGGATTAGCACTGATTTAGTGCCCATTCGCACTGGACGGAGCTTTGACGGTCTATAGCTTTAGACCTTTTCGGTGTTTATAGCTCAGGTTGTAGATTGAATACGGTTTCGGGAATTGGTAGATTTGTTTGGTTGTTAAAAATATTTGGGTGATTGGACTTTTTTGGGAGATCCGTTTAATATTGATGGTTGTGAATTTCATTGCGTTGCGTATATAGTACTGAAAAGCAGTACTTGCTGAATTTTTCAATCTCTAGAAACTAGGCCTATCGTATACCCAGATTTATTTTTTAACACTCTATAAGAATGAAACTCACAATTATTTAAAAAGTGTGATCACATTTTCTTTGTTTATTATGTCCTAGTGCCATCGCTCACGTCAAGTAGGCTAAATTAAAAGTTGTGAGGATGTTGATAGAGGTGACTATTCCAGTCATTTTCTTATTAATTATAGCTTTCGGAGGAAACTTTGAGCAGCTATAGCTATGGCATTGATGGCAGGTCTTTTATTATAATAGGCCAGCTAGGTTGGTACCGCCCAAGTGGCAGATATTCGCCGTTAAAAGGGCAAATTTTTTTTTGAAACTTTGCCCCACGCTAGGATTTCTCCTGTGTCGTGGGTGGGTATACAAACACAAATTCCACACACAATACACCCAGACCCGGAACAACTACCTGCAGATCGTACAAATATTTGTTCCGTGCGGGAATCGAACCCACGGCCCGGTGCGCAGCAGCCGACTGTATCAGACACTGCACCAACCGTGCCGTCAAACTATTGTAGCTAGTGAAATTACTGGGCTCAAGAGACTCAATAACTGTAGGGAGGAATATAACCTCGAGGGAGGAGCACAGTGTGGTGCCATGCAGGACTAGTCCGGGGTAGCATTACAATCGCTATGGACAGGCATGAAGCTTATCACCAGGAGAATTATATGCTCGCCTTAAAAAATAAAGCTATGTACGCAATTTTGGTTACTACTACTAATAGGTGAAATAATTTATTTGTTTCATCATTATTGCAAAAAAAGGCTGGTTGTGGTTTTAAAACTCATTCCGTCTTATTACAAAACATGGTTTATCGATAGTCTCGGACTAAAAGTGTGGTTTAATCAAATTTCTTATTACAAAAAGTGGTTTAACTCTTAGTCTTGGACTATCTATGGTACTAAAGATAAACCTGATGGGGACCTAGTTTAACTCTAAAACCTTTGGTCTAAGTCACAAATATACGTCAAATTCATTGTTTTGAGGTTAGATTTGGTTTATTTTTGTGTGTTGTATTGTAATATTTCCTGAAATAGTTTAAATTTGCGTCGTCCTAAAGATAGTAATGTGCCGTAATTGCAATAATTGTAGGCAAGTACTAACTTTTTCTTCAGAATTCCAGTTTTCACTTCTTCGTTTTTTCTGTTGTTCTATTTTATTAATATTATTCCCTAACTTCTTATCAATAATAAGTACGAAGAAACGTCCAAATCTCAGAATAGTTTTACCTATGTTTAAAGATTTCCGCGCGATATAGACATTCCGTTCGCATTAGTGTTGTTTGAAAGTACATATTTCGGACATGAAATAAATGTCATAAAAGTATCCCTCAGAAAGAAAAATAAATGGCATTTATTGAAACAATAACAACCATTACTTTCTAATAGTTATCGTCATTAAATATATATGTTAAAATATCAATACCATTAGTATAAAAAAATTACAGAAATATTCAGCATTTGGGTAAACGGAACGATGTAACCGAATGCTATCTGATTGAATGAATGTTTCCAAGGAAATCCGTGTATAATCTGTGGAAATAATTTAAGCCAGAACTAAAGTCAGGTACTATCTAGTCCTGACTTAATTTGTTATTTGTAATACGGACGGGTTTAAACCACGGTACTAATGTTAGTTCCGTACTAAGTCCAGACTTCATAGTTCTGGTTTAAACCTGAGTCTAACAAGATTTTTGTAATAAGACTGATTTAGTTTTAGTTTTATTACATGTCTGAACACAAACATCTAAAAGTAAATACCTGTAGTAATCAAGAGTAACAAAGCAAATTTCATGAATTCGTATTATCAAAATAATACCTAAATATCTCCCCGCTGCGACTTTCAATTAATTTTAGAAATAATATGTATTCTACGACTTTCAAAAACAAAAGACGAAGAAATTTACCTTTTTATGGAAAATATTTAGCCTACTATCGGTAATTTTGTATGATAGTGGCCTACTCAAAGCCCAGCCTGCAGGACCCTACATGCAGTGTGTCAGTCATGCATACATTTATCGATATTTATCGGCTCTGCAAACATACACACTATACAATCCGGCAGAGATACTGCATGCAGGGCCCTACAAGCAGGGGTGCAATTCCTTAAGCTCAAACATCCATACATCCTTGAATACAGAATCGAAATAACGGTGTAAAACCAATTCGGTATTGGCTAAGACATGATGACTATTCAAGGACACGTTGCAGAAGGTAAGCCATGATTTGAGATTTTGAGAAATTGGGTTATCATTGTTATTTCAATTCTATATACACGGATGTATAGATGTTTGAGCTTAGAGAATTGCACCCCAGGGCTTGGAGTAGGCCGTTTAAGATGTATTTTTCATTATTACGAAAAGTCGTGACATAAAATACATATATATTGTATATTGAAAAAGTTAACTTATGTTCTTCCGATCGTAACCACGGCATAGTCTCATCGCTTTAGTTTAATTTGGCGCCATATCGTGACATGGTATTTATTACACATTGAGCACATATTCTGTTCGGCTTTCAAAACCTAATTACACCTTCACAAACCAACACCGCATTGGATCTATACCAACGGACAACGAGATAACCCCTCGTAAGCATATTGAAATATTGTGTCGTAAAAGTCGCGTCCCCACCGGCTCGTTCGGGTTAACCGACCGACGCGAGATTGACGCTTTTGACGTATGACTTCATTTGTCTGACTTCGATAAAGTTATGCCAACTCAATTTTGCACCATTATAATCTTTGTAAGCTCCTAAATGCGTAGCAGTAAGGTTCAGTTTTAAATGAATTTAAGTTTGAAGATTTTGCAAGTTTTTGCAAGAGGATGTTTTCGAGAGCAGCTTTTTCGACCGCAGCGTTATGAGATCTCCCTTAGTGTTTGAAAACAAAGATGTTTTCTGATGGGTGCATGTGATTTAGTGATTTGCGTTTCGTTCGCTGTAGATTCTCAGGTGGAGTGCGAAACAAAGGGTTTAAGTGTAATATTTAAGCAATAGCTGTGTTGTCCGTGGTGTGTTAATTTGGAATAGCTTTTTGCCAATGTTGATGAATTTGCACGGAGATATTTCTGCAAGCAATGTTGTGGGAGAGTTTTGATTTGTTTATTTTTTATCTGAATATTCGCAACTACAGATTTTATCGAATACATCAATACATATAGGATTGATACGATATGACGTATAGATATAGCTAGTAGATGCTGATGGCCGTTGGGGCAGAAAGGTTCTCGAGTGGAGACCACGCACCGGAAAATGACGGCACGGTTGGTGCAGTGGCTGATAGAGCCGGCTTCTGCGCTCCGGGTCGCGGGTTCGATTCCCGGACGGAACAAATTTTGTATGATCTGCAGATAGTTGTTCCGGGTCTAGGTGTATTGCGTGTGGAATTTCTGTCTGTAAACGCAGCCACGACACAGGAGAAATACTAGAGTGGGGCAACGTTAAAAAAAAATGCAGCGTGGGACGACCTCCACCGAGATCCGACGAACTGGTGAAGGTCACTGGAAGTTGTTGTATGCAGGTGGCATGTAACCGCTGTGGAAATCTTTGGAAAATACCTTTATCCAACAGTGGTCGCCCTTTGGCTGATATGATGATGATGAGAAAGTAATTAAAACAAGTAGTTATGCCATAGACGGTAAAGCAAAATTTGCATTATTGCCTTCTAGTGTAACCCATTTTGGGGTTGTAACCACATTTAAGTGATTAATTATGCATTTATTAAAAGTTTTCTCGTATACGACACCAGGTTTTCATCTACATCAAATCAAAACCCTACCCCTTCTATAATAATGTTGTTTTTTCATTGTGCATTTGCAGATACGTTAAAATCTTTTTCAATTGTGTTCGATGGGCAATAAAAGGCAAAGTTAGTATTTTTCTGTTGGATTTATACTGACATGGCATGCGATTGCATTTTTGTTCGTCCATTGTTTGGGAACAAGTGTACTTTAGTGTGGTTTCAGGTCTTCAATTAGGTAACTTATTGTTTCCTTGAAGTATTAAGACATCATTTATTTGTTTTATTTCATGGAAGACTTACAGGCTAAACAAACAGTTCTAGTGATATACTAGCTGGGACCCAAGGTTTCTCCCGCATTTAATTTAAAAGAAATTTAGAGTACTTCGGCATAGACACTTGACATAGAATATATATATTGGATTTCAAGGGGTTTTATGGCGCGGAACCCTACTTTAAAAAATTAAAGTAGGATAAGTTATTCCTTCTAACATCAGCAAACTGCCAGTGAAAGTCCCGTCAAAATCGGTCCAGCCGTTTCGGAGATTACTCGGAACAAAAAGACAGATAGACAGACAGACAGACAAAAACATTAAAAATTGTTTTTTTGTTATATGTACCTTTCATATGCATTTAGTAAAAAGCTGCTATTTTGACATTACACGTGTGGTGTCCGGATTAAGAATATAGCACCACTTCATCTCCTCCCATGGAGGTCGTAAAAGGCGACTAAGGGACTCTAAACAAGAGGAATGGGCAGCAGCATCCGTTCAGTGAAACGGTAGTCATACTGCGCTCACCAACCCGCCTGCCAAGCGTGGCGAGTACTGGCAAATTCCCCCCAGTATGATGACATAGTTGTGGAAATCTATGGGGGAGGCCTTTGTTCAGTAGTGGACGTTGTATGACCGATATGATGAATATCGATACATACCTATCGGTCATCCCTTTCACAGGGAGGAACAGACACAGGCAATACTTAATTCAAATTTGACGGCACGGTTGGTGCAGTGGCTGACATAGTCGGCTGCTGCGCTCCGGGGCACGGGCTCGATTCCCGCACGGAACAAACATTTGTATGATCTGCAAGTAATTGTTCCGGGTTTGCGTGTATTGTATGTGGAATTTATGTCTGTAAACGCACCCACGACACAGGAGAATTTGATATTTCTCCTGTGTCGTGTGGGGCAACGTTATGTAAAAAAAAAAAAATGGTTTATTTTTTACATGCATTCCTTTAACCCCATGAATCTATGGTTTCCACTGTGATTTCAATATTAGACATCTTCGTCTTCCATGGCTGCGTGTCTGGCATCACTATATCGCATGCCAAGTAGTTCTCGCCGGCGGCCATCACGGGAAGCTCTCGTAAATTTTAGCATGTTCCTTATCGAGACTGATGACCCGCTGCGCGCTCCAGGTTAGGAAGAAATATCCTGGAAAAGTTGCAAAATACAGGATCTATAAATAAACTAGTGTTTACATACTTCCACTGTTTAGTATAGTGCAAGTTCTGTATATTTTTTCTTGAGATTCATTCATATCGGCCATTTATACGTCCACTGCTGAACAAAGGCCTCCCCCATAGATTTTCACAACTGTGTCATCATTTTGGGGGGTATTTGCCAACACTCACCACGCTTGGCAGGCGTTTCACAGAAGGGACGCTGCTGGCTATCCCTCTGGTTTAGATTCCCTTAGTCGCCTTTTACGACATCCACGGGAGGAGATGGAGTGGTGCTATATTCTTAATCCGGACACCACGCGGATTTTTTTTCTTAAGAATAAGTATGAAGAATAAACCGGACAAGTGCGAGTTAATTTCGCGTGGAGCGAGTTCCGTACGATGTATACCTGTTATATGCCATTTTATTTTTAATCTGAACCAAATGTGCTTGCGGTAACTCAAAAAAAAACGCACCCATGACACAGGAGAAATCCTAGTGCCGAGCAAAGATTTTTTAAATTGAAAACGGTAAAGAATCGCATGAAGCCAATCGCTTAGCTTCTAGGTCACTCGTACCGTAAGTCATGGGGCCACTGCGCTATGGGTTTTGGAACCCCGTACGGATAAAATAATGTGTGTAAGGTCTGTAAATAGTCGTTTTGAGAGTGCGTGTGACATTTATTTGTAAATTGGACGATACAGATAAATCTATGAGGTATACTTTTTTTTATCCTATGTTCAATACATGCTGTGTGTGCATCTGTCCGTGTAGAGTCCGAATCAAGAATATAACACCACTCCATTTCCTCCCGTGGATGACTTAAAAGGCGACTAAAGGAGTCTATGGCAGAGGAAAAGGCATCAGCGTCCCAGTATCCATCCGCATAATTCTGTGGAAAATGCACCATGCGACGCTCACCAACCCGCCTGCCAAGCGTGGTGAGTACTGGCAAGTTCTCCTCAACATGATGACACAATTTTGGAAATCTATGGGGGGAGGCCTTTGTCCAGCAAGTGACTTACTTTGGCTGATATGGTGATGATGATGATAATACATGCAAATAATAATGAAACACTTAGTCTTAAGTCTAAATTTGTTGCTTCGTGGGAATCGAAACTCGTAAACCCACAAGCTTACCATTCACCAAGCCAGACTGAAAGAAGACAAGGCTTTCTTTAAGCAGAAATGCAGGTATTGTTGTGTCCCATACTTGCGATTATATTATGGAAACAAATCTTGGAAGTCTGTCTTAACCTACTTCTAATTGTCATATCGATTTGAAACTTTGCAAGTCTATGTAATCCTGATATCAATACTATAATCTGTTACCATTAAACTGATCTGATGATGGAGCCAGGAGATAGATAGTGGAACTCTTCAATGCCTACCAGTAAACCTCTCGAAATTGCGCTCATTTGCTTTGTTTTAATGTCCCATACATTAAACTGATGGCCGTTGGGGCACAAAGGTTCCCGAGTGGAGATCGCGCACCGGAAAGTGCAGCGTGGGATGACCTCCAACGAGATGGACAGACGACCTGGTGAAGGTCGCTGGGGGTCGTTGGATGAGAGCGGCATGTGACCTTTCGTTGTGGAAATCTAAGGGGGAGGCCTTTGTTCAGCAGTGGACGTCCTGTGGCTGATATGATGATATATGATGACATTACACTTCATGACGAGGATCTGGTGATGGGGCCGGGAGAGCGGAACAAAGCGTGTTTTTAAACTGTTATAATTTATTCTATTCATTGGCTAATCACCGTGAAATTCACAAACTAAATTTAATAACCAGTATGATTAACATTCAAATTTGATGAAACGATAAAGAATTTATTAATACACATCTCTCTCACCCCAAAACACTGTGTAACAATGAAACAAACAGATATTTTGCTTAAATGCGGCTTATTTAATCTCTCATATTATTAGGGTATGTTACCAGTGTAACTTAACCTACACTGACCCGCTTTTTATATAGAATGGAAGATCTTATAATGCTGGACTACGTCCAGATTAGCTTGACCCACCCTGCCCCTCGGGTTTTGATGTAAAAAGGAACTAAAAAGGGACTATACGCGAAAGATCACAGTTCACGGTATTTCGGATATGTGTTACCCTAGCGTATGATTGCTTACTAATAATACAATGAATAAAATCTTTTTGTAGGCGCCCGCGCACTATTTTCGTCTATTTGATTTGCGCAGAAACACTTTAATAAAGAATTTGATGCAGGATTTATTTCATACCCCCTAGTAAAACCTTTGAGCACCAGCCGTTTTTTAATGTTTAGCTTTTTGCATGGCATTAAATAAATTTAAGCATAATTTTAACTTTGACATCAAAGACTCACCTCGGTCTGTCCGTCCAGTTAAGTTTGGTACGGCGGGAATTTACTTACCACCCCAATATATAAATGTACTTCATGTTATATATAATTGTTTTTAAGGTTTACGCAGAATTACTATTTACAGTCTATACAGTCTACAGTATCTACTACTTACAGTAGAATCCGTGTGGTGTCCGGATTAAGAATACAGCACTGCTCCATCTCCTCCCGTTGGATATCGTAAAAGCCGACTAAGGGACTCTTAATCTGAGGGACGGGCAGCAGCGTCCCTTCTGAGGAACAGTACATATGCTGCGCTCATCAACCCGCCTGTCAAGCGTGATGAGTATTGGCAAATACCCCCCAAAATTACGACACAATTGTGGAAATCTTTGGGGGAGGCCTTTGTTCAGCAGTGGACGTATAAATGGCTGATATGACTATCTATAGTCTAGCCTCAAATAACCAAAATTGCATAGAATACTGCCGTCAATAGAGCTTTGCTAACTGAAAATCGTATTTCCGTGAGCCTTGATTTATATTTAATTCTTCACAAAAACTGTCTAAATGTTATTAACACCACATTTATAGGTGATCCGATAGAGGACCAAACCACCGATATAGCCCAATGGACTAGCGAGCAGAAGTCGCAATGGGCTGGCCATATTAGCTGTCGCGCCGACGCCACTGGGGCAAACATGTTCTTGTGTGGAGACCGCGGCTCGACTAACGTTATGTAGGACGTCGTCAGGCTCGATGGAGTGACGATCTTCACATGGTGGCAGGCACGTAATAGATGAGAATAGCTGAGGATCATGGCCAGTTGCGTGACATTCGAGAGGCTTATGTCTAGTTTTGGACTGCTATGTGCTGTCGAATTTTTATGACCAGTGAGTGGCAGTGACTTAGCGGTAAGCGCAGTGATTAAGCGATTGGCTGTCTGCGCTATGAGTCGAACATTTGATACCCAAACTGGTAGACTGGTAGTAGCTTTATTCATCATAATTTCGGTCTTGTAACGTCCACTGCTGGACATAGGCCTCCCACAAAGATCACCCCAATGACCAGTATGGGTGTATGCTGTGTGCTCATTGGAGAGTTTTGCTATAATCGCTACCCATGTCAGCTGGGTTGGCGATCACAGTTGGGTTACTTTACTTTACCCATCCTCCGGTTGATCCCATAGTCGCCTTCAACCCACGGGATGAGATGGGGTGGTGCTATTCTTAGCCGGCAGCACACCGAAAAGTTGTTCTAGTATCGGGTATTTGTGCATGTGAGGTTCATGTCTACAATCGATACTCGCGTTAAAGGAGATGCCCTAGTATGAGGCGATGTTACTTAGAAATAAGGTGAAAATTTACACCACGTGCATTCGGCCCATCATGACCAATGTCAGCACAGAGTTCGCACACTCTGAACCCACTCCACTCTGTAGATTCCAAATCCTCCAAAACCGTTTAATGCGTAAGGCCACCGGAGTGCCTTAGTACATGCGCTACGATCAACTCCAGTTCGATCTTAACTTGCCGACCATCAGGCAATTTATGAAACAAGCGTCTAAACGCTATCTCGATTCTGCCCTGTCCCACTCAAATCCCCTTGTAGTATCAGCCGCTGATTACCAAGACTTCCGTATTAGTAGAGTACGCAGGCCCTGACACGTTCTGGTCGACCCAGACGATAAAATTACCGTAGATCACATAAAGAGACTCGCGTTGTCTTTTACTTTATTTACTTAACTGTTTACCGCCCTCGCCGCCGAGAATGCCCGCCTCACCGACGACGTCGCGGAGGCCTATCACCGGGTCACCAACCCGTTCAAGTTTTTAATTCTCACCTCTCTTCTCTCGTCTTCGTCTCTTGCTCGTACCAGCCCGTACCGAGCCTGTAGTTTTAAATGTTAAAAATAAATGTCTTAATACATTTTAAATAATGCCGATCCAGCTGTCCCCGAAACAATAGCTTGCTATCCCCAGAAACGCCCTAAGCCGTGGTCTGAGTCCCGCAGGGGGTGCCCTTAGCGCAAGTTGCTCAGCATATAATATTAATTTTAAGCCTGGCAGGAGGCCTCTTTTGGTTTCACCAGAAACAACTGATTAGGCAACCACATTTCTCTGAAATGTCTGCGAGAAGCCCAAAATAAGAAAAACCAAAAAATACGATGCTACGTTAAAAAAACTATCAGATAATGTTTTGGTTGGGAATTTATTTTATATTAACGATTTCAATGTTTATATCTGCAACTCTACTATGAAAAAAATACCTAAATCAATTAAAGCACTCCCTGCTCAAGTTTTCAAAACTTAATTCCTATCGCGCTACTCAAAGCTCTATCTCTACACACTCTACCATGTCCTAATACGTTCCCAACGATTGCGTCTGTCGGCTCGCGTTATGTCTCATGAGGTATTAATTTTACATTCATGACGTCACGCCAACACTAGATACTGTAATCCTCTTCCCATGGCCAGTGAGTACCGACAGCAGAAAAATCTAGAGCAAATATATATAAATATATATATATGCCGAGTGTGCTGAGTATTGGCAACTACCCCCCAGAATGATGACATAGTTGTGAAAATCTATGGGGGAGGCCTTTGTTCAGCAGTGGACGTATAAATGTCCGATATGATGATATATATATTTCACTAATACTCCTTCGTTCCTGCTTCAAACCAGGTTTCCTCGTGTTCAAAGTTTATCGGAATCTTATTTAGAATGGAAATCTATTTTTTGGACCTTGAGGTTTCTTTTTGCTTATTACACCTGTGAACCCGGTGCAATAAATATCTTTAAAAAAATAACTACATCATATCAGCCAAAGAACGTCCACTGCTGAACAAAGATCTCCCCCATAGCTATTCACTACGACAGTTACATGCCGCCCTCATCTAACAACTCCTAGCGACTTTAACCAGGTCCTCTGTCCACCTCGTTGGAGTACGTTGCGTTTTTCGGTGCGCGGTCTCCACTCGAGAACTTATTTGCCCCGATGCCAACAATTATACGAGCAAATAATAACTACAAAAAAGAAAACTACAAATTAAGCTATTCTAACTTTTTTTTATAAAGTCTCCATGTCAATGAAGTCGTTAAGTCGAAAAGCGCAGTGGATTACACTAGCATATATTATTGTGCAGTAGAAATCTTGGTTTGAAGCTTTATTTATTGTAAAGAAATGAAAAGCTGACCTTGCAAAGAGTACTGTCTCTATCAATGATTTTCGATTTTTCAATATAAGTTTACTAATTAATCTTTTGCTGTCGCTACTCCTGACAGTTGCAATCGCCCTTATCTGTGCACCTTTACATAAACAACACTATTCGTCGTATTGTTGCAAAACGGATACTTAAAGCGCATCCCTATTGTGCCGTGGCTTGAGTGACAGCTAAACACAAGGGTATTGTGCTCGAGATCCAACGACCACGTTCGCACACAAATTAAATGGTGAATTATTGAGGAAATGTAGATATATTGGTACGCAACCTACTGTTTGGAGTACGAAAATGTGACAGCTGCTTTTGTTAACAACGCCCTGCTGTATTAGATCTCCTGTGTCGCTGGTATGTTTTCGGATAGAATCATCATCTGCTAAAACACCACACGAATTCTGGACACCAGAATTCGTGTGGTGTCTGAAAATTCGTGTGGTTTCCGGATTAATAAAATGGCACTATTCCTCCGCTCGTGGGTGGCGTAAAAAGTGGAAGGAACTCTATACCAGAGGAATGGGCAGCAGGAACTTTTGTGGAACAGCAGACATTCTGCGCCAATCAACCTACCAACCGTTGTGAGTACAAGAAATTCCCCCAAAATGACAACATATGGCAAGTCATTTCTGGGGTAGGTCTTTGTGAGGCAGTAATGGACGCCTTTTGTCTGATATGATCGTGATATCCAGGCCCAGATCAACTGTCTGTAAGTCAAACAAATGTTTATTAATTATAATAAAACAATTTTAAACGGATTAAATCGCGTGTATTATTGATTTTGTTTTTCCTGACGTTTCGAACACTTTGCAGGGTTCGTGGTCGCAGGATGACTAAGGTGACAAGCGTCGTTACAGATTCAAAAGGTTATTTTATCTACCGTACAAATATGTATTAAAAATATTTATTCGTAATATTCATGCCATTCAATATGCCGTGTGGTGCCGGCTCAGAATGCCACCACCCCATCTCCTCCCATGGGTGTCGTAAAAGTCGACTAAGGGATTAGCCGGAGGATGGGCAGCAGCGTCCTTCGAGTACATTAACAACTTAACTGCGATCGCCAACCCGTCTGCCAAGCGTGGCGATTATGGCAAAACTCCCCAATGAGCCCACAACACATCCATATCGGTCGTTTTGGACATCTTTGGGGGAGGCCTGTGTCCAGCAGTGGACTTCCTTCGGCCGAAATGATGAATATTCAATAAACACAAAGCGAAACATAAAGCCAATCCAATGCATGACCAAAGATAATGTTCATATCGGCCAGATTGCTGTCAAATAAAGAATTTCTTTCTTTTTTCTTTTCTTTATTTGAGATGAGGTACTCTGTTTGATGTACGCTTCCTCCTAGTTCATGCTACTTGCGTCCAATGCAACTTGCAACTTTAACTAGGTCAATCCATTCGGTCGAGAGTTGTAGATGTGCAGAGATGGTGGCAGCACGATGTGGTCACTTACTGCTGTGATCACCATGAGTCAATCACTGTCTGCGTCGCGGAGACTCTTACCGAGACATGCAGTGGCTACGCAAAGGACACTGGTGGGCTCTATAAGAGATACAAAGTGAAATCATACCCGTCCCTATGTGTTGAAGACGGTTATCGTGTGTTTAGTATGAGCTTTTAGTGTGTAGCAGTTACATACATTTGCCTCGGACTGGGCCGAAGAGTTGGAGGTTTTGGAAGTGGGTAGCTGGGCCGGTCGAGCCATTGGCCGCCTGAAGAGTCCCAAACCGGTTCTGGATAGCATTCCAGGCCACGCGGGGCTGTATGCACTGCAGTCTGTCGGGGACCGCTTGAGGCGACTGTTTACCAGTTGCTGAAAGTCAGTATGGCTTCCGGCAGCGACGCTCCACGATCGACGCGATTCTATGCGTCCGTTTGTATTCGGAACAGGCAGTGTCCCGGTGGGGTGGGGTGGCGTTGGCTGTCAGTCTAGATATCATCAATGCTTTCAACTCCATTCCGTGGGGCGCAATTAGGGGGGCAGTAGTCCATCATCAATGCCCCCTACCTGTAGGGGATTATAGGAACCTATCTGCGTGATAGGCACATTCACTACGTGGGCCGGGACGGTAGCTTAAAGCGGAGTGAAATTACGTGCGGGTTTCCGCAGGGGTCGGTTCTTAGCCCCATTTTACGAAACTTACCTACCTACGACGCGGTCCTGTGTGTCGTTCTCTCCGCTGACATCAGCTGATGACAATCTTGTGTTGACCAGCGGGGAGTCCTTCGAGGGAATCATCTGGCTTGCCGAGCAAGCGGTGGCAATTGTCGTGGCAAAAATCCACGCTCTAGCTTCTCGTACTTAGCCGTATCCATGAAGAATTGTTGTACTCTGTTCTAATTATGACATAAAACATGGTAAATAAAGTAAAATGATAATGAGCATACTTGAAAGATCAAGATGATAGGACACTTGACGCGATACGATAGTTTATAGGTTTCTGAAGAACATAATTTAAGGAAAGACTGACCTGGATCACGTGAAGGAAAGATAATGTTTTACCTTACGAAGGGGTCAAAAGACGGGTGGAGAATAGTGAAGGGTGGAGATGATTGCACTGACAAACGGTGAAAACATAAATAAATACATATATTGACAATGAGCATACAGGGCTCACGTTGATCAAACCACAGCCATGAAAGCCCTCAAATATAAAGGAAGACAACAATGTTCTATTTCAAGCATCAAAACAATATCAACCCAACAATTACACTCAACAATATCAAAATCGATAGTACAAACAAAACAGCATACAGACAGACATGAATACTAAACACACCATTGAACAAGTACACGCTAGAACATGAAGTTTTACTGACAATGCCACCTATATTCATAACAAACAATGAAATGAGAATTGAGACGTCCATGGACAAAGTCACTCATTAATTTTCAAAGTCTGTAACGAGGATGGCGACGCTAATTCGGGTAGCTGGACGAACAAAGCGACAAGATTCCGAAGGTTATAGTAAGATAGAAACAGTAGTTTCAGTTGAGCGAGTTCGTCATATACATTGAACGAATGTATTTATTGTGAAAGTCTTTTTATAATACTACGTGGCGACGAGATTTAGATTCAGAGAAGCCATTCGCTGGTGGTAAGCCTTCTTTTTTTTATTATTGGACCCAGTGCAAATCCTTGTTGAACTTGCTCCATCCCGGGGAAGGACGAAGGGGTATGCGGCTCCTCCTAACTAAAACCACTGAAGCGGTCATCTTCGGTACCGAAGGGGGTTCCAGGGAACCCTCCAGGTCCTCGTAAGATCACACTAGAGCCGCCCATTGGTGCTACGCCTTTAAGCACATGTAAAGCGGTCACTCCCTCTAGCGGAGGGAAGGCGACTGTAAAAAGGTCGCTCTCCAGGCACTTCTCTGGGAGAATTGTGAAGGATTCCTCCAAGGCTCGCCGTGCGCTGTTGACACCGCATGATGATTGATAGCGCATGACCACGTGCGCGCCGCTATCTTCCCGGTGGAAGTCATTGGCCTAGTGGTAAAGCGTCATGCCTGTTCATAACAATAAGAATGCTACCCAGGATAGTCCTGCTAGGCATCACACTTCGTACGTCACCTCGAGACGTGAAGTTATTTAGTCTTTTATGCCCAGTAATTTCACTAGCTACAGTGGCCTTCTAACCTGAGCACAGTAAGGTCTAAAACTTAAACACTACTGCTTAGCGGCGAATATCTCGCAATATTCAATACGGCTCAGCTAGCTATTGCGAGGCTGAAGGGGGTTCCAAAAGTGGTAGATGCATTTTTTGTAGAAAATATTTAGTAGTGCTCGAATTTTGGCTAGGGGTACTGCTGACGGGAAGACAGCGGTGCGCATGTGGTAACGTACCGCTGTGTGCGCAGCACAGCGCATAGTGAGGCCTCGGGGGAATCTTTTACAATCCCCTCGAGAGATGCCTGGGGGGGTGGCCTCTTTACAGTCGCCTTCCCTCCACTAGAGGGGATGACCACTTTACAGTCATCCTCTCCGAGATGTGCCGAAAGGCGTGGCACTAACGGGTGGCTCTAGATGGAGATCTTTCGAGTTCCTGGAGCCTCCCTTCGGTGCCGACGATGATCACTCCGGTGGTTTTAGCCGGTAGGAGCCCGGCATGCCCCTTCACCCTTTCCCGGGGCGAAGGAAGTACATGAGGTATTTCCACCGGATCAATAAAAAAAAAAGAAAAAAAAAGGGGTACTGCTGAAACTTTAAGCTTCAATTTGGTTTTCTTGAGGATGATTGAGGTCCTGGTGGTCGTTAGCTGGCGATAGTTTAAAAATATCATTGTTTGATTATTCACACACCATTATCTTTGAAAAGATATGGGGTATACATGATTTAAAGTATTTTAAAAGGATCTAGTAAACAATTGTGGCTGTAACTGTTTTCGTTTCGTTCCGTTTTATTGAATGAAAACTACTTTTAACTGTTTTTTGAAACTTTGAATCAAGCACGTGATTAGTTTTAAAACATTGGCTACTCATGCTTAACCACTGGTCCACAAAACACCTTGCTGTTGTTACGTTAGTTGAATTTCAAATTAGCTTCATAATATTAACATTTCCCACCGGCCCATACAATACGCAATAATGATCCTTATCATTTAATTATTTATGTACGAAGTATATTCACTGATTCTATAATACGGTAGCGAAGTGGTAATGTACACACCCATATTAATCATTCTCTAACGAAGATATTCGTAGTCCATCAGTAGATTTTTGCCATGTGATGCAGGCTACGAATAGCACCAACTCATCTCATCCCGTGGGTGTTGTAAAAGGAGACTATGGGATTAGCCGAAGGATGGGCAACAGCGTCGAATACATTAACAACTCAACTGCGATCGCCAAGCCGCCAAGTGTTGTGTACCCGGGCTGGTACGTTGCAGCGATCTTTCAAGGAGGCTTGTGACCAGTAGTGGACTTTATTCGGCTGAAAAGATGAAGTGAACTAAGATAAATAATAATATCGTCTAACATTATCATTATCGAAAGTGGCTATTGATCCAGATGATCGTTTCTTCATGCTCGTCTCTGTGACAAAACAAGTTGAGCGAATATTCATCATCATCATCATCATCACATTGGCCAAAGGAGTCCACTGATGAGTAAGAAATCCTAGTGTGGGGTAACTTAAAAAAATAAATATATATATATATATTTCCAAAATTGTGTCGTCACTTTGGGGAAATTTGTTAGTATTCACCACTTAGCAGGCGGTTTGGTAATTGCAGTATTGGTACTTTTCTACAAAAGGGACACTGCTGCCGCTCCCTCTGGTTTGGATTACCTTAGTCACCTTTTACTTCATCCACGGGAGGAGATAGAGAGGTGAGAGAATCTTAGCCCTGACAAATACATTCTATAGCAAAATAAAACAGCGCTGACCTACTGTTTCCACTCAACAGTGTCAAGTGATTGTAATGACAAAAGATAGCCAAGCTGAGTCGCGTTATACGCTCACACAAGCATTGTCATTCAGATGTTATCGACACACCAGATGCTAATGTTGCACGTACAACGCCGTGAAAGCCTTTTCTTGGTTCAATCAACCACCGCTGACCGCAATTGTTCGCTGAGGTCCGATGAAAATGGATTTTGTGAGTCATACGCTGAGGGTCGATGTTGTGGTACGGAATTGCTAATTACTGTTTGGTCTTCAATTGTTAGGTATGTTAGTTTTTTGGTAATGTGGTTTGCACATAACGCGTATTGACGGCACGGTTGGTGCAGTGGCTGATACAGTCGGCTGCTGCGCACCGGGTCGTGGGTCCGATTCCCGCAAGGAACAAATATTTGTATGATCTGCAGATAGTTGTTCCAGGTCAGGGTGTATTGTATGTGGAATTCATGTCTGTAAACGCATCCACGACACAGGAGAAATCCTAGTGTGGGGCAACGGTAAGAAAAAAAACAAAAATTGCTATTGAACGAACGTCATTCTGATGCAGATAATTATGCTGGACGTATAAATAGCAATAATGTTATGATATTTGGGAAAACTATCAGTAGGCGGCAATATGCTGAATTGAATTTGAGATGAGTCAAAAGTAATCATCGCCTCGGTGCCAACCTCGGCGCAGAGCAACCCTTTGCTGTCGGGGGCCTTTAGAGCAGCTTGAGAAATGGACTATAACATGTGATAATCGCGTACTGCTGAGAATACCACGAAGTGTGGAATGTCGTCATCCAGGGAGGATGGCTCCCCCCGAGACGAGCTGCAGCGAGGCACTGGTATTTCAAAGGAGATCCCGGTACCAGTATGTGCTAGAGACGGTCACCGTGTTTTAGCTGGCGAAGGAAAAAGGATAGTATGAGTATAGTATGCCGATTTGAAATAGTACTTTAAAATATTTGATTTTAAACCTCAGATCTCATGTTAAACTCCACGTTCACTCGCACTTTCACAGACCATTAAACAATCCCTATGACCATAGCAATGAACAGTATTATATTGCCAAGCATAGTGAACTTATAGTAGAATAAGGTTGACAGGCAGACTTCAGTTTGCTCGCATGGTTTTTACTTCGCCAATAAGTAGAGCGGAGAATCAGTAAACCGGAGGGTGGGCAGCAGCGTCCTCGGAGTCCATTAACAACTCAACTGCGATCGCCAACTCGCCAGCCAAGCGTGGCGATTATGGCAAAACCCTCCAATAAGCACACAATACGCCCAGACCGGTCGTTGTGGCGATCTCTGGGGGAGGCTTGTGTCCAGCAGTGTGCTTTATTTGGCTTAAACGAAGTAGAGAGGCTTTCCTCGTTCATCGTGCAGATCTGATATTGGTTGGATGTTCTACCCATTCGCACGAAAAGTTGTGTCTCCATTTCAAATGTACCGCTAAGGACTGGATTCCTTGCCGGAGTCTATGTTTTCGGATATTTCGAAGTCTCCAAGGTTCAAGTAAATGGGCTCCTTCTAGGCTAGCGTACTTCATCGTCGACTGCATTTTATCTTTATATCAGATAGTGAAACGGAAGTCTATGGTTAAGTTTATTGCCCGTTCTTCTCCATAGGAAATCTACATCTTGGAATGCGGCAATAGGACGACACGGTTGGTGGAGTGGTTGATACAGTCGACTGCTGCACTCCGGGTCGCGGGTTCGATTCCCGCACGGATCAAAATTTAGTACGATCTGCATGTCTGGGTGTATTGTGTGTGAAATGTATGTCTGTAAACGCACCCACGACACAGGAGAAATCATAGTGCGGGGCAACGTTTTTTTAAAACCAAAAACGAAAGGCTTGATTATTGATAAGTGTCTGTAAATGGTTTTAATGAATAAAAATCTTTCTATCTCATCCGTATGGTATTCGATTCAAACAATACAGGAGTTCTTATTCTTTCTTTCTTTCTTTTGGTATGGCCAACTTAGTGTCAGATTTGTTCAAGCAACCAAAGGTCTCCAACTTGGCTTAAAGACTGCCGTCAAATTACAACAACTGGGTCCGACGATTTCACCTTCGAAGCACGAATTCCTATTTCACAATACGCAGATAATAAGTACATATGCTCGTATTGTACTCTTAAAATAATCTGTACCTTGCATTCGAGCTACTTGCTCATTACTACCTTAATTAACTAAAAAGAATACAAATCCAAAGACATTACCGCTTAATACGTTCGCATTATTTTTGAAAAGTAACCTCAAATTACTGACCGACGTGGAACGTAGGGTTTTAAAAAAGTCGTTACTGACACAAAAGGCTGGCAACAATAAGTGTCAAACTTCTGTTTCGGTAGTGAGTACTAATCTCAACGGTAGAGCGGCGAGGTACTCTACATTGCGTAGACGTAAAAGAGTCGCATTTGTCATAGGCTTTGTTTCTAGAGTACATGTACGTGACGGGTGCGTACGACGTATTTAAGCAAACATGTTGTTTGGTAATTTTTCGAATTTGGAAGTGTTTTTCAATCTTCGGAGAACTATTTATGAATATCATGTAGAGTTGGTATAATTGCTTCAGGGTGCTGTAGAGCCCATTAATGACGTTGTATACCATTTCTAAGGTTCTCAGTTCAACTTTAATGACGTCGGGAGATGTTAGATGACACATAAAAGAATTAATTCGGGCTACCATTTTATTTGAAACAACAACAATTTCTTCAATCAACATAATTATTTGAAGTTTATTTATCTTTTTTTTAATTATTTAAAATAGATTGTTTTAAAACTGCGATTGAAATTACATATTTTTCCAAGAACCAAGTAAACAGCTGGCTCAGGGGCAAGGCTTATTGGCTTTCTGGGCTACACATCGCGGATTCGATCCTCGCACGGAACAAAAATTTGTATGATCTGCAGATAATTGTTCCGGATCTGGGTGTATTGTGTGTGGAATTTCTGTCTGTAAATGCACCCACGACACAGGACAAAACCTAGAGCAGGCCAATATAAAAAAATATTAAAACCTAGTCCTAGTAGTAGGAAGCCCTCTCCTGTACCTTCAAAAACGTTGTTGTACACATAAGCGACTCTTCTGAAGTTGCGGATGTTGATGGACGGTGGTTGTTGCTGACAATCGGGTAACCCGTATGTTCATTTGACTGACTCTACTGAGTGTAGTACTTATGGACGCCATCTCGGGGACGGTGGAAGGGCGAGCTGGTCATTTGTCGGCTTCAACCCCACAGTGTCTTTCTTTAGTAGATCTGAACGAGCACCAGGAGCTCCAGTGGAATGCGTTGCACACTCGTTTGACCTAATCTATACAAATAAATAAAATTGAAGTGTCTGTTTGTGATGTCAAAATACCCAGCTAGTGTAATAAACAAAAACGCAACAAGTGCGAGTTGAACTCGCGTAAAGAGGTTTCCGTACGATGAATATGTTATCTTTAGGTACGAGGGGTGACGGATGCCTGGCCTAGTTAAGACGAACTAATACTACCAATAGTTTATGCCAGGAATAAACTTAACATTGTGGTTGAAAAACATGTTCTCACATACAATCCAACTGCTAATGTGAATTGGGGGGGAGGGTGGTCATGTTTCATAAATTTTCTTAAATAACTTCAAAACTATTTATTTTTAAACCCTCACAACAGCCCTTCCATTTCATATGATACTCGGTACAGTTTCCAAAACAATATTCTCAAAGTTTTCTGACTTACCCCCAAAAGTGACCCCCATATTCAAAATTCATTTACGTAACACTTACGTGTACGTACACGTACGTGTTTGGTCGCAGAAATTCATATATGTACCAAATTTCCACTTAATCGGTCCAGTAGATACTGAGAAAATTGGCTGTGACAGACGGACAGACAGACAAGCGAGTGACCCTATAAGGGTTCTGCCGTTTTTTCATTCGGATGTTCGAAACCCTCAAAACTACTCGAATACCAGAAAAATCGATAATTCCCTCGCGGCACCAGCGATAATCGATTTCCAAAAACATAAGGGGCGTATCACACAAAAATCGTTGGAGCACCATCGAAATCAGTTCCAATTGAATCTTCACCCCTTGAAACGGATTAATGCAACTCCCTTATGGGAGTTATTGTATTCGTGATCCATCAAAGGAAATATTTGGTTGGTGGAGTTACATTGCGGCTTTTGTCCGTGAAAAAATACATATTTGAAGTAGATATGAAATGAAATTAACAGCATTAGCTATAATAGAAAAAGCTTTCGCACATAACACTTCGTGTGCTTCTTTTTGATAGTACATCCTCTCGTTTTTTAACGTAACTAGGTCTTCAGATGACTACGGTGGCGCGCATGTGTTCACGCAGTGAGCGCAGCACAGCACAGAACCCCCCCTTTAGGTCCCCTAAAGGCGTGGCACCAGTGGGCGGCTCTAGTGTGACCATACGAGGACCTGGAGCCCCCTTATGTGCCGAAGATGACCGCCCCAGTGGTTTTACCTGGTAGGAGTCCATGCAGCATGCATAACATAGCAGGAATATTCCTTCGTTCATGTAGAATTTCCACTGGGTCCAGTAAAAAAAAGGTCTTCAGATGACTTGCATGGTGATAACTAACGCCTGTCTATAACAATTGTAGTACTACTCGGACTGGACTGCGTGGCACCACACTGCGTCCGACACCACGAGACATTAGTTAAGTATTTAGTCTCATATTTAGCTTGGCATCAGTTTTTTTTTATCGAACCAACGATACGTAGCGTAGAAAACAAATTGCTTAGCCACAGCGCCAACCGTACAATATTTTTTTTATTACAATATGATAAATTCCTCTTTAAGCCATCGATGTACTTAAAACTAATCAAAAACATCACAATGTACTTTCAACAAAGGGGGACATCCATTATTGATGGTAACTTAAACTATGGTACAAACAATATGGTTCTAGGTTCGTTTAGTCCACGAGTGGGACCCCAGCAGTGAGGCAAGCGTAAGGGGAGGATTAGCGTGGCGTTAACTGGCTTGTAAACGATTTGTTTGAAGCTTTTTAATGAATTGGTGCGATATTTTTTGATACGTATGTCTACTTTTGCTGTGATAAGGTTCATTTTTGGTTTTGCAGTGAAGGAAATATAATGTTTTATAATTATTTAATCATTCTTGATCAATAATGTTAATTTATTATTGTTTGGTTAATTTTATTATTTATTAAAAAAATGCTTTTTAATTTATGTATTATTTCTTTGCTTATTTATTTATTTCTTTTAAGTAGAGTTTAACTCTAGAAGTTCTGTAGGACTCCTGTATTTGGTTTAAAGCTTTAGTGTGCTGGTATGTTTTGATTTTAGATTTACATTTTATCATCGCTATTGTAGACTCAACTCAGATTATAATGGTACCTGTCCTCATAGCAATACATAACTATTTTAAATTGAGACATAATAAGAGATTGTGCTCTACCGGTAGTAGTTATGTAAACTTCCATTATAATTATTAAAATTAGTAATCATCTTTTTTAGGGATAACAATATCCTCATAATACCTTGCATATAGGTCCTAGATGCCTGTGTGCTAGTTTGTAAGCAATCTGAATTCATTATCATCATTTTGGGGGGTATTTACCAATACTCACCACGCTTGGCAGGCGGGTTGGTGAGCGCAGTATGGCTACCGCTTCACAGGAGGAACGCTGCTGCCCATCCCTCTGGTTTAGATTCCCTTAGTCGCCTCTTACGACATCCACGGGAGGAAATGGAGTGATGCTATATTCTTAATCCGGACACCACACGGACATATATCGTGACTAATATGGTAACTATATAGGGTGTCCAGTAAATAGCACGACATACTGCAGGGGGTGAGAGCTTGGGTCAATACCTACCAAAAAAACAATATATGTTCAGCAAAATCTTACGGATTTACAGTAGTACAAAATTTTCCGAAATATCGAAAAATCTCTACCTTGACACAGATTTTTAAACATCTCGTAATGAAAAATTCCTTTTCTAGTTTTTTTTACCTCAAATTATTTGTAAATAGTTACTTTACTCATTGATAAGTCTTTTTTATGTTAAAAACTAAAATGTTTTCAAGAAATACAATTAATATTTAAATTCTCAGTTAAAAAAAAAAACAGTACAATTTTCTTATCGAAAATTTTGTACTACTGTAAATCCGTAAGATTTAGCTGAACATATATTTTGTTTTTTTGGTAGGTATTAACGCAAGCTCTCACCCCCTGCAGTATGTCGTGCTTTTTACTGGACACCCTGTATATAATAATAGTAAAGTATGTGAAGTTAATTTCTGTGACTCAAGGTATTTCGCATGCCTGTAAAGGTAGAATATGATGGTAACTATTTACCTATTTGAACATCTTATTGTACCCATATTTTCACGATTAAATTATTTGTATTTATTTAAAGAAAAACTACACTGCGACCAGTCAAAATCACCTACACAAAAATAATAATACCAGCACCAAATACCACGGTACACACACATCTAGTTGTAAATCTGGAACGAAAAATCACCCTCGATAATACGCGATTATCCATCGCACTGTGTTTAATTTTATTTGCGATTTAATTGTCCGCCAGTGTACAGTGCGTGCCAAATAAACTGGCTCGTTGAGTCGAGAGTGGGTGGTGAATGTTCAAGTGTTTGTTGTTCCTAATGAGAATAGATTTTAGGTATTTTTTCTGCAACTATGTGTAATTTGTTGTAGTGTAGTGTAAATAAGTTGTTGATGTAGATTTTTGATTGGAAGTGTAAATAAAACTGAGTATTGTTATTATTCGATGAAATAGAAAGGTTTTTATGTGGTAGGTAGGTGTAGGGGGAATGCCGTTTGGTGCCGGCTAAGAATACCACCACCCCGTCTCATCCCGTAGGTATCGTAAAAGGTGACTATGGGATTAGCCGGAGGATGGGCAGCAGCGTCCTTTGAATACATTTATAACGAGGCAAAACCCTTCCAAAGAGCAACCCATACCGATCGTTGTGGCAATCTTTGGGAGAGGCTTCTGTCCAGCAGTAAATTTTTTCGGCTAAAATGGTGAGAAGTCTTTGATATTGTGCTGTGTGAAGTAATAAGCGACTGAATAAAAATGAGTAGGCACAGTACTTACTTTTTTACAGTTATATCGAGAAGATTTCATTTCCATAAAAATTGTAATTTGTTGTAGGTATTCTGACGGCTCGGTTGGCGCAGTAGCTAAGCGATTGGCTTTCTGTGAAAGGCGTGGCAGGTTCGATCCCCGCACGGGATAAATATTTGTATGATCTGCAGAGAGTTGTTTCGGGTCTTTACAAACACCCGTTTGTGGAAGTAAGATTTATGTCTGTAATCTGTATCCACGACACAGAAAAATTCTGAGGGAGCATCGGTTTAAAAAATACTTTGATAAAGTAGGAATCTCAGAAGCGCTATGGTCACTACAGGCTGCAAAGATCGATTGTGATGTATCTTGTGTATTACTGCACATTTAGGCCTTAACATAGTAATGACTATGAAGGAGGAGCATTGTATCCCATCTTTTGAGATTATATGGCCTCAATTTTTCCTAAAGATAGTGTTGCGGTTGTCAACGGCATTCTAATATAATAAAATTTTTATCTAAGTGTTTATTGTACACCATTTATGTAAAATAAAACTTAATATTATTTATTTATTATTACTGTTCAAAATTGCTTCGACTATTTTGAATCTAATACGTTTTAGCTGTGCTTCAGAGACTGTTTATAACAGTTAAAACGGTTAACTCACTTGAGGGGCAAGAATTTAAGAATAAGTTACCAACTCGAAAGAAGAGAACCTAATTAAAAATATTAAATCGTCAACAATTAATTTTAACTTACCGTACAATCGTGTACAAAAGTGAAAAATACGCGCCATCATTCAGCCTAGATTACGTGCAAATAGCACGACATCAACGGCTCAATGAAAAAAGAAAAAAACTGAAAAAAAACGCACGACAACAATACTTCGTTAGTTTACCCTTTATAAGCAAATGAATAGTTGTACACAATGAGATAGAACGCATCCTTCCACTTACTGTCTCACGTTCGTGTTTACATATATAAATCTTAGAAAAGTACAATTGTAACAAAATGCATGTGTCACCTCAGTAATAATATGTTAATTTATATGTAATGTAATAAGTTCTTGTGTGAATGGTCCGGGGCGAGCGTAAGGGATAGGTGAAGCAAGGGCCTGGTACAGAAACGTAAGGGCGATTCAATTGCTTTAATCCATTTTATTGCGTGTCACGAGCAGTTGGTTTTTTAAGTTATATGTACAGTCGTAATGTTAGGTGTGGTTGGAAATGTACATAAAATCGGACACAGCGGTGAAAGGGTTAGGAAAGTAGACATTGATTGTTTTGCTGAATAATTCTAGAGAAAGAATATGTATGAGAATTGAGAATCATTTAAAAACTCTTTACTTTTCCATTGTACATTTTTTAAATAGCCGATGATAATCCTTTGTATATTCCGTGTGGTATCCGTAAAAGTATAGCACCACTTCACCTGATCCCGTGGAAGTCGTAATAGGTGACTAAGGAACTCTAAAACCAGAGAGATGGACGTTACAGTGGGATTCAGTAGCACTGTAGCCATACTGCGCTTAACCACCCGCCTACAAAGTGCTACATACTCTGGAAAATTCCTCCAAAATGACGACGTAATCGTGGAAATCTATAGGGGACGCCTTTGTTCACCAGTAAGTAATTTATTGTAACCAACATTCAACATCTAAAACTTAACCGCCACATTCAGGTTGTCTCTTATAAAACTTCTGACGCTGACTGTCCAAACTAGACATCGCCTCTTCCTATCCGCGGACCACTGGAACTGAATTCCGGCCGCCCTAAATCACTCACAATTGTCCCTAAAAACCCCATGCAAATGCAATAAAGGCCTAGTTGAGATTAGTTCACTATGAATCGAGTAATTAGGGGATTTATATGCAAAGTCTTTTCTGTGGTGCACATTATTAGCTCATAAAGGGCTATGGTAACACGGCTTAATGTAATTTTGAGTGCAACATATTGTGGGATGAGGCGGTCACTCCCATTGTCCCAGATTTATGATCCGTACTGATTTAATAACTATATGATAACGGATAATATTTATGGCCTGAACTGTACCATTCCCAGGATAGACCGTTGGTCCAGCATCTCATTATGAAATGAATTATTAAAGATTTTTTGGAATTCTGTTTTTCAATTGGCATGTCAGTGAGAAGTGCCCAAACGTTATTCTTCGTTTAAAAAGTTAGTAAAGGAACAAATACGATCTGTATTTTGAGTAGCATTATTTAAGTTTATGCTGTTTCATTATCATTTTTAAAACTACCGTTTTTTATTTTATCATTTACTTTTTTGTATTAATAATTAGAAATGTACGTTTGTATTGATGTTTCTTTTAGATTTATATCCTTTATTTATATAAACACATATAAATATTTTTAAGTACATATAAAAACACAATAATAGAAATAGTAGCCCACCGGCGTCGGGAACAGGGTCCAACCCACCGGTGGTTAGGGCTCCAGAGAGAGGAACCTTCTGACAATTTAAGCCGTGTCCAGGAGTACTGCTTTCTGCATCAAACCCTTAACCCGGCCGCTTAACGAGAGCCTCTTAAGGGGTTGATTGAAGCTCTTGGCCATTAGGCCATTGGCCGTAACAACTATCGGCACAATTATTGCAGAGCCTACCTCCCACATGTTGATAACCTCGTGCGCCATGTCAAGATACTTAATTTGCTTATCTTTCTCGGCTTTCGCGAGATTCTCGTCATGTGGGATAGTTATATCCAATCATTGTGCGGCGCTCTACTCGGTCTTTCACCACTATATCAGGCTTATTGGCTACAATAATCCTGTCAGTGATTATAGATCGATCCCAGTACAATGTGACATGGTTCTAGAACTGGGTCGCGCACGTACTTGTAGTAATTATAGCACTTCTGAAATTACAAGGTTGTATTGCAGTGCAAGTTGCTGATGGATAATCCTGGCTTGTAATCTTGTTTAGGTCTGTGCAAATATTCACCGTTAGCAAAACGTTATTATTAACATCATCTATTAGTCCAATCATCATCATCTACTAGTAGTAATTTCTAGTATTCTTCTCGTCCATCAAAATAAATGAGCTATTATGATGCTATTGGCGATAAGACCGCACATTGTATTTCACTTTATATTTATACGTAAGTTTTCTTTTATGTTTTAAATGGTGTACAATAAAGTATATTCTGTTCTATACTATTCTATTTTATATTTTTGTAACTTGGAGATATTTAAATTTCATTTGACATCTTTACTCCTATGTGACATGACAGTAAAACATGACCTTTGTTCCAGCAGAGCTTAAAACTAGAGTACAACTAAGTATTTCCATCTGAAAAAGTTATATAATAATTGTTTTTGTTTCGCCTGTGAATTGGGTTGCCCTTTAGACTACCGCAAATGAGTCGATTCAAACTGTCCCTATTCATGTTTTTATTCTTTTGTTCTTCAATTAAGACAGCAAAAGCAATACATCATAATCGTTACATTCATTCCGTATAACATTGCTAAACATTATCCTTGTCCAAATTTTTTATGAGTGTCAAACAAAATTCGGTACCATCACCTTTATCTCAATATCTTTGTTCCAGAACGCGACACTTTCTACTTCAACAAAGGTAGGTCTGCCCTTTAGTCAACAAAACGAACTATGAACTCATCCATTGTCTGATTTCTAAACATTTCTATAGACATGTCCACGTCAATCAAAAGTTCCCGTGTCAATTTTTTGCTAATGCGAGTTTGATGTGAGATGCAAAATCTTGGGGGGATTGTGAGAAGTTTACCATGCCTACTGGGGAAAGAATTAAGGTGTGTTATTAAATCTTGTGGGGGTAAACAATTATAATATTTCTGTTGTTGATTTATATTAAATATCCCATCTTCTTCAAAGATAAAGCTCTTGATGAAGAAGTTATTTTAACGAGATAACGTTGACGAGGTAGAGCTGGATCAGCAAGAAAATAAATTGCCTGCTCTCTTTCTAAAGTTTTCAATTCTAGTCAAACTAATTTGTACTTTTAGAGGCATCCTATATGAGTCAAACCTCGAACGCTTTTTGAAACTTATTCCCTATCGATCCAGTGCTCGCAAAATAAAACCGTCACGAGCATTCGGATTAGTAGTCCTAGATCGAACATAGGCACAGTACCTACCAATTTTTTTTTCTTTCACATCTAATCTCGCAAACCTACGTATTTTTCTGAAGATCCAATCCTAAAGAATTGAACCGTGCACAACACAAACTTCTAGAACTAAAAAGAACCCAATCGAGGTACACATTTACCGGGTCGCAACAGTTCCATCGAAACCAATGTTTATACCGTAATTACCGTAAAAAAAGTTTGCAACAAAAGTTAGTTCAAACTCGGCTCGAAGTTCCTGAACTTTGTCGTTAAGGCTTCGCGGCGATTGTGGCCGTTGAGAGTATCGGACTTCAGTTTCAAAATACTTTGCCTGAGTTTGAACAAAGGGTTCTACTTAAAATTAAAGGTATTGTACAGAGGTCATATTGTGTGGGGCTCATCGGGAGTCATGTGTGGTACCATAGATTATACACTGATATTGAAAATGTGGTACTGTCAGATTCTTCCTGAGTACTAAGGACCTTAATATAGAATGATCAAAATAAAAATGTAAATCAGTCCTTCAGAAACGCATTTTGTCTGCGAAAAACAGAATTAACGGAACATTGTGTGCTTACCGGTAAAAATTATGTTTGATGCAAAAACCGAAAACATTTGTCATGTCAAAATGAAACCCATAAAAATCTATATAAAATACGCAAAACAACGTAAAATCTTACTCTTGGGCTCAGGAGGATAACTGGAGATTCAAATGAAATACTTCTTAGATTATGACTTCTATAATCTTCCAAAATGTCGCCAATGTCTACAACGTTGTTTGGTGTTCAGATTAATCAATAAATATTCATGAATATTACACAAAAATATTGTTCGTAGAACTGATGGCCGTTGGGGCACAAAGGTTCTCGAATGGAGACCACGCACCGGAAAACGCAGCGTGGGACGACCTCCAACGAGGTGGACAGACGATCTGGTGAAGGTCGCTGGGAGTCGTTGGATGAGAGCGGCATTTGCGAGGAATACATTTTGATTCGTAGATATCGCGTGTCATTTTTATGTACTAATTCATCTTTATCCTAAACACTTGAACGTTAATCAAAAGAGGAAGCCATGTCATTTCAATTAAAAACTATTTTACAAAGTTGAACAGGTACTAATCAAAATTGTTTGCGATTCCGGTTTTGAACTTATTTACGGTGCGAAGAAGTCGATATGATGATATAATATTATTATAGTTGGCGAGCATCTGATGCTGATTTACATTAATCCACTCCACACCTACTAACTCATCACCAACTTTATGACTATTACATTAAAGCATTCGGTTTTTGCATCACAATTTCACTATGTCTATCATAAATTCTATGTTCTCAGATCCAGCTACAATGTCGTCATGGTAACTTGTGTACAGTCTTCAGTCTACACTCTGGTTATAAATACTTGGCTAACTACCTGTCGAAGCTGTCGATCAATACGACAAACGTTAGTACCTATTCTATCTACGTACTAACTACTTGAGCCTACAGGCTAGACGAATCGAGACACATCAAACACTCAGTTTTCAGACCTCCTTTACACCACAATACCCTAGAACTGTTTGGTCAACCTGCCCAGCATAACATGACTCGCGTATTTCTATGACAAGTCCCCTCCATCAGTTGTGAGATTCACGAACGGGAGGGTGGTGACGGATCGTCTGACAGTGGCGTTGATGGTGTATTTGTCTTTGGGCTTAGACCGGCGTGCACGCTGTATCTGAGACAGGAAATTAGGTTTCGATGTTTGAATGTGGACGGGTATCTGGATGGTGTTAAGCTGTAGAGCAGCCTTTCGTATGATTAGTTTTGGTTGCTAAATCATTCGGCATTGTGTAGTTAAGTTTCAATGCCTGTCTCAAAAAGCATTGCTTTGCATAAAACTCAAGGTGAGTTAAACTTAATATTGACTGATGGATCAGTGTTTAATAAATGTACGATAATAAACCGACAGCAAATTGTCTTTTTAGTAGTACCTTTATGTAATATCTAAACCGATTGTTTATATTATCATATATAATATATGTATGTTGGCACGATCAGCGCATAAGCGATCGGTTTTCTGTTCTACGTGTCGCGGATTTGATTCCCGCACGGAACAGTGGTTTTTACTATCCGTAGTTAGTTGTTCCAAATTTGAGTGTTTGTGCATGTTATTTATGTCTGTTAACTGTACCCACGGCACAGGATAAATTCTGTGTGATGAAATTGAATTGTGGGCCATCGGTTAAAAAAACCAAATGTGAAACATTATGTTTGTTTATAAATCCGATGTGGAAGTTTATCTCGAAATCTGTAGGACCGATTCTGGAAAATCTTCCATCGTTAGACATCATTTGACTTTGACTTTGACTTTGGTAACAAATTAATACAAAGTATGCTGAATAAGTTAATGCCTTTATGAGAGCTGGAGTCCGAACTAGATTCGGGACCTGTATGACGGATCTCCAGGCTACCTCCCTCTAATAGTTATATTAATTTAGCATCTAAAGTATATAAAAAGAATACAAGAGAACTAAAAGTATTCTGTGACTATGTGATAAAAACAAATTAATCTAATACAAAATGTGTCCGTTTTTGTATATATGAGTGTGTCTGTGCACGTGTGATTGTGTGAGTAACATACCCATTTTGGTGTTAACATGTATAAGCATGTGAGTCACCCGTTGTTGATATAGGTTATGTTTCATCATTTCAGCCGAATGGAGCCTACTACTAAACACAGGCCTCCCCTAAAAATCACCACAATGACCAATATGGGTGTGTTGTGGGCTCATTGGGGGGTTTTGCCATAATCGCCACGCTTGGCAGACGGGTTGGCGATCGCAGTTGAGTTGTTAATATACTTGAAGGACGCTGCTGCCCACCCTCCGGTTAACCCCTTAGTCGACTTTTACGGCACCCACGGGATGAAATGGGGTGGTGGCATTCTGAGCTGGCACCACACGGCAAGGTAATGTTTATGAAATAAGTAAAACGAAAATGAGGTACTATTAGGCACTAGTCAGTTTTTATTAATAATTTATTTGCTTGGCTTAAATTACATATACAATTAAAGAATAACTATCTAAGTGAGACTCTAAATCTTACCTCAAATCTTAATCTTACTTCTTATTCTAAATGTGAAAATTTTCGGCATAGAGAGGTAGATTATGTAACCCAATAGAATAAGGAATATATTTTATTGCATTATCAATTTACCTTACGGTTTTTCACTAATTTCTTGGACTTCTTTAGTGATAACCTACTGGTTGAACGCTTGCCCTCCATACAGGAGGATCTAAGTTCGACCCCAGCCCGCACCTCTGACTTTTCGAATTCATGTGAAGATCAGAATTTGATTATCACTTGCGTGAACGGTGAAGGAAAACATCGTGAGGAAACATGCGCAAGCCAGCTTAGTGGACTAAGGCCTAACCTTATTTATCGTGAGAAATGGCTCGTGCCTAGCAGTGGGATAGTTGTTTTTTTGTTTATAAAACATTGCCCCACACTAGGATTTCTCCTCTGTCGTGGGTGCGTTTACAGACATGAAATACACTCAGACCCGGAACAACTACCTGCAGATCATACAAATATTTGTTCCGAGCGGGAATCGAACCCGCGACGCGGTGCGCAGCAGCCGACTGTGTCAGCCACTGCACCAACGGCAGCATAATGGGCTGTTAATGCGCTGATTATCCTCCTGTGATAAGTCCCAGCGAACTGCTTGACTTGCTTGCTTGACTCGACCAGGTTGTGCCGTTTGCGACAATAAGAACTTTTTTGTTATTTTTTTTCGAACGTTGCCCTACACCAGGATTTCTCCTGTGTCGTGGGTGCGTTAACAGACATGAATTCCACACACAATACACCCAGACCCGGAACAAAGCGAAACGCTTCTGAGCACAACCCAATATCTTCCTTAAGAATGCACATCGTAATCTGCAAATATTTGTTTCGTACGGGAATCGAACCCGCGACCCAGAGCGCAGCAGCCGACTGTATCAGCCACTGCTCCAACCGTGAATAGAATACAGCCAAAAGTTACTGTTGTTGCATTGGCGCAGCGGGAAGACATTCATCCCGACTAAGTCTAGATTCACAATTTCTTTTTCTAGGCTACGGCCCCTCACATGCCTTTTCCGTAAATAAGCCACATAAAAATCTGTATTTTCTGAATCATCGTCATCACCATTTTAGGCTGGAAATACCCACTGCTGGATAAAGTCCGTCTTTTTCTTCTGATAGCTCCCCCCTGGTCTGTGCGTCTGTCATATATGTGGCTCCCATCACATGAACGATGTTGTTAACCCAACGTGCTTTTGGACGTACCATATTTCTTCGGCCTGATCTCACAAACGACAGATTAACGTTTCAAAATGATCACAATTATTTTTCTTTAGATTTTCACAAATAAAATTACCTATATATAAATGGCTGCTTCGCTCTCACATGAACTCTGTACATCATTCCACATTCGTCGTCTTTCGACAAAATAATGTTTTCGGAGATAGCCGCGTTGGATTACAGACGGACTTGGTCTATACGTCTGTGTTTATATTGAATGTTTGTAGAGCTTGTAACTTACAATATTGACTTATGTAGAGACTGAATTGACTTATGTAGAGACTGAATATTGAAGGGTCTGTGTCTAAATTTTAATCACATGTGTCATATAAAATACTGCTAATACAGTTTAGATACAATTCATACATTAAATATAAATATGGAAATGTTAACGCTGCTATGGCGGTCACAAATTTATTTAAATTTTTATTTCCTATTATTTTGATTGATATTGACTATAGCTTGACATTAAGGTTATTCGATTAGGTTATCCAATAATCTCTCTCATTTCATTCTCATTTCGGCTGAATGAAGTCCACTGCTGGACACAGGCCTCCCCCAAAGATCACCACAACGATCAATATGGGTGTGTTGTGGGCTCATTGGGGGGTTTATCCATAATCGCCACGCTTGGCAGACAGGTTGGCGATCGCAGTTGAGTTATTAATGTACTCGAAGGACACTGCTGCCCATCCATCAACTTTTACGACACCCATGGGAGGAGATGGGGTGGTGGTATTCTGAGCCGACACCACACTGCTCTCTACATAGTATAAAACATAGTCGCTATCTGCGTCTTTCTGTTTCTCCATTTACTTCTTCTTTACGCAACGGATTTTGACATGGTTTTCATTAATAGAAAGAGCGATAAACAAGGAAGTCATGTGTGTATAATTTGTTAATATTTTGTACAAAATGGCTGATCTATGATGGTGTTTGGTCAAAAAAACTGTTTTCGTACGCTTACATGGCTATTGCTGGCCAGATCATAAGCTATACATCAAAACAATGCACTAGAAAACTGTAGTTCTTGAAATTATCTACAGAAAAGTCCATGACAGCATGTGTCTATCTCCTAAGGTACACTTACAGTAACTATTTTTATCTATTCCTACAGATTAGTAAAAAACGATAACTCATATTCTCCAATTCATAATTAATCCTTATTCAGATACATATGTTTGTTATTGTGTGCATTTTATGTCGATTAAAATTGTATTTCATTTCGGCCGAATGAACACACAATACACTGCTGGACACAAGCCTCCCCCAAAGATGTCCACAACGACCGATATGGATGTGTTGTGGGCTCATTGAGGGGTTTTGCCATAATCGCCACGCTTAGCAGACGGGTTGGCGATCGCAGTTGAGTTGTTAATGTACTCGAAGGACGCTGCTGCCCATCCTCCGGCCAATCCCTTAGTCGACTTTTACGACACCCATGGGAGGAGATGGGGTGGTGACATTCTGAGCCGGCACCACACGGTACTTGCACGGAAATTGTATTTAACACCATAAAATAAACGTTATAAAATAAATATACTTTATAGCTAAGCGCACTTCTCATTTTCTTTATTAGGAAATGCACACGTGCGAAGCCGAGGCGGGTCGTTAGTATTAGATAATATCATTGCTCATAGCTCATAGGTCACTCTATGAACAATAAACGATCTGTGTGGTTAAGCATCGCTCTGCGTGAGCAGTCTATTGAAAGGTAGCTGCATAATGGTATTTGATCTGAGCTCCATGCTCTGGAGGGCATGACGGCAGTCGTTAAGTCCAGTTGGAGACCTTGGGCTTGAACTGCTCTGACCCAGTTGCCCACTAACCAAAGGAAAGAAATTTTGGTCTTTATTGAAGTAATCGAGTTTGAGCAAAGCTGAGGATTTATGTAAAATGCATTAATTTATGATACTCTTTATTGTACACTAATCGGTAAAAGATACATCATATACAAATTAATCTGTAATTCATTCGACAAAATATAGAAAAACAGTAAATTCAGATAGTAAACTCTAAACAAAAATAATTACACTGACAAGTAATAGTTCCTCGCTAGTCTTTTGAACACTGATATTGACTGAGCTCGTCTTATTAAAACTGTCCATGTTATTACTAAATCAAAAGTTAAAACCAGGTATAGATGGTAAAATCTCATTTCTTATTGACGCCCACGAAATCATCGCTACAGAATACAATATTAAGAAAAAAATGGCGCTTACATTGCCAGTTTTAATAACGTTATAATTCGCGTGAAATTATGTATCGCCTGCTAATTATTGTCGGAATAACACGTCAGAACAATGACGGCAGATGTCGCTGCGTCATCGGCCGGCGGTAGGCGGTGTGCAGCGATACCTTTGCCTACCTAATTATTTTTAATTGTTACGTGTTCATTATTACTTTAAAGTGTTTATAAGCGGTGGCTGTTATAGACTTTTTTAAAGATACTATAGACGCGATTATCTATTTATTTTTCTCTTGTTTTTTTTTTAAGAAATACGTTGTCCCTCATTGGGATTTATCCTGTATCGTGGGTGCGTTTACATACATTAATTCCACACACATTTTTACTTAAGCCTTAAGTCGGCAACGGATTAGTAGCCACCAGGTTTCTAATGCCCATGCTTTCGATACTATAGTGAAGGTAGAAGGTTGACGGCACGTTTGGTGCAGTGGCTGATACAGTTGGCTGATGCGCTACGGGTCAGGGGTTACACGTAGGGTAGGGTACAACCAGACCCGGAACAAATACCTGCAGATCATACAGATATTTGTTCCGTGAGGGAATCGAACCCGCGACCCGTAGCGCAGCAGCCAACTGTATCAGCCACTGCACCAAACGTGCAGTCAACCTTCTACCTTCACGATAGTATCGAAAGCATGGGCATTAGAAACCTGGTGGCTACTGGTCCGTTGCCGACTGAAGGCTTAAGTAAAACTGCCTTAACATATAACATAATCATGTTCCACTATACAAAGGTGTTGCTTAATTGTGTATTGCACGTATGATTATTTCAGGTATTATTATGAGCAAGTGGCTGCACGTTGCACGTGTAGATGCTTTACGTAAGTATATGGAATGAATTAGTTAAACGCGATATATTTCCGTAAACTATTTTAAATTCGATGGATGCTATTCGCGTAAACTTCAGAAAATATTATATAATCAGCCCATGTTTGTCCCATTAGTGAGCACAGGCCTTTTCTCCCTTTTCTCACGGTAAGGAAGGTGGACTACCACCATATTGGCCTAGTGCGGACTACACAGCCCTCTCAGGAGTGCAAAGTGCAGGGGTCTCATGATGTTTTCCTTCACCATTAACGCAAGTGATAATCAAGTTCTGCAAGGCTATTCTGTAAGAACTCACTAGCAAACTCACTTCTATATCCGAAGTGAAATCTCTAAGACCGTATGGTACGTACCTATGTTATAATATTATTGCTGTAAACGGTACCCACGACACAGTAGAAATAGTAGTGTGAGGCAACGTTTTAAAAAAGAAAGAAAGAATGATCGGCCCGATTTAGGAATCCTACATAACAAAATCATTTGCAAAATCCACGCCAATTACAGCGCAGCCGTTTGAGGAGTATACCAAAACATTTTAGTGGCCCAAAATGAGGAATATTAGGAATAATATACCAAGTCATGATACACGCAAATTGGTTGATTCTCTAAGTTAATTTAACGGCGGAGTGTGGGGTCGGCATGGGGAACAAATTAGTTTTGATGTGCGTTATTATACCTTGTAAACAAAGGTATCAATGATTATAAAGCGAATTATGGAAGTTTTTACAAGTATTATGTATATAGTGATGTTTCGTTCATATTTAAATAAACTTTGTGAGAACTAAATTTTTCTATTCATCTGGAAAATACAAAAGGTTCTAATATATCTAATTTATAGTTTTCTAATTCATTATTTTTAGTTAGCCGTGTATTTTATTCATAGTTACGTTTTTTATTTGCTTGTAGAATTTCTCATGAAGACGTCGCTGTGAATACCCATTAATTTTTGACATATCTCCGAAATCGATCGATTAGATATTTGCATTTACAGTTTAATGATATCGGAATTTAATTTAACACAAAATTGTCGTTTAATATTTTAAAGGGCAATAAATATTTTTATTAATCGTTCAGGCTTCATTAGAATGTCACCTCAAATCCACGGTTTCATTTATTACCGTAATAACACCTCAAATTTCAAATTTGGCACTAGTGTTGTCCATATCGGCGTAAAACGACACTCGTCGGCAATCAACGGCCCCGCAGGGAGTCCCACGTGGACGCTTCAACTACCGGGGATGTACGCACTCACGCGAGACAATCCACCGATTGTCAAGAATAAGATAAATAACTACAAAATCGACTCTAATTCTAATACCATAAAGTCGATTATGAGTGAGCAATGATCACTACGAAGATGAATGCATACCGTACAGAGTTTTCCGCTAATTATCATGCTAATACTCGCCTCGAGTACCCCGCTGAGCTGAATTTTAATTTAATGAATATTACTTATACCCGTGTTAAATATTTGTATAAATTAGAATAACTTATCGATACATTTTATACGCAATATAGTCATTGAATTTTTTATGCTTATCTTAAAAGGTTTTTACGAGAAATTGGTAGGTGTTTGCATCTTTTATGGGCAAGAATAAAAGGAATTCCCAAGCGTTTCTGCAAGTAACGCACCTAATAAACTAACTGATTACTATTTTACTCATAATAAAGGGAGCACAATATAAAATAATCTTTTAGTATAGAGGGGAGTGAAGAATGCTTTTCATGGTACAATAAAAGCGTCTATCAGTCTCAAGCCTGCCGTTACAACAGAAGCAATCCAGATAATTCTCATTACACACATTTCACTATTCGATGTTTCTAATATACCATTATGTTTAGCCGCAGGAGGTCTCGATTGTGGCAATCGGCGGCTTTGTTGCACATCACTACCGAGTGAACGGATCCCGCCAAAATTTAAATGTCATCGTTCCAATTCGAAATTCAATTACGTGTAATTAATGCGGTGTGTTCCAGTGGCGGAACTGGATCTTTTACCGATTTGAAAACAATGGTTCGAACGTCGTCGGCGAGTCAAAGCTATGGAACGCAACTCACGCTTTTTTTTCTACATTATAGTCGATGATGGCTATTATTATGATAAATGTGTAGGCGGTTTTTTGTGATTCCTTTTTGTGCTAATATAAATCTCAATTTATTTAACTCTTTTATTGTGTAAAACTATGTATTCGATTCCAAGTGTTGAACTTTGCTGTTAATTTTTATGAATGTAAATTCGAATGGAAATAAAGACTAGTTTTCTATTTATTTTTATTTTTACTTCCATAACAAAATTTCCTGTGTTGCAATAGAATTATGGAACATAGTAATATTATATATATATTTCAATGTCGATTCAAAGTACACCGTGCTAGGGCAAAATAATTTTGATGTGGTAAAATTATATTCACTTTTATAGATTTTACAACTTTTTTTATGTTTTTACAACTTGACGCTAGCGCCAGCAATTCTATACTGCAATCTAATCAAACAAAATGATCTAAATCTACATTATTAAAACAAGTTATTGTAAGATAGAAAATAAAAAATAATCAATTTACGCAATAACGACCCGGTCACCATGCCAACGGTAGCCGGAAAGTAATTATTCAACAGGCGCGGCCCGGAATAGTACTATTGAACAGAAGTTTAGTGCTGAAGACAATGATTCATTGTGTGGAACAGGTATTAGGAACGCGTCTCTACTTAGGAACACCATCTTTCATTTACAGCCAGGATAGTAAGTAATTTATGGTTAATATTTTTTTCCGAGGCAATTTTTTTACTAAGGACGTCTTTCGACTGTTATGATAATGATAATTTTATATCTGATTTTAAAACTAGCTCAATATGAGAACAACATAGGGAAACAAAAAGTATAATTGGTTTGCGTGAATTCTTGCCGTCTTTAGTTTTCTTTATAATAGAAAGAAAACATTTATTTTGTCAATAGACTCAAGTTTTAAATTCCACCGTATTTTTTTTACAAATTTTAGTTACTTTAATTACTATTTTGTAAATTTATGTTTAACAACACATATATTCTATCAGAGGTGCGACAAAGACATCGAGTACACGTGTTGTCATTTTAGATAGCTATCACTTTTACTCTCGTAGTTTTTGTATCTTCTTTCTTACAGCATAGGTGCGTAGTTTTATAGCTTTATACCTACACACAGCGAGACTTAGATTTGCGCGCCATTTAATATGGACGTAACATATCTATGGTATAATATCATTGTTTGTACCATTGTAGATAATATATATACTAACTTGTTATCCACGAATTTTTCCGCGAGTGTATTAATTTTAAAGAAAAAATCTTTTCTTTAAAGTGAACTTGATCACGTAATAATACATTATATGTGGTATTCCATAACAAAATCTACACTCTGCTAAATTTCACTTAAACCAGCCAGTTCAGCCGTTTGAGCGTGACTGAGAGACAACATAGAAAAAGCTTTCATTTAAAATATTAACAAGACATTATAACATTTTTCTTTTCCTTTTTGAGTACACTGGCTGGTAACAAAAAACAATTTAGTGATAAACAATATTACAAATCAAGATTTCTTGTATTTTGACGTTATAGAAAAAGCACTTAAAAAGCAAAAATCTCTACACATTTTGCATAGAAAACTGACCCGCATGGAAACTCAAGGGCTCTAGCTATAAGCCCCAGATAATTAAGCCAAGATCTCTGCATAAAATCTCCGAATTCCGCAAACCCATGGCTCCCCTACGCAAGTAGGACCACATACTCTAATAATTCCGTTCCGTGGGTGGAATATCACTTAAAAGTCAACTGGTTATAACTATGTTTTAAAACTAAACAATTTGGGGGTGTGGTTGGTTCCTACCAGCATCCGACAGCGAGGTGTTAAAACTATTGTTCGAATGCTTTTTGGTTAGTCCGACACATTGTTTAGCATAGTTTTATGTCATGTGACACCACCCCTGGTTTTGGATTTAATTCTCTATATTTTCTATTTTCTTTTAAAACGTTGCCTCACACTAGGATTTCTCCTGTGTCGTGGGTGCGTTTACAGACATGAATTCCACATATAATACACCCAGACCCGGAACAACTACCTGCAGATCATACAAATATTTGTTCCATGCGGGAATCGAACCCACGACTCGGAGCGCAGAAGCCGACTGTAAAAGCCACTACACCAACCATGCCTCTATCATGCCATGCATCTAATTGAAAGGAATGATGTAAAATGTTTGTGTCATTATTTGAATTCACCAAATCATAGAGAAGGCTTTATTTATCATCACATCAGACCGTACGATGCCTCTGCTAAATATACATCGGTGCGCATAAAAGAATGCTACCATTGCAGAGTTTCTATTGCTTTCTTGAACAAGAAAAGACAGTGTGTCTCACTGACTGACAATCGTGGCCTATTTACCGCCTAACGTGACAATGCAAAGCCAAAAAGACCCTTGGCTTAGGGTGTTGTGAGGGGGTCAAGAAAGAGCATATTCCGCGGGGTAAAAACAACGCGGTCAATCGTGGGAGATTTGGATCAGTATGATTTGGTTTTTAGGGGATTTTTAAAGCTACCGTTTCGGCATGAAATGTTTCGAGCAAAGGTCGGGGTGGCGATAATCATTGACGTCGGCAAAGGTCTTAAGTATGAACCTCACCCATTACACTAATTAAGGTTTAGCTTAGAAGGCCAAAATCATCATCATCATCATCATTTCGGCTGAATGGAGTCCACTGCTGGACACAGGCCTCCCCCAAAGATCACTACACCGACCGATATGGGTGTGTTGTGTGCTCATTGGGAGGTCTTGCCGTAATGACCGCAGTGAAGTTGTTAAAGGTTGTTAAAAGTTGTTGTCAAAGGACGCTGCTGCCCATCCTCCGGTTAATCCCTTAGTCGACTTTTACGACACCCACGGGATGAAATGGGGTGGTGGCATTCTGAGCCGGCACCACACGAAAAAAATACCACATGTAATGATTTTCTGAAGTTACACGAGTGTAAGCTTAGGCTTTTGGAGTCTCTTGCCGATTCTTCTCCATAGAACCAACTTCTTGGAACCACGCAACTACATTCTGACAATTCACAAGTGCCTGCAAATGGTTCAAATGAATAAAAATATTTTGAAATTTAATTTGAGCACCACTTCTTTTTTTTATTGATCCCCGTGGTCATTCATCATGCATTTCCTTTGCCACGGGGAAGGACGAAGCCCCCTTCGCCGGTCTCCTACCGGTTTAACCACGGGAGTGGTCATCTTCGGCAACGAAAGGGGACTCCAGGTCTTCGTGAGATTACACTAGAGCCGCCCATGATGCCACGCCTTTAGACGCATTTTGGAGGAAAGCTACACTTAAAAACGCAGAAATAGGACACTCCACTCCAGGTTTAACCGAATAGGCAGTCACAGTTATTGTCAAACATATAATATAATCTGTAACATTGTTTAGAACAGATCTGTGTAAACATTGAGAAAAAAACATCACATATAAGTGACCGATTGCTGTCTCAACTAGAGCGAATGACAAATGAGGATATTCGTATAGGAACTATAGTTCCGATATAGCTGAAAGGATAAGTATACTGAAATGGCAATGGGCGGGGCACAGAGCACGTAGAACTGATAGCCGTTGGGGCAGAAAGAATCGTTATCCGATAGTTGTGTAAATCTATGGAGGCAACCTTTATTTGGCAGTGGATCTCCTTTGGCTGATGATCATATCATCCGATGATGATGGTAAAGTGACTCATCTGCACAAAGAATGTCAGCTGCATTTGTTTTCAATCCGCGATTTCTCCTTAGTGCGTTTTAAGCGGAGCAGGCTCATCATATCAGCCATAAGACATCCTCCATCACAAACGCCTCCTCTATAGATTTTTACAATTGTGCCATCATTTTGGGGGGAATTTTCCAGTATTCACCACGCTTGGCAGACGGGTTGGTGAGCGCAGTATAGCCGCTATTCCAAAGAAGAGACGCTCCTGCCCATCCCTCTGGTTTAGAGTGTCTTAGTCACTTTTTACGACATCCACGGGAGGAGATGGAGTGGTACTACATTCTTAATCCGGACACCACATGGATTAATCAGGCTAGTGACGCTCTAATGTGAGCTTTAATTGCCAGTAGAAAGCTACCATTAGTCATAGAATTAATAACCCGCAACTCGCTATTAGCAACAATAAGGTCCCAGGTTATGACCTGGGTAGACAGTGGTATACCACTGTTAGGCAGTCAATGAACGGCTGAACTTTCGCTCCAATGTCAGGATAAATCAATGCTATTCGAGTAAGGGTTAATGAATCAAAACTGTATTTAATTGTTATATGTTTCTCATATTATACAACTACAAAGAACTGCTAAGACTTCTCATGACAATATTCGGTTGTATGAACTCGTACGTCAATGTTTGGAGTGTTAAGGACCTGTCCTTGCACGGTCAACGGTGGTTCATGTTGTGCAGAATTCATTCACACTGTTAAATGCTTTAGCGCTATGGTAACAATGGTTATTATTGTGTGAGACGTTTGATTTGCAAATCCTGAACTGTCAGAGGGCTTTGAACGGGATACGCTTGAATTTCGATGTGACGAAATAGTTTTGAGTGTAGTTTCAAAGTAATTACTGAATAAACTATTCTAATTTATTGACATTGAACCAATAATTTTGACAAGAGTAACAATGCTTCTAACAATGATCATTTTGATGTTGACTTATTTATTGTTAGCTTATTATTTATTGTACTGGTTTACGCCTTTATTGTAAAAGCATAAACGAATAAATGTAAATAAAGGCCGGGAAAGATCGGAACTGAGTGCCGCGGAGTCCCAGTGAGTCGGGAACTGCTTGCGGTAAATATCCCCAGTGCGTCGCGGCTGATGCTGCGTAACCTCCAGTAAGTCGGAATTGTGCAGTGAAGCGCAGTGGCTGGCTGTTGCATGGACCAAGAGATATGGCGCTGCCTGGACCAGCCGTTGATGCAGTGTGTTGATGTAGTATATTCACATGAATATACAACTGAATATGTTAGTTATTTGAAATTCGTTCTCCAAAATAGACATTGATATATAATTGACGGCACGGTTGGTGCAGTGGCTGATACAGTCAGCTGCTGCGCACCGGGTCGTGGGTTCGATTCCCACACGGTACAAATATTTGTACGATCTGCAGGTAGTTGTTCCGGGTCTGGGTGTATTGTGTATGGAATTTGTGTTTGTAAACGCACCCACGACACAGGAGAAATCCTAGTGTGGTTGCCCCACACAAGGATTTATTCGTTTAAAAAAAATGACTAGTCTTTAGATAAGTCGATCTTGAAACATATTATACAACACTCAGTGATTGATGTCCAATACGTTAGTATCTTCTCCGTGTCACCGTTATCACCATATCGCCATTTATACGTCTACTGCTGAACAGAGGCCTCCCCCATCGATTTTCACAACTGTGTCATCATTCTGAGGGGTATTTGCCAATACTCACCACGCTTGGCAGGCGGGTTGGTGAGCGCAGTATGGCTACCGTTTCACAGAAGGGACGCTGCTGCCCATTCCTCTGGTTTAGATTCTCTTAGTCGCCTTGTACGACATCCACGGGAGGAGATGGAGTGGTGCTATATTCTTAATCTGGACACCACACGGAATTGTTATGTTAGACGGTTATTGGGCTCGGCCTTTCGATTATATTCTCCATTTTTCTTAATACATAATGACATTTCAAACGCGCCAAAATGTGCACGGTATAGAAGCAGAGCCGTATTCCAAAACATGCGAATCCTATCTATATAAAATCGAACAAGCAATTTTTGTGTCGCTTTGATTGAGTAATTTTAAGTTTAATATTAGGCGTACTTTATCTGAGCGATGTTTTCTTGTAGTATTAAAAAGTGACAAGAATATCAAAACATATCGCTATTAGTCGAAGATTCCTGCGCCGACTATTGGGAAGTCATGATAGTCGTAGACATCGTCAAAGTGACATCTTTAAACCATTAAATTGTTTACGGCCGTTGGCCAATAGTCACACAAATAAACTCCATTTATAGATACTCTTTACCATATTCTCTACAGCAACACTTCGCAAAACGCCAATAAAATACTTTAATTGGCCTCAAAAAGGCAAATCCACAACTTACAACACCCCAAAAGAAAAAACCTTCACATTCTACAAGATGTCGTCATAAAGGCACGTCGACACTCTTCTTTCAACGTGTGAGTACGTCACACCTGCGTCAAAGTGCCTTATTACCAGTTTAAGGGTAGTGTAGCTTATCAAGCTTTGAGGCCAAAAGGCTCGGTTTCAGTAAAAAAAACATCAAAGCTGGTTGGAATGTTTTCAGTCGGGCTTTCGCCTTTTTTCAATGGCAATTAGTTAGCGTTTCTGCCAACGCTTCCATCCGCGCCTTGTGCAATTATAGCTTGGAGTAGTTGGAGTAATGAGATGTAGGATGTCAATGGAGGAGGTATAAGAAGCTTATTTTTATTCTTTAAAGAAAGATTCTTATTTTGAAAGTGAAAGAAACAAACACAGATATTTGTAGAAAATATAATATTTTACATAATATTTACTTACATATTTATTTATTTATTCGCAGAAACAGTGTTACCTGCATAAGATCTTACATTTATAAGTAGTAAAGTATAAATAATAATAATAATATAAAGTAATAATAATAATTTTCCTTTCTGCATCACCCCAAGGTAGACTGGTAGAAAATGCCTGTGGCATTAAGTCCGCCTCTGTACGTGTTTGTGCATAAAGAATAAATAAATAAAGTGGTCCGCCTCCACAAAGCCATGCAAATACTTAAATATATTAATTATGAAATTACGGTTATTAAATTCTAGTATATATAATTCTTCTGTACGTGTGTATGTCACTGGACACATCCTAAATGGCTGGACCAACTTTGATGATTTTTTTGCGCATGTTTGAGTGTCACATAATATCATAGTTGATACGCTACAAATATGCATGATATTAACCGCCGCATCCAAAGCATACTCATTACGCACACGTGTTTATTATTCCGTCACAGCAAAGAGGGTGTCTTAAACTAAAAAAATATTGATATTAAAACCTCGTTGCGTTAATTAAGCTTTTCACTCGTTTAATTTTTTACTTAGTTAACCACGGAGTTTTGGTTAGTGCTAATTTATTTCATTAATTAGCAATGGTAAAATTTGTTCGGCCAGGCGACGGATACACAATAGATTATGTTTACAGAAATGTTGGGTTTAGGTTTACTTTATATATGGAAATCGATTATATTGCATCGCTTAATAAATTTTTAAATAGTAGACGGTAACCTACCTTTGCCTTTATTACCTCCTTTAAAGAAAGAAAGAAAAATAAACTCATAATTTCAGCTCAATAAAGTCCACTGCGGATACAAGCCTCCCCAAACGATCGTCATAACAACAGGTCTGGGTGTGTTGTGAGCTTATTTGGGGGGTTTTGCCATAATCGCCACGCTTGGCAGGCGAGTTGGTGATCGCAGTTGAGTTATTAATGTACTCGAAGGACGCTGCTGCCCATCTTGCGTCTTATCCGATAGTCGTCTTTCACAATATCCAAGGGATGAGATGGGTTGGTGCTATTCGTAGCCGGAACCACACGGAAAGTACAGGATAGCAGATGGGAAACGATAGTTACAGAAAAGAGGCCTATACCTAACCAACAGTAGGGTGATCTGAGCCTAGGAGATGAAGCGAAGCTGCTACTGTATAAGATAATTATTCTCCATGGTGTTAAAACCAGTTCACAAATTAAATCAATAAACCTTGCAGTCAAGTAAGTTATTGTTTACTATACTTAAGACTTCTATCAACATTTTAATTGTATCTCACACACAACATTGAAATGTAATAAAATTATAGAATTCAATTGTGTCCAAAATATATTTTTAACGCTTCAGTACAAGTAAGTTATTGTTTACTATACTTAAGACTTCTATCAACATTTTAATTGTATCTCACACACAACATTGAAATGTAATAACATTATAGAATTCAATTGTGTTCAAAATATATTTTTAACGCTTCAGTACAAGTAAGTTATTGTTTACTATACTTAAGACTTCTATCAACATTTTAATTGTATCTCACACACAACATTGAAATGTAATAACATTATAGAATTCAATTGTGTTCAAAATATATTTTTAACGCTTCAACTTAAGTTACACAGTTCAAAATTAAGATTCTTCCTTTTTCTAAAGATAAAATCTCATTAAAACCTTACAATCTAACCATTAACTAATTGGTGAGACCCTTGTGGTATCCACATCGGTAGAGACAGACATCTTTCCGAAGCAACTTTTAATTATACAGGACACTTCTCAATTTGTTCTGTTATCTTCTACATCAAAGTTGACAAGCAATCTCTCCAGACGAATGATAACTTTATATCTTTAGTTATAAGTTACATTTTTGAAAGCAACCTTTATAAAGGCGTTTTAAGAGTTTCGGCGAAGTGACATTGCATCGTCGGCTTCGAACAAAAGTGACTTGAAAAGGCAAATGAGCGTCTTCACAAAGTTGAAGCGATTAGCGTTTTAGCGGAAGTTTGTGGTGGAGGGTATAAAAATGAGGGTGTTATGAGTGTGTAATCAAACACCATAAGAAGACTTGAAAAAATACTGGTATAATGAAAAAAGTGTAATGCGAACCCAAGGTGTGTCAGTAATGAATACACAGTAGAAATAGAAGTATTTATATGTACTGGTAGGTCTTTTATTGCAAGGCTCCGGGTAGGTAGGTACCGCCGCAGTGCCAGATATGCACCGGAAAGCAGTGTTAAGCGAGGTTCTTAGGTTTCCGTGAATATTACTCATAATAAAACACTTTTAAACGGATTACATCGCAAATATCATAGATTTTTGTTTTTCCTGACGTTTCGAACACTTTGTAGGTTTCGTGGTGGCAGGATGACTAAGGTGACAGATGTAGTTACAGATTATTTTAAATTATCTTATTTTATCTACCGTACAATATTAATCAAAAATTAGTTTCGATGCACGCAGTAATCACTCACAGTGTCTTGATGTTTTTAGTGCGGTATGTTGTTTGTATTTTATTAACCGGATTCCAAACAGGTGGTACCTGTCAACCATCTTCACTATTAAAATTAGGATGTTTTTTAATTTCAATAGCCTCACGAAACATTCTAGGCACATATTGGTTCTCTTTCGCGAGGACTTGAGGTTTATCAAAACGAAGATAATGGTTCGGTTTACCTAAGGCATGTTCGCACACTGCAGACTTTGTGGAGCGTCTATGCTGACGTCAGCTATGTTTTATTTTATTCGGGTGGCTATACTACGCTTTGTTTGCTCTATGTACGACAAACCACAATCACAGTCAATCTTGTAGACCCCTGCATCTTGTAAAGGTATGTGACATTGTACGGTAGATAAAATTAAATATTTTTTAAATCTGTAATGACTCTTAATCATCCTGCGACCACGAACCCTGCAAAGTGTTCGAAACGTCAGGAAATACAAAAATCCATAATATACGCGATATAATCCGTTTAAAAGTGTTTTATTATCAGTGATAAACGTTTAAACTTTGGACATTACTGTGTTCCGGTTAGAAGGGCACTATAGCTAGTGAAATTACTGAGTGTAAGAGACTAAATAACTAAGGTCTCGAGGAGACGAGCGCAGTGTAGATCAACGCAGAACTACTCCTGGACTTCAACTGACGCGCGTGACGTAGTAGGGCAAGACTTTTTTATATTGGTGCCCAGTGGAAATTCTACATGAACTTCCTTCGCCCCGGAGAAGGGCGAAGGGGTATGCCGGACTCCTACCGGCTAAAACCACTGGAGCGGTCATCTTCGGCACTGAAGGGGGGCTCCAGGTTCTCGTAAGATCACACTAGAGCCGCCTATGGTGCCACGCCTTTAGGCACATCTCGGAGGGGATGACTGTAAAGCGGTCACCCTCTCTAGCGGAGGGCAAGCGGCTGTAAAAAGGCCGCCCCCCAGGCACTTCTCGGGGAGGATTGTAAAGGATCCCCCTAAGTCACGCTGTGCGTTGTGCTGCGCACACGGCGACACGGGTCACGTGCGCGCCACCGTCTTTCCGGGGGTCACTCGGTATGAGCACGCAGACTCCCCAATCTGCGCGCCCGTGACCCCCGAGGCCCCCCACCTTGAACTGATAGCAGGGGGAGTAGGGCAAGACCTAGACGAAGCGTTGTAAAACAAGTGAATGGCGGAGGATGGATGATATCCATGATATGGGTATCATCATTTCGGCCGAATGAAGTCCACTGCTGGACACAGGCCTCCCCCAAAGATCACTCATCCATATCGGTGGTTGTCACCGATATGGATGTGTTGTGAGCACATTGGGGGGTTTTGCCATAATCGCCACGCTTGGCAGGCGGGTTGGCGATCGCAGTTGAGTTGTTAATGTACTCGAAGGACGCTGCTGCCCATCCTCCAGCTAATCCCTTAGTCGACTTTTACGACACCCATGGGAGGAAATGGGGTGGTGGCATTCTGAGCCGGCACCACAATGGTATTACAATATGTAAAAAAATGTCAGTAAGAGATTCATAGAAAATCGCTCTAATTTCGATAGTGTCAGTCTGTACCGAAGTCAAAAACATAATACTATCTTTTCTCGAAAAGATGATAATAATAATGATCAACCGTGTTATTCCCTGTCACCTGTATTGGTGGCCAATTAGGGGGCTAATATTGTGAGTGGCGATTCGCCGTCTGCCACAGAATTTCATTTGAAGGTGGAAAGGCAGATGCTGTTTTTCGAAGTATTCAATCCATTTAGCATAATTGTATTTTCTATTTCTTGCAATAGTTTTACATATCTGGGGAAAATTCGAGACTGCGTTTTTATAGTACAGCCACGGAGTCTACGTTCAGTGTCCCATTACATTTCAAATTAAATTCTCTAATGGGCCTCTGCGTGTTGAAACCATGTCCACAAGTCCCCGCTTATGCTTATAGAAATACCGGCTTGCCTTTAACAGGGGAAATAATCCCGTGAATAGAGAGACATAACGAGCATCGTCATATCAGCCAAAGAATGGGGATATCCTGAGCAAATGCTGTATTCTTAATCTGGATACCACACGAAATACGTTCTTCTGTTACGTTTGTATATTTGTAACTTTGATTTCTATATAATGACTTTAAATATAGAATGTTGTATAAATACATTATTAATATTAATAATATATTGGAAACTGTGCGATTTGACTCTTTTATGTAAGGTCCTATCGGAAGACCAGCGTAATGATGAGATAGGAGCCTGTTCTGATATCTCACACAAAAATCTGTTTGCATGTTTTTTAATTTTAATTTGATATTTTGCAATATTCTGTGTTGTTGTTGAGAATTATTTTCTTGTTGTGTGCGATCAGAATAAAATTATTTCTTTCTTTCTAAATAATGTTGTTGTTGTTGATTCCGTGTGGTGCCCGGATTAAGAATATAGCACCACTCCATCTCCTCCCGTGGATGTCGTAAAAGGCGACTAAGGGAATCTAAACCAGAGGGATGGGCAGCAGCGTCCCTTCTGTGAAACGGTAGCCATACTGCGCTCACTAACCCGCCTGCCAAGCGTGGTGAGTATTGGCAAATACCCCCCACCGAACCTGAACCCCACGAAATGATAACACAGTAGTAAAACTCTATTGGGGAGGCCTTTGTTCAGCAGTGGACATATAAATGGCCGATATGATGATGCAATAATGTTGATAAGAAGATACAATTGAACCGAAGCTGCCGCCTGAGAAGCAGTTTGTTTAGTATTTGGGCGGTTGCAGTTGTAGTAGTTTGCGATGCAGAAGAAACCGCTGTTTCAGGCTGTGACGTAATTGAGTCATTTGTACAATGTACTTCGGGGTCATTGCACTGTATTTGAAGCTTCGAAGTCAAAACCAAACTGTTACGTGTAGAAGGCAAACGACAAAGCCCTTAAATTTCGCTCCCTTAAAAAACAATAAAATTATATCGAAACAATAAAAGTAAGCATTAATTTGTTAGATGGGCAATATGTAATACCAGCCTGTTCTTTCTAAGCAAACCATTGAATAATTTCTTAATGAAAACATTGTAAACATCTCTCAACTTTAACAATCACGATTAAAGCTCTGTTCGAAGAAAAGTTATGTAATGTCAAACAAAACGCGGGCCGTTAAACACCAGTGTTGTCAACAAACAAATTGTTACATTGGAGATTTTTTTAATTCTTATGTTTCGTCTAGTCGCGTAAAGTTGTATAACTTACAACGATTTCCTTTACAATAAACTTTTCTTTGACAAAACTGTGATGAAATTGACTGTAACTTTTTATTATACAATCTAGCAGTGAATTATTACCGCGGACCACGTAATACAGATTCCGTTAAAAAAATATGGTCGACCCAGCAACCATTGTTAGTGATGAATGAGTTTTTAAATGTTACCAAGTTTCGTGATTAAGTCATACAAAATTTTGATTTTCATAATAAGTTAGCTAACATTTTTGATAATAAATTAATGTATTGTTTGAGTTTGGAATGGAACAAAAACGTTAAAGGTGGAAAGTATGTATTTGGAAAATATAATGTTACGGTGTTTTTTTAATGATCTAATAAGCAATTTCTCACTCCGTGGACTGGCATGGTTCTAATGCTGGCATGAACGCACGGTAACTTTTTACCGAGAACCCCCCGTCGGTGCCGAAGATGACCGCTCCAGTGGTTTTAGCCAGCAGAAGTCACCTTCGCCCTTCCCCGGGGCGAAGGAAATTCATGTAAAATTTCCACTGGATAACAATAAAAAATAAAAAAGGATGACTAAGGTGACATGTGTCGTTACAGATTTCAAAGCCGTATTTTATTGTATCTACCGTTCAATTCCAATTAAAAGTTACTTCGATGCACGCAGTACCATTTACCACTGCAGTGCCAATAAGTGCCGTCAGCAATACTGATTTAAACTTAACACTTAGCTGTATTCCAGGTTGAATACAGCTAAGTGTTAAGTGTTAAGTGAAACTGTATCTAGTGAAACTACTGGGCATAAGATACTAAATACTAACTATAAACCATGTAAACAATTTATCAAGAAATTGAAAATGTTTATATCAGAAATAGGGTTTTATTCTGTCACAGATTTCTAAATTGGTAAATAAAACTAAATAATTAATTTGAGACAATTTATGATAATTACATGACAAAAACAATGACATTAAAAATTATATGTAATTAGAAATATCGAATTGTAAATAGTTTACTTTCGTACAGCATCTGCTTGTGACCACGGACGCTGCAAAATGTTCGAAACGTCGAGCATATCAACATTACTATTTTATTTTATATATTTATGGTGCATGCATTTATGTTCCACTATACAAAGGTGTTGCTTAATTGTGTATTGCACGTATGATTATTTCAGGTATCATTATGAGCAAGTGGCTGCACGTTGCACGTATAGATGCTGTACGAAAGTATATAGAATTAATTAATTGAGCCCGATATATTTCCGTAAACTATTTTCCATTCGATGGATGCTATTCGCGTAAACTTCAGAAAATATTAATTAGAAATATGACATAATAAATAAAATGGATGAATAGAATAGAAGAAAAACGTTTATTCGGATGTAGTAAGTATATTAAAATATTGGGATGGGCACGACATGGGCATTTTACATGACTTTCGTCTTGCCCATGTTCATTTTAAGGCCCACCACGGTTGAGATCACCGAACATTGTGCTGAGCTCTTGCAGCGATTCTGCCATGACTACGATATCGTCAGCAAATCGAATGTGAGTTATATACTCGCCATTGATGTTAATACCAAATCCTTTCCGCTACAGTAGCTTGAAGGCCTCTTCCATTGCAGCGGTGAACAGTTTAGGGGAAATGACATCCCGGGGGGATCTCACACCTCTCTGTAATGGAATTTCCCCCGTGCTGTGAACACGTACTCGGACCAACATAGTGGCGTTTCTGTATAAACGATATATATGACGGCACGGTTGGTGCAGTGGCTGATACAGTCGACTGCTGCGCTCCGGGTCGTGGGTTCGATTTCCGCACGGAACAAATGTTTGTATGATCTGCAGGTAGTTGTTCCGGGTCTGGGTGTATTGTATGTGGAATTCATGTCTGTAAACGCACCCACGATACAGGAGAAATATTAGTGGTGTGGCGCCACTTTAAAAAAAAAACAAAATACAAAACCAACAAATCACTTTAGAACTTCTTCTGATAGTCTTCCGATAGTCTATGTGGCACCGCTGCAGAGTTTGCAGCACTGCCCAGGATTCGATCGAATCAAAGGCTTTCTCATAGTCCACAAACGCTAAGCATAGTGGCAGATTATACTCCTCGGTCTTTTGTTTTGTGTGTATAGCTGTCGGTAGAAGTTCTCAATTTCTCTCAAAACCTTTGGCTTAGTCAACCCTACACTGCCGTACTCGGTCTTTAGCTTCATGATATGACTTTGCCCAATAAATATGTCTCTTGCGAACACTTTGGAGCCTTGGTTCCGCTCAATCGTTTCTTTACCACCGTTAGTGTTAAATATACGTAAATCGTGACGCAAGGACTTCCATATATGTCTATTGAACAGTCGGTATGCTTCAGCATCACTGGAGGACTGGAATGTCATATAACGTCTTTCTGCCTCAGGTCAAGAGTGTGATCGGAGAACTTTTTTGGTCTACCTTTACGGTGGGTTTTATAGAACTTACCCTGCTCGCCACACTTTCGATGGTAACTATGTATGTTGTTAATGAGGGACCTGCGGACGAGGAACCCAACACCACCTTTAGACAGATTGTCGCCTTCCCGGTAGTAGAAAAGGTTGCCGGATTTCAGGGTTATCGTCTCCTCACCCTCTCTTCGGACTTCTGATAAACCGTAACTTATCTATTTCCTCTTCCAGCTCAACGGTATTTTCGTCTGCTCTCAGTGTGCGTGCGTTGTGAGTTACCAGGTCCAGTTTTCGTTTGGTGTGGTAGCTGGATCCCATCCGGAGATTCTTAGCATCCCCTGCCCCGTCATTACCGTAGCCGCTACCATGACCAGGAATAGCGGGCTGCCGGGAACTGGGGGCCGATGCTTTAATTGTATCACTTTCATTTTGGGGGAAAATTTGCCGATACTCACCACGCTTAGCAGGGGGGTTGGCGAGTGCAGAACTGCTACCGTTCAACAGAAGGGACGCTGCTGCCCATTTCTCTGGTTAAAAGTCTTTTACGACCTCCACGGGAGGAGATGGTGTGGCGCTATATTCTTAGCCCGGACACCACACGGAAAATCCATTGGAGCAACCAATTGAAATCATGCAACCTAAATTCTGAAGACATTCCACAGCCATGTCAACTATTCTTAACTGTTGTTTTAAGGTCCTTCGGCGATTCCACTGTATGCTTTTGAAATTTTTGGTGACTACATTACTCCTCTTTTGTTTAAAACAAAGATGTTTGTGGACATTTAATTATTCTTTCTTTGTTTTTGTGTTTCAAAATTATTTGGAGGTCACAGTCAACCGAGTCTACTGCAAATTGAAATTTGGTTCAATGGAATATGAGATTTAATGTACAAGATTTTTGGGTTTTTTTCATTTGTATTTTGGAAATGTCATGCTGCTTCGGAACCACACTAATGAGTATTGCTATATTTGCTAGCGACATAATAGAGATGTTATGGCACATAAAGAATAAGCTAATTGCAGTTGGTTATGGAAACATTTACGGTTAGCCCCATTTATACTGTTCAATGTAAAAAAAAATTCGTAGTGTTCTCGGTGTTTCTTTTAAGAATAATTTATTGAAATCTGTAAGTGTATTATTTCTTTAGTGGGTTACTCATTATTTTTTGGAAAATAGTATTATGGCTTTTGTTTTGTTTGTGTCACTGGAAACTATTTCAATATACAAGATAATAAATAAACGAAACAAATATTACGTAGACGTAGACATATTAAGGTAACTGTTATTATTATTGATGATTTCAGGGTTATCGTCTCCTCACCCTCTCTTCGGACTTCTGATAAACCGTAACTTATCTATTTCCTCTTCCAGCTCAACGGTATTTTCGTCTGCTCTCAGTGTGCGTGCGTTGTGAGTTACCAGGTCCAGTTTTCGTTTGGTGTGGTAGCTGGATCCCATCCGGAGATTCTTAGCATCCCCTGCCCCGTCATTACCGTAGCCGCTACCATGACCAGGAATAGCGGGCTGCCGGGAACTGGGGGCCGATGCTTTAATTGTATCACTTTCATTTTGGGGGAAAATTTGCCGATACTCACCACGCTTAGCAGGGGGGTTGGCGAGTGCAGAACTGCTACCGTTCAACAGAAGGGACGCTGCTGCCCATTTCTCTGGTTAAAAGTCTTTTACGACCTCCACGGGAGGAGATGGTGTGGCGCTATATTCTTAGCCCGGACACCACACGGAAAATCCATTGGAGCAACCAATTGAAATCATGCAACCTAAATTCTGATACTTTCTAAGAGCCAGCATTTACCTAGATTATATAAAGTAGAAAAATAACAACAATTACTACTAATAATATTTACAGAGGCTGATTTCTATTAGTCCTCAATTAGCACAAGAAGCTATTCTTTACGTATACAAAAGAGTAAACACACATTAAAGAAGAAAAGCTCACAGAATGAGACAGAGAAAGCATTATTTATTTTTCTAGTCATGTAGTCGAGCAGAAAGTGTTTGAAGTATTTACAATGTAACGGCACATCTTAACAGAGACATGAATACGTATAATTACACGCGTAACTATATGATTACACACTGTTCCGGGTTCCGTACGATCAGTCATGAGCAATGAATAGGCAATTTACTTCTGTATGCTGTCTGGCTTCAGAGGTGTCTTCATTCCACTAAATAAACCACACCAATCAACGTATTCAAAATGCTTTTAAAATACCAAACCAAGTTGCATGACTTCATTGTAACATACATGACTTTGCTGTTCCAAAACTAAAAATCTTTGTAAACCTGAAGCAAATGTTGTAGAAAATGGTTTACGGAACGGTATGTGTATGTTGGTGCCAATATAAGAACGCGCCAATTCACAATGGCCACTGACAATTGAAAATTTATCGTTTATAAAAACATCAGACATCGCACATAGCTTGAATAGAAACGTCAATAGTAAAGAACACCATTTGGAAGCGCGCGCGCAAACCTTACTCAAGAACTTTTTTCCTTTTCTCTGACTGCGAAAGACCTTTATCACTCTCATTTTAGAGTTTAAAATAATATCGAATCAGCTTTTTAAGTATGCAAATAAAATAACCTTTGCCTGTAACGGCTGATTTATGATGTGGTTCGGACACCCAAGGAACAAAAACTTGGTATCAATAGAACAAGAAACACAAATGAATGCTGTTACAATACACACTGTAATTGTTTAGACAAAAGCATTAGCGGTGAACCCATAGTGAATAACTAAACAACTATTGTTAAATGAATTTAAACCTTAACGGAACATAACACAACCTACTTTAAGGTAGAACAAATGAGGACTTTGAGACGTAAAAAATTGTTAGAAATGCAGTAATATCTTGGACCATCAAAGCTTTCGCCGATGTTCTAAAGTTAATTTTTATGACATCTATACACAATAGAGGTACATTATGAAAGAAAAGACATTCCACAGCCATGTCAACTATTCTTAACTGTTGTTTTAAGGTCCTTCGGCGATTCCACTGTATGCTTTTGAAATTTTTGGTGACTACATTACTCCTCTTTTGTTTAAAACAAAGATGTTTGTGGACATTTAATTATTCTTTCTTTGTTTTTGTGTTTCAAAATTATTTGGAGGTCACAGTCAACCGAGTCTACTGCAAATTGAAATTTGGTTCAATGGAATATGAGATTTAATGTACAAGATTTTTGGGTTTTTTTCATTTGTATTTTGGAAATGTCATGCTGCTTCGGAACCACACTAATGAGTATTGCTATATTTGCTAGCGACATAATAGAGATGTTATGGCACATAAAGAATAAGCTAATTGCAGTTGGTTATGGAAACATTTACGGTTAGCCCCATTTATACTGTTCAATGTAAAAAAAAATTCGTAGTGTTCTCGGTGTTTCTTTTAAGAATAATTTATTGAAATCTGTAAGTGTATTATTTCTTTAGTGGGTTACTCATTATTTTTTGGAAAATAGTATTATGGCTTTTGTTTTGTTTGTGTCACTGGAAACTATTTCAATATACAAGATAATAAATAAACGAAACAAATATTACGTAGACGTAGACATATTAAGGTAACTGTTATTATTATTGATGACCCTAATAAATTTTATAAGTTTCGATTGTTCGTGGGTAAAGTTTTAGAATATTCTAGCACAAGGTTAACGTTTAGTTTTAGCACAACTTGGAGTTTTAGCAAGCCTTTTAAAAAGGACCATATGATTTTTTAAGAAAATCTGAAATCAATGCAACCAAAGTCAAATGGAAATCACTACATTCATAATTTAAATACTGAATCCCAACTATGTATTTATTAGTGCTCTGATAACATATAATTGATCTGTTTTCATTTGCATATTTCCAATCTCGATTTAAATAGTTGAATTCCCAATCATAACTTTGAGAACGAATTGTGAAAACGGTTTTTAAATTTCCCGCCAAGACGGAGAGAGGGCAAAAGAAAATGATAAAAAAAAACAATCAATTAGGTGAACTGTCATCGGCAGTGGCAAGGGAAAATGATAAAAGTCCAAGTTTCGACAAAGACGTTCGTTATACCGGCTGGGCCGATATCATTGATTATTGATTTGTCTGTTGGATATATTGTTAGTGGATGTATGTGATGTAAGTAATTTCGAGATAGTACTGCCTTAGCGAAGGTTCTTTTAAATCTGTTGTTTGAATTTGTGGGTTCATAAGTACGACGCGTATGTTGTTGTTATTATTCACTTATTTTACTTTACTCCTGTCCTTTAAAAGAAGAAACAACAAACAACTGGTTTTGGCGGCACGGTTGGTGCAGTGGCTGATACAGTTAGCTGCTGCGTTCCGGGTCGCGGGTTCGATTTCCGCATGGAGCAAATATTTGTATGATCTACAGGCAGTTGTTCCGGGTCTGCGTGTGTGTGGAATTTGTGTCTGTAAACCAACCCACGATACAGGAGACAAACGAGTGAGGGGCAACTTTTAAAAAAATGTTTGTCGAATCTAGCCTACTGATTAGCCTACGTATTTTTTTTTAAACGTTGCTATGATTTCTCCTGTGTCGTGGGTGCGTTTACAGACATGAATTCCACATGCATTGATTAAGTGTAATTATAATAAAAAGTGAAGTCAAGTGAAGCTCACATTCCTAACGTAAGTATTTCTTTTACACGATATTAACATTTGGGTCAATAAACAAATACCAACTGCAAAATGTAACAAGCTCAAATTAATTCACGTCGATTTACCTCACATTTTTTAAATCAATAATCCTCGACGCTTATCCTCCAATCCACATTCACACTAAACTATCCGCTAATTGCACAAAACATCCCTCTCAATACAGAAAACAAACATAGAAAAACACAAAAGAGAGATTAGGGGTACATCCAGATCGTATTTAAGATATAAATGAGTATTTTTGCTAAGCACGGCTTTAGATCGAAGAAGATAAAAGACAGATGTGTACCGGTTTTATGACGTCATGAGATTGCTATGCTTTTTTTACATTTTTTCTTTTGTAGTGTGATACAGACAATGTTTGTATGAGATACTTATTTAATATAGAAATTAACTTTGACTGGTATTGCTAGAAATCACCCAAAAACAAAAAAAAATGGGCTAAGTATACTTACAGTTCTCAGTAATTAGCCATTCATTGTTTACACTAATACAATTACAAATTCAAAACTTAATGTTTTATAAGTGTAACAACTACTCACAAGCTAACACAATCCTTAGGCAAACATTTTAATATATTGCAATAAACCATCAAGCTACATACACATATTCTAGCTTAGAATGGTATAAAGTTAAAAGTTCAGTTTTATTTAATATATTTATTTCATTAATTCACTAGAATATACGTAATTAAAAGATGTCATTTTTTAAGTAAACCTTCAAATGTATAACGCAAGAAAGACAACTCTAAATGCATTGATAGGGTTTAGGCTGTGAGAGTTTTTTTTTTTGGCTTCTCGTATACATTTCTGGGAAAGGAGGTTTGCCTAACCGGTCATTTCTGGCGAAGCCAAAAGAGGCCTCCAGCCAGGTGAGAGAATGAGATCTAACACGTTTCTATATAGTTGCCCTATTCCCTATTCTCGATCAATTTTTCTTGCTTTTCTCTCTCTCTCTTTCTGTTTGCAACCTCCATAGTGTATTTATCTCATTCTCTTACAAATTAACCAAGATACAAAGTTTTACTCCTACCGCGTCACAAGTGTGAACTCACATTCGCCATTTTAAAAAAAGGATTACTTAGCAATTATGTAAATTTCTGTCAAGATTGCACCCTTGTAAAGATTTGAAAAAATACCTATCACTAGGTATTACCCAAACCAGATTGATTGTTCAATTTACCATTGAATGAAAATATTTTTTTGCAATTATGGCTGATGTTGGCAAAATTGAATCTGGATAGATGATCTGTAAGCTGTCGGATTGAACTTTTAAAGAAAGTAGCACTTGATTAAATAGGAGATAATTATATTATGTAGGTCCATTCACAGTCTACTTGCTGTAGCGATTAGATAGCACGGAGCTCTGTCCAGACCCTGATAGAAAACTACATACCAAGTATGGACTGCGATCTCTCCCGCTCCCGATATTACTTTTCTCAATAAATGACTATGCCTACGGTGTTATGTACGTAAATGCAAACGGCACAAAGCTACAAACATGACCCAATTTCATCTGACTACACAATAGCCCAAATATTTATATGAGCACAATAAAGCACAAACGCTCTTTATAATTGAGCTAACAATGAACCAATAGGATTAAGTCTGTTCGATACACTTCACTTAATTGGCAACAATAGACCGCCATTTTAGAATTGATCATGTAAATGTTTAAAATTCGAATTTAGAAACTAACATTTGTAACGAAACGTCGTTTGATTTCAAGCAATTTTTACATTACCAATGTCCCACACTAGTAGTTTATACTAAGCATTGTAGCTAAGACCAATCCTACATAAATGCGACGATTAAAACTAGTTTGTAAATGTACAACAGGTTTATTTGTCCAATAGGAAGCAGTAGGTAGTTTTAAATGTAGGCTATTGAAGTAAATGAGTAACAAAATTACAACACATGTACTGAAGTGCTCATAGCTAGAAGCTGCAGCTGCACTCAATCGATTGGTGAGGTTAAGCATCGAGCGGCACACTCAGTATATGGATGGGTGACCACATAGTGGTATTTGTACTGACCGCCTCCGTGCTTCGGAGGGAACGTAAAGTCGTCGATGCCGGTTATTTTATTGTCAAAAGACGGCTGTCATCAAGCCAAGTTCTCAACCTTTTCCAACTAACTAATACAAAAAGGAAAGCAAAAGTGGTAGCCAGCTTATCACTTATGAGTATGACACAATAGTCGGTCATTTATTATAATATTGTTGTAACAATTAAACAAAATGTTACAGGCTACAGCTCTTAACATTGCATTATTAATTAAACGTTATTTACGTAGTACTTAATTAGCATTCTCTTCAATTCCAGTAAGACTTATAATGGAAAAAGCCTTAATATACGTTAAAGCTTTCAAGTCACATTATAAAATCATTAAAGTTTCGCTTTAGGTACGTTTTAAAAGCGCTTTTCTATCGTGTATCATGAAAAGCCGTGACCAAACAAATTATTGAGTCAAAAGTTGAATACGTTTGTTCACCATCTCCGTTCCTTTCGCTCTCACAGCTCCATCCTTGTCGTGTACACTGGCGCACATATTAAGGGTACACGAATAAGCTGCTTATTGTATTTTTATAGTTATTTTGATCGTCGCACACAAGGTTTATTGTGTGGATTATCCTATATGAATACGGAATAGGGTATTACATTTATTGTGTCTCGATGTACACAGCTGATGTTTTTCGAAACAATAGCATGCCGTGTTTGCGAATCGCCGGTACAGCCTTTTGTTAGCACTTCATTTTTTAATAACTTGTAAATATGTTCCATTTTGATACAAAAAATATTTGTGATTGCATTTTACAATGGTGGATATAAGGACAAGAGTGTTATAATATATTAAGTGTGTTACGTTTGAGTTCTATTGTGATATTGTTTAATTAGCATTAATTAAGAAATGTTTTTGAAATAATAAAGATATATAAATTATTAATGATTAGTGCTACACTATTAATTTATTGACTCTTCCTATAGATGTCATTTACATCGTCAGTGACCTGATTGAAGACATCCTTTTTGGTGTAAGATTAGGGGCGCTAAGGAACATCGGGAGAACCCGTTCAAGTTATGTAATAATGCTTTATTTTTGTCTATATCTCATTAACTGTTACAAAGCCAGACACAATTAAAAATCTATTGTCTTGCCAGATGCCGGCAATTGACAGGCAAGAGGATATTTTCTCCTGTGTCGTTGGAATCTCACACACACAAACACCCAGACCCGGAACAGCTATCTGTAAGCTATAGAAATATTTGTTCCGTACTAGAATCCAACCCGCAACACAGCGTTCAAAGTGAAGTAACTATCCACTGAACTTAAAGTGCCGTCTGTTACCCACTATATCTAATGTTTAAACATATTCTAAACTATTAACTATTACAAAGGTATTGGTATCTGGTATCATATAAAAAGAAAGAAGAACAAAAAAGAAAAATAATGATTTGTCACAGATTATATAGAGATACGTGTGACAAAAGAGGTGATATATAAGTTCATCACAAATAAAAACTATTAGAAATAATGAAATATGATAAAAATAAGGCTTTGATATGAACAATCGATTGTGTCTCGCATCTGTGCCAAAAAGGCGTCCAGCTCAACATTATGCCAGGCAGAGGTGCCAAGCACTTGTTTTCAGATAGAACCCGAGGCGACATACGGACATACTTTTATTAGTTTGGTATGTATCTATGTAACGGAATTTCTCTCGATTCGAGATCGAAACTCGAATTTCATCCCCTTCAAAACCGTACGACAAAACGACAAACATATAAAATAAAAAGAGACTGTAAGAAAAAGAAAGAGAGGAAGGTCGCTTGGAGGGGCATAACGCTTTTTCGCTAAGAGGATGGGCAGCAGCATCCTCCCGTTTGCTAATTACAACATACTGTGATCACCAATCCGCCTGCCAAGCGTGGTGATGATGGCAATATCCACTATGACCCTCATCATATCAGCCAAAGGACGTCCACTGCTGAACAAAGGCCTCCCGCTTAGATGTCCACAACGAGCGGTCACATGCCGCTCTCATCCAACGACTCCCAGCGACCTTCACCAGGTCGTCTGTTCACCTCGTTGGAGGTCGTCCCACGCTGCGTTTTACGGTGCTCTCTCTCGGTCTCCATTCAAAAACCTCTAACTTTGTCAGGTATGTCGGCAACTTTAGTTCTACGGATCTCCTCATTTCTGATTCGATCTCGTAGAAACATACCAAGCATAGCTCTCTCCATGGCTCGCTGTGTGACCTTGAGCTTTCTTATGAGGCCCATTGTGAATGACCACGTCTCTGTTCCTTATGTCATCACTGATAATACACACTGGTTAAAAACTTTCGTCTGTATATCAATGACACCTCATAGTAGTGTTAATTGGGGGGTCCATGTTTAGCAGTGATTAACGTGAAAGCCAATCACTTAATAATAATAGTATCATAATATAATATGATATGATCTGATTATAATCACTTTTTTTCTGATATACAGATCTATATATAGATACGCATGTGAAAAAAGTAGCTTTATAGGCAGAAATAAAACCTGCGCTATATTATATTATCACAGCTTATTCAATTAGGTGTATGATACATTTGCGAGGCTTGGGGGAGATGTGCCTGGGGGGGCGACCTTTTCACAGTTGCCTTCCCTCCGCTAGAAGGTGTGACCACCTTACTGTCATCGCCTCCGCGATGTGACTAAAGGCGTGGCATCAATGGGCGGCTCTAGTGTGATCTTACGAGGACCTGGGGCACTTTGGCACCTAAGATGACCGCTCCAGTGGTTTTAGCTGGTAGGAGTTCCTTCGCCCTTCCCCGGGGTGGAGGAAGTTAATGAAGTATTCTCGGGACGAATAAAAACAAAAACAAAAAGATGTATGATACATTTACGTCACAAGTTTTGAAATGTTCTCCTAAGTAAGCATGCCTTGTTTTTCGACGCAAGCGTTTTTTCCCAAAAATGTAAGAAAAATATTACTTAAATCACATTTCACATCACATCACATCAATGCGAAGATATGCTGTAGTACGATTCCCTAAGCCCATACATCCTTAAATACAGAATCGATATAACGGTGACGAACCGATTTCGGTATTCGCTAAGACAACATTGAAGAATTGAATAGAATTGAAGCTAACACGTTGCAGAAGGTAAGCCGTGAGGACCAGTCTTAGCGAATACCAAATCGGGTTATCACCATTATATCAATTCTGTATTGAAGGATGTATTGATATTTGAGCTTAAGGAATTGCACCCCTGATCGCCGCACGTATGAATTTAAACGCCACGTCTGTGTGAGGTTTCGATAGGTAGATGGTTTTATGTTGTGTGTCCTCATCGTAAATATCTGCTTATCACCTCAACCCAATAAAAATATTTAAAAGCCTAACACATCTAGTGTGTAACTAAAAAAACCCTTTAGCAGCCATAAATCGAATGCAATAAATGCCACTGCCAACAATACCGAATTAAATGTAAACCCGCACGTAGGAACACAAAAAGTAATGGATAACGATACAAATAGAAATATTCTCTTTACACGCATTCAACTATAGACAATTGGTCCCTATAAATCATAGACTTGACAAGAAAACACGGCTTTACAAACATAATCATCAACCTCTGAAACTAAAACACACACGATCTTCAATCTTATTAGCGTATAAATAAGGCTTGGTACAAAACAAATGGTAGTAAACGTTCTCTATGTACGCAACACGCATTCGCCGCCCTAGCGTTTAAAAACGACTTCAATCGAGTTTCGCGTAAATTATGGGACAACCCTGAACAATGTGAAGAAAAAAGCACCATTCGCTAAAGGATTTTGTTCTCAAAAATTAATTTGGGGGTACTTGACAAAACTGTATGCACCCAATCAGATGTCAACCTTTATTTAGGGTTGAGCTTTTGTTTTTTTTTTGTGGGAGAGTTGTACGCAAAGGTAAAGACTTACGCAACTTTGAGTAAAAAGTATACTTTTTGGTAGAGTTTTTGTTGTTGTTTGTAAGTAAGTTGTAACTACAACATTGCGTCACTTATTATGATTCACCTCTGCTCGTTCTTATAAAGCATCACCAATCCACACCAGTGCTAAAAACTGCGTAAAGGAGGTGGTTAAAACTGAACGTTTTTCGCAACAAATACTTACAGCAAGTTGCATAATCAATCCGCCAAACACACATGAGTGTAGAATTGTAGACTTTTGCAATTGACGGTACGGTTGGTGCAGTGGCTGATACAATCGGCTGCTGCGCTCCGGGTCGTGGGTTCGATTCCCGCACGGAACAAATATTTGTATGATCTGCAGGTAGTTGTTCCGGGTCTGGGTGTATTGTATGTGGAATTCATGCCTGTGAACGCACCCACGACACAGGAGAAACCCTAGTGTGGGGCAACGTTTTAAAAAAAACAATAAAAAAACAAAAAAACATGTTTTTGGCCTTGGCTCGACTTATCTTTCCTAATTCCATGTATTTTTTATTTTTAAACGTTATTATTAGGCTTCTTAGTTCGACGGGACAATCAAGTTCTTTGTGAATACAAACCGATAGATAACTTATTATCTGCATCAGATGACATGATCTCCGATAGTGAGAAAAAGTCTAAGGATTTCAATAAAATAGCAATAAAAACGTACTAATTACAAGTTTAAGTCATTGGTAATTAAGAAGTATATTGTTGAAACATATTCCAGTTTGGTTTGGTCTCATTTATAAAATTGATAAATGAATAAAACGCAAAAGGGCTTTCATTAGTTCTTAATTTATAGCAGTCCTATCCACCCTTATTACCTAAGGGCGACAAAACTTAGATCTCCGTGTTACAGGGTGAAGTGGCATTGTTTCACAACCCTAGCCCCAGCTAACTTTTTAATTTATTAACGAAGGGGTTGCCACTCGTAAAAATTACTTTTATTGTTTGTAACGACGTCTCGGCCTACGTGATAACAATGTATATTATAATTCACCTTTAAATCGGTGTAGTTACCAACCAGTATTTCTTGAGCTATTCTTTGAAACTTTTTATTCTTTATGAGCGGTTTCTGAGACTGGTTGATTTGATTAAAGACTCCACGTGTGGCATATAGATACAATGTCAAGTGTGTTTTGTTATTAAGTTTATGTCCCGCTAAAGGTTGAGACAACGGTCTATAATGTACGGAACCTGTTTCTTTAAATGAAAGAGTGATTTAGTGCACTGGGAATGCTTTTTAGTGACATCTAAATGTGATAGCTACACAATGGTACGCTTATAAATCTAATTTAGGAGTATTCATAGATTTAACTAGAAACTCGTTTTAAAATAGTTATTCACAGCTAGTTATAAGTAATACGGTTACATATAATTAGGTGCCGTGTGGTGCCGGCTTAGAATACCACCACCCCATCTCCTCCTGTGGGTGTCGTAAAAGGCGACTACGGGATTAGCCGGAGGATGGGCAGCAGCGTCCTACAACTGAACTGCGATCGCCAACCCGTCTGCCAAGCGTGGCGATTATGGCAAAACCCCCCAACGAATCCACAACACATCCATATCGGTCGTTGTGGTATCTTTCGGGGAGGCCTGTGTCCAGCAGTGGACTTCTTTCGGCCGGAATGATGATGATGATATAAATAAGTTAATTACAACGGCCATGATACACAATGATTTTACCTCTATACTACTAAGTTTCTTCTCGGGTGCCTCGGTTACAACTTGATTGAGGTAAAGAGAGTTTTTGCCCAGCTTACACCCGTTTGTAAAACTCTTCGTGGGTCCATTGATGCACCAGACCTGCATAATGAACTGGCCCGATTCTTCGCTCCAGACAATTACCGCTGCACAAGCTGTTGGCTGTTCCTTCATGTACGCACGGTAGCCCGAGCTAACTCGCCAATACCTCGCACTCTCGCTTTACTCAATGAACTCTTGGATTCTCATCCGAGTTGTGATTTGTTTGCGGATAAATGGAAGAAGATATTGTTAGTGTCTCACAAACATTGTGAGAGGAATTTATGAAAGACGAGTCCCTAGTTGTAAACCGACTTCAAAAAGAGGTTCTCAATTCAATGCGTATTTTTTTTGTGTGTTCACCGATTATTCCGAGATTTGTTGACTGATTTGAGCAATTCTCTACATTTTATTGAGTAGTTTTTCACCAGATTTAATAAACAGGTTAATTGCTGCGCTTATTTAGATGATGTCTTAATATTTTCCATTCCTCTCAGATCAGAGAACTGATTTGACTTATTCTTATTTTTATTAGTGTTAAATACTGATACCAAATAGGAAAAAGTTCTTACATTTATTTAGACTAAAAATAGAAATAAAACTTTTTAACAAAAAAAAACCCTTTTTAACCTACATTTTTTTTTTTTCTGTGGTTTTAGTATTTTTATATCGTGTGCCGGGTGCCGGCTACGAATGGCACCAACCCATCTCATCCCGTGTAGGGTTTTCAGTATTTTATTTTGTTAAAAAGTTTTATTTTACAAGACCATTGTAATTAAAGTAAAAAAAAAAACAGTATGAAACTAGACCAATTATAAGTAAACTTATTTGAGGAACATAAACCAATGCTTCTGCCACTAAACTATAGGAATATGAAATTAACAGGTTTTTTATGAGAACAGTTACGTTGCTACCTGTGACTGGAAATAATGACGAATACAAGGGAAGAAGAATTTTGGTTCTAACTGTAGTACAGAACATAATTTACAACCATTCCCTTGTTAAATGAAAACAGAACTAATATTACAAGAAAAAACTAAATAAAATACCGGCGTACCCACAAACCCTTCACAAAATAACAATCTATAACTTTTCCGGCGTTGAATTGAAAACGGGAACTTTGGTAAACCGAATTTTACTTCGTATTCAAACGGGTCTAAGAGGGGAAGACATTATCGACACGGCGACACCACTCCACTGAGGCCCAATGTTGATGCTATCAAAAATCTACTCGAAATCATGCGGTCCTGGTAATGTATGGTGATTTGACAGGGAATTTAGTTTGTCGAGTAAGAATAGTAGATCTTATATATATATCATTCTTCTGCACGTTTGTATGTCACTGAATTCCTCCCTAAATGGCTGGACCGAGTTTGATGAACATTTTTGTGCATATTTTTGTAGGTGTGTGAGTGTCCTGGATGGTTTAGATCAATTGGACCCGGTAGGTAGCGGAAAGTGTGAGAGTGATAGTGAAAGAAGAGTAAATGCAGGAAACATGGTGAATGGAGCTTTGCACTCCTTTATGAACAGTCGGAAGGTGTCTAACAAGGCTCGTTTGGCTGTGCATGAGGGGGTGTTGGTTCCGACACTCATGTACAGAAGTGAAAGTTGGGTATGGCAGAAGAAACATGAAAGCAGAATAAATGCAGTTGAGATGAGAGCGTTAAGAAGTATGATAGGAGTTAAACTGAGTCACAGGATAAGAAATAGTGAGATAAGAAAACGTTGTGGTCTGAAAGAAGATGTAGTGACAAAAATTGAGAAAGGTATGCTGAGATGGTTTGGCCATGTTGAGAGAATGAATGAAGAACGATTGACGAAAAAAGTGTATAAGGCGAGTGTGAATGAAAGTGCTGGAAGGGGTAGACCTAGGTGGACGTTTCAAGACCAAATCAGGGACGTCTTGGAAAAAGGCCAGGTCAAGAGTACCCTAAACCGAAGAGCATGTATGAAGGGAATAATGAAAGTGGACGAAGCGAAACAAGTATGTAAGGATCGTAGCAAGTGGAAAGAAGTGGTCTCTCCCTACCCCTACGGGAGAGAGGCGTGATTATATGTATGTATGTAGGTAGCGGGTTTTTATGTACCTGCCTGTGCGAAGCTGGGGCAGCAGGTAGTACTAAATATAATCCAGGCGTTGTTACTCAGAGGTTGCAGTTAGATCTAAAAACTACTAAATGCCTTTTGCCATGCCTGACTTTAATTTTTTTTTAAGTAACTAAAATCATTGCTTGGGCTTGTTAGGAGTCCTGAGGGCCTTATAGCTAGTTGCATTTACTGATTGGTAAGCGATTGGTAAGGTTAAGCAACGTTCAGCGCAAACAGTCTATGGATTGGTGAATGCATAGTGGTACTTGAACTGAGCGTCTCCATCCTTTAAGCATGTAAAATCGTCGGTCCTGGTCGTTGTCATTAGGTGCTAGTCCATAAGCCAAGTTATTTTGTAATTATGGACCACATAACAGATCTAATAAAATTGTTTGAGTTATTAAAACCATATTAATACCTACTTACTGAAATTTGAAAATTGTATAATATCCAAATCAATTACGGCAACGGAAGTAATTCTGGTCCCAAAAGTAAAGGTCTATTCGGGAAAAGGTCAGGTTGATACGAAATATATTTTTATGTAAATGTCATGCCCATGTCGGCACAATGCCGCTGTGGGCCTCTGTTTAGTGACATACAGTATATACATAAACATTAATTTTATTGAAAACAAAAATCCGTTTAATTATTGGAAACTTCATGATTTTAAACTGAAGTTTTTTTTTCATATTAAAAACATTGCCCCACACTAGGATTTTTCCTGTGTCGTGGGTGCGTTTACAGACATGAATTTCGCACACAATACACCCAGACCCGGAACAACTATCTGCAGATCATACAAATATTTATTCCGTGCGGGAATCGAACCCACGACCAGGGGCGCAGCAGTCGACTGTATCAGCCACTGCACCAACCGTGCCGTCAAATTGATTGATCCCTCGAATCAAGACAATTTAAAGTGAATTTTTTGAGCACCATACCAACTGATTAATTTGGTTTTTATGTGGCGATAATTATATATTATTTATATTTCTTCTTGTAATCTAGAACACTTGCTTTACCTTTGAATAACAACCACGCCTAAATAAATCTACGACATTCAAATCCCATGATCCTACCCTCATCAGTTTCCTCAAGAGACGCTCTATATATCGCAGCGAATCGGCTTTTACCAATTGTGATAAAAACCTTGCCAGAAGTAAATAACATAGGTAGAACTACGTCCAATTTAAATTTACATTTTCGTAAGTACACCCTGAAGTAAAGAAGGGGTCAAGCTAAAATGGATCATCCATGGTATTATTCAGTCCAATTTAAGCGGATCCTCAAGTCAGAAAGATGTGAACTAAAGATCAGGTCAGAATATATTGGGTTCCAGGGTACTTCGTGGTCGATATAATGTTCGAGCTTGTTAAATTTCATTGTGCCTGTGAGATTTTCACGTGCTGTTCTAAAGGTAAGGTTATTTTGTTTCTGTGTAAAATTTCTTATAACGAAATTTTTTAGCATTATTTTAGTTCAAGTTATAAGTTATAGAGCACACATAATTCCGCAGATCGCCAGGTTACCTTCACTGATAACAACATGAACTTTATCTCTTTTCCTCGGCTTGCTAGTAAGCGAGCGGCACTTAGTATTTTTACAATAACGTTTTGGAACACAGAAAAGACGGCACGGTTGGTGGTTTTTTTCTTAAGTTTGAGACTATCGGCACGGTTGGTGCAGTGGCTGATACAGTCGGCTGCTACGCTCCGGGTCGTGGGTTCGATTCCCACACGGAACAAATATTTTTTTATGATCTGCAGGTAGTTGTTCCAGGTCTGGGTGTATTGTATGTGGAATTCATGTCTGTAAAACGTACCCACGACACAGGAGAAATCTTAGCGTGGGGCAACGTTTTAAAAAACTAGCAGCCAAATGATCTCTTGTTGCCAATGACCGGTTTCCCAGAAATGTATGCGAGAAGCCCAACAAAAAAAATAAAAAAATATGATATCTTGTAGTTGCATGAAATATCAGCTAAGCCTCTCCCTCGTGAGGTTACTTACAAATTGGCCAGAACACAACTAATATTCAAGCTGTATTATTATTTTTGAAGCCTTGTTTAATTCGGAGGCTTTTATCTTACAATTGTTAGCCCCATCGTCCCGTAAGTTTTATTAGACGAATCTGCAGCAGTGTCTTCTACCATCTGAATGTCGGTTGCATGACTCCTTAGCGATAAGCGTCGATGTAATTACCATAGATAATTTGCAAACCTTTCCCCCAGCGCGACACCTTGCTAACAACAAATGTTTGACTAATATTGGTGTATTTATTGTTTCTAGTTTTATAACTGATCAACAGCAGGACCCCTGTCACGACAGATGACCATGGCGGTGCCATCACAATAGTTAGGTTGGCCGGACAAAATCAACACTGATTGTTAAACAAAAACAATTATCCTTTTATTTTAACACTAACGATTCCCGTGGTTATTTGTCGTAAAAATTTTGTAACAATAGCATAAGGAAATCAGTAAAAGTATAATAACAATACAAACAATTTGTGACCAAAATCGACCCGCTGTGACGCCCGCATCTGATGGGATAGGCCACAAAACTAAACACCGTAGGTTAGGAAGCCACCCTTTTGTACAATACAATGCATTATTTTTGTATTACAAACGACACAAATCGCCGTATCCAGAAACGTTCGCAAAACAATTGTTGAAGCACCCCGCGGATCTAGTCGTAATGACTAGGAAAGGTGAGGAAAAATTGCCATATGTGCCGTCGACGCTTGTGATGGATTTCCATTTAGAATCATACCCTATTGTAATAAGAACGAGTACCTATTTTCACGAGTGTATTTTAAAGTTAGTAGACATTCGAAATTGTCAATGCAGTTTAGCAAACATAGCAATGTAGACGTAACAAAATTTGTACTTTGTGTTTCAGAAGATAGGGTTGGAAAAGGTAAAAACTACAATGAAATATATCAGAAATAATGTTTTGTGTATTTATTTTTATTTCTTCACTTGTAAAGGATCATTACAGTCCATTGTTGGATAATTTCACGCGTTTGGGCGACACTGCGGGCGTTTGGCGCGAATTTAGCGGGAATTCCATTATACAAGGTTTGTATGCGAAGGTAAGCATTGTCCATTTTTGTTAACAGTGGCATTTGGTTACTGTGAAATTCACAAAGGTGAATGGAGTCATCATTGAAACCTGTATTAAAATAGAGCAACTATTATACGGTTCAAAATGGTCATTTATACATAACAATCTAATGTATGGTCGTTATTACCGTAAAATTGCTGGAGTAACTCTTCAAAATTTGGCATAAGGTGGTGTTTTCTATTGTAACATCATGGATATTGTTAATATAAAAATACTAAAATCGTGATAAAAATGGGGAGGGGTAGTCGGGAGAAAAATACTTTATGACCTATTTATTATACAAAAAAACATAGGTCGAGCAGCTGCGGAGGAGTGTGACCACAAAGGCCGTGAAACGAGATATTTATATATTAGATTAAATCATGTAGCTAAAGAAGATGAAATTTTAAATAAAGTGTAAGTTTGAAAGTGAGCTATCTTGCCATTACTCATTTACAAATCATTGTGTCTCAGTACACGATGATTTGTGATATTAAAATAAAACATGTGCGTTGGTATGCACGATTTAATTTCCCCAAGACCATTTCTTCATTGGTCAACTAGTCCAACGGCTCGCGCCACAGTCTTAAGGTTTGCTTCCACGTTTCCCGAGTGTTATAACCTGAAAATCCTCAAGCCGAAAGTGAACGGTTTCCTCTATGCAAGAGGGCACCATCATCAACAATATCTTCGTTTAAAATCTGGTAAGATAGTGGCCAAATTCACCGCCTCACCGACGTCGCGGAGGCCTATCGACGCGTCACCTTCCCGTTCAAGTTAGCACTTCTCCCTCCCGTCTCTTGCTTGCGCCGGCCTGTGCCGAGCCTGAGGCTTTAAATGTCCCCTAATACAATTCAAATATTACCGATCCAGCTGTCCCCAAAACAATAGCTTGTTGTCCCCAGCAACGCCCTAAGCCGAGGTCCGTGTCCCGCAGGGGGCGCCCTTAGCGAAAGTTGCTTAGTTTTCAATATTAATTTTAAACCTGGCTGGAGGCCTCTTTTGGCTTCGCCAGAAATGACCGGTGAAGCGACCACATTTCCCAGAAATGAATATGATAAGCCCAACAAAAAAAAAATGGTCAAACTCAAGTCTATGCGTCATACAAAATATTGTTGCCAACAGTAACCATCAGAAATAACGTACTGCTGCAGCAGTACATACATCAGCTCCAGATCCTAATTTAATCTTCTTCGTGAAACATGACTAAACTCTCCTGATTCAGCGCCAATATCACACATCTCACATATGTTAAGGTTTATGTATGTCTGATAAAGCTGGCAGAACCTCAAAGCACACTCCATATTTATGTCGACATGCGGAGAGGAATTATGCGTGAGAATGCATATTTATGCGAAATTCCCGTGGGCGGCTGTATTGGGATACAATACCTGTGAAACTTATAAGGATTAATGTTTGAATTAGTAAGTTATTGGCTGTATATGTTATACAGCGTTTGCAACATAATTTTTTTTGAGATGTATATCTGTGAAATAATTTCTGTCATTGTAATTTTTCATATCGTCATACAATGGAGCTATTGGAGGTTGTGAAGATAATTCTATTTAAATAATGTTTTTACAATATTTTATATACAAAATTGTAACCGCCGCATTAAAACTATGAAGTGAAATGAAAAGGCTTTTGACCTCACAAATGAAGATATAAAGCTAGCACCATTCTTGAACTTTATTCCCAAGAACTGATTTCTAAAACATCATCATCATCATTTCAGCCGCATAAAGCCCACTGCTGGACAAATGCTTCCCCCAAAGATCGCCACAACGACAGGTTTGGGTGCGTTGTGTACTTATTTGAGGGTTTTGCCATAATCGCCACGCCTAGACTTAGATGGGTTGGCGATCGTAGTTGAGTTGTAAATGTACTCAAAAGACGTTGCTGCCCATCCTCCGGCAAATCACATGGTCGCCTTTACGATACCTACGAGATGAGATGGGCTGGTGCTATTAGTAGCCGGCACCAGACGGCTAACAAAACTTTCCAAAACAACCCACTACAATTTCTACCTGAAACAATCCCACTATAGGGCAAAGACCTCTTCTCATACAGTGAAAGAACGAGAATTAAACACCACGCTTGCTCACTGCGTGTTGGCGATTTTAGACCATGATCTAGGTTTCCTTGCAATGTTTTCCTCTACCGATAACTTTAACGGTGAAATAAAACTTGAACTTAACCCTTGGTTCATGGCTTTGTGCATTATCCACCACAATTTCACCATGTCATGTAGTTTAATTAATGAATAATGTCGGCATCGTTGTTCGGTATTCAGATTGCTCTATTTAAATTCATCCTTATATTTGACAAATTTGCAATAATTCTACAAAAAATGTCGACTTCGTTGTCCGGTTGTTTTTCGGGAAAAAAACGTGAATTAATACAGTTAAACTGATTAAGAAACTACTACAATGATGATAATCGATTATTGGCCATTAAAAAAAATATATTTGATTGAGAATGAGAGAATAAATAGATTAGATAGATGATAGATGAATAGATAGATGGTGCTGTTAACGTAAACAATCAAAGTGTAAATCTCTTCGATTTAAATTACTTCAAAATTGTAAAGAACGTGTAAATAACGATAAATCTGTGTTTATGTGTGCGTTACAATATAAATCTTCAGTGTGAACGTTATTGTCATTGAATCATTAATATTTTCCCAAATAAACCAAACTACAGACAAGTGACTAATATACCCTAAAAAACATCTTTACCCACCAATATTAGTGTCGTTGGATACGGGTGGTATATAACCGGGCGTTGTGGAAATCTATGGAGGGGGGGGGGGGGGTGCCACTTTTCAGCAGTGAACACTCAAACTCAATTCACGGTTCGGAAAAGGAAACTGATAACAATTAATGCATAGCACTTATAAAATCGACGAAGTTCGCACATTTACAAAATGTAGAAGAAACTAAAGTATATAAAATAAAGGGCTTTTTAGACACCAGAGCTTTAAATGTCATATTGAATATTTTAGTAAAATTAACATGTCAAAAGAATATAATATAATATACACACTATATGTAAAAAGCTAACATGTTTAAAAAATAATTATTATCACTATCTAATATGATGATGATCTATTATTACAGGAGTGTATTGATTGATATGTGCCCGAATAATATATGCGTGCCAGTACACGGCGGCAGGATAAACTCTTCACCAGGGTAGCACTTTCCTATAGCCAATAACACCACTGCAAAATCCATTAAAATAATTAATCATTTCGCCAAAAACCATCCAGATACTTGAGTATATTTTGATGCAAACAATTTTATGACAAAAAATGTGCAAGATACCTTAGTATAACTTATATGTGTTGTGGTTTTCCATAGTATGAGCGAGTATTGTTAAATAAATAAATAAAAAATATAATACAAATCCGTTTACGAAGAGCGTTGGTCTGGCAATTCTCCTTGGCAATAATGGAAGTTGAAGAGCTGATGTAAACAATTTTTTTTAAGATAAACTTTGCCGTACACATGAATTTCTCCTGTGTCGTTGGTGCGTTTACAGACATAAATAACACAAAATATACTCAGATCCGGAACAACTACCTGCATATTGTACAAATATTTGTTCCGTGCGGGAATCGAACCCACAACTAGGAGCCCAGCAGCCGACTGTATCAGCCAATGCACCAACCGTGGCGTCTTACATTTTAGACTATAGTTTTAAGAGCAATGCCCTTTAAAATGGTAAGTAGTAATCAATTGATATCAGCAACTCACTTATTACATGAATTGCTGACCTAAGACTTTTGTTGGAATGCCTTTTGTTCCGGTAATTTCTCTGGCTGTTCCCTTCGCACGATTTATATATACGTTTACACATATGGCGGCTAAAATATGTAGAAATGTAGTACCACCTCAGTTGAGCACTTCACACAGAACTCTACTACCACTATTCGTATATACTTACCGACTGGTCCACCACTTTTCATAAGCATGACCTAAGTTGCAGCTTAGCTATTGGCTGAATTGAATCACATTTATTTTTTGTTACTTTAATTTTGTATCCACAAACACCTCGAAATTACCTTTATCTTTATGTCTCCAAACAAAGCTCCAATCGCGTCGCTGTTTCTGAATTCAAATACCGAACTCCCTCCGTCGGCCATGTGTGCGTGCGGCGACGGTACGTCTGCGCGGTCGCAAAGGAATGCGGCTGCGGGAAAGGATCGAGTCCCGGTTGACTAATGTCAATGATTCTTTAAATGATTTTTTGTTTCGATTCTGACGGTCTGATTTGGTTTGGGTTAGATGTTTTTGTGTCATTCAGATCGAACGTTTTGAAGATTCATATTTGTTTAAATCAGCGAACAGGTAATATTTGTACGGAATAAATCAACAGCGTATATCGGTCCATTGGACGTTGACCTATGAGTAAATGTAATAAAAAAATAAAAAAATGAGGACTATCTACAGCTGGATAATGAACCATAGTACTTGGAAATAACTTGGGAAGAAGACCCTTTTATTATAAAAATAACACTACAGTGTGGGAGCAAAGAATACATAGATAAAAAACAAATACAGACAATTTAGAAAATTGAAATAAATATTTTACACAAATGATGAAACTTTTTTAATGATATAATACATATAGTAACTGGTGATAGGTTACACCTGGCCTATTCACAAAAACTTTTTTTCCACACACTAGCGTTTCTCCTGTGTCGTGGATGCGTTTACAGACATCAATTCCACACACAATACACCCAGACCCGGAACAAGTACCTGCAGATAATACAAATATTTGTTCCGTGCAGGAATCAAATACGCGACCTGGAGCGTGATAGGTTACTAACCCCTGGCCTATTCACAATAACATTTTTTTTTCACACACAAGCGTTTCTCCCGTGTCGTGGGTGCGTTTACACACATAAATTCCACACACAATACACCCAGACCCGGAATAAGTACCGGCAGATAATACAAATATTTGTTCCGTGCAGGAATCCAACCCGCGAGCCGACTGTATCAACCACTGCGCCAAACGTGCCGTCAAATTACATTAGACTTTCCCTTGGTTGACTTCCCAGTCCACCGGATAAAACGGAGGTGCATTTATCGTTTTCCCTTTACTTCCCGATTAAGGCAATATTACTGACATCGATTCAAATTCAAATGGTTTTAGATTCCTAATCTTATTGGTATTATTTTCTTCAATGACAAATTTACAGTCTCTTTACGAAATCTTTGATTCCCACGTCAGCATGAGAATTTATAAAACGCCATTTAACCTTCTATATAGATTCAAGAACACCTTAAAATCCGAATTTTCAACATTCGCTCCGTACTTTATAAGCATTATAACCATCAAGGTTCCCAAATTAAATCATAATTTAACTTAACCCGACTTGGGATACTTAAGAAATGATTATTCTCTTTCAAAATTTCTCATAAGTAAATTATATGCTTTGTGAAGATTGTTAGACGACATACACGGGTATTTGACTACTCTATGTTACAACTTTAATCTCAGCTCGGACCACAAAATGTTTGTATAGCTTAACTAATAAACTTTAGGGTTCCGTTCTGCGGTAGGATGGAGTACGGAGAAATGGTGGGAAAGCTGTTCCATTTGTTTTATTGGTGATAAGTAAATATAACCGTGTGGTGCCGGCTAAGAATACCACCACCCCATCTCATCCCGTGGGTGTCGTAAAAGACTATGGGATTAGCCGGAGGATGGGCAGCAGCATTCTTCGAGTACCTTTATAACTCAACTGCGATCGCCAACCCGCGTGCCAAGCGTGACAATTATGGCAATAACCCCCAATGAGCACACAACACAAACCCATAGCGGTCGTTGTGGCAATCTTTGGAGGAGGCTTCTGTCCATCTGTGGACATTTTTCGGCTGAGATGACGATGATGAAATATAGTTTCTGTTACTTTTATATTAAAATTAAGAACGAAAAGTGAACATTAAATGATTTTTTATTATTAACATTTTGTCTTCACATAACAATTTAATTTTTAGTAATACATTTCGTAGTAACTGTAACATCATATGTTGTATTAAGTAGAACTATTCTGATTGGCTTGATTGCTGTTATGTGAAAGGATCATTTAGAATAATTTGTTACAGAAACTAACATACCTGAACTCAATGATATTATATATTAAAAGAAGTAGATATGTTACATGCGTGCCAAAAGTAAGAACCAAATCTCCCCCAATTGTAGCACCTCGCAATCAGTTCGCTCAAGACAGGACAACGAGCACACACTGACACAATCTGTATTGTTTTATTAATGAAGTAATAATAACAATGCCGTCATGCATATAGAAAATGCACAAACTATCAAGCAAAAATAAATAAAGAACAGGGGATCTTATACCACACGTGAATAACGAACCATATAAAGTATTTAAATAAATGACGATGTCAATATACCTGATATGTTTATAATAAAATTATTTTACAATAATACCAAATAAAATTCAGTCAGGAGACAAATTGAAACATGATTACCAATATTCAGTTTATATTCCTCGCATCAAGAACCCTTTGAATCTAAATTTTCACACTTGACCGTTTTTATTACAATAAGAACTTTACGCTTACTTCTCTGCCAACAGAATAGGCTATGATCACCAGCCCACTCGTTCCAAAGCCTCGAATAATAACATTATCATGAGAACCACAACTTATTCCGTTCAACTCAACGTTATCCGCAAGAATCCAAGCCAAACTGAACTTTATGTTGTAAAGAAAAAAGTTTTGAAAGGCTGCAGTGAAGAGTAAAGTTAAGTTTGTGTATTAGAGTACATTTTTAAGCGTCTTTGTCGTTTGATCACTGCCCGAAGTGCCACAATACTTACTATAGACGCATTCAACCTTTTTGGTAACAGTTCACCTTATAAAACCTCACAGCACAGTGAAAAGAAATAAAAGAAAATCCCGAATCAGAAATGCTGGGATTTCAAACTTATTTAACAACAATAAACGAGTTTATTATGGTTTGATTTAAAAATAATAGGGGCCTTATCCAATTTTTATTCGATTAGAAATCTGTTTTTGATCATAGATAATAGAATAGAAAACAATAAGTCTAAAATACGTATTAGAGTTTATAGTCCATTATGAAAATGGATTGCTTTTTACTCTCATCACTTAAGATAGCTTTTTTCTAACTTTGACAATTTAAACTTCATAACTCCATTGAAAAGGTTGTAGATAATTTAAATTGATTTCGAGCCTCTATCTCTATAATAAGCAATTTTTGCCCAGGCATGTGTACTTTGTGACTCTGCGTCCATTTTTTTAGTACATGGTCAAATCATCGTGGATCTTTTCCTCCCGGGGAAGGCGAAAATGCATTTTGGATCTTACTGGATAAAACTTCCTGTTGAACATCTTCAGAAAATAGGGAAGAGCACCGGGATCTCCAGTGGAATGTACTGGTGCAGCATTAATGCTTCTCTGCAAGTCGTCTCGGGGAAACTTTCTGTCGATGGCTACACTGAACACCTCATATCTCACTACCCTAACCTTTTTCTCTTTACTATATTGTGGTCACTCTGTTGCATTTTTATCACTCTCAATTTTAGCGAATGTGACTGAAAAACGATATTTTACATGGGCCGGTCATCTAATTATATCAATAACGGGCAGATATCAAACCGTTCGTCAGATGTTTTAGCTTCATCTACCCGTAACGACTGTCTTAGGCATTCTTATAATCTTATGACAACCGAGGCCGATAGTGTGGTCTTGTTGTGTAAGGAATAGTTTTCATCAATCCAAGCTATCACCGAGGTATTCTCGGATCAACCTCACAGATCAATCGATCTGCATCGCAGTAATTTTGCTACAAACTTCTTGCTTAAGTATATTTGTCATTCCAAAATGCATTATGACAAACAAATATTTAGGGAAAGATATTTTAAAGATGTACAATAAGAACCGTGATTAGACCCTTTTTCATCGGACCGAAAGATGCATATAAAGGGTATCGATAAAACTCATTTTTGTAAATAACAATATGACACTAAACCGAGTCAATGTATCGATTCACAATTGTTTTGGAAATAAAATCGATTGTCATTGGATAGTATCGGCTCATCTCACGATTCTTGAGTGATATCTTAGTGTTGCGATCGACGCAAAATATTTACAAAAATAATATTATTGTAAGATTGGGCTGGGCGGTGCGGTGCTGGTTCACTTTTGATCTTGTTAAACTGAGGTTCCACTGATGCGATTTGATAAAATTTGTATGTTTGGCACAGTTTATTGCGATCCATAACATAAACAAATTTATATTTATATTTCAAGATGAAAATTTTATATTTCAATCTCATGATTTAATCAAAAACCTAAATAAATGACATTGAAAGAATAATTGTTTGTACAAACCGTTACAGATATTTAATCCAGGCAGAGATTCAAAACCAGATATGTAAAGAAATAGCGCTGTTAGGTCAGCATATCATGGTGTATATTGCTGTAATCGCTAAGACTGGTTACTGATATATGTTGTTTCAGCATGCAGGAAGGCACTGTCATCCTCTTGAAATAACTCCATAAAGCCTTTTACAACGTGCACGAAAGGATATTGTAGTAAAAAAATGGTATTGTTACCTAATAAAATACAAACCATGACACCAGAATCACACCTCTTCATATCCGTGATAGCGTTGATAAGGAGAACGCTTAAGATTCACTTTGTTCGATCAGCTTTTTAGATGCAGCTGATAAAACGCCCGATGTTGACAAAAGACGCGGCCGACCGGCACTTTGTCATAATTCAGGGTTCCGTATGATGTAGTAACTTTGGGATAGTACAGACTTTTATGCTGTTTTGGTAGTGCACAAAAGATTATCACGATATTTAAGTTGACAATAGGCTCGCAAATGATTTGGATTTTCATCATCATATCAGCCACAGGACATCCACTGCTGAACAACGGCCTCCCCCTTAGATTTCCACAACGTGCGGTTACATGCCACCCTCATCCAACGACTCCCAGCGACCTTCACCGGGTCGTCTGTCCACCTCGTTGGAGGTCGTCCCACGCTGCGTTTTCCGGTGCGCGGTCTCCATTCTAGAACCTTTGTACCCCAGCGGCCATGAGTTCTACGAGCAATTTTTTCATGATTTTCATGTATTGAGTAAAATCTCATGTCTGGATTTCTCCAAGTTTGATGGTATTACCGTCCTGTGCAATAGGAGGCAAATCTATAGTCATTTATCGAGCACAATTTCGAACTTCAGACTACCTAGTACAGAGAAGTCTGAGTTAAGCTCGCCTTTGTACATCACATTTATATTGACTGTCTGATTTGTATTTTCTTTTTGTACAATAAGAATTGAAGAATTAAGAGAACTAATAAAAAATACCTAACCGATAACACTTTTTTATTGTCATGTGGAGGAAATACTCATGTACTTCAGGGAAGGGTAGAGAGGCATGCCGGAATCCTATTGGCTAAAACCACTCTGCGCCCGCGATCCAAGAACACCCTACCCGTCCTAAAATCAAATAAAAACAGCTTGCCTTATAATTTTCTATTAAAACGAAAATAATTTTGCCCACAGATTACAGTTTGGTAATATAATTCCGCTTCCAATTATGACATGAAAATGCCAAATCTGATGAGCGAACGACTTGTATATACGTTTACAATTACTTTTATTCATAAGTTGATTCTTAAATATCACTGAATACTTCAAATACGAGTGGCTATAATTATTATATGGGAATAGTTCTGTTGCTCAAATAATATAATTTTGTGAATATGAAAAATAATATTTATGCCTGGAGATATTAAGAAATACTTTCACTTGTCAATACATTTCGATGTAGCTGGTATTGCCTACTGATTGCCTCCGAGAAGAAATGCCGAGATAAACTCAAAGGTTTCTGTTTTAATAGCCCGACAAATAAACGGTGCAATATCATATGGGAAAAATGTAGGGCACCGTCTGGATTTCGTTGAAGACATTTTAAGAAAGATCGATAGCTGAGTTGAGATCGATGAGTCAGTCGTGGTGAAGCTCAACCCTGACGTAGCAATCATCAAACATACTAATATTATTTGCAAGAAAATCGAATCAGGCTTTGTGAGAAATTTGCATACGGAACCACCAAAATATGACACATCACAACCCATAACCTTTGTCTTACCGCCGCCATTATCCCGGGACGGACTAATAATTCACCAGACACTGCATGATCGCTGGCTGATTTATATGTATTTGTCTTTGTTGTTCTACCTGTTTTTCATTCGTTATGCTTTTTGTCCTCAAGATACAGTCAGAATATGATACAAATTGTAACTTGTGTTCCAATTGTAAAGTTTGTTTCGAACTGGAGCAGAACTAAATTTAAGACAACTCAGTTTAGCTTGAAGCTTAAACGGTAGAACTTATTGCAGATTCTTTTCTATTGTGTCGCTCACAGGATCAGCATCAGCCGAACGCACTTCAACCCTATTGCGTCCATTGTGCTGCCTACAGCCCTGGTAAATCAAGGAGTCCCTACTTGACAATCACACCTGCCTGGAGCCTTGCAAAGTCATCATCATCCATAGAGTATCTGCATGTATCCATCGTACAAAGCTTCATCCTATTGAGGTGTTCCTTGGTGTCGAAGTGGCCTATCATTGCGCCATTATAGTTATCAGCCTTAATTGGGGTTTGGTTACATTTACAAGTCTATTAATACCGTATACCCTCACTTCGGCAAGTGGCCTGTCATTGCACCATTATAGTGCCTTAATTGGGTTTCGGTTAGATTTACAAGTGTCTTAACATCGTCTACCCCTGTGCTGCAGAAAGTCTTGGAATGGTTTAGGCCTCTCACTTCCCGCCTTACACTTACTACAGATAATATATTGTACCGTTTTACGAAGTACGTACTAAAATAATTATTACTGTTCTATTGTTAGATATCTGCATGACCTTGTTACGTGGTTATGAATACATTAGTGGAGATGATGTGTGTTGCAATCAGATTTATTGAGTAATAATTGAATGACATGTATTTATGTTTTAAAATTGTAATTGTATTGTGATTGCAACACTAGCCTTGGAGATGAAAGCTAATGTTATCGTTTTTTCATTGATTATACTTGTTTGTTAAAGGCCGTTTGATGCCGGTTACAAATAGCACCAATCCATCGCATCCCATGGGTGCCGTAAAAGTTGACTAAGGGATTAGCCGAAGGATGGGCAGCAGCGTCCTTCGAGTACATTAACAGCTCAACTGCGATCGCCAACCCGTCTGCCAAGCGTGGCGATTATGGCAAAACCCCCTAATGAGCCCACAACACACCCATATCGGTCGTTGTGGTGATCTTTGGAGGAGGCCTGTGTCCAGCAGTGGACTTCATTCGGCCGAAATGATGATGAATGATGAACCAACAATGCATCTTAGTCTCATTGCTTTATTAGTTCGAGATGGGCTTATGATTCACCACACTGCTCATATATGAGTGATTGTGGCGGCTGATTTACAAAAGCCTGTTTTTTCTTATACCTGTGTCTCGATGTCATTTGTATTATATCGTTCCGGTTAGAAAATTAAGTGGCGTAACTTATGTGTCACTCTGTTTCTTTTAGGTCCCTTGAATTAATGAAATTGAATGTTGTTCTGATCGGGACTGCACTTTGTTGCATTATTACAAAACTCAAGACGAAAAAGTCTTTAACCGATGTGCGTTACCAGTGATGATATGTGGAACAGAGACGTGGTCACTCACTGTGCGCCTCATAAGAAAGCTCAAAGTTACTCAGCGAGCTATGCAGAGAGCTATGCTTGGTATTTCTCTACGAGATCGAATCAGAAATGAGGAGATCCGTAGAAGAAATAAAGTTGCCGTTATTTATTTATTTATTTATTTATTTATTAGGACCTCCAACAAGGAATACACATTACAAATGTTTTCTTATAGTAGTATTTTACAAGACACTGTGCTTCCTCAATTACAGGAGACCACAGCATGCGTATTAAAAATAATCTAAACATAGATCTAAGTTCAGGTTAGGTACAAACAGTTTCTAAAGTATTTTATATTTTACTTTCTTTTTAGTTTTAATTAATATTCCAAACTAAATCATTTAGACCTAGTAATAATGATATTAAACATGAATTTATAAAGAAATATAATACTAATTACAATTATAAATATAAAGATAGCTATAACGAATACAATCAAAGTGATAAATAAGATCGGACATTACATTACATTATGTTATCAGTGATGGTTTGATATTAAGAGTATGTCAACATTGAAAGTTGTTGGAATTTTAAGTGATTTGAGATTAAAGATTTGAATTTACCCAGAGTGTTATTAAAGATGTCCATGTCTTTTGACGCACCAGATATGATATTGTACTGTTGCGTCAACCTCACTATCGGCGAGTGTTTACCCAGATTTGTACGGTGGCGAGGAGCTTTGAGTAATGAGCACGGATAACGCGGGATTCTGTATGGCACGTTAATACAGATCCTATTAAGTAGATCTGGACAGTCAACACCGTTATTGAGCAGCTTGTAAAGAAATGTTAGGTCAGAAATGGTACGCCGAGATTTGAGAGACATGAGCTTAAAGTGATTAAGCTTTTCCTCGTAAGATCTAAATGTGTACTCAGCTCTAAACCTGAATGCTAAGTGGCGGACCAGCCTCTTCTGTATGCTCTCGATTCTATTTACGTGGACCTGGTATGTTGGATTCCAAACGGTGCTACAGTATTCTAATCTACTTCGTACAAAGCTGTTATATAATATAATTGTAGTCATTGGATTTTTGAAACCTTTAGAGGACCTAATAACAAATCCTAGGGCCCGGTATGCTGAAGCAAGGATTTTATCAATATGATCTGAGAAGCGCAGTTGACCGTCCAAATGATAGCTTTATAGCTGAAAGGATTAGTAAACTGAAGTGGCAATGGTCGGAGCACATAGCTCGTAGAACTAATGGCCGTTAGGGCACAAAGGTTCTCGAATGGAGACCGCGCACCGGAAAACGCAGCGTAGGACGACCTCCAACGAGGTATACAGACCTGGTGAAGGTTGCTTGGAGTCGTTGGATGCGGGCGGAGTGTAACCGCTCGTTGTGGAAATCTAAGGGGGAGGCCTTTGTTCAGCATTGGAAGTACTGTGGCTGATATGATGATGATGATGATGATTACATATAGTAATAAGGCGCCTATACAAAGTTATCGATATTTGTCAATCACGTGCAATCGATAAAAAATAACATATAAGTTAAGTGTTCCGTTTGGTTCCCTTCAAAGAACAGACCACCCCATGGGTGTCGTAAAGTCGACTTAGGGCGTCAACCCTTCAGTCAAGTTAAATCCAAGAGGATGGTAGACAGCATCCTCCCTTTTGCTAATTTGTAAACGCTCCCAGAACCAGGAGAAAGGTGGCATAAAAAACTACTCATTATAGTGATCTTTGGGACGCTCATGTCCAACAGTGGACGTACACAGGCTGAGGTGTGTGTAATTGTGACTAATGACCAATATTTAAAATCGTGAAATTCTGCAGTCTTTTAACTTATTAACTTGATTTCAGGCTTAGAAACCTTTTTTTTTATTGGTGCCCAGTGGAAATTCTTCATGAACTTCCTTCGCCCCGGGGAAGGGGTATGCCGGACTCCTACCGGCTAAAACCACTGGGGCGGTCATCTTCGGCACCTAAGGGTGGCTCCAGGTCCTCGTATGATCACACTAGAGCCGAGGCTTAGAAACCTGGGCACTCATTTGCAGTAGCAGGACCTTTATCAGTAATGATGTATCGTTTAACTTAAAGACACTTCAAATAAACCATAGTTTATGAGTGTTCCATTATTACGGCACGGTTGATGCAGTGGCTGATGCAGTCGGCTGCTGCGCACCGGGTGGGTTCCATTCGCACACGGTACAAATATTTGTATGATCTGCAGGTAGTTGTTCCGGGTCTGGGTATATTGTATGTGGAATTCATGTCTGTAAAACGCACCCACGATACAGGAGAAATCCTAGCGTGTGGCAAAGTTTAAAAAATCTAGCGTTAATTCTCTTCTTGTAGTATCGGACTTCTGAGAGAACCTAGTAAGCGCGACATCGTTAGAAAAAGAAGTTCAGTACGCCATACTGGAGCCTAAGTGGGATTTCATCGCACTGGTATTGACCCCGATATAGCTGCAATCGTACCACAAGCGCTTAGCCAACAGAAGCTAACCCAGCCAACAAGACCGAGACCACAGTCCTTCGCGCAGAAACTAAGGTCTACGGGCAAGAGTGTCAAAGGGAAGCTGGATAAGAACAATTATTGTTACGTTATTGTATTTAACATCATCATAACTGACATGATGAATTAGGTAGTTCTATTATGAATGAATTGTTTTTATACTACAGTCGAATACAAACTCGAAAACTACAAATATTTATTTCAAACCCAGGAAGACGATTCATCGCCAACATTCCTAACATTCAATATCCACCACACCGAATAACCAAATTATTTTAATTATTTCTTCCAACCAAAACTCTAAATCCTTTATAGCCATCTTAAAAGTGACAACCCTTTTCACGCAGATGTTTTATTTTAACAAAGCAAACCGCATAGTGCCCTTGAATCCTAATAACTAATAACAGATGAACTATAGTAACTCATCCCAGACCCACTCGGGTTGTTTCAAGTGTCAAGGTCACTCATTGAGCTGTGGAGAGAGCTATGCTTGGTATTTCTCTACGAGATTATATTAGAAATGAGGACATCTGTAGAAGAAATTAAGTTTCCGACATAGCTGAAAGGATTAGTAAACTGAAATGGCAAAGGGCGGGGCATATTGCTCGTAGAACTGATGGCGGTTGGGGCACAAAGGTTCTCGAGTGGAGATCGCGCACCGGCAAACCTAGCGTGACACCTCCAACGAGGTGGACAGGCGACCCGATGAAGGTCATTGGGAATTGTTGGATGCGGGCGGCATGTGACCGGGTGTTGTGGAAATTTGTGGTGGGGAGGCCTTTGTTCAGCAGTGGATATCCTTTGGTGATATGATGATGATGATGGGTGGAGAAGGCTAGTCTATTCTTTGCTGGGAACCTCGCAGTTTACTAATAGATAATAGCCAATCCCAATTTACCGTACGACATCTGTTTTTCCGCATCTTGAGAATTCCACATTGAGGTTTTTATATGCAGTACAAAGCATAGTTACTAAGCATTGAGTTCTAAAAAAACAACAATTCGGCGAGAACTCTCCAGTGGTTTAGAGTTGAAGGAAAAACAATCTTACAGTTCGACTTTATAATATTAGTTTGAAATTTTTACAACAGTGAATCTTGAGATACGTAAAATTTATGAGAAGTCCGTGTAATTTTTTATGAGAAGAGATTTGGTACGCGGCCATATCATTGACATTAATTACGTTAAACGGTTTCGAATGCGAATTAACTAAGCTAAGCCGCTCATGTCGATCAATAGTAGGACATGTAAAGAAATAACGAGTTTTAATGTTTATAAACTATATTCGCATGTAACGTGAGTCTTGTCCGTGTGGTGTCCGAATTAAGAATATAGCACCACTCCATCTTCTCCCATGGATGTCGTAAAAGGCATCTCAATGACTCTAAACCAGATGGATGGGCAGCAGCGTCCCTTCTGTGGAACAGCAGCCACTCAGCGCTCTCCAACCCGCCTTCCAAGCGTTGGGGAGTACTGGCAAAATAACGATACAATCATGCCGTGTGGTGCCGGCTCAGAATACCACTACCCCATCTCCTCCCGTGGATGTCGTAAAAGTCGACTAAGGGACTAGCCGGAGGATGGGCAGCAGCGTCCTTCGAGTACATTAACAACACAACTGCGATCGCCAACTCGTCTGCCAAGCGTGGCGATTATGGCAAAACCCCCCAATGAGCTCACAACACACCCATATCGGTCGTTGTGGTAATCTTTGGGGGAGGCCTGTGTCCAGCAGTGGACTTCATTCGGCCGAAATGAATGGAGTGGTTTGTGAGCAATGGATAACGTTTGGCTGGTATAATGACGTAAGTAGCCATTTTGTTTTCATCTTGTTAAATGGGCTGAGCTTCTAGCAAAGCAACAGTTTGTGGTAGAGTTTGTGTGGTATAACGAGATGTTAACTTGATGCGGTGTGTGATGAGTACTGGACGCCACCTTCTCGTATTCCTCTCCCTCCCCCTTCATAAGTTAGCAACGCATCGGTTTCTCGTCTGGTATGCGGATGTAAGGGCAGTGGTGATTGCTTTCCGTTAGATGACGTGAATGCTTGGTTGCCTGCCCTAATATAAAAAAAAGCAAGATTGTCTCTCTTTAGAGGCAGAAGATGTAGTTACCACAGAAATAGGAAATAAAGAGAAGTGGTACGGGGGCGTAACCGCGCCACCGCGACATGCCCAATTTGATACATCCGGAAAAAATGGCCGTTTTATAACATCAGTCGAGATTCGATCGCGTAAGTGAAACTTTGTTAAATTGTCGTGTTGTTCGGGGATAACATGCAAAAACCGAAGCGAAAATAATAACTTTATCAAGGAAGTAATCTTATACAATATGCAAGTGAAAGAATTTTCTTGTATTTGTCTATAAGAGAATAAATTAAAAATTATTGTTTTCTTTATTATGTTACATTTGGATTGATAGAGCAGAACTACATTTTTTTTAAACAAAATACAATGCTTCTTATCTACCACTTTTAACTAGCAATCGGTGAATAATAAACGCAGTGAATAGAACTCTAAATGGTACTCCCAATAAACTTACGCGTTCCGTGGTACGGTTGTCGTGTGCGGTCTGTACGCTCGGTATGATTGGTCCTACAAAGTCGTGGGTGTGTTTTAGTATGAGAAGCCAAATATAATGTTGTGTTTATTTAGTACATTGGATGAGAACTTGTAACTGTGTGCATTATTGTGCTTTTATGAAGAATGGTAGTGGGAAAACGGATTTCTAAGCTCGCATACGTTTTGATCTACATAGCATATCTCCTTTCTTCCAATATCTTTGGTAGTTACACATGCTGCTGAAAGCGAGAAAATGGCTTCCAGAGGCTCTTTAGTAAACATCTGAATCTATTATTAACAATGGCTGGCCTTTTCGTTAGAAATAATCCCAAGGTAATTTTTTTGAGTAATGAAAATGGCTTCAAATGGCTTTTCTAGTTCATCCAGACTAAATCAAATTAGGAATCAGAACATCTGCAGAAAACCCAAGGTAACTAACACAACCCAAATAATTAAATACAGAACAGATGGGTAATAAATACCAGAGTATCTGGTATATATCAGAACTGGGCTGAGAGGTTTGGTGTGGCTGTTAACCCGTCTAAGTGCCAAGCCATCATTTTAGGAAGCAATAGAAATATTTGTAAATTGGGTAGTGCGACTGTTCCATCTATCATCTTCAACGGCACAATTATTCCTATCAGCCCCAGCGTCAAAGATCTTGGCTTACATCTTGACGCTACTCTTAGTTGGCGGTCCCAAGTTACAAGTGTAAGCCAAAAGGTTACGGGAAATTTGCGGGCTCTCTATCGCCTGAAAAACTTTCTCCCGCCTCATACAAAAGCAATGCTTGTGCAGACCTTAATTGTTCCCATAATCGACTACGGTGATGTGTGCTACTTTGACTTGAATGCAGATCTACTCAACAAATTTGACCGCCTTCTCAACAATTGCATTCGATTCGTCTTCAATCTCCGAAAATATGATCATGTCTCTGCGTATCGATCTCTTTTAAATTGGTTGCCCATTCGCCAGCGTAGAAACATGAGAGCACTCAACACCCTGTTCTCTATACTTCACGCCCCCAATTCTCCTTCTTATTTATCTTCTCACTTCCAGTATCTTTGTTCCAACCATGAAAAAAATCTTCGTTCTACTAATAATCGTCTCCTTCAATGTCCCACTCATCACTCCGACTTTATTCACTCTACCTTCTTTGTTCAATCTATTCTACTGTGGAATACACTCCCCCTTGAAATCAGAATGGCTAATAGTAGGCACTACTTTAAAATTATAGTACGAAAGTACCTATATGATAAGACGTTGGCAGATTCATCTCGGCTCTGATTTTGTTTCTTTTTGTCCTAGTTACACATATTTATTATATATGTATATATGTTTATTTAGTATATGTAAATATATACATGTAATGTTTATGTAAGTTTACATATTAGTATTCTATGTATATTAAAGTCTCACTTTTATTTTGTTGGTGCATACCTTTTTGTCTCTTCTCTGCATCACCCAAAGGTCGTCTGGCCTATGGCATTAAGACCGCCTTTGTACACTTTAAATATATGTATCTGTACCTGAAGACGCTTCTTGGGCAGACCTCCCAAAGGTTGAGCGATAACCTGATGAAGGTTGCTGGAATTCATTCGATGAGAGCAGCGCAGGACCACTCCGCTGTGGTGATCTTTAGGGGAGGCCCATATCTACCAGTGGACGTTATTTGGTTTCAATGAAGATGAATAAACGAAACCCCTTATCATACCAATCGAAGAAGTGCAGTGGCTGATGCGCTTCGGATCGTGGGTTCGATTCACGCACGGAACAAATATTTGTACGATCTGCAGGTAGTTGTTCCGGGTCTGGGTGTATTGTATGTGGAATTCATGTCTGTAAACGCATACACGACACAGGAGAAAACCTAGTGGGAGAAACGTTTAAAAAAAAAAGAAGTTTCACTGCTGATCAAAGTTCTCCCCTATCAATTTCCACAATTGTGTCATCATTTGAGAGGAATTTGCTAATACTCACCAAGCTCGGCAGGCGGGTTGGTGAGCACAGAATGCTATTCTACAGAAGGGCTACTGCTCATTCCTCTGGTTTAGAGTTCCTATGTCGCCTTTACGACATTCAAGGGAGCTGAAGCAGCCATATTCTTAATCCGGGCACCACACGGAATAAACGAAACCCCTACAGTTACTTAATCAAAGCAATTATACATCCAAATTGAAAGCTTCATCTACATCTGCATACCAAGCGTATTTTTGTATTAATGGAACATAATCGATTAGCTACACTCGTCGTCGAACATAGTTATCTGAATACGACCGCCATTGAAGTGGCAATTTATACCGACTTTACAATGGAAGGTGTTATGCTAGGAATGTCCGATCGGCTTCTTGTAACAATTAATTTTTATATCAATATTTTATGTGTGACGCGCAGGGCTTCAACGTTTTTGATAACTTTGGCGTCGCTGGAGTAAAAATTTAGAGGTTTCATTTTATCGTTGTAAATTTTTATGCTTTCATTTTTAATGTAAATTGCATATGGTTATTTACAGCAGTTTAATAGCGTCGTCATTTAAAATATAGCACGATACATTTATGGTCTTGGCTACGATGAGACCACCGTGAGTCCGTCCTAAGTATCTTGCGTCATTTTGAAACCTTTTGGGCAGGCGAAACAAATAATATATAGATAATTGTTCACGCTTTTAATCTTTACTTATATTTTCATAATTAATCTACTTTTGATATCGAACAACCCAAGAGTTTGTTTTACATTTAAAAATCTCGTTGTTTGTACATATTTTATCAAAATATGTTATTATTCGATCTCGTAGAGAAATACCAAGCATAGCTCTCTCCATAGCTCGCTGAGTGACCTTGAGCTTTCTTATGAGGCCCATTGTGAGTGACCACGTCTCTGTTCCATATATCATCACACACACTGGTTAAAGAAAAAAAAAGCACAAAAGGTTTTGTCTTGAGGCATTGCGGTATTTATTGTTGACGAAAATACGTTGTTCCGCTCGTTGTGAAAATCGAAGGCTGATATGATGATGATGATGATGAAGTTTTTATTAGTTTTTTTTAAAACTGCTTATACTTTCATTTTTTCACCATATTCCGTTAAGTACTTTTACATTCCAATTTTAATGTACCTATAGGAATAATCTATTTCTCAGTTTTTTTTAAATCATGGTTGATGGATCTGGATTGATAAATTAGACAAGGTCCAATACACACTTGTATAATTTATCAAAATGTGTGAACAATTTATGTATATAGTTATTAAAGAACGAACAGGCAAACTCGTTAAAACTATTTTAAGTTGCTGGGACAACCGATAAACGAAGTTTAAACTTTGCATGTGAAATCTAATTTAACAAAACTGTTAAAAATATTAACATAAGATGAAGAGAAAATATTTTAATAGGAATATTTTTTTAAATTATTATTATTTCATAATAATATCAATTAGTAATTAATGAATTTAATGGGATTATTTATTTGGGATTATTATTTTAAGGAAAATAGTTATTTAGACGTTTTTACAAATACTATAATAATAATCTTAATACCGTGTGATGCGCGGATTAAATATCCGTGTGGTGTCCGGATTAATAATAAAGCTCCACTCCATCTACTCCCGTGAATGTTGTAAAAAGTGACTAAGGCCGTCTGCCCATCCCGGGCATTAGCATCCCTTCTGTGGAACAGTAGCCATTCTGTGCTAGCACTCATGTACAGGCATCCGCTCGAAAATGACAACATAGATAGTGTGCCATTAAATAAGATTGCATGGCAGTTGATGGCACCCGTTCACGAGTATGACGCATGTATGCATTTATCCACATCACCTATTTTATTAATTTATCCTCATATCTAACCACAATCTTTCGAAGTATTATTCGTATTGGCAATTTGCTTAGATTTTTCTTCTGTAGAAATGTAAAATCGACTAATCGAATACCGAAACTGACCACAACGAGCTAGTGTTTAGTTGATTTCTGGAACAAAGACAGTAAACGTGTTAGTGACTCTCTATTTCGAGTGATTAAGTCAAACAAATTGGACTTATAAAATACAAGGGATAGAAATACTTGCGAAGGTTTCAACGACCATATTCTCTAATTGGACGATATAGCTCGATAACAGGTATGCGATCATCGCCTTCAAAACCTTAATTAAAAGCGGTTTTATTGCGTCTATAAATAAGTCTAAATGATATAAAGGTTCTGTACAACTTGGCGTTAGAACGGACGCTTTGAAATAATTATTAGCAATATGTTTGAGAAGGGTGTCCGTGGCTTAGAGGAATTTTATTGAAGATGGAAACGTAAAGGAGTTATATGGCTTTGGAAAATAACCTGCTTAATGAATAGCTATTGTTCCTAGGTCCCAGTTCTCTTATGTGTGCAGCATAGCTCAGCACTCAGTCAGGCTTCTGGGAGATCCTTTACAATCTCCCCGGGGAAGGTAACCGCTTTACAGACACCGTCTTCGAGATGTGCCTATAGGCATGGCATCAGCTGGCTCTAGTATGATCATACGAGGACCTGGAACCCGTTTAGGTGCCGAAGATGACCGCCCCAGTGGTTTTAGCCGGTAAGATTCCGGCTTTCCCCTTTGCCATTCCCCGAGGAGGAGGAAGTTCATAAAAAAATCCCACTGGGATAACTAAAAAAAACATGTCTCAGTGCTCTTGCACCGAATAAGGCTGACCCCAGTTCGCAGATCGGCCCTCAGGCCTCCTACCGGAAACTGGAAGTCTCACCCAGTGGGAGCTCGATCGCACGGGTGGCGTGAAACACCTCGGGCGCCTGTACAGCAACATCCATAGCATATACTCATAACCAGAATAGGGTAACCGCGTCGGATACCGGCACAGAGAAGGAAACAGGGTCCTAGGTCCCAGTCTTTCGATGCTTATGAGGCTTAACACATAGCACCATGTAATTTAACAAATACTTTGTCTTCTTGCGTACGAGAATACCACACATCCTGACCTTATGCCCGGACGAGAACAGAAGCATTTTAAACGTCTCAGATCACTGAAATAAGGTCCGCTAGTTCGCTGTTTCAGCCTGCCTGTTTGATGTATAGTATTCTAGTTTTAAACCAGATTCAGGGAAACATAGTAATGACAAAACTATATACTTGTCTTTACAAGTGGATTAATAGCGACGTTCGTTCATTTTTTTTTTTAAACGTTGCCCCACACTAGGCTTTCCCTGTGTCGTGGGTGCGTTTACAGACATGAATTCCACACACAATACACCCAGACCCGGAACAACTACCTGCAGATCGTACAAATATTTGTTCCGTGTGGGAATCGAACCCACGACCCGGAGCGCAGCAGTCGACTGTATCAACCACCGCGCCAACCGTGCCGTCATATATTATATCTCTTCTTACGCTCGATTTTTTTAAACAGATCTACTCTACTCCTTTCCTTGTTCTGCATGGGACCGCCGGTAGCCGCCATTAGAGCAGCCGCGAACTTACGACACCAATTTAATTGGCGCCTATATATCATTCAGTCCGTCCGTCCGTCTATACCGTTTTATTGTTGGACACAGTAGCTACAATAAACATGTGAAACGATTGTTATTCATGTATGTCGTAAACGGGGATTGTTAAGGTTTTTGGTTGATGTGCCCGATACTGAATGTTAGTTGTGTTTTTTAAAGATGAAGATAAAGATATTTATTTGCAAAAATATGGGTTATAACAGTTTTACAGATGTCCAGAAAGTTCCACATATTTTACCATATTATAATAGGTATGCAAATTATGGGTTAGAATTAAATTACCAAAGATAAACATCAATTATATACACATAGAAAATTAAACATCGCTTAGTAAAATATATACAGATCAATCAATTAAATATAGAACCATTGAACATGAACAACCATTTTTTGTTACTTTATACCTTTTTTTTATTTATTTTTTATTGATCCGGTGGAAATACCTCATGTACTTCCTTCGCCCCGGGAAAGGGCGAAGGGGCATGCCAGACTCCTACCGGCTAAAACCACCGGAGTGATCATCTTCGGCACCGAAGGGAAGCTCCAGGAACTCGAAAGATCTCCATCTAGAGCCACCCATTGGTGCCACGCCTCTAGGCACATCTCGGAGGGGATGACTGTAAATTTATATCTACGACACAGGAAAAATCCTAGTGTGGGGCAACGTTTAAAAAAAAAACAAATAATACTAAGATACAGTTTACATGCATTTAAGGACTCCTTTACAGAATAATAACATTTATAATAAAACACTTTTAAACGGATTATATCGCGTATATTATAGATTTTTGTTTTTCCTGACGTTTCGAATGCTTTGCAGCATTCGTGGTCGCAGGAATATACGCGATATAATCCGGATAAAAGTGTTTTATTGTGAGTAATAATCGCGAAAACCTAAGACATTACTAATAACATTTATTTACTAGCCAGGAATGTAATTTACGATTAAATATATTTAATGGAAGATTTCTAAGTGATTCCGGTAGTTTGTTAAATATTCTAATACTCATTGGATAGCAATTACTATGATAATAGTGACTTTTTATATTTGGCAGTAATAACCTAGTTGGAAATCTTGTATTAAATGCACAATTAGAAAGGAACTGTGTTATGACTGTTCAAAATATGTTCTTATCAATAATGTTATGCAGTTAAAGAGGAATATCTTTCAAGGCTTTTAAGATGCAAAGGCTAGCTCGATCTCTCAAAACTGCAGTTGATCGTGAGGCTCAGTTAGCTACTAAACGTGAGTGCAATGCTCTATACACAGAGCATTGCACTGGAGCTTCGAAAAATATTCGTCTTCTTTCTAAAGGCATGTAAAATTCCCTTTTGAATCCGATATCAATAACAACCAAATTAATCAACACTGAGCCGTAAGAATCGGCAATTGTTCAAATAATTCAGATATAAATATAAAATATCGTAGGTAAGGTTAGTAAGTTTTTTTATAAAAGTTTAATAACAACAAAGTCACGGACACTGACGGCATGGTTCGTGCAGTGGATGATACAGTCGGCTGCTGCGCTTCGGGTTGCGGGTTCGATTCCCGCACGGAACAAATATTTGTATGATCTGCAGGTATAACTACCTGCAGATCCGATTCTGGGTCTGGGTGTATTGTGTGTGAAATTTGTGTCTGTAAACGCACCCACGACATAGGAGAAATCCTACTGTGGGGCATCGTTTTTAAAAAGAATATATAAGTCAACATATGTAGGTAACGGCTTCGCGTGGAGATCGCGACAATTTTGAACCTGTGATTTATTGTTTACACAATAACAGATAATAAAATATCAACTACAGACCAGACAGAATATTCAATATAGAGATTGCTTTTCAAGAGAATAAATTGAATGCAAAACAAAATCCAAAAAGTAATATTTCCGAGGTAGGTTTGATCCCGAGATCAAAGCAATGACAACCCCGCGTGTCAGTTTAGCAGGCTACGTAACCAGTTGCGAAAGGCTGCTCATTTTAAAAATCTATCGCTTAGCTCCCTTTAGATATAGCGTAACAGTAATGTATTTTTTTAATAATTCTTATTACGTACTGATAACGAATGTGTTCACTTGTGTGATTATTTCACAATACTCGCTGTAAAACAAAACTTTGTAGACATATTGTTATACTACACACCTCCCATGTACAAAAGCGCGATGATTTGTATTCTAGATCCATCCTTGGACAGTAACGATTATTTTTCCCAAATTTCAACGAATTCTATAGTGTAACTATGTTGGATGTTACCGCTAAAACTTTAGCGGTAACATCCAACATAGAAACAGACAAACAGATAAACAGACAGACAGAAATTCAACAAATTGCAGTTTCGGCATCAGTCTCGTTCCAGGGGCATGGGGCACTGATTTTTTTCAAAAAATATACAGCTTTTGTCTCTACGATTTCATCATAGTAATAATATATAGAAGATGATTAAAATATCTCGAAAACTATTCATAAGATCCCAGCATATCCACCATGTCGCCAAATACCTAAATACAAGGGAAATAACGAATTTCTGAGTGGATTTAATGTATTACAATAGGAAAATAGGAATGTAACAATTCTAATACTGCAAAGAATTTTTTGTATTATCATGTAGTGCTGACTGGTTCCTGATTATTTACTGATACTCTAACACTGTATGCTGGTCTACTGGTTAATTGGGAAGGCCGGAGCGTTCGCGAGGCCGTGAACAAGGTGTGTATGATAATGAACCCAAGCCCAAGCCCAAGGCTTGCACAAGCCTAAGCCGAAGCCGGAGCCGACGCCTAAGCCGACGCAGAAGCTGACGCCGAATCCAACGCCGAGGCCGACGCCGATGCCGACGCTGATGCCGACGCCGATGCCGACGCCGATGCCGACGCCGATGCCGACGCCGATGACGACGCCGATGCCGACGCCGATGCCGATGCTGATGCCGACGCCGAAACCAATGCCTAGGCCGACGCCCAGGCCGACGCCAAGGCCGACGCCGGGGCCGACGCCGAGGCCGACGAAGGTGCGACGGCGAAGGCCGACGAAGGTGAACGCCGTTCTGACGCCGTTGCTGACGCCTAAGTCGACGCCGATAGATCTCTTTATCTTTATCACCAGTTGCAGAAGTTACGAAATTAGCTTTAATTAATTAATCCAACTTCTTTTAAATTAAACGGCGGGTGAAACCGCGGGTGAAACCTAGTAATGAATAAAATTATTGCCGTGCCGTGTGGTGCCGGCTCAGAATGCCACCACCCCATCTCCTCCCATGGGTGTCGTAAAAGTCGACTAAGGGATTAGCCGGAGGATGGACAGCAGCGTCCTTCGAGTACATTAACAACTTAACTGCGATCGCCAACCCGTCTGCCAAGCGTGGCGATTATGGCAAAACTCCCCAGTGAGCCCACAACACATCCATATCGGTCGTTGTGGACATCTTTGGGGGAGGCCTGTGTCCAGCAGTGGACTTCCTTCGGCCGAAATGATGAATGAAGTCCACTCAAGTCAATTATAATTATAATTAGTTACTATTATTTTTTTCTCTGTTCACGGGTTTATCTTCTACAGGAGGAACCAGGTCTTTTGATTTCCTTACGTGGGGACATGGGTCTAACACGCAGAGGCCCTTTAGATAATTAAAATGAATGAAATTCAGATGTAATTTGACACTCACTGGGGACTCTCCATGGGTGCACTATAGAAATACTAGGCATGCCTTTTAAGTTCTGTCGTTTCCATATTTCCCGAAAATGTCGAATTTGGAACTGTTCTATATTCGAATGTGTTTAAATGTTGAATCTCAAAACAGTTGAAAGTATTAGGATTAATGCTATTGTTTAATCACAGCGTCGATTGGAATCTGTCAGGTTACGTACGAAAATGAATCTTTCTAAGGAAAATGTTCGTGCAATAATTTTCTACAACTTTAGAAGACGCCTGACACGGCTTCAGTTTTTTGAAGAGCTAACATCTGTGTTCAGTGATGAAGCCCCATGTCTGCGGACTGTCGAACGCAGGTATTTAGAATTCTAGCGTGGACATACTAGTGTTAGGACGCCCAAAATCCGCCTTCACTGAAAATAACATCATTGCTATGAGACAACTAATTCTCGAAGTTCTCGGCGTGTGACGTATCGAGAGCTAGAGGCTCTATTAAGCATCTCAGGGACAACCATTCAGAAGATCTTGCATAAAGCGCTTGGTGTGAGAAAGCTAATTTGCCGTTGGATACTGCATCTGCTTTCTGACGATCACAAGGCGGCCCGCGTCAGATGGTGTAAGAAAACTCTGCAAAGGTTCAACCGATGAGAGTCAAATACTAGACGTGTCTATGACATCATCAGTGGTGACGAATCTTGGATCTATGATCTGATTCCAAACAACAATCACAATCTGGGTCTTTCAAGACGAGCCAAAGCCGACTAAAGTTGTTCGTTCTCGAAGCACCTCAAAGAAGATGGTGGTCACGTTCTTTGGAAAACCGGCCATGTTGCGACTATTGCACTTGAAGATCGTAGAACGGTTAACGCAGAGTGGTATACCACAAGTCATCGCCGAACTTCGAAAATCTAACTCAAAGCGACGCATCATCCTGCACCACGACAACGCAAGCTCACACAGCGCTCGTCAAACGATTGAACGATTGAGTATTGGAAGCAGGAAAAAGTAGAAATTCTTGACCATCCTCCATACAGTACTGACCGAAGCCCTAACGATTTCTTTACATTTCCTAAAATTAAGAAAAGTCTTCGTGGTAAAAGGTTCCAGTCCGGTGAAGAAGCAGTCGACGCTTTCAAGTCAGTCCTTTTGAACACTCCCACTTTAGATTGGAATAAATGTTATAATAACTGGTTTGAGCGAATGGAAAAGTGTATTATGCTACGTGGTGAATACTTTGAAAAACAATAAAAAGTACTTTAAGGTTCTAGTTGTGCTTTTTTCTTCAAACGACAAAACTTAAAAGGCGTGCCTTACAGTCACAAATTGTGTCATGAAGTTTCAGATTATTGTATGAGATGGAAGCTACAATGATAAGGTCTATTGCCATGGGACAGAACAACGGCGTCTTGCCACACGTCACGTCGTGTGAATCACCACTCACAAAAAATAGGCTTTCTAAATAGCAACCACTACAGGCAGCACGTGAGGGGCTCGGGGTGTTGGGAGATGCGGCACCGGCTTCACCATAGTTACTTACGTGTGTGTATTTATTGTCACAAAGTGCGATTTTTTTTATTATTATCACTTTTTAAAAGCGTATCAATGGAGTGTCTATTTTCTATTACCCGTCTGGCATGATGTCTGTAATCCGTGTAGTATCCGTATTTACAATATAGCATCTCTCATCTCTCATCTCATCTCTTCCCGTAGATGTCGTAAAAGGGATTCAAAACCAGAGGGATAGGCCCTTTCTGTGGAACAGTAGCCATTCTGCGCTCACCAAGCCGCCTGCCAAGCGTGGTGAGTACTAGCAAACTCACCCCAAAACGACGACACACGGCATGTAACCGGTTCGTCTTATGTGGGAGGCTTTTGTTCAGCAGTGGACGTTTTTGACTGATATGATGATGATATTTCTAACCATGGAACTAAATTCTTAACAATTCATAAATTTCTCTTAATGTTTACATGAGACATCTCCTAAATTCGAGAATTATCATATACTGACTCATCAGAAAGTTGGAAACCTCAAATTCATTGCCTTCACAGCTCCATTCTCACCGCTGCTTATCCTCAAAACACAAGTGTCACAATTACTACATTGTCTGGCCGAACAAAACGTTAATACTTCGTCATAAAGCGGGACACACACTCGCGATAATGCAGCGGTTGACACAATGTCTTATTAACAGATACCATCGCATTCGATTAACATTCCAAAATGGCTTCCGGTTGTACCAGAGTGACGTAAATGTCAAAATGCCATTTTTGTGCCAGCTCAGGAGCGTGAGAGCCTGCCTGGTGGTCGGGCAGATTGGAACGTGATAATAAATGTTATTTTTATAGTGATAAGTAATTATGAAAACTGGACCAATTGGGTTTGTGAAATTTTACTTGTTTTTATATAATTAATAAGGAAGAGAGTAGGAAGGAGGAACCTTACGGTAATAAACGAAAAAAAATAGATGCATGTGGAATTTCTTAGAAGTAATCAATTATACTATTAAACAGTACATTAATACAACGATTAAATAAAGATAGGTGGTAATTTAATTTGAAAGAAACGAAAACAACGCGACTTATTTTGTTCATAATATTATCCCGTGCGGAGAAGGCAAAGGGATCTTTGCTCATAAAGCCAAAAAGGTGATCAAAATATGTTGTATGGAAAAATCATGTATGTATGTTTACTTTATTTTACCTGCCAAAACGGTAACGTACACATATGATATTATTTCGTGCACATCCGTGACACGGTGTCATCATAATCATAACAGCCTAAAGAAGTCCACAGCTGCCACAAAAGGCTCCCCCAGAAAAACGACCAGTTACATGCCGTGCTTTGGAGAAAATATGCTAGAACTCACTACACTTGACAGGAGAGTTGGTGAGCGAACAATTACTGCTTCAGAAGGTACGCTGCTGCCCATATCTCTGGTTTTGAGTCCCTTAGCCGCCTTTAACGACATCCACGGAGGGAGTTTTTAAAGTTAATGCAAAAAATGGCACGTACTTTTGATGTTTACGTTATATACTGGGATATATAGATAGTATAGTTAAGGTTCCGTTTCATAAAGGCTTACACAGAAATGTTTCAGACCCTTATTACGTGAAATATAGACTCACACCTAGTTCGCCTAAAATCTGACTTTTGACTTATTATTAATGCAAGCGAATTATTTTATGGTTGAAGCTAAAATATATTTGCGGTTTTTGAAATGAGATCTCATAAAGAAGATCCTTGGCTTGTCTTTTTTTGCTTATGAACTGCCTACCGCTTTACATAAAAGACAAAAGTATGAATAACACATAACTCAATAAATTTAAAAGTGTCAGAACGTTGGTCAAGTAAGAATCAAGTATTCTAAAAATGTCGCCACGAATCCATTTCGTGATTAATCAACACAAAGTCGTGCAAATTAAATTAGGTTTAGACACAGCTTTTATTTTACAGCTGACGAGATGACTTTGAATCGTATTGTATAGAGGTAAAGGTACAAATTTGTTATCTCAAGAACATAATAGCTTAAAAGCTTAGATGTCAACCTTAGTTTCGGTCTTGCAGTAAAACAGATTTATGTCACGCTAAGGTGTAAGCTAAGCTTATGTTGGTAGAAATATTGATTGATACAAGGATTTATGATCCTCTGTTATTTCAATATGATGTGTAAATGTCTCTGCTAGGACCAAATTTCTTACTCAGTAATTCGGTCTAATTGAATTGAATTGATGCGTACAAATGTACGAAAACCATCACCACCATACAGGCCAAGGACGTCCACGTCCAAAGGCCTCCCTCAAAGATGTCCACAATTGTTGTTAAATGCAATAAGAGTTCCTCGGTTGGCAGGCGGGTTGGTGAGCGCAGCCATTCCTCGGGTTTAGAGTCCCACTGTCGCCTTTACGTCAGCCGTGGTAGGAGTTGGATTGGTGCTATATTCTTAATACACCACACAAAGTAATCTGATAAAAAGAAACTTTTATTTATTCTCTAAAGCTTTCAACTTGATAGACGGACGTTTCACAGGCGAGTTTCTTTCCCAGCATAAACGGTAGGAAGCGGTGAAGTGTGGGTGAATACGGGCGCTTGTCTTTTCGATTTCGTGACGTTCAAATGTACTAGCTGTTACAAAATTTTGTTTTGTTTGAATTAACGATGTCCTTCCTTATCGAGGGTACAGTATACAGTACTTTATAAATGTCACATGCACAAAAACTAGAACAAAACCAACTATCTGTGGACCATGTCTAATCAAATCAAACATTTGCTCCGTTCGGGGTTAGAACCTGTGACACGAAGCGCAGAAAGCCTATTGCTTAGCCACTGCGCCTACCGAGCTGTGGTTATTTCAATTCTCCTTTGAAGTTTGTATTATAGATTATACTTGCATAATTTCTCAACTTCACGCCTTTACCCTTAGCATTAAGATCCTGATTACAGGTTTGCTTTTAGCTTTGCTGTTAGGTACTTTTAACGCCTCAAACTAATATTTGCCCTGATAAACAATATAGCACCACTCCATCCCCTCCCATTGGATCTCGTAAAAGGCGACTAAGGGATTCTGAACCAGAGGGGTGGGCAGCAGCGTCCCTTCTGTGAAATAGCTTCCATTCTGCGCTCACCAACCCGCTCGCCAAGTTGTGAGTACTTGCAAATTCTAATTGTGGAAATTGGAAATTTATGGGGAGACCTTTGTTCAGCAGTGGACGTCCTTTGGCTGATATGATGATGATGATTGTAGGTACAGTTTACGATAGATTAAGTCTTACCTGAACAACATATGTACGCCAAACAAATATTAACTCTGTGCGGGTATCAAGCCCGTGATGTGTAGTGCAGAATGTCAATTTCTTAGCCACTGCGCCAATGGAGCCGGATTTTTATTAGAATTCCACAACGATCGGTCACATGCCGCCCGTATCCAACGACTTTCACTAGGTCGTCCAACTCGTTGGAGGTGGTCCCACGATGCGCTTTCCGGTGCACGGTCTCCATTCAAGAACCTTTTCACCCCAACGGCTACCAGTTCCATGAGCAATGTGCACCGCCCATTGCCACTTCAGTTTACTAATCCTGTAAGTCATGTCGGCAACTTTAGTTCTTCCACGGATCATTTCATTTCTGATTCGGTCTCGTAGAGAAATACCAAGCATAGCTTTCTCCATAGCTCGCTGAGTGACCTTGAGCTTTCTTATGAGGCCCATAGTGAGTGACCACCTCTCTGTTGCATATGTCATCACTGGCGACACACACTTTTAATTAAGTTAGTTCTAGCAAAATAAATTCGGTCACCTGGACCGAGCTACCGTGTTCATTACGTCATTCCACCCGTAGGTTGTATCAAAAACCACCCGCTAATATGTCCCTGTCCACCGCTACGAATGATACCTAACCGCATCATTAAGAGGCCATGCGTAAAAATAATATTTTTTTATGTTATTGGTTAAGGAGCTTACACACCGAATGAAGAGGAAAATATTTGGTGCAAATAATAAGGCTGGATGCGAAATCGTGGAAATCAACTTCTGTTTTCAAAATCATCAAATAGTTCATATTAGAAAATTGGTAAACATTTCTATCAAACAATCCACCGTCTTTGGGTTCAGCAGGAAATTTATTTTGAACAATAACAATCCCACGCGCCTGTGGTTCTCATTCTCACAACACAAACAATCAAGGCTCTAAGACACTACTGCTTGTAACGATTATTTCATTGGATATCGAAATTACATGTAGATAAGACTCCTTAAGCAAATTGTTATGGTAGTTTAGTTTATTTAATTTAACATCAGACCACAACAACAACAAATAAAAAGAAAATGGCCGCTCGTTTCGGTGCTGGATTATCTGACACTTGTGTGAGTGTGACAGCACGAATGCGTATGAGTCGATAGCGTTCCATTTAAACTTACACAATATACAAAAAACAATATACATTTATTTATTATTATACTCATAAATCACACATTTTATTCGGTTTATACAACTGTTACCCTTAGCGCTAGTATAAGTAATGTTTTTATTTTATTTTAAGATTTTATGGTTTTATGTAATACCGAACGACGTCAATACGTCATATACCAGGATGTCGCAGAATATCAGCGCAGTGGTTTTGCGACGCCACTGCATCAAGCTGAGCGATATACCGATTTCTGTTTGTGCGGACGGGACGCACACTTTTGCATTGTCATTGATTTTGTTTTATATATCTTTTATTGTTCGGCTATGCGTCATGTCCGTGTCAGATAAGAAATAAATATTTTCTTTCTTTCTTTCTTTTTTTCTTAAAAATATATTTGAGTGTCGTAAAGGCGACTATTGGATTAGCTGAAGGATAAGCAGCGGCGTCCTTCGAGTATATTTTTACCTTAACTGCGATCACCAACCCGCCTGCCAAGCGTGGCGATAGTGACAAAACGCTGTTGTGGCAATCTTTGGGGGAGGCTTCTGTCCAGCAGTGGATGTTTTTCGGCTGAAATCATGACAGGTGGACAGGATTAAGAATATAGAACCACTCCATCTCCTCCCGTGAATGTCGTAAAAGGCAACGGCACTCTTAATGATAGTCCCTTCTCTAGAAGACCAGCCATTCTGCGCTCACCAACCCGCCTACCAAGCGTGGTGAGTACTGGCAAATTCTCTCCAAACGACGATACACGGCCTGCTAACCGTTCTTTGGGGAAATTTATGAGGGAGTCTTTTGTTCAGCCATAGCCATCCATTGGCTGCTATGAAAAATCAGGTAGGAACATAAAACTATTACTTAGAATGCCGAACTGTATTATGTTCTTAAATGCAAATTGTATTAGTAATAAAACGCTCATGTTACAAACAAAAAGAATGTAATAGAAAGCAAACACAAATCGTTTCACACAGCTTGAATAGACCTTCCTCATAAATCTATTGAACACAATATTGTCATATTGTTTCAACTTTCCATAAACAAACAACACATTTTTTTCTATCAACCGAACATTTCGCACTGGTCTGCGGCCTCCTTTACGTCCGTACTTATTTTATTTGTCTCATAATGGGCCGTCCTAAGGCGAGGAGCGCACGCGCAGCGGGGTGGCTCGAAACCACTACAACCGCATAAATTCAACATTTGTCACGGCATTAACACTCGAAAAAGGGTTTTTTAACATGTCACCCCCGTATCCGGTAATCTTGGACTCATAATGTGAATATTTTTGCTTTTAAAGGAATCCTTTTGTTGTTTGCCGTGGAAAAGTTGCTATATAAAAGGTTCGTGGAGCTGTATTTTTCAATTTTTTTAGGTATTTAATACATTTGTAAACGTTAACTTTTAATGTTATGTTGAATTGTTGCATGTGGAAGATTATATGAGATTGAAGACTAAGACTCCTGGTCTTAAAGGTGCCATGTGGTGCCTGCTAAGAATGGCACCAACCCATCTCATCCCGTGGGTGCCGTAAACGGCGACTGTGTGATTAACCGAAAGATGGGCAGCAGCGTCCTTCAGGTACATTACGTAGCCATTGATGTTATTTTTAGTACTTATATTTATTATCTTTTGCCTGGCTGTATTGGTCTGTCATGCTCATTAAAATGTCTTGCTGGCGGTGGCGTTGTTTATCGGGTCGTTCGATTCCCTACAATATGGTTGAGCTAAGCGATGCTGATGCATGCGTCATGCTCGTGAACGGGTGCCGTCTGTTGGGACTGGTCAGCCATTAACTGCCACGGCAAATAAATGATTATTATTATATTATAGTGGTATGTTCCATCTTTACACATTGACCTACTTTTTCTCGATATATGTGTTACCATGATTTGTATCAATCAACATTGTAATCTCAATTATTTTAAAAGAGTATCCATGGAGTTTCTTGCCGGCTCTTCTCCACGAGATCAACTATTTGAAACCGTGCAACTTAGATTCTGACGTTTCATAAGTGCCAATATTTGGTTTATTTGAAATAAAAACTTTGACTTTGACATTTACAACTCAACTGCGATCGCCAGACTGCCTGCTAAGCGTGGCGAGTATGGCTAAACTAAAATGATGATGATGATGAAAACGGACTTAAAATCCTTATTATAAGATAGCCGACCCACGTTTAAACCACTGTTGTAACACTGATGATTCTTGTTATAAGTTGCGGAGTAGTCAAATAAAGTTGAGTTACAAATTTATTACTTATGTAGTTTCATCTTCATCATTATATTAGACTAGTCCACTGCTGAACACAACCCTCCCCATAGATTTCCACAATTGTGTCATTTTGAGGGAATTTGCCAGTTCTCCACCACGCTTGGTGGGTCGGTGAACGCAGTATGGCTACAGTTCCGCAGAAGAGATGCTGCTGCATAACCCTCTGGCTTAGAATCCCTTAATCGCCTTTTACGAAGTCCACGGGTGGAGACGGAGTGGTGCTATATTCCTAATCCGGACACCACGCGGACAATAGATACCTTTGCAATTAAAGAATCAATCATTAAAAAGCTTCGGCCATACGTGAATGATAGATAACCATCCAGTTATAACAATATACAAAACGTAACTCAATAAATGCTCTGTATACATAGAATGATTTATAGGAATCTGGTAAAATCCACCATTAGTGGCCATCTGTACAATAAAAATAATCGAATTTACACGCCGGCGAACTAATATAAAGCATAGTACAAGCAATATTATCGAACGAACAATGGTGTGGATAAACGCGTTAAAAATCGAGAAAAAACTGTCGAATCGAGTAAAGAGCGATTGTTGTGCAAACTTATTCGATACGGTTAAATGGGGCGTTGTAAACGCGACGTCATTTACCCGCGCATGTGAACCATGCTTAATGATTTAGAACTAATATTTAACAGAGTTGCATACGATTCTGAACTTTATTTCATACCAATATGGTAGATATTGAGTTGAGTTACATACGTGGATGTAAAAAAATATACTAAAAATGAAATCATAGTATGTGTAATGCAAAAAAAAAAACAAATATCTAGTTTTTTGTGTAAATATCGGCGCCATTGATAACTAAAATGCTTCGGATCGTTGGAGTCGGTTTCTTTGCGCAAATCCACTCAGGCGCATTCAAGTAGGGTATTTTGGAGTTACCCATATATCATAATAGTTTCAGGATATGATATGATATTTCCGTTCTATAAGTGGCGGTACCTTTGGAATTATAATTATTTATTTCCTTTTTGGATATTAAAACTTAATTCAACAGAAAAATACAAACATACATTTGTAAGAGGTAATCTCTTAAACTACCGCTTGTGAATAATAGATCCTATTATTCTTATAGGATATTATAAGCTTACAGAAGTTTCATAAATGGTCCTTTCAAGCCTAAAATGCCGTTATTAAAAGCCCCTGTATTTTAATTATTCCCAGTTATAAAACAATAGAACCAAAAAATGCAGGTATCTATACCTCTATAGCTTTACAACACACCATAAAAAGCGGCTAACACTTTTAATTACCGAAAGATATCGGACAAAACAAAAACGACACAAATAATCCGTCTATTAAGTTCCAACACTTATTTTATTGAGATACGATCGAACTACTATAGATAGGACATACATACGCAATCAAAAGGAATGCGCGGCACGATCATATACGAAAAAAAGCATATGTATCTAATAAAAACAAAATAACATTAAGTAGACAGAAAAAAAAATACTTCATTGAGCAACCGATCGGTGGACATCACTAGCTTACAGCCAAACTTAACCCAACTAGCAAAATCCAACTTTATTCAAACTCACCTAAACTTGAAAATCTTAATTCCAATTCAAAACGAGATCCGAAGCGGCAACTGACTCGTACACCTGTTAAAAACCTTTAAATCCTTTACATATTTTTATAACGCATTCTTTGGAGCGCATTCTTTGTGTTTATTTTAAAAATGATTTTTTAAAGGAGGGTAGGATGATAAATAACTTATGATATTTGATTAAAATGACACAGCAGTTTCGCGGTGTTACAATGGTCGGTTCTGAGCTTCCGAAAAGGAAACAACAATGAGTTTGTGATCATTTATATCTCAGTGAATTTCTTATCGAAGTTTTGATGATATAGACATATTTTATTTGGATGAGAATAATACGCCTCGTAATGAATCTACTCACTTAACTATTGGTAAGTTCAAACATTTCCATACAAGTTATGACTAAACCATAATTTCATTTGATTTCATATTATGGAGATCTATTGATGAAGATGAGTTTCTATTTACAATAGAATCAGTAGTTCAACAAACTGTACCTACGTAAGAGAACGCTGCCACAGAAAGGGATAACATGGTCTTGGCACGTAACTAAGGGCAAGCAGTTATCAGCTTCTCGTAACGTAATCTCTACATTAGTTGTAATAATTAGACAAAAACATTGACACAAGGCAAAAGAGAAAAATAAAGCACTAATTACATTTTGATTTTCATTAATTAAGCCAGAACGTACCAATGGTCCGGAATTTTGACAACTCTGTAAGAAAAGAGCGCAAAACATTGTTAAGGATTTAAATCTCGATACATCTGCCTCTAATGTATCGGACCTTGTGGCGTCGATCAGTCTGGTTCGTTTCTAAACTCGTTTGTGCCTACAATACGTTTATATAACTCGTAACATTCGTAAGCTCTGGCCTATTGATGTCCTTTTTTGTTACCCAAGAAGCTCGAAGACAATTGTCAAACGATCGATTGTTAGCAATTGTATATGTAATGTTAATATTGCAGAAATATAATTGAGTCGGAATGCTGATTCATGCATAAATCTGAAGAGTAAAGAGTGATTTGGTAATAAAATCAATAAGACGGGCTATAGCCTGACCAGTAACGTTGTACCGCGCCTTAGGTATGCGCGGTGAGGTGGGGAGTGGGAAGGAAAGAGAAAGAGAACAAAATTACAAAATCGAGCGGCTGCTCGGCCCTCCCGCCTCGCTACTCGCAAACCTATGCCGCGGTACAGCAGTATTGGTCAGGCTATAGTACTGATACTGAATATTATACTAGATTTTTAAAAGAGATTTCTTAGATAAGAAATTATATGGCGGTGTATATTTAATGCTGCAGTGATGTGACCGCATTCGTAATAAGGTGTTTTGTCAACTCAACTTGGATTGAGAGCTACCTGAGTTAACGAACTACTACACGACACCTAATTGAATATTTAACAAAGCAAACATGATGAAAAGAATACTAAACGTTCTTATACAATTAATGTTTTCAACACACAGTTATTTGTTGCCACTAATGAAGCTATTACGAAATACTTTGAATAAAACTAATTATCTCTAACGCATTTACAAAATAACAAAGTCATCTCTTTAAAAAGACGAAAAACATATTTAAATTAAAATCCTACCACAGTAATTACTGACAGTGAATCCGAACAACCGATTTTTAGGTCGACAATTTATCTGACATACTAAACGTCGAATTTAAATAACGTATCTTTCATCACAATGAAGGCAACCCTTCCAAATGCAAGTCTTCTAGCTTTTAAATCAACGGCATACGGTATAAAATCTTGTTTATGAGCAGTGCTTCGATTTCTGGCAGCTACTTTACAAGTGAAGACTTTTTCTACCCGAGACCATTAAACAGTAATGAGTGGTCTATGAAGTGGTACTTTGCGTACCACGTGCCACTCACAATGTACCAAAGAAACCAACTACCGTTCGTTTTAATACAATAGTTAAAAATAATTGTACAATTAACGTCTTGGATTGTGAACGGGTAGTGGTTAATGGCTCTTGAGACAGTCCCGTGTATATAATTGGAAGTCAAGACCCTTTTTCTTTATGAAATATTAATTTTAGTTTAAATTATAACAACTCTTTAAATGTCAAGATGCAGTTGTAAAGGAATTTCCATCAAAGCTTTTATGAACCGCTTTTTGTTATTTCTATCGCCTTATTCATCTTGCTTGCCATGCCTATACCATTTATTCTCTTGTCACAACATTACATCGATATATAGTTTGCTAAATACTTGTTCACATTGCTATTATTACACGAACACTGGTGACAGATTGAATGTTTTCTACAACTGCCACAGATTGAAAAATATACATGTAATAATATACATCTAATTCATAGTAATTATTGGTTTTGCTTTTTCAAACGCGTAGTACTCCAAAATTCGAACTCGTATAGAATAATCCCATCTATAGTTCCCTACTCAAACCATAGAATCAAAGTTAGAGTCCAAATTAAAATCTCATTCAAACCCCTTTGTTATCTGACCATGATCGTAATAAGACAAGAGAAGCTAATTCTATAAAAGCAAAGGGTGTCATACAAAAGATAAACGATAATAAAGCACCACTACATGCTTACAACCGACAAAGTGCAGATCCAAACGATACTTATCTTTATGTAGAGGACATAAGAGATATAACAATTTCAATGATATTCAATCGTTTCGTGTGGCAAAAATAATTCCGTATGTTTAGAGATATAGGATCAGTTAATTTTTCTAGTCTAATGCCTTTTCTGAATTGAATGTTATAGTTTCACACTAGGGGTGCCTGATTCTAAGAATGTTCTCACAACAAAAAATTATACAATAAATAATAGCATTTTGAATTATTTACACACTCAAGTCATATTCATATCGATAATCTTTCTAGTGATGTTTTTGGTTATTCAGTAATAATACACAATTAACTTTAGTAACTATCAAGGCTTAAATTTAAGTAGAGTTTGGCAGTTAATTTGCTTTTAAAAAAATAATTTTAGTTAGGATTCAGAAACTTTAAGTTTTACTGAATCATTTTGTCTCGAACAACAACATTGTACTCGTAATAGCTATAACGAATATAGTAAGTAAATATGACGATCATCACAAAATGGTGGCATACAAAACCAACAGCATCATAATTGCTCATGTTTATATAACAGAAGCCATTCACAAACCTACAGAAGCCGAAAGGAGATTTTAAACAAACACACCTTAGAATTTCTTTACATGGCCGTCTGTACAAAGAATGCTTCAAGTGGCCAGACCGACCAGACACCACAATGGTGGCCAGCTTGTGAAAAAACTAAATATTATCACGCACAGCTTGACTCGAGGCTGTCATAAACAATGCCGGTGAACAGCTTACCTCCACTGATAATACAGGGTACATTATCGACCTTTGTTTTTGTAACAATGATGTTGTAAAATTGGCCAATCATTTTAAGGTCACGATTCCGAACATCTGCATAAGACGAGAAAATTGTACGCCCCAAGCGAACTTCGTTAGCGTACAGAGACAATTCCAGTTTCGCGAATTTCGATGGACACAATAAGACTCCAACAATTCCTTTTCGATAACAATGGAGTTATTGTCATAAAATAGCCAATAGGTACGAAAATGACGGGTTGCGAACGGCTGTGTGCGTACCGAACTTTTGGCTATTATGATGAATTCTTTGTTACTGGATATCCTCGGGGAGACGCGAGACAACGTCCATAATACCACCGTGAAACGTATTTATAAACGTTATGATATGAATGGATAATATGCGAGAAGCCATTGTGTTATTGTCACATGACAATGGTGGCAAATCGAGGCCTTGAGTTTGTACAATTATGAGATTAGACACTCGACGGGCAAGGATGCTGATTTGACACCAGATGTTTTAAGAATTGACCCTTTTGTGTGCTAACGTTACAATGATGATGTACTACATACTAAACGAATATTCACACTAACATGGTGTTACTAAGATGAATTAGTTTTTTTTTGTTAGTATATGTTACCAGAGTATTTCGTACAGTAAGTCTAATTAAAAACAACTGCACCATTCTTACTTCTTACACTTATTGGTAAGTAGTCAGTAAGCAGTGATATTTCTGACACATCTAATATTTGAAATTCAACAAGATTTTGAAGGCAGAATACACATAAATTAGTTTTTTTTTTGTAACAGCTGCTTCTAAAGCCGATGCATATCGAGGATATCCATGTTTTTGTATCGGGGTGGTAAACAATCAATGAAAAATTTACATCATCGACGGCAATATTCTCATTCGAGCAATTGACGCAAAGATACGAATAATTCGTATGAGTTCTGAAATTATTTCAACATATTATAATAAATGGAAAGGTGTGGTAGATTTTTGAAGCGACATACACAGGTGTAAAAACATATTTTTTTTAGCTCAGTTGGGTAATAAAACTCAACGCCCTCCGAAAACAAAGTGAAAAACATAGGTAAGTAAAATACCACGGGCACAGCGCGCCGCCATTGTCCACGGAATAGAATAAAAGATAAAAGAAAAAGGTAAAAAAGATTGTGTCGTTTCTGTTTGAACAATGACGGTTGTCAGAGGCAGCCATGTTGGATTTGACGCGCGTGAGTCTGACAAACGGGATCGCATTCTAAATATAGATGAAGTAATAATTGTCATCTTGTTGTCTGTCATTACCATTTTGTTTTAATTGTACGTAGTTGTCATCACTATGTTTTACGAGTAGTCTTATAGCGAGAGCAGATCAGCGAGGAGTACCTAAAGTAGACCCGTCATTGCTCTTAACCACGTGTTATAATATCGAGTTTCGTCAATCGCGCTTCGGTTATTATTAAAGCTTATTATTGCTGAATGTTGTTAGCTTAATAAAACAATTAGATGTGATATATTGTTAGTTTAATAAAATAATTACATGTGATATATTGTTAGTTTAATAAAACAATTACATGTGATATATTATTATTTTAATAAAACAGTTATTATTTATATTTATTAATTATTATTATTATATTATTCCAAATGTACGGTATTGCACATAGGTAGTCGTAATCCCCGTATGATTTACAAATTGGGCGATGCCCAACTGATAGAGGTCAAGGTGCAAACAGACCTAGGAGTGAAGATTACGGAGGCCCTGAAGTGGGGAGAGCATATTGCATCGATCACAAAGAAAGCTAAAAGCCTTATCTACCTCGTAAGGAAAGCCTTTGGGGTCTTGACACCAGAAATGTTGCTTCGGATCCATAAAACGTTTATCAGACCTATCCTAGAGTATGCATTTCAAATCTGGAGCCCCTATTTTGTTAAGGATATAGAACTCCTGGAAAAGGTTCAGCGCAGCTTCACTAAAATACCACGATTACTAAAACGACGATCGTATGAGGAACGCTTGGAAGTTTTAAAGCTCACAACTTTAAAGGATCGCAGAGACCGTGGAGACCTAATTGAGACATACAAAATCTTAAATGGGCATTACGATCTTCAGAATTACGCTTACATATTTACTCGTAACGACAATGTTCATCTAAGAGGCCACCACCTTAAGCTGTGTACCAACTTTTCAAATAACAACCCACACAAACACTTTCTAAGCAACAGGATAGTCAGAGCGTGGAATAAACTTCCAGAAGACGCAGTCTCAGCGCAAAATGTGAATCAGTTCAAAAACAGACTTGACAAATATCTTCTTAACTGCAAATGCAAAGAATAGAATCCAGCAGTGATTAGCAGGACACAGGCACCTATCAGTTGTTTCAACTGCCTGCCTGATAATTATATAATAATAATAATAATAATAACTCCGGGACCGGACGGGCTGCACAATTTTTGGCTCAAATGGATATGTAGTTCACATGCTTGCTTGGCCTCTCAGTTCCAGTCATGCTTAGAGTCGGGCTCGCTACCACAGTTATTTACAATAGGAATTACCCACCTGCTCCATAAATCAGGTAGTACTACGGATCCCAAAAATTATAGACCGATCACTTGTTTACCGACGGTCTATAAACTTCTTACATCCATCCTGAGAGTCAAAATTAACACACATATTGATAAAAATTGCATCATGTCTACTTCTCAGAATGGATGTAGGAATGGGTCCCGTGGTACTAAGGAGCTGCTCCTTATTGACATGGCCATTAGCCAACAGGTTAAACGTAACCGCAAGGATCTGTCTACATGCTGGATAGATTATAAGAAGGCCTACGACTCGATGCCACATACATGGCTCATGAGGGTGCTAGAGTTATATAAAATAAATGCAACCCTACGCACCTTCCTGTTCACATGTATGGGGCAATGGAGGACGGTACTTCACTATCCGGGATGTAGACAGATTCAAGGAAACGTTGAACCGATCAGGATCGAGCGTGGAATATTTCAGGGCGATAGCCTGAGTCCCCTGTGGTTCTGTTTAGCCTTGAACCCTCTGAGCACACTGCTGGAGAGTTCGAGGCTAGGCTACCAGATGGGAAGAGGTGGTCAGATCATATCTCACCTCTTATACATGGATGATTTGAAACTCTTTGCCCCCAACAATTTGCGGCTAATAGAGTTACTGAAGGTAACTGAAACTTTTAGTAACTCAATTAGGATGGAATTTGGTGTGGACAAATGTGCAGTCATGCATGTAAAACGAGGGAAGATTATGGAATCCGAGGGATTACAACTTTCGGATTTCATACAAATCAGATCCCTTTCCTCATCTGAAACCTACAAGTACTTGGGTATGTCGGAGGCGTTAGGTGTCAACGCAGCTGACATGAAACAATCGTTACAGGGGCGATTCTTTGGCCGCCTGAAAAAAGTACTGAAAAGTCTTTTGTCAGGCGGTAACAAGGTACGCGCCTTTAACGGTTGGGTCATGCCAGTCTTAGTCTATTCTTTCGGCATACTCAAGTGGACTCAGACGGAATTAGACGCTCTGGATAGAAGAGTCCGTTCGTTGTTGACCACAAATCGGATGCATCACCCACGATCGTCGGTAATGAGGCTATACATCCCACGAAAGTGTGGGGGTCGAGGCTTTTTAAATGCTAAGACCCTCCACAATCGTGAGGTGTGCAGCCTCAGGGAGTACTTTCTCCATGCCGAAGTGGGGATGCACCGAGATGTGGTTGCGATGGACAAGGGACTCACCCCGCTCTCCTTGGCTAAAGAGAACTGGCATAAACCCGTAGTGCTTGACACTAATGACCGTATGGAGGTATGGCAGAACAAGGAGCTTCACGGACGCTTTTACCGGGCCCTTCATGGGCCTGATGTAAACTTAGTAGCGTCCGTGTCTTGGCTACGTTTCGGTGACCTGTTTGGGGAAACCGAAGGTTTTATCTGTGCAATTATGGATGAAGTTATCATGACGAATAATTACCGAAAATATATTGTGAAGGACGGCACGGTTGACATCTGTCGGGCATGCCACCGTCCAGGCGAGTCTATACGTCACATTATTTCCGGTTGTTCTCGTCTTGCTAACGGCGAGTACTTGCACAGGCATAACCAAGTAGCCAGGATTATCCACCAGCAACTTGCACTGCAATACAACCTTGTGAGTTCAGAAGTGCCATACTACAGGTATGTGCCCGACCCAGTTCTCGAGAATGACCATGTCACAATGTACTGGGATCGATCTATCATTACTGACAGGACTATTGTAGCCAATAAGCCTGACATAGTGGTGATAGATCGAGTAGAGCGCCGCACAATGATTGTTGATATAACTATCCCGCATGACGAGAATCTCGTGAAGGCCGAGAAAGATAAGCAAATTAAGTATCTTGACTTGGCGCACGAGGTTGTCGACATGTGGGAGGTAGACTCTGCAATCATTGTGCCGATAGTTGTCACGGCCAATGGCCTTATGGCCAAGAGCCTCGACCAACACCTTAAGAGGCTCTCGTTAGGCAGCTGGGTCAAGGGCTTGATACAGAAAGCGGTACTCCTGGACACGGCTCGTATTGTTAGGAGGTTCCTCTCTCTGGAGCCCTAACCACCGGTAGCTTGGACCTTGTTCCCGATGCCGGTGGGCTACTATTTTTTATATTTTTAAATATATATTGTTTTTTTTATATGTATTTAAAAATGTAATTTATATGTATATATTTAAAATAAAGGAATAATAATAATAATTACATGTGATATATTGTTAGTTTAATCAAACAATTACATGTGATATATTGTTAGTTTAATAAAATAATTACATGTGATATATTGGTCCATGTGGTGTCCGGATTAAGAATATAATATACATTTCTTCCTACCGATCTAAGCTTAAATGGCTACCTGTCCGTCAGAGGAGAGCCGTTAGATCACTCTGTTTGCTTTTCACTATTATAAACGATCCTTGTGCTCCTAATTATCTTAAAATTTTCTTTCAACTTTTAGGTGGATCTCACAGTCATGACCTTCGGGCTTCTGAATATTTATTTCTTAACATTCCATCCCACCATACAGGGTTTATGTCCAAATCCTTCGCTGTTTCAACAATAAAACTCTGGAATGCGCATCCTCTTGATATAAAGAAAGCTCCAAATTAATTCGCGTTTAAACGTAAAGTGCGTCAATACTTCCTGAAATTGTTACAATCCTAATCAGTTTTGTCTTCGTCATTAGAGTTAATATTTATATTAGATATTTATATGTATTCTATTTAACTATTTATAATTATGTAATATAATGTAGTATCTATTTTTATATTAGTATATGTATGTATTCCTATTTTTAATTCAGTCTTTTTAACATTAAATATAGCTTTGCTTTTATACTTCTTTCGAAGTGCTTTGTTTAACCCAAAGGTTGACTGGTAGAGAATGCCTCATGGCATTAAGTCCGCCTTATGTATACTCAATGTACATAAAAGTTTAAATAAATAAATAAATATAGCACCAGTCCATGTCCTTCCGTGGATGTTGTAAAAGGCGACTAAGGGACTCTAAACCAGAGAGATGGGCAGAAACGTCCATACTGCGCTCACTAACCCGCCTACCAAGCGTAGTGAGAACTGGCAAATTAACATGATGACACAATTCTATGATTCTGTGGGGGAGGCCTTTGTTCAGTAGTGGACGTTGTACGGCCGATATGATGATGATGATGAAACCATATTATAAAACAATTATACTGCCGTCAATTAATCTGGTATTTTTTGTTCTGTATTATTATTTATTATTACGGGTTTTGCGTGTTGCGGCTATGTTATAATTAATTTATTTTTCCAAGCTATCACGTTTTATGATGTCAGCTTCATCGCTGTATTCGGCGTTGTATTGAAAAGCTTGCAGTTACTACAAAAACTTATACTAGTCATCTTAAAAGTCACTGTGGCTTCAGATCACAAAAAATGGTATTATAATACGTACTGACATAGTTAAGTTTCTTTTACATCCTTGTTATAACGCTTGTTGAGTTACATTGGTCAATATTATTATTTACAAACACATTTATAAATGTCCATTGCTCCATTTCACCAAAACAGATCTGTAAAATGTTTGCTAGTTTATCAATGTATGCTAAACCGTGATCTCCGTAAAGTTGGGAGCCATAATATTTGGTTTATTTTTGCAGTTTTCAAAAATATCTATCAGTCTTCTAACCTGTATTAGCACTTTTTACCAGAAGCAAAAAGTTCGCTTTCAATATGAGATCTGTTTCGCTTCAATAGACAATCAACGATCGTGCTTCACGAATTTACGTTGAAATTTCCACTTCGTTAAGCGATTTTGCGAAAACTAATGTTGGTTGGACACGATTCTTGTGTTCTTTTCATGGTATTACATTTTAGGTTTTCCATTTTTGTGGATATTTTAGCACGCAATAAGTATAATTCTACTTTATTTCATGCAGAGTTTTCTCTTACTAAGAATAAACCACCCGATATTTTCATAATTCTTTTAATATATCATTCTTCAGCATCATTTCAGCCGAAAGACGTCCACTGGTGGACAGAAGCCTCCCCCAAAGATTGCCACATGGACCGGTATGGTTTTGTGTTGGGTGGGACCATTGGGGGGTTTTGCCATAATCGCCACGCTTGGCAGACGAGTTGGCGATCGTAGTTGAGTTATAAACGTACTCTAAGGACGCTGCTGCCAATCCTCCGGCTAATCCCATAGCCGCCTTTTACGACACCCACGAGATGAGATGAGGTAGTGGTATTCTTAGCCGGCGCCACACGGCTCAGTACATCATATATCAGTGGTAAAAGATAAAGATAAAGAAAAAATATATTTATTCACGTCAAACCATTTAAAGGCACTTATTAATAGCTAGTCAAGAGTTTAATTGCCTCGTTCCAAGGTGTTAATTTCCTATGGAGAAGAACGGGCAAGAAATTCCAAACTTACTCTTTTTAAATCATAATGGTACAATATATTTGTCTACTCTGTTTTCGGAATGAAGGTAATGCGAGGGCGATGGATAAAAAAGAGTAATAGTATACAACCCTGGTTGTTTATTTTGATGATTAAATTCTTATGGTAGCATTAAGAATCCCAACCAACCAATCCCAACAGACGGCACTCGTTCACGAGCATGACGCATGCGTCAGCGTTGCTGAGCTCAACCGTATTGTAGGGAAACTCAGCGACCCAATACACGACGCCACCATAAGCAGGGAGGCAATTCTCTAAGCTCAAAAATCCATTCAACCTTGAATACAGAATTAAAATAACGGTAAAATTAGGTAATTTTATTAATAATTCATTATATCATTACATAAAAAAGTATCTTAAATTAAATTAGGTCATATGATCATTAGAACTTATATTAATATTTCAAACGTTACACACTCCACTAGAATTCTATTCTATTGCGGCTTTCACGAGCTCAGCATCAGCCGAACGCACTTCGACCCTATTGGGTCCATTGTACTGCCCGAAGCCTTGCACTACTCCTCCACCGACAAATGAAAAAGTGCCTATAGGTACTTAGGAATAATACCTGCCTGGAGCCGCGCAAAATCATCAGGCAAAGGATAAGCTATTCCTAGATGTGTTGTCCTACGTCTTCCCAGAGCGTCACAGTTGCACAGAATGAACCCTACTAGAAACCAGCAATATACAGAAACAGATTTCCGAGTACTGGCCATGATACACTAAGTCCAGAGACAGAGTAGAAGAATTAACTGCGTCATCTAATGCTTCATATATTTTATTTTATTGGATTGTTTTAATTATACCTGTCCACCATATCACACTGGAGGCCACTATATTATAGGATATTTTTATGAAGTTAGCACTTAGCACTAAGACTGTACCTTAAATTTTAAGTAAAAGCTGTAGTTATCTATAATTGTTTGTTACACTTGGTTCTACATTTAATTCAAGTATAGATACTTGTAATGTTAGGGTGTAATCAAATGTTGGTAACTCTAAATAAATAAATAAAATAATAAATAAAGTCCAATTAATCTGAAAAGGAAAAATCTAACCAGGCTGCATAGAAAAGTGCTGTAAGAAGAGTTTCCCCTTTTAGCACTAGCACTTTTCTGACCACCACTAAAAGCAATCAGAAGAGCCAAGAATGAAGGCAAATGGATGACCGTTTTGGTTGCGTAATACAGAAGATCTAAATTGCAGCTTCTTGTTATTACAATAACTGTAAGCCCCAAAATCAATTCCTTAACAGCAGAACAGATGAATGCGTAATTTCAATTCTCACAGTAGCTTTACTACCTAAAATAACACATGACATTGTGTCGCCATATTGGATTCTAAGATTGCGTGCACAAGCCTTTGTGTAATTTTTTTGTTCTATTTTTTTAGTGTCAAAGAGATTTGATACGTCGTCAGATTTCAATGAATGGGTTTTTAGTTTTTTTTTTTTACTTTTGACACCTGAATCGTAGCATCCCTTTTGGGTAAACTGCTGATCAATTTTATTCCTTTTGTTGATGGATTGAAGATTTTGTCCGGATGCGAGAGCTTTGGTTTTAAAATAAGTGTCATTTCATTGATACTGAAGATTGTTCGGTCCGTTTACATCATCATTTCGGCCGAATGAAGTCCACTGCTGGACACAGGCCTCCCCCAAAGATCACCACAACCACCAATATGTATGTCTTGTGGGCTCATTGGGGGGTATTGCCATAATCGCCACGCTTGGCAGGCGGGTTGGCGATCGCAGTTGAGTTGTTAATGTACTCGAAGGACGCTGCTGCCCATCCTCCGGCTAATCCCTTAGTCGACTTTTACGACACCCATGGGAGGAGATGGGGTGGTGGCATTCTGAGCCGGCACCACACGGCAATTTACATAATATCCATAAAAGGATAAAATTAATACTTTAATAAGAAAGAAAATTGTGTTAATTTAAATCCAAATTGGTTATATAAACTAGAAATTGGCCTTTAATGAAAAAAGCTATCTGTAGCCATACAAATATTTGTTCTGTGCGGAAATCGAACCCACGGCCCATAGCATAGAAAGCCAATTGCAACCATGTCTTGAAGTTGCTGCGCTCAAAGCTATTATTAGATATCATTCATCATTTCAGCCGAAAATCGTCCACTACTAGACAGAAGCCTCCCCCAAAGATTGCCACAGCGACCGGTATGGGTTTATGTTGTGTACTGAACTACTGATTGAGGGATTTTGCTTTAATCGCCACGCTTGGCAGACGTGTCGGCGATCGCGGTTGGGTTATAAATGTATTCGAAGGACGCTGCTGCCCATTCACCGGCTAATCCCATAGCCGCCTTTTTCTACACCCACGGGATGGGATGGAGTGGTTGTACTCTTAGCACATGGCACATTTATATCCATAAGCAAAGTAAATTTTGAATGAATAAATTATAGAGTAATACAATAAGTAGATAACAGTTGCAGGTTACTAAGTACTGTCCATATTGTGTTATGGAAACAATATGCACAGTACCTGTAATATACTGTGAATTTTTACAATGAAATATTAAATGTGATGAGTGTGAAATACATTAAATTAAGATATATATATAAGTTATATAATAATAGGTACTAGTTTTACCCTGCCACGCGTTGCTGTGGCTAAATGCACGTCATTAGGAAATGATTTTGATTCTGAAATCAGATTTCTGAATTCTGGTTTAATAAAAACATGCGCGTATATGAATACAACGATATGTAAAATTTTCTAAATGATCTGTAAAGAACTTTAGAGAATTGGCGATTTTGAACAAACGAAAATATTTTTTTTATATATATAAGTAGATGTATAAGATAAATGTTAAAATAAAAATTTGTTACACATCAAAGTAAATAATTTTCATTGAAGGTCATCATCATATCAGCCAGAGGACGTGCACTGCTGAACAAAGGCCACCCCGGCACGGCATGGTTGGTGCAGTGGCTGATACAGTCGGCTGCTGCGCACCGGGTCGTGGGTTCGATTCCCGCACGGAGTAATTTTTTTTTTTCTTTTCATGTTCCGGGTTTGGGTGTTATGTATTGTGTGTGGAATTTGTGTTTGTAAACGCACACACGACACAGGAGAAATCCTTGTGTGGGGCAAAGATTAAAAAAAAAGAAAGGAACCCGGTAATAAGTTTAACAACACATGCCGCCTTCTTCCAACGACTCCCAACAACTCCCAGCGATTTTCACCAGCTCATCTGTCCACCTCGTTGGAGGTCGTCCCACGCTGCGTTTTCCGGTGCGTGATCTCCACTCGGGAAACTACCAGTTTAGCTTTCGTTCTTAAGCAATCTATAAAAGCTCAAGTTGATCTGCAAGGTATAACTTTAATTCATCTGTAACGGCAAATGAGAGCAGATGGTACTTATAGCAACATTTTGGTACACTTAATTTCATAATATATTATTTTATTTATTACATTTCATCAATATCACATCATAGCCGTGTGGTGCCGGTTCAGAATACCACCACCCCATTTCCTCCCGTGGGTGTCGTAAAAGTCGACTATGGGATTAGCCGGAGGATGGGCAGCAGCTTCCTTCGATTACATTAACAAATCAACTGCGATCGCCAACCCGTCTGCCAAGCATGGCGATTATGGCAAAACCCCCCAATGAGCCCACAACACACCCATATCGGTCGTTGTGGTGATCTTTGGGGGAGGCCTGTGTCCAGCAGTGGACTTCATTCGGCCGAAATGATGATGATGATGATTTCATCAATTGCTGCACAATAAATAAAATTATTGTAAGCTTTAACCTGGGAACATAACATTTTCCCAACAAGCCTTTCACACTACACATTTTAACCCTAACAACAAATTCATTACTTCTTTAAACCCGCCCTTTTTTCTCATAAACGTTCATTGTTTTCTACTTAACTTGTAACTTGACTTCTAAGTTATAGGTAACAATGATTGTGACTGCCGAGTCTTCAATCTTCTCTGCATGAAGATACGCCTACCGTAGCAGAGGCGTCGGTATAGAAGTCGCAAGTTTGGAGCAAGAATGGGGGACGCCCCGCTGTCATGCTCTCAATGGGAATTGTTGTACATTATTAGAGTTCAATTTATCGTTTTAAGTGACGAATATATTAATAAAATTATGTTCGTGATCATTTGTTATGGCGGTAAGGTTACTTAATAGTAAGGCAATAGTTCATAATCTAGGATTCAAATATTTGTAGACTGCGAAAGGTACAAATATAAATGTAGGTACTATGAACATAACGGATGAAAGAGTTGTGTTCTATATGTGAAATATGCAGTACCCGTGACTTCTTGGTTTTCTGGGATTAGCGATTCGGATTACTTCTCTGCCAAAACTCATCCATATCAGTTCGCCAGCTTCGTTGTGTCAATGTGAGAACGAATGGGACAGATAGGGACAGATAGACTGATGAGAATCCACTTTCGCATTTACTATTTCAACAGGGATTATATAAGTAGGTAATTTTCGAAATAAATTTCAATATGTTTCATTACAAAAATGCTAATGTAGCAACAAGCTGTCAATAATATGTGAAACACTAATAAAAATAATATTAATAACAAGTCTTTCCACACCGATCTTTTCACATCACAATATTTTCTCAGCCACCTTGAGGACACACCCACCTCTCCGGGATACCATGAGAGTGTGCTTCGAAACCCACCCAAGTCCATGCTGCGGGTATAGGAATTTTGCACCAGGAGTGCATGGGAGCGTGGAAGAAAGGCGGTACCGCTCATGCTGGGCGGCCCGCCCATTTCAGTGCCCACTAGGAGATTAAATTCACACGATTAATTTTCAAAATTGGATAGATTTTAATGTATCGAAGGGGTGTGGGAAGTCAGACTTTGTTTAGGCAAAATGTATTAAGTTAATGTGAAACTAACTAATTCTACAGTAACTATCAAGAATCTATTTCTTTTTTCTGATTTTCCCTTGTGTTTCTTACTTGCTCTTCTCTAAGGCATAGAATATAATCATTTATTCAACAATTAGGCCAAAACAGACATTTTTACAGGTTATAATAAAACAACGGACGGCAGTTGCATGACAACCTGTGTTAGGTCTTTTTGAATTTGGTATACATTTTAAATAAAAGAGCCTGGTGCTTTGTCATGCAGGTCTCGAACCTTTTATAGACTCCAGCTTTAAACTAAATTGCTGTTACCAACTATACAGTATTTCTAATATTGTACCAGATGAGAGAAGTAAATATTACTATTATTAATAAAAGCTCCTACAACTTGAGAACAGAATTAGAAGAAAGAAGAATTTACAGGCACTTTATGAATATAATTTAAATAGTTGCATATTTAAATTCTATTCATAAGTGTCTATGAATCGTCTACATGAATCTGTTGTCTTTGATCTTAAGAGTAAGTCGCATTTTATTTTTCACAAGACAATTCCACGTCATCTTGTGGTCACGGAGTGCCTCCACTCCGTGTTTTCTTCCAGGTAGCTCTTGTGGGAGGCTTTCTCCACGGCAACAAAATAACGGAGTGCGGATGATGTAACTGAATGAAAAGCTATATATATATTGTTATATTATTTGTATATTGTTGGTGGCAGCTCAACTATCACTTCATTCTAATGTTTCATATATATATATTCCGTGTGGTGTCCGGATTAAGAATATAGCACCACTCTATTTCCTCCCGTGGATGTCGTAAAAGGCGACTAAGGGAATCTAAACCAGAGGGATGGGCAGCAGCGTCCTTTCTGTGAAACGGTAGCCATACTGCGCTCAGCAACCCGCCTGCCAAGCGTGGTGAGTATTGGCAAATACCCCCCAGAATGATGACACAGTTGTGAAAATCTATGGGGGAGGCATTTGTTCAGCAGTGGACGTATAAATGGCCGATATGATGATGATATGAATGTTTTATATTTTGAAATACTATCATAATTATTAAAGCTAGGTAAAAATAAACATTTATAATATTGCAGACTATCTGTCAAACAACAGCTGTGAGTCAAACCACTCGCGTTAAGCGTTCTCGAAGGAATGATCAAAATATGAAGAACGATTCCACACCACATAGTACTAAATTCAAATTTTGATTTGAATTTAGTAAAGAATGAAACATGAGGTGGCCAGTGATGGAGATAGAAGGTATGAAGTCATGAAAGAGGTTGATTGAAATGAAGATGAAGGACAACTTCGTCATAATGTTAGCCAAAAACGTGCACTATTGAACTGTCGTTATTTTTTGGGGGGGATTTGTAAGTACTCGCCACGCTTAGCAAGTGGGTAGGTGAGCGCAAAATGCCCAATATTCCACAGAAGGCACGCTGCTGCCTATCCCTCTGGTTTAGTCCCTTAGTTGTCTTTTACGACTTCCATGAGAAGATGGAGAGGTGCTATATTCTTATTTCGGATATCACAGGGACAGCTTGCACCTCTATGGCAATAAGATTAGAATCCGGCCAACAATCTGCATATTTAGACATCATTTCGTAAAGTCCACTGCTCGACACAGGCCTCCCCCAAAGACCACCTTAACGACCGATATGGCTGTGTAGTGTGCTCATTTGGGGGTTTTGCCATAGTCGCCACGTTTGGCAGGTTGGTTGGCGATCGCAGTTGAGTTGTTACTGTACTTGAAGGACTCTGCTGCCCATCCTCCGGCTAATCCCATAGTCGCCTTTTACGACACCCACGGGATGAGATGGGTTGGTGCTATTATATATGGATTTTATTAGGCAATAGTCCGGCTAGGCAGGTAGCAGCATCGCAGTACCAGATATTCATCTGATACTGCTGGTGGTACTGCTTAATTTTGCTTAGCGGGCCAAGCAGTATTTTTAAATTTTAGATATTAATGTGTTCCTTTTTTAAGGCACTGTAGCTTGTGAAGCAGGCAGGAGTCCTGGGTAGCATTCTAATTGTTATGGACACGTTAGACGCTTGCCACCAGGCGATTACTCGATCGCCTTTTCACTGAAAAGCCTGTAAAAATAAATGTGATGAGAATCCATTAATCCGCGTAAATTAGTCATTTGTCGTGGGTACGGTTTAGAACCATCGAGCAATGGCTCGACGTCGATCAGTTACAATAGCGGTTGCTGCTTGGTCAATACAAATTGTTACATTACACGCGAATGCTCTAACGCGCGATTGTAACGTAAAAACAATCCAATAAATCGACACGTGCAATTGTGTGTTCGATTGTCTATTTATTATTCGTCACGAACAACAATTGAATGAATTAATTTGACGGCCAGGCGCGGTACCAACGTAGACGGTATAGGGATAATTAACACATGGTGGTCGGTCCCTTACTGCAAGAGGCCGGCTAGGTAAGTACCACTCCGTGTGACTGTGAGTGCCAAAAGGTGCGGCATTAATTGGGGGCTCTAGTGTGATCTTATGAGAACCTGGAGCCCGCCTTCGGTGCCGAAACTGGCCACTCCAGTGATTTAGCCGGCAGGAGTCCGGCATGCCCCTTCGTCCTTCCCCGGGGTGGAGGTACTTCATGACGAGTTTCCACCGGACCCAATAAAAAAATAAAAAGGTGAGGCTAAGGTGTGTTACTAACAGCCTCTAAGAGAACATTCCGAAACAAACATAAAGGTTTCTTTTTTCAAGTCTAAACATATTTATTGATACAAAATTTTGTGAGAAAAATGTAGGGCAATGTCTGAAATGACCTTTTGAAGATAATTCTTTAGCTGTTTTGCGTGGACCGTCCTGACAGCCGGCAAGCATGAATCAGACATCATGAAGCTCAACCTTGTTTTAAGAAGCTCAACAACCAACGCACAATAATTCCTTCAGCAGAACATTTATAACAATAATATTTATTTATTTCAGGTAACCAATACCCATACATAAATACCTTATAGACTGACATACATATATAACGCTATAAAACCAAACTTGGACACTTTGACTTGTAAGTTTCGATCGTGCTTCCCTGTAACGTCTGAATCCTCCTGATGGCCAAAAATCGGCGCTGAGAAAGACGGACTTGTACGTCGCCGGAATATGGAGGATGTAAGACTTCAAATTTGTAGTTCTACTCGACTCCATCCGTGACAGCTTCAGTATCGCCCTTCCTTCGGCACCAATTCTACCTTGACTCCTTCTGACGATGTACTGAAGGAGCTTATCTCCCGATGTCCTGTATATCTCTCGGTTGGACACACAGACATCATATGTATGTAGGCCACCTGAATCGACAAAACATTTATTATCTCATCATCATTCCGGCCGAATGAAGTCCACTGCTGGACACAGGCCTCCCCCAAAGATCACCACAACCACCGATATGGATATGTTGTGGGCTCATTGGGGGGTTTTGCCATAATCGCCACGCTTGGCAGGCGGGTTGGCGATCGCAGTTGAGTTGTTAATGTACTCGAAGGACGCTGCAGCCCATCCTCCGGCTAATCCCTTAGTCGACTTTTACGACACCCACGGGAGGAGATGGGGTGGTGGCATTCTGAGCCGGCACCACACTATTATTATTATCTACAAAGACAATATTTTAACGTCTTACATACCATTATATGTTACTGCGCCTATCGCCGAACAACAACTTTAAACTCAGTAATAGTAAACAAAAATAAAAAGACACAAAGAATGAAAAAATCTGTCATAAAACGACAATCTAAATCAAATAATCCCGCTAATACAGTCACTCTGACACATTCAAGCCATTCAAATTCCCATACAAAACGCACTTCCATACAAAAATTATTATACACCCCTTTGAAATACACCATGAAATTACCATAGAGCATAATTAGTTGTATTATAACATAGTACGGTGGGCAGTTTTTGTAATTCAAAAATAGACAAAATGAGACACAAAGCTTTATGTTTACCTAGTGTATGAATGTATAATTAATAATGATATATTGGCGCGGTCATGAGAAAATGAAATGAGAAGAGATTACATTAAGTACGTGCAAGTGCTGTCTACACGCCCTACACTGAAGTTAGTATCTAGTAGCAACGGAGGCATAATGTACCGATAGTTCTTTAGGAGAACAAACTCGAGATAGTAAATTGACTCAAATGGGGATCTCGTCGACATCTCAGGGTTGGTTCTCATCCTATGTTCGTGGGCGCCAGCAAGCAGTACGAGTCGACCAGGAAATCTCGGCCTGGTATAACCTTGTAACTGGTGTACCACAAGGCGGAATACTCTCTCCTCTTTTGTTTTCTTTATATATTAACTCAATCACTAACATCCTCAAATGCTCTTACCATCTGTATGCTGATGACTTGCAACTGTACACTCAAACTGATTTAAATGACTTAAATAGTAGTATTTCTTGCCTAAACGCTGATCTACTTGCAGTTGCAGAATGGTCTGGTAAACACGGAGTTACAGTTAACGCTAGTAAATGTCAGACTATTCTTATAGGTAGTCCGTTTTACCTTAAGAATGTGAATACGCAATACCTCATGCCTATTGTTTTTAATCACTCATTTATACCTCTATCACCTCATGTAAAGGATTTGGGCCTGCATATTGACGATAGGTTAAGTTGGGTCAAGCAAGTTAGTCAGACAGGCCAGCACATCACGGCCACGATGCAATCTCTCTACAGATTCAAAAATTTCCTTCCATCCAACACAAAAACACTTTTGGTCCAGTCCCTTGTGCTTCCTGTACTTGATTATGCAGATGTTTGTTATTCGGATCTATCTCAAGACCATCTTAACAAATTAGATCGACTTCTTAACAACGGCATTCGCTTCATCATCGGATTACGCAAGTACGCCCACATTTCCTCTTACCGATCTAAGCTTAAATGGCTACCTGTCCGTCAGAGAAGAGCTGTCAGATCACTCTGTTTGCTCTTTTCTATTTTAAGCATCCTTGTGCTCCTAATTATCTCAAAATCCTTTTTCAACTTTTGGGTGGATCTCACAGTCATAACCTTCGTGCTTTTAAAAATTTAATCCTTAACATACCTTCCCACCATTCAGGGTTTATGTCCAATTCCTTCGCTGTCACTACAATAAAACTCTGGAACGAGCTTCCCCTGGATATTAAGAAAATACGTAAATGCAAGTTCAAACGCAAAGTGCGTGAACACTATTTAAAATCGCTGCAAACCTAATAGTAATCATACAGAACTTTCTTCGACATTAGTGTTAATATTCATGTCAGATATTTATATATGTTTATGTATTTTATTTATTTTATGATATAATTTTATATCATTATTATCAGTATGTATTTTTATATTATTAATATAATGTATCGACTCTGTTTCACATAATTTGTGATTTATTATGAAATCAATTAACATTATCTATAGCATGTTTTGTTTCTGTACCTCTTTCGATGTGCTTACTTTAACCCAAAGGTTGACTGGTAGAGAATGCCTCATGGCATTACGTCCGCATTGTGTACCATAAATGTACATAGAAGTTTAAATAAATAAATAAATTAAACTGTATTTCTAGGTTTTTTTTCTATTTTGTTGGGCTTCTCGCATACATTTCTTGGAAATGTGGTTGCTTAACCGGTCATTTCTGGCGAAGCCAAAAGAGGCCGCCAGCCAGGCTTTAGAATAATATTAAAAACTAAGTAACTTGCGCCAAGGGCGCCCCCTGCGGGACACGGGCCTCGGCTTAGAGCGTTGCTGAGAATAACAAGCTAATAGGTGAAAAATGTGTTTTCCCATACATTCTAACTGCAACCATAAATTTGTACGCAAAATATTGAAAGATTTACCATGTTTTTTAAGACCATAGACTTCTTTAGGTTTTCTTGTAATATACAGGTAAAAGCTATTTATTTCATTCTTTTCAAAATTTTAGGCTCAGTTTCGGAGATAAATTGGTAAAATTTCGTCTATTTTCTTAAATTACTTTAATACTCTACATTTTAAAATTATAAAATAAATACACATGAGACCCTCACAACAAGACATTCCATTTCATATGTTACACGACACAGTTTGCAAAACCTTACTCTTTAATTTTCTATATTGCCCCCAAAAGTGACCCCCCCCATATTCAAAATTTATTTATTTACTTTACACGTACGTGTTTGGGTTGCAGAAACATACGGATGTGTACCAGATTTCAACTTAATCGGTCGAATAGATTCGGAGCAAATTGGCTGTGACAGACACACGAGTGATCCTACATAGGTTCTGCCGTTTTTTCCTTCGGACGTTCGGAACCCTAAAAAGGACTAATCCAGGGTAGCATTACAGTTGTAATGGGCAGGCATGATGCTAAGCACCAGGAGAAAGACTTGCTTATCTCATCACAAAAAAATGTTTCCATTGCTAACTATTTTTCTTTCTGTTCTACAAAACAAAACACTTTAAACTTACTGTATTTCAAATGTAATGGATGAAACAAGAAAACGCTACAACAAATGTAATCGTTTATTCCAATACGTCACACCTTCACGCCTTTGCAGTAAGAGTCCAAACAGCGGACAGTATCCTGAATTATGTGCCACAGAGCAAAGTCACACAATGGATGATCAATAACAATTTGAAGACGCGGACGGAAAGTGATTTGTTGGTACACCAAAATGTTAAGGTGAGTGCACACTGAACAGCTAATTGGTGGATTTTGATAACCAGATATCAGGTTAAAAAACTACAACTTGAAATTCTGGAGTTTATTTATTTGAGCTATTCTTATATTTCTTTTCGTTTGTCTAGTGGGCAGCTTTGTGTCACAGCCGTGCAAAGGCCTCTGCATGGCTTAACGACTGCCGTCTAGTCACAATCACCGGGACCGAAGATTTTACGTAAATACCCTCCGAAGCACGGAGACGATCAGCTCAATACCACTATGCAGTCAACCATCTAAAGACTGACCGCGCCGAGCGTTGCTTTACCGAGTGTAACTAGCTCTGAGCACCTTTATAAAGTTATTCACCGCATCCCAAAATCGGTAGATTTTGATAATCTGTTAAAAGCTGTGTAAAAAAATATAACTATATTCTCGAGTTAATTATTTGTTTATTAGTTTATTTATTTAATTCAGACAAACATAGATTTACACATATTTCACAGAGTACGTAACCGCTCCGTTTTGTCTTATTTGGCAGAAGGCCATAGACAATAGTATGCATTATATTGAAATGTGAAGATGTGTGATTAATAATAAATTAGTTTCTTATATTTTCATAATTTCTTGTTTAATCTGGACATGTGGTATTTCGGCTACGGTTTGTACTCACCTGAATTTTGATATCGTTGCTGCATAAAGGATTCATCATCATTCATTTTGCCAAAACGTCGACTGTAAAGCACAGGTCTACCCCAAAGATTGCCATAACGCCCACAGACTGATTACGTATGTTGCAAACGGTTTGCGACAGTCGTAAATCGCGCAGAAGCCGCTCTTATAGTCATTTTGGTATTACGTGTGGCTAGCGATTAAAAAGGCCAAGAAAAGATTAGAATAAATTTATTGCTCAACCGTGTACAGTTACTTAAGTAGATATTACAACAGTTAAATTAAGTATTAACAGTTTACCTATGTAGGGTGGGCAATATAATTTTTTTAATTTTATAATATATAAATTACTGTCATTCAATTAAATTACTCAATAAATACCATCGGATTTAATCATTTACTTTAATGACCAAAAAAAATATCTGTTTATTAGAAATCGAAATCTCTTTAATATTATAAAAAACATTTTGAATAAGCCATTTTCTTAAAACTGTTTTAAACGCTTTTCCACTTAGTATTTTCATGTCTACCGGTAAATGATTATATACACGAATTACAGTCACATAAGAAAACATGGAAGACAAATTGTATTTGTATTTATAAATAAATACAAATTTATCGGACGATTTATAAACTAAAAATTACACCCTCGCCGTCCAATTTCAAGCGATTTGCTACCAGTAGATCCATGTCTGTGCGATAGCTCCTCTCGCATCATTTGTCGCTGTTTTTAGCTAGTCTATGTTTGTGTTGTATGCTCATTTGTGGGTTTCACCATATCGCCCCGGCAGACGGGTTGGCGATCGCAGTTGAGTTGTAAATGTACTGCAAGGACACTGCTGCCTATTTTCTGGCTAATCCCATTGTCGCCTTTTATGACACCCACGATACGAGATGGGGTAGAGCTATTCTTAGCCTTATGTTAAAATTAAATACAATAGTTCCAGCATGTTCAGTTACGTTGGTGAAACAGATTTAACTCTGTTGACTTACAACTGTTTCTTAAAAACAGAAATGAAAAATTGACGCACTACCAATATTAAAACAAACACAAATTGAACGTACTCCCAACTCCTATTCACGCAACCTCAAAGGCAGATCCCTCATAATACCAAAGCCTATAGTTATTTACTTTATAGTCAATATTATTTATTTTATATATATTTAATTTTATAAAATAAAATAAAATAAGTCTTCTGGCTAATCCCATTATCGCCTTTTATGACACCCACGATACGAGATGGGGTAGAGCTATTCTTAGCCTTATGTTAAAATTAAATACAATAGTTCCAGCATGTTCAGTTACGTTGGTGAAACAGATTTAACTCAGTTCACTTACAACTGTTTCTTAAAAACAGAAATGAAAAATTGACGCACTACCAATATTAAAACGAACACAAATTGAATGTACTCCTAAATCCTATTCACGCAATCTCAAAGGCAGATTCCTCACAATACCAAAGCCTATAGTTATTTACTTTATAGTCAATATTATTTATGTCCCGGGTATTAATTGCTGTCGCATATATCAGACGCGAGCAGTCAACGCACTTGACGTCAGCAACTTGTAAGCAGACCTCGCCTGTGTGCACGCGGCTTTAGAAATTGAAATTAAATTCTGCGTTATGAGCTATGACCCTGAAAGTAAGGCATAGTGTACATCATTTTATTGTGTATATTTTGATACGAAACTGGGGATGTTCAGGTTTTTGTCTTGATGCGCAGTTCGAAGAAGACGACTTCAGGAGTACTTATATACTAATAAATTATGAGGAGTTATCTGTCAACAAAATAGTGCACACTGGACATCTCATGTGTTTCATGTGGTTCCAAGAAAAGCCTCACCACTTATGATCACCTATCACCATTCATTATCACTCATGATCACCCCTCACCACTCACGTGTCGTAAAAAGTGGCTAAAGATTGATATCAAGCGGATGGCAGCAGCATCCTCCCATGTCTAATAACAACATACTGCGATCACCAATCCGCCTGCCAAGCGTGGTGATTATGGCAATATCCTCTTTGATCGCTTATTGTAGCGATCATTAGGTGATTAGTATTCAGCAGTGGCTTTGGGCTTATGTGATCAGCTCACAACTTCCCGTATTTATGAAGAAGTCAGTGTTGCAAATAGACATCCCATTTACCCCAGTGCAAGGAAGAAAATACAAATGTTTGCCGGCAACATTAAAAAAACGACTGAAATTAGACACTATTAACTTTTCCGTATAAAAAACGACAACGAAAATGAAAAAAAATTCTAGTAGGATTATATTTATTTTGTATGTTTAAAAGTCATACATCAACCATAAAAATACAAAACGACCACAGCCAATAGACTCCGAACATACACCATAAACTCTCAACTATTTTTTAAGTTGACTTACATATTTCTACCCATTTTATTTCCCACGTCAATATGAATACTACCGAAGAGTATCACCAGGCTATCTGACCGTACGTCAGTAAATCAGGATTAGCCCGCGTCCAAGCAGTCTCATTTGTGCGTTATTTATAAAGTAAATCCGCGGCACCACGCTACGACGAGGTCACTGCGTGCGGAATAATGAATAACTTGGAATTTTTACGATGTCATTTAATGTGGTTTTGTTTTTGGAATTCAAATATGTTTTGTAGGGTCAATAAGGATTGTATATAGGTGATGTTTCGGTTTTTAGGTTAGGTTAGGTTTTCGCGATTATTACTCATTATAATAAAATCTAATATGCAATGTAATTAATTCGTTTAAAAGTGTTTTATTATAAGGATTTTGTTTAGCTACTTTAGTTATCTGTAGTTCGTGTCGTGCGAAACTTTTAAAGACATGTTATATGTGTTTTGCCGTGTGATGCTGGCTAAGAATAGCACTACCCCAACTCTTCCAGTGGGTGTCGGCGACTATGGATTTAGTCGGAGGATCGGCAGCGGCGTCCTTCGAATACATTCCATCGCCTGCCTGCCAAGCGTGGCGCATATGGAAACACCCCCCAATGAGCACACAACATAAACCCAGACCAGTTGTTGTGGTGATTGTTTGGGGAGGCCCATGTCCAGCAGTGGGTAGTTGTCGGCTGAATTAATAATATAAGGGTGAGATTCAGAAACGAGTCTAAGCGTGAACTTACGCTTCCATCCGTCAAAACGCACTACTTACGCCCCTAATTTCATTTCATTTCACGCTTAGACTCGTTTCTGAATCTCACCCTTGTTCATAGATTTTTATCTCTTCTTCTTTTATTGCGGTACTGCGATTACTTAATTATAATATTTGCATTTGTTATAGTTCCGCAAAAACTTCCTAAGAGATCATGTTTGAATCATCATCATGTGTGTGGAATTTGTGTTTGTAAGCGCACCCGCGACACAGGACAAATCGTAGCGCTTACGGTTACAGATATGGGGCAAAGGGTTTAAAAAAAACGATAAAGGACATGAACTAAGACCTCCCTCTAAACGACCGGCGGGCTAATTAGCTAAAAACAGCAACAGCAGACGCGATAGCAGCTATCGCGCAGCCAAGGATCCACCGGTAGCAAAGCGTCAAAAATATTGGTATTACGTAAGCCATGTCCGCTTGTCGCTACTTGTGGAAGATGCATAGTTACTAGCGCCAGTAGCCACCAGTGGAACTAAAAAGAATGAACGTTTTTAGTTCAATGATTGTCCGACAGAGGCGCGACAGAGATTTTCGCCTGTTTAGTCGCTATCGGCAAATAGGTAATACCAAATTGACGTTTGACAGCGACTTTGGAGCACTCTGGGCTCTGCGACTTAGGTAATCAGCCCGCGGTTACATACCGTATGTCATCATTTTGGGGGAAATTGGTTAGTACTCACCACGTTTGGCAGGCGGATTGTGAGCGCAGAATTGATGCTGTTCCACGGAAGGGACGCTGCTGGTTTAGAGCCCCTTAGGCGCCTTTTACGATATCCACAGAAGGATATTTAGTAGTGCTATCTTTTTAATCTGAACACCACACGCCCAGCATAACACCAATAATATAATGCTATGCAAAATAAAGAATATTTATAATCATCATTTCGGCCGAATGAAGTCCACTGCTGGACACAGGCCTCCCCCAAAGATCACCACAACGATAGACATGGTTGTGTAGTGGGTTCATTGGGGGGTTTTGCCATAATCGCCACGCTTGGCAGAAGGGTTGGCAATCGCAGTCGAGTTGTTAATGTACTCGAAGGACGCTGCTGCCCGGGCTAAACCCTTAGTCGACTTTTACGACACCCACGGGAGGAAATGGGGTGGTGGTATTCTGAGCCGGCACCACACGGCACGCACGTATTTATACGAGTAAATTAAAAGTTAAATAGCTCTCCCAATTTTTTAAACAACAAACCGTTTACCTTTTTATTGTATTTTTATATAACTGTATCAATTGGTCCACGTTTTGAAAATAACTACATAATCATTACGATAAAATTGAATGTCAACTTTGTATTTTTTAATTCCTTACGCGTGTTTTGTTACGCTTGTATTGTGGAAATGGTTCCTTGTAAACAGAGAAGCCCTAAGCGAGAATTAGCAAGTCAAAATAAAAAAGCATATGGCGGCAACATAATGCAAAACAATTCTTTATTATATATGCAAATTGCTCTACGAACTATTGTCCGGTGATCGTGTGTGGACGGCTTAAGGTATAAACGAACAGCGACTAAGAAATGTTGATGACTCTTTTCTCACACATTGTCCTCAGATAACCTTTACTTTCAGAATAATTATCTCATAAAATTGTAATAACAATACTAGTGGTCGCCCAGGGCTCGAAATTGGACCGTGACTCATTCAATTTTTTTATTTAATTTAATGTATCTGTAACACATCTTGTACATACATTTTAGCTTTCTGCACTCTTCCTCCATTCGAACTTTTACTATGCCAAATCTCACACTCCTGCATGCTCGCAAAGTGCTTAAATATATAAAGTTTTTGTTCACGTATTAAATACCAATTATGATTTGAAAAAAGTAATTATGGAGTTTCTTGCCCGTTCTTTTCTACAGAAATCTACGTCTTGGAACGCAGCAACTAAAGTTTGGCTGACTATTCATCATACCTATCAGCCAATGGACGTTCACTGCTGATAAAAGATGTCCCCATATTCTCTTTTCTTGAACTTGAGAACCCTTTCATTCAAGCCCCGCCCTCTACCACTTCAGCTTACTGATCCATTCAGCTACATTGGCAACTTTAGCTCTTCTACGGACCAAGCTTAGCTCTCTCCATAGCTCGCTGACTGGTCAATAAAAGCTTAAGCTCTTAAGCTTTCGCATGAGGCCCATAGTACGTGACCACCACCTTTTACCACACCAAATGGATGAGATGGGTTGGTTTCACGCCTTCTCAAATTTGGATCTACCTAACTGGATGATTGTTCCCATGTAGATCTACTTTTCAACATCTTCGAGAAAGGAGTTCCCAACGGATATTGGGGTGAGCACGAAATGGGCATTTGACATGACTTACAGCCCTTACCCATCTTCGCTTTAAGGCCCACCTGCTGGGGAACTCTGTTGAGATTATTGAGCATTGTGCTGAGCTCTTGCAGCGATTCTGCCATGAATGCAATCTCATCGACAAAGTGAAGTTATGTTATATACGCGCCATCGATGTTAATGTCGAATCTCTTCCACTCCAATAGCTTGAAAGTATCTTCGATTATAGCGGTGAACAGTTTTGGAAATATATGGTCCACTTGTCTCACACCTCTCTGCAATAAAATTGCTGTTGTGCTCTGTTCATGTACTCGGACCGATATGGAGGTGTTTTGTATCAGCACTTTAACACTTCGAGATATCCTATAGTCAATGTGGCACCGCTGCAGAGATTGCAGTACTGCCCAGGTTTCGCAAAAACTTTCACATGGTCCACAAACGCTAAGCATAGTGGCAGATTATACTCCTCGGTCTTCTATAAGCCGTAACGTATGGATATCGTCATTGATACTAAAACCTTTTAGCTTACAAATATGGCTCAAAATCGAGATGGGTCTGCAATTCTTCAGCAGTATGTTATCACCTTTTTGAAGCAGAGCACCATCCCGTCTTGGATCCAAGCTTTCGACGTTATGTCCAGCATACCTTCTATCTAGCGTTGGGTTAATTTGGCTCGCGGGTCTTTGTCAGTGTCAATGGTAGGTGCAGTTACCGAGATGTATAACTATCGGTAGTACTTCTTGATCGCCCTCAAAACCTCTGACTTCATTGACACTACGCTGGCGTCCTCGGTCTTCAGGTTCATAATCTGACTTGGACCAATGTACATGTCTGTTGTAAGTACTTTGACGCCTTGGTTCTGCTCAATAGTTTCTATACCGGTAGTATTAAAGGTTCGAACATCGTGACGCAACGACTTCCATATCCGTCTATTGAGCAGATGGTACGCTGCATCACCAGAGGCCTGGAACGTCATGGCACGTCTTTTCGAAGATGTGATAGGAGAAAGTTTTTACGCTGGATTATAAAGTACTTAGACGGTTGGACCGTTTGATCAGTTTCTACAAACCTAACATTTAAGTCATCCACAGATGCGCAATGTTCTGAGCACCTGAAGTGATTTTGGAGTTCTACTATTCTAGGAAACTGGTTATTCATAAGTCAGTAAAAAGTGTAAATTCGTTTTTAGGAAGGATGGACGGCAACTTTCCTTCTGTGGGACAGGAGACACACTGCGTACCCACCACCCAAGCAAGGTGAGTACTGGCAAATTCCCCCCAAATGACTACACAATCATGGAAATCTATGAGAAGGGCCTTTGTTCAGAAGTGGACTTCCTTAGGCTGATATGGTAATTAAAGATACACAACTGAAATAAATATCTAGGTATATAATCACTTGAAAAAATCGCTCACGCTTCTTGTTTGGACACATCATCCCAAGATGCCCTGAAGCTCTACACATGGCAACTTAAAGCGGATAATGCCTTTTTTCCACGAACAATACATACAAACATACAACGAAGTAGTTTTTCTGCTTATTGTGTGAAGCGATGTAACTTTAATTATTTTTTAAAGTCGTTGCACTATTTTATTTGGAGTTTGGAGTGAAAACGTATCTATTGTCCACGCAGTATGAATGTTGGGTAATTACTGAGATGAGAAAAGAAGCACCTTTTATATAAAACATTATTTTTGAAGTTCCTCTGTCTTTGTATCCAATCATTTATTTTCAAAATTAATATTCGTATTATGAAAATTAAAAAAATCAAGGGCGGCACGTGACCACATACGCGCCACCGTCTTCCCGGGGGTCGCTCGGTGTGAGCATGCAGAGTCCCCAATCTACGCGACCGCGACCTTCGAGGCCTCCCACCATGTAGTGACGGCAGGGGGCTCAGGCATGTTGGACGTGGGTGCCGACACGGTTGTTACCCTGGCGCCGCCTCGTCCTTCTTTCCTTGGAGCCCGCTCTGCAGCTCCTTCTGGAGCATGACGCTCTCGGAGAAGAAGACCAGTGCACTACAAATTTTCATGCTCTACCAACATAGCCGACACTACTGCTGGCAGAGAGAGATCTTGCCCGATCCGATCGACCAGGGCCCTCTGCTCGGCCGCCCACGCAGTGCACTCCTCGAGCGTGTGCTGTGTGGTATCCTGGTCGCTTCCACAATGTACAAAACAAATCCTAGAAAGCTAAAAGTCTTCCATTTTAGAAGTTTGACTCAAAATAGTTTGAAGAAAGTAGTCTCACATACTAAAAAAGGAATTTCATTCATGCAAACATTTCTTTCATGGACGGACAAAGGAGAATTCCCGAAAATATAGTGGCGACCGAATCCAAATTTTCGCCTTCTTTGTACGGCTAATGTCCGACAATTGGGCCCATCGAGCCACGTTGAGCCCATATTTTGCGCATCTCTGCCCCCGTTTGGAGCATAGCGGGTGCAACGTCGATTCGCATGAATTGTCGCATTGTCATGCGACAAGTAGTTTCGGAAAAATATACCACCCCGTAACTGGCACTAATTTGTACAGGGACGAATTTTACAAGCTAATTTATTAATGTTTTTTGTTCTGTCGGTAATTTGGTGGGTTATGTGAAAACTTTTGAAAGTTTTATTGTACTTGTTAACTTTGAGTATTTGAATTATTATGTTTATTTTGTACATTTTACGCGCTATAAAAGTAACGTTTCTATATATAAGATGGTAGTTTTATACAAATATGTCATTATCATTATAATTTCATCCTATAAGAAACTGTATATAACTGTAACTGATAGACCTGAACTTTTTACTCTATGGTTTCCGTATGTCAAAATGTTTTATTCATCTGTCTCTGATCTGTTTATTCTAAAATGCCAGTTGTTGTCAAAGGTTTAATTTAATAAAAACGATGCACCACACTAGGATTGCGCCTGTGTCGTGGGTACATCTTACAGACATAAATCCCACATGCACCAAAACCCGAAACAATTACCTGCATCATAAGATCATACAAATGTTTGTTCCTTGCGGGGATCGAACCTACAACATGTAGTCCAAGAAGCCAAACGCGTGACCACTACGTTAGTCGTCCCGTACTTAGCGTTTAGAATTTCTTAATGATTTAAATAAGTTCTCCACAAAGCCAATTTAAATTCTCTGAATCCGCCACTGTGCGCCAAGGTGCAACCCGTTGCAAAAACCGACAGAAATTGTCCAAAAATTCTAAACGTGATCAAGTCATTGTGTGCGCACACCCGCCACAATGGGACACAATGCCCATCCTTAGCCACTCTTTATTTGCAACAATACCACTTTTACTAACAATGAAAACCCATTCAACTCCATAAAGTAACATTGCTGTCCAAAATTCGTACAAAAGTCAACTTTGATTTTCGGATATAGACTTGAATGTTGCAATTTCGGTTCTGGCCCTGTTGTGATGTTTTACGAATGTTCCACGTCCATCGCGTGTTTGCTATAGTTGTCATTGTTACCTACACCTATTGTTCGATTGTTCGTGCATTATTGAATAGGATCAATGAGAAAAATTGTAATATTACTAAATTATAAATGTCTTCCGTGAGTTATCCGCGCAGGAGATGCGTAGAGTCGCCCCGATATTGCGATAAAGTGATGCACCTTCGCCTCGCTTTCCAATTTTAGTTTTGTTTATCAAATTGTAAGCTAACTTTACATAAAAAGTAGTTATTTTAAAACATCATTTATACTGGAGATGACATGTTAAAAATATTGTATTTGGGTTGTGTAAAACAAACTTAGGTTCACACTTTTAACGTACATATAACTGATATTCTATACTTATGGGTAGGAAATCACATAAATATTTGTAGCTCGAATAACCTCTCCAAATATTTCTGTATCCACCCACGCAAACAATTTATTGCAATACGACACTGTCCCCACATGCATTCATACATCAACGATTCTCACAAACACTATCCCCACACGACACATCCGGACCCATACAACTCCTACAATTTCTTTGCATCACCTTTATTCTATTTCAACACTTTGTTACGATTTTAATTGTTCCTCTTATATTTGAATCCCAAGCAATTATCACCTTAATTTTTTGGTGTTTAAGTGCCATGTTTCTGTACTCAATTTTCGTCGTAACCGTCATCTGGTCAATATTTCCACTGATTGCACAATTGAGTCATCTTCTACCGGAAGTTAAGTGGTTGATAATAAAAGTTGTTTAGTGCAAAAACCATCAATGTAGGAAAGAACGAGTAGAAATAAACTTTTATTTATGAGCTCATGTAACATCTTTGATGGATGTCCGAAAAACATCCACTGCTGGACAGAAGCCTCCCCCAAAGATTACCACAATGTTTGGTATGGGTTTGTGTTGCATGCTTACCAGGGGGTTTTAAATAATTGCGACGCATGGCAGACGGATTGACAATCGCAGTTGAGTTATAAATGCACTCGAAGATCGCTGCTGCCCATCCTCTGGCTAATCCCATAGTCGCCTTTTACGACACCAATGGTATGAGATGTGGTAGTAATATTCTTAGCCGGCATCACACAGCAGAAACTGTCAAAGAAACTGAAACTATAAAGTTTTAAAACATTGTTGCTAAAAATATGAGTGATGTACTTCAAACCAGTGTCAGTAATCTTTAAATACAATATATCTTTTTTGGCATATAATTATCAAATCATCTGTATCTTGAAATATACTAATTTTTATATCATTTATAGTTCCTGCTGATGTGCAGCCTAATCCAACCATTGAAGCACCATCAACTAGACGGGGCAAAGCTATGATAGACCCGGCTTCTTCATATAAACAAGAATTTATACATGCAGACAAGAAGCAAAAGAAGAAGGATGAAAGAGTGGCGGGAAAAAATGTTAATAAAAGCATAGCATCAGGAAATATCAAAAATAAAACCGACAAAAGACGAAAAATACAGTCTTCTGGAGAGGACACATCTGAAGATGAACCAGTTTTGTTCACTACTGACGAAGAAGATAGCGACACTGATGACACTGAATGCCCAGTTTGTCATAAAAGCTTTTCCCAAGACTAAAAGGGAAAGAAATGGATGAGATGTGTCAAATGTTTCCAATGGATGCATGAGGATTGCGCTTAAAATCCAGGGCATAAATTTATCTGTACAACTTGTCTGGAGAGTGAGAATTATTTAACCTTACGAATGATTGATAAAAGGCTGATTAGATATTAAGTATAATATAATTACTTATTACTTACTTATTTTTTGTGAATACTTTTTAAGTTCACGTACTAATTACTATTGGGATCTCTATATCATCATGAAATTAGATAATAAAACACTTTTAAACGGATTCTATCGCGTATATTATAAATTTTTGTTTTTCCTGACGTTTCGAACACTTTGCAGGGTTCGTGGTCGCAGGATGACCAAGGTGACAATTTTGGACTTTTTTGTTAAAGTTATATTTATAGTTTGTAACGAAGTTAATGTGGTTTTGATTTTTAAAAATAAAGGAGTAGTATGCCTAATGTTGGACGTTCAATTAATTATGATATATGTAATTTAAAAAAAAGTACATTATTTTTACAAAATGGGGGCGATATTTGGCGACTGTACCTTACTCACCACGTTTGAACGGCGGGTGGGTGACACAGTGTGCCTATTGTTCCTCAAAAGAGACGCAATGGGCCCATCCCTCTAGTATAGGGTCCATTAGTCGCCTTTACGACATCCATGGGAGGAGCTGGAGTGGTGTTTTATACTTAATCCGAATACGATACGGACCAGTAAAGTAAAAAAAAGTTAAAAAACATAACTTCAAAAAAATATGAAAATAGGAAATAAAAAAGTTAGGATGTAAATTCTTCGATAGATAGAAACGTTGATATTTCATTTTTTAGCCGGCATTCGATTGGGAATATAACTCTATTTCTATTCCAAATGTCCTAGTCGGCGTTTTAGATTTACGGCAGCCCCATTCTAATAAGAAAATATGATGTTCTGATTAAAAACTGACTACAGATAGTGTGTAGAATGGTTATAAAAAATATCACAAGAAAATAATATAATAGACCCGATAGTACCTTAAACTCATGTATTCAATTCGCGAAAGTTTGAGAATTACTACGATAAAAAAGTGCAAAATCATAGATTTTTTAATTTCCGAAACGACTGTATCAGCTGCAGACGTAAGGTGGAGCGCCATGTCATCTCTAGAGCCACTCCTCGATGACGGTTCTTACCGCTGTCCGCTATCGTGGCGTGCCTTTTACCATGAAATAAAATATTATGAAATATAATATTAACTGAACTCTACTGCTGAACAAAGGCAGCCGATAGATTAGATAAGATAAGATTTATTTCTTTCAGAGATACAAATTGTAAACAAATACATATAAACATACATTTAGTCACATTCGGATGATTGTACAGTTTTGTTTATATTAATTACATTTATATATTATGGCATCATAAAAAATGTCACACTGGTAGATTTCCTGAACGAGCAGTTACATGCCGCTTGCATCCAATGACTGCCAGCCTCTTTCACCGGTTCGTCTGTATATTCCATTTGCGGCCGTCCCACGATCAAGTTCTATGCGTGGAACTATTTCACATGGCATAGCGAATAAGGGCCGGTAGGGATTCCTCAGTGTATACACTGTTTTCTGATAGCTATTGCATTTTGGCCAGTTATTTGCCCCTTTTCGATGGAATATTGTCTATTTCATTAAAAATCAACCGTTACTCGGCCGATCAGGTTCCTTTGATTGCAAAATAAGCATAGAACTAACTGAAGATTATGGACGAAAATTACAATAAATTGCTACTTAGTATTTTCAACCAACCTTGAAGTAATTTAAGCCTTCCCCCGCATTGTAAGCGGTCTATTTGAAGCACTAAAGATCAACTGGCCTTAAGACTTTCCTTATCTGAATTTCATTCACAAATATTTACAAATGCGGATTTAATTTGTGACAATACATGGGACCGTTCCGCGGTTCATTCATAAAGATTCATTCCGTTTCATTCATGTTTGTCCAGGATCTAAGTGTTGCGTTCCTGTAATCCTGCCATTGTCCGAACGTTTGTAAATTTATTCATTGAAACTTGTATTTGGACCGGTCTATCTAATCTTTGAGATCATCTATTTTTTGGGTATACTGCGGTTGCTGGTCTGTATTCCCGTTTCCCTTTTTGGCATCGAAGCTTTATTTTCGACTAAGAGGTCCATGATTTTCAGAATATCCTGCCATAGTTTTGCATAGAAATTTCCATGCCAGTACAGAATTATCCGATCCGGTATTTAGGAGATCATTATCTCCAACGATGGATTTAAATATTTGGTATTTGCGCATGCGACTGTCGCGTTTGTCTAACTTTATTTTTTTATTTAACTTTAGTTCTTCCGTAGAGTAAGTCATTTATTCTAAACAAAATACATTTGTATTGAATATAAAAGTACATTAAAAAAAAGCAATTTAAATAAATTAATATTACATTGATTTTAACAGACCATTTTTAACATATATTCCATATAAATTGATAAAAATTTGATATAAAAATTCAAACAATAGTAGTGGGTAATTCATATTTAAAACTCTATATAAAAACTATATAAAAAAACTCATTCTATAAAATTATTAAGTATATCAATATTATTATATTATAAATGTTTGTCTTGAAAGAACTCGTCAATACTATAATAGCAATTATTCAGTAGCAAAGCTTTTAATTTGTTTAAAAAAATATTTGGATTGTTAGTGCCTTTGAATATTTTTGGCAAGTTATTATTAATAATGCCTGCTTGCACTCTTGAACAATGTTAAGCTTTGGTTGTAACAAGTTGGGCAGATCTTTTCTACGTGTGTCTCCTCTAATTTCCCTTTCTTCCTTTGTCTCAACCTTGTCTAAATTCTTGAGAAAATGTTTAAGTAGGACTAAAATATAAAGACACGGTACCGTCAAGATTTTGAGTTTGATAAAGTGGTCCCGCAGGATTCCGTTTGTCTTATACGAAGCATAGTTCTCAGAGCCCTTTTTTGCATAATAAATGCTGTATTTAAGTTATACTTATAACTGTTCCCCAACAATTTGATACTGTATCTAAGTTTGGACTCAATCAAGACAAAATATACTGCACGGAGTTGAGCAATTGTTAATTCATCCCTCAGGCCTCTTATGGCATAGCACGCACTACTTAATGTCTTAGTGATGACTGACAGTTCTTGCTTCCAAATCAAGAGAGCATCAACTTGTACCCCTAAAAAATTTAAATTTTCTACAACATCTATTTTATTTCCCAGTGATACTATTTCTACTATACCAGTGATGACATATGGAACAGAGACGTGGTCACTCACAATGGGCCTCATAAGAAAGCTCAAGGTCACTCAGCGAGCTATGGAGAGAGCTATGCTTGGTATTTCTCTACGAGATCGAATCAGAAATGAGGAGATCCGTAGAAGAACTAAAGTTGTCGACATAGCTGAAAGGATTAGTAAACTGAAGTGGCAATGGGCAGGGCACATTGCTCATAGAACTGATGGCCGTTGGGGCACAAAGGTTCTCGAATGGAGACCGTGCACCGGAAAACGCAACGTGGGACGACCTCCAACGAGGTGGACAGACGACCTGGTGAAGGTCGCTGGGAGTCGTTGGATGAGAGCGGCATGTGACCGCTCGTTGTGGAAATCTAAGGGGGAGGCCGTTGTTCATCAGTGGACGTCCTGTGGCTGATATGATGACTATTTCTAAACTAGCTTTTTTGTAGCCGTTGATTTAAAGAGCATGCATTTAGTCTTATTGATATTAAGTTTCAGATTATTCGTTGAGAACTAAAGTTGCCAACATAGCTGAAAGGATTAGTAAACTGAAGTGGCAATGGGTGGGGCACATTGCTCGTAGAACTGATGGCCGTTGGAGTAAAAAGGTTCTCGGGTAGAGACCACGCACTGGAAAACGCTGCGTGGGTTGGCGTCGTAGTGGAAATGTATGGGGGCCTTTGTTCTGCAGTGAACGTCCTTTGCCTGATGATGATGACGATGATGCTTGAGACTAGGACCATGTATTTTTTATGATCTATCGTGCGCAATTATTTATTTCGCGATTAAATAGATCAGTTAAATTAATTTATTATTAACGTCGATATCATATGTGATATCCACAGATTTAAACAATACAAGTGTTAAAATAGCCAGAATTATTTTCTAATGAATGAACCTATTGCTACAAGATGAACCATTTCCGTTAAGTTTCAGAATTCGTTTCTTTAACCAACTTTAGAATCACCTTTCACTGAACACATAACAATCGACTCCTACTGAATATATAATCAATTAAACTTTAATTCTACAACTCATTCTAAAATTACAAATCCCATTTTCAAGGGAAACCTTTTGTAGAATATCTTTCTGTCGAAGCACTTACCATTCAGTTGTAATATTACACAAAATATCATCGGTCTCTGTACGTTTGTCTGCTGCATCAGACATAGCGGCACCAGGCTTATCCCTATTGTTATCTGAAGTTTCATTAACATCCTCTGGGATATTTTTTTACTAAAAACCTTTATATATATTTGTGTACATTGAAGTGTAAACTTTGTATTGTGTACAAAGTCGGATTAAGGAAGACCGTTTGGTTTTTTTTTTATTTTATCTTTGAGCTACCGAATCAACTGCATGCGAAATATAACGTTTAAGGAACTAAAACTAGATTTCTTAAATCGCATAACCAAAAATTGTTTCTACATGTTTTGTTTTTAGATTAATCGGTGCATGTCGAAGTCTTAACAGATATAGAGTAACCGTTGATTCGACATCAAGACCTACACGCTTCGCAGGCTAGTCTGCTGGGGGTCCCAGTTGCCATACGAGGCCCTGTGACAATCTAACAGAATGATCTCAGTGTAACCTAGCAGTTTGGCTATGGAAGTCAGATGACGTAAATAATGAGGTTTATTCGCATTTGATTTGACTGGAAGCTAAAATATATAAGAAAAGGCGAAGCAGATAAAGATGATGTTACCTACTCCCAACCTCATAGACGTCGATGCGGGTGGCATATCTTGTGTGTCAGTTGATGTGGAAATCTATAGGGGAGGCATTTATTCAGTAGTAACTTCTTTCGGCTGATACGATGATAATGACGAAGAAGTCAACGCCTCAAGTTAAATTACCAGAAGGCTATTATCCCTTGAATATTCTTGGTACGCAATAGAAAAATGAGCATATTCGTCGTCATCATCATTTCAGCCGAATAAAGTCCACTGCTGGATGATCGGCACAACGATAGGTCTAGGTATGTTGTGTGCTCAGTGGGTTCTTTTTTCCATAATCATCATGCTGGGCAGGCCGGTTTTGTCAATCGCAGTTAAGTTGTTAATGCAGTCGAAGGCCGCTGCCGCTCATCCTCCGGCTAATCCCACAGTCGCATTTTATGACACCCACGGGATGAGATAGGTTGGTGCTGTTCGTAGTGGGCCCGACACGGCCTTAAGAATATGCTTGTGTTATTAAACTAAGGAATATTCTAAGGAATACTACAAATCCACACCACTAAATACTGTACGAAAAATCACATTCACAACACAAGCTTCAATATACCATTTTGTGTGACGCCATTCAAAATTACCCACGCGTGATCATCTAGTCGAGTGACAAAATTAATTGGTTAAAGCCACAATAAACTGAGTTACACACGATGCGAGGACAATGCTGTTGCGGCTATTGAATCCGGGATTAGCCGGTACCCGCTGCGGCCAATTTTTCGCTTGCGAGGACACAGCTTTAGAATATAACCAATTATGGAGCTCTTATACGCTTCTGATTAGATGTTATGTGATTTTGATACATCGGAATCAAGTTGGAATTTTTGAGTTTGCAAAAATATGAGTTTAAAATAGTGTATCTTTTTTATGGTATGGACCAATGAGGTAGTAAATTATTTATAATATTTATTTATAAATTAAAACTGGTTTGTAGTTAACATCATCTTCCGAATCTTTCCCCAAGTATATTGGGGTAAATAGAATAGAATCTGATATAGATATGGCTGAACATCAGTATTCTATACGGAGAGACTTCCATCTGACCTCCCCAATCCAAATATAATTAATAAAATTATATAATTAATGTAAAATAACTTGATAGTTGACATAACTCATTTAAAATTGCATTTTTTATGTTATTTACTTATAATTAATAACTTGACATTTGACTTGACTCAGATGAATTTACATTTTTTTAATGTTATTTAATAACTTGCCATTTGAGTTGATTGATTTAAATTTTATATGTTATTTACTTATATTTAATATTATAGCATTGATTGAACATTAGTTATTGTGAATATTGTTCATTTAACATTAAATTATAATGTTCATACACAACTGTAAATGTGTGAGCATCATGTAGCCATCAATGTTATTTTTATTATTCATATTGATTGTCTTTTGCCTGGCTGTCTTGGTCTGTCATGCTCACTAAAATGTGTTGCTGGCGGTGGCGTCGTGTATTGGGTCGTTCGGTTCCCTTCAATACGGTTGAGCTAAGCGATGCTGATGCATGCGTCATGCTCGTGAACGGGTGCCGTCTGTTGGGACTCGTCAGCCGTTAACTGCCACGGCAAATATACCATTAATATTATATTATTGTCTTAACACATTGACCTACATTTTTCTTGGTGTATGTTTTGCAATATTTTGTATTAATCAACATTGTATTCTCAATTATTTTAAAATGGTAATGGATGCTCTGGTGGAATCATGTCAAGGGCGTTTCGGTAAACAGTTTCGTTTCATGTATTTTATTCATCTATTTCTTGTTATCTCTTACGTAAAGAACCGCACCGATCTTTTTTATATTTATTTATTATATAATTTTAATGATAATAATGTCTTAGGCTTTCGCGAGTAAAACACTTTTAAACGGATTCTATCGCGTATAGACGGCGGCGTTGTGTATCGGGTCGTTCGGTTCCCTACAATATGGTTGAGCTAAGCGATGCTGATGCATGCGTCATGCTCGTGAACGGGTGGCGTCTGTTGGGACTGGTCAGCCGTTAACTACCACGGCAAATAAATTATTATTATTTAAACGATAGAAACTGCTGGGCGCTTAGTTAAACACAAGATGATTCTATACACTTATGAGGGCGAACTAAAAACTATAAAGGTACATGTACATATATGTATATTTTATTTTGTATATGTATATTGTATTTATTGGTATATTGTTATTGTACAAATTTACTGTGGGTGACTGGTGCCTAAACTAGGTTGAAGCCTGTATTTCAGGTCAGGCCTTCCACTCCAGATGTCCAATTTCATAGTCCTTTCATAAACTGTGCCAAGTGAAAATTTTGCATTTTCTTGTTCTTCGTGTATCTGATTCTATAAAGGTGTTTTCTCTTGCTAGGGTTCTCTTTATGAATACTCTCCAATACGTTGCTATAACTTCATCAGACCCCGATACTGATTGATTTTGTCCTATATACCCAGTTATCATCTTGCACCCCATGAATGCGCACTTTCACTGCAGACAACATCTTGATACAAACATAAACTCGCTGTTTTCATAAAATGTGTACTCGTATAAGCTTTGATACACCCATTATTGACGATTTATCAAAATTTCTTTTAAATTTTTCATATTTTTGTTGCACATTGACACTTGACGTTGATAATTTTGAAGGTGACTATGGGATTAGCCGGAGGGTAGGCAGCAGCATCCTTCGAGTACATTTATAGCTCAAATGCGATCGCCATCCCTTCTGCCAAGCGTTGCTATTATGGCAAAACTCCCCAATGGGCCCACAACACAAAACCATACCGGTCGTTGTGGCAATCTTTGGGGAAGACATCTGTCCAGCAGTGGACGTTTTTCGGCTGAAATGATGATGATGAGCATATAAAGACGGCTACCAAGTCCTACAAATGAATTATGTACTTTTTGTAACCGGTGATACACATAATTTATGCCTATTTCTATGGACCGGAAAGTATCATAATTTAGAGTGTGTTAATTATGCAGTAAACTTAATAAATTAATAAAACACCGCAGCGAGTTTGTATATCTACGAGTGATATTGTCCACAATGCCATTACTGCTGTATTTGTTAAGTAGGTACACTCAAATATCACGAAATTAATTACCATAAGATCTTATTATTGTTCTTAAATATATCATAAATACAAGTGTTTAAAAGATGCTGTACCTATTCTTTCTAACTGTAAAAATATTCAAGAATTCATAACGAACAGTTTTTGAAAGCATCATTATCTTTTGATGTTAAATGTATTCCCTATTCGTTGTTTTCAACAAATACGAAGAAACCGCCTAGTTTAACTCCGCTTCATACTTCAAACATGACAAAAAGTACGCTGGCTAACAAAGGATGTAAACCAGGTTCCAAATAATCCAGAGAAAAAAAAGGAAAACTGTTGATTGAAGACTATGATTAGACTATTTGTTTGTACCTAATAATTATAGTAAGAATATGCCTTATTACAAAATGAACTAGTAATTAAGTAATTCTTAAACTTTCGCGGGTTGAATACGTGATTTTATGACAGTATCGGGTCTATTCGCACACAGATTAATATGAAAATAATATTTTGACTACCCTCCATGTTTCGACCAAGTTGCATAGATTGTGGTCACGAGTAGACTGGAGTAGCTGGTGTCAGCGTCGAGATGGGCAGGAATTAATACCAACAACCCGCACTTGGTCACGACACACACTACTGACAGTATTGGCAGACATCATCATCATCATCATATCGGCCATTTATACGTCCACTGCTGAACAAAGACTCCCCCATAGATTTTTCACAACTGTGTAACCATTTTGGGGGGTATTTGCCAATACTCACCACGCTTGGCAGACGGGTTGGTGAGCGCAGTATGGCTACCATTTCCCAGAAGAGACGCTGCTGCCCATCTCTCTGGTTTAGATTCCCTTAGTCACCTTTTACGATATCCACGGGAGGAGATGGAGTGGTACTGTATTCTTAATCCGGACACCACACGGAACAGACTGCAGACATGCGCGAAGATAAATCACGCTTGGTGGGTTGGTGAGCGCAGAATGACTGCCGTTCCATAGAAGAGACGCTGCTACCCATCCCTCTGGTTAGAGTTTCTTACAGCCGAATACTGAAACGCCAGTTAATATTAAGTCCCACTTTAACTATTTGTACCACCTAGTTTTCTACCGAAAACAGGTTTCATGAATAGTTGAAGCGGGACTTAATATTAACTGGCGTTTAAGTATTCGGCTATTAGACACCTTTACAACATCCACGGGAGAAGATGGAGTGGTGATTCTTAATCCGGACACCACACGGACTTTTGATAATAATTAATAAATGATTATAGCCAAACGAAGTTAACAGTGATACACTCAATGTTTCAGTAAGAATATAGACATTTCTGTCAGTTCTCCGTATTTTATCACGAGCCAGATTCAACACAGCAACGAAATCTAATATAATTTTCGATAGCAATTCAAATTATATCAAACGCATTAAATCGAGGCAGCATTATAGCAACACAAAGTTTAATTTAACTCACAATACATTTTCAAGTAACAAACGCCATTATTGGCTAAACATCGACCAAAGAACCCGCTCTTGTGTCAGTTTCATTTGATATTTCCATTAAATTTCAATTTCGAGACTCATCTTGGCTCACAATGGAAGATTCCAGAATGAGTTCTGAGCGCCTGCTACTGTTGCACCTATAATATTTGTCTTCAATGTAATGAGAGAGTGGGTACTGAGAAAGAGCAAATTTCACGCCATTCCATGCATGGTGTAAATCCAGTTTTCTGGGGAACGTATTGTTGGGTGTTCATTGATGATTTTTTTAGCCGCCCCGCCTCGCCGGCCATTGTGGGTAGCGATGGCGGCGGATAGAAATACCCTCACATCTTTGGGGTTCTACATGTGGAGTTTCCTATGAAATTCACGGGCGGAATTAAAGAATAATATTTGTCAAGGAGTGTCGGGATTGTAATTAGGCAATCGACGTAGAGAAAGGTTTTAATCAGATGTGGTTTACACTTATATTTTAGTGGCTTTAATATCGACTAAACACTTATTTTTTCCCTACATTACCGTTGTCATGCCTGAAATTAAATCTAGTAGAAATACCTACCTCGTATCTACCTTCATTTACTTTTATAGTGTAAACAACAAAATTCATTTGGTTGAATTTGTCTATGACCGATAACTTCAGATGGGCAACCAGAAATGATTCAAAATAAAAGTTCGATGCGGAACCATCGAATTCCTTAACTCATACCCGCTGTTTTTCAACAATGGACAGCCATTGTTACATTTGTATTTTAATACACACGACAAAATCGGTATAGATAAATAATGTTTAGTTTTTTTGGTAATTTGTTAAGCGTGAATGGTTGGTTCCAGCGCGTCTGGCCTGACCGCCATATTGACGTTCATTCATCACTGCAGCGTAGAATATATTCGTCATATTATTTACCACAAAAGTCTTTTGTATCTATTTTATTGGGTCCATATATATTGTAGGTGGTTTGGAACTTATTTGAGCAGAGAGGATGAATTTTAAAAGTAGTGTTAAAAGATCTGTCGAAGTATATATGTAATGTGGGCAGTCGGAGCGGAGGGATAAATGAAAATGGTCCGTACCAGTCAATGATCGTGTAATGACTAATAATCCTACTTACTAAATACAGTTGCATATTACGACTAACGCACACTATGAGATACATATTATGTCTACTAACACACCTTGATTTAAGAAACAAAAGCATACGAGTATAATTGCTTAATGCTATGTTGAATTCTTACCTAATTTACTATTTACTATTATGTTATAATTTGAGAATTTATGACAACTTCGTTAACCTATCATGGCACACGACATAAGGGATATTAAACGGTATCCAAATGGTAGAACTTATTACCTAGGTACTAATAAAAAAAAACAGTTTAAAATCGAAATCAAGTCCAAACTCAGGGTGTGAACCTCCCCTGTCCGTAACTATATTATCATAGACATCCGGTGCCCGCCCACTCGAAAAATAAGTAATGTTATCCATACATCGCTTACAATGTGTTACACCTATCATTTTTTGTCGATGTAAAACTATATTGTAGTCCTCTTGTATTTTTGTCACTTCTGATTCTAATTATGTAGGTGCAAGAATCCTACCTGTCTGTGAATTATAATTAAATTCGAGTGATGGTAAGTTAGTCGGCTTTTACGACACCCATGGGATGTGATGGGTTAGTGCTATTCATAGCCGGCACCACACGGCACATTAGACGGAGGATGGGCAGCAGCGTCCTTCGAATCATCATTTCATTTCGGCCTAATGAAGTCCACTGTTGGACACAGGCCTCCCCCAAAGATCATCACAACTACCGATATGGATGTGTTTTGAGCTCATTGGGGGGTTTTGCCATAATCGCCACGCTTGGCAGACGGGTTGGCGATCGCAGTTGAATTGTTAATGTACTCGAAGGACGCTGCTGCCCATCCTCCGACTAATCCCTTAGTCGACTTTTACGACACCCATGGGAGGAGATGGGGTGGTGGCATTCTGAGCCGGCACCACACGGTAATCCTTCGAATACATTAACAAATCAACTGCAATCGCCAACCCGCCTGCTAAGCGTGGCGATTATGGGAAAACCCCGCAATGAGCACACAACACACCGATATCGATCGTTGTGGTGATCTTCGAGGGGGTCTGTGTCCAGCAGTGGACTTAGGCCGAAATTATGAAAAAATTATGGTATGTTCGGGACTGATCCGACCTTGAGAATGAGGATTCGATGGATAAGTGAAGTAAAATAAACAGTTATGCTACGTACAATATTTGTAGACATTGTAGTAATATGGTGGGAATTTATTATCAAACACATTTTTATCTGAAACGAATCTGAAGGACTTGTAGATGTTATTCAATGGTTCAAATTTTGGCATAACAATAATCTTTTGTTACCATCACTAAGCAAACTTTGACTTCTAATAATACCTCCACACAACTGAATCAAGTTTATTAAGAAAACAACGTTATACGTAAAAGGGTGTTTATCATATTTATCAATGTCTGGTCACCCCCTTAAAGATAGGCGTCGGACCGTGTCAGATCCTAACCAAACTGCCCGCGGCAAAGATTAGGAAACGAGTTATATTTACCATCCTTTTCTAAATTCTATAAAAAGATAGAGATGGGAAGATCATGCGACAGGGTAAAAGCAGGTTTCGAAAAAATCCAATGTTACTTGTTCGACAGGTTATAACAAGGAACGTGGGTGCCATTGTGCATTTAGTACCCGATTGTTATGGACTTAAGGAATTGAGGGTCGCACAGAATGGTGAAGGACATTAGGAAGCATCATGTGAATGTAACAGAAAATTGTTCAGTACATGTATGTAGATGACTTTCTGACCTCCGCTGAGCATCAAAAGTGTAGGTACTGTGGGGAGGTTTCTCGTAAGGTCAGAATGTTTGGGTGTTGTTTTTTACCTTAACCCAAACTAGCCTTTTTTGCCGTGTGGTACCGGCTCAGAATGCCACCACCCCATCTCCTCCTATGGGTGTCGTAAAAGTCGACTAAGAGATTTGCCGGAGGATGGGCAGCAGCGTTCTTCGAGTACATTAGCAACTCAACTGCGATCGCCAACCCGCCTGCCAAGCGTGGCGATTATGGCAAAACCCCCCTATGAGCCCACAACACATCCATATGGGTGGTTGTGGTGATCTTTGGGGGAGGCCTGTGTCTAGCAGTGGACTTCATTCGGCCGAAATGATGAAACTAGCCTTTTACCCGTGTCGTGGGTATAGTTTACAGACATACATTTCACACGCACAAATACCCAGACCTGAAACAACGATATGTATATCATACAAATATTTGTTTTGTTCGGGGTCCGAACCCGCGACACGTAGCGCAGAAATCCAATTGCGTAGCCACCGCGCCAACCGTGTCGTCTTTAACTCTCGTATATAAACTATTCCTTCTATGAAAATAAAAGTATGAGTAAGAGAACTCTTAAATTAATATGCATAATATGTTTTCCTTGGTATATACTTATTAACAACATACCTAAAAGCAAGCTGCACCTGTTTTCTTATTACCAAGAGTAAGTACTTTATTACTTGTTCCCCCGGGAAGACGGTGGCACTCACGTGCAGGCATGTGTGGTACAGCACAGCGCACAATGAGGCATCGAGGTGTCTTTTCCAATTCCCGAGATGTGCCTGGGGGTGGCAGCCTTTTCACATCCGCTTCCCCTCTACCAGAGGGGGTGACCGCTTAACAGTCATACCCTTCAAGATGTGCCTAAAGGCGAGGCACCAATGGGCGGCTGTAGTGTGATAGTATCGAAGACCCGCGAGCTGATTACGTGAGTCGCAGACGCTTTGCAACAGGCGTAAATTGTTCCAACGCCGCTGTCAAACGTCTATTTGGTATTACCTATTTGCCGATAGCGATTAAGCAGCCGAAGATCGCTGACGCACAGTCTGTTGGATGATCAATGAACTAAAAACTGCATCCTCGGCTTTCAATTTCAGGCTCTTTTCCACTGGGAATCCTTAGATGCGCGATAGCTGCTGTCGCGGCTGCTGTCGCTGTTTTAGCTCATACGGGTGCCGGTGCCGAAGATGTCAGCTCCGGTAGTTTCAGCTTGTAGGAGACCAGCATGCCCTACCGCCCGGGCGGACAAAGTACATGATGTCATTCCCCGAAAAAAATGGGTAGGTACTGGACTACTAAACATAGGTTAATGTCAACGTCAAGTGTCAATGTGCAACAAAAATATGAAAAATTGAAAAGTAATTTTAAGAAATCATCAATAATGGGTGTATCAAAGCCATAACATATACATTTTATTAAAACAGCGAGTTTATTTTTATATCAAGATGTTGTCTGCAGTGAAAGTGCGCATTCATGGGGTGCAAGATGATAACTGAGTATAAAGGACAAAATCAACCAGTATCGGTGTCTGATAAAATTATAGCAACGTATTCATCAAGAGAAACCTAACAAGAGAAAACAACTTTATAGAATCAGATACACGAAGAACAAGAAAATGGAAAATTTTCGCTTGGCACAATTTATGAAAGGACTATGTAATTGGACTTCCGGGGTGGAAGGCCTGGTGACCTGAAATACAGGCTTGAACCTAGTTTAGGCACCAGTCTGCCACAATAAATTTGTACAATATACCAATATTAATATGATAAATAAATAAATATGATAAATAAATAAATAATAGGTATGTTGTAATGCAATTTGCAGCTTTTGAAATAGATATGCAGTTACTTCCGAATAAATGTAAAATTAATGAATTTATTTCATTCATAAGTATCTATACAGATAAATGAAATTGAAGTATCTGTTCGTAATATCAAAATAATAGCTTTTTACTTAATTCATGTGGAAGTATATACGGTACCTATTTTTTTTATTGATGTCCAGTGGAAATTCTACATGGAACTTCCTTCACCCCGGGGAAGGGCGAAGGGGTATGCCGGACTCCTACCGGCTAAAACGGCGGTCATCTTCGGCACCTAAGGGAGGCTCCAGGTCCTCGTCTGATCACACTAGAGCCGCCCATTGGCGCCACGACTTTAGGCACATCTCGGAAGGGATGACTGTAAAGTGGTCACCCCCTCTAGCGGGGGGAAGGCAACTGTAAAAAAAAGGTCGCCCCCCAGGCACTTCTCGGGGAGGATTGTAAAGGATCCCCCCAAGCCTCGCTTTGCGCTGTGCTGCGCACACGGCGGCACGTGAATATACGGTACCTACAGGTAAAATACTATTATTCATTTTACTATCTGTCTGTATGTTTGTGCCAGCTAATCTATAAGGAGTAAGTTAGGCTACTTTTATTTTAGAAAAATAATTATGGTTCCGCGCAAAACAATTAAGACCCATGAAATCCAATATATATTCTCCATCAGTCAGTCAGCTGTCTATGCCGAAGTACTCCCAACTATTTATAAACACAACAACAACAACCTCAGGGCACAACTAAGTAATAATAATATAATATAAATAAAGTAATAATAATATAATTGGTAAATGTCGACTATGCTCAACAAAAGACGAGAGCACACAACATATTATTTCGGGCTGCGAAAAGCTGGCTGGCACTTACTACACTAGGAGACATAACAACATAGTACAATACATATTTTGGACCTTAGCAAAAAAACACAATTTTGATGTGTCGCATGTATGGTGGAAAGAGCATCTGATCACACAACCGCTTGTTAAAGAAAATGCTACAGCTAAGATAATGTGGGAAATGCCCGTTCAAACAGATCTTACAATAGTTCACAATAGACCAGATATCATTTATATAAATAAAATAGAAAACAAAACATTTTTGATAGACATAACAATACCATCAGACTACAATATAGGAGCTAAAGAAATAGAAAAATTAAGTAAATACCATGCCTTAAAAACAGAAATAACCAGACTTTGGAAAACATCCACCGAAGTCGTACCTATTGTTGTCGGGGCCACGGGAATAATAACCAAAAGTCTACATAGGTATTGCAATAAACTAGACTCACACATAAACATTCACGTCATTCAGAAACAGGCAGCCATACACACAGTCACAATACTAACAAAAGTTTTAGGAGATACAGTTTTCGTCAGGGGTGAATCTGAGCCACCTCTTCCCTGAGGGTATCGGGGCGGGGGCTTAGATAACACCGAGTTTAAAACCTCGAGTAGAAACATAATAATAAATAAAGTAATAATAATATAATATAAATAAAGTAATAATAATATAATATAAATAAAGTAATAATAATAACAAGTAATATCGCCTGTAGTGGTGGCCATTTAGGGGGCCCATCTTGTGAGTGGCAAGCCACCGTCTGCCACAGAATTTCACTTTAAGGGTTGAAAGGCAGATGCCGTTTTTTCCGTTTTTCTTAGTATTAAATCCATTTAGCACCCATTGCAATAGACCTTATACTTGTAGTTTCCATTTCATACAATAGTTTTATACCTCCGGGGACAATCCGAGACTGCATTTTATAGTGCAGCCATGGAGAGTGGGGGTTAGTGTCCCATTACATTTTAGATTAAAATTCTCTAAAGGGCCTCTGCGTGTTAGACCCATGTCCCCGCGTAAGCCTAACAAAAGACCGGGTTCCCCCTTACAGGGGACATAAACCCGTGTAAAAGAGAAACATGTAGATAACAAGTAATATAACATACATAGGTATGCATTTAACATTTATTTTAATACTAAATATTAAATAACGGGATCTATCCTAACTTATTTTAATTGCCTATAAAAACAACTATCCTTTGAAGTCTACACCTTTACAATGGTCCAGTGATTCCAATACAACTGGACACCAAATCTTCAAGAGCTCTCATAAAGGCAGGGGAGTTTGTTCCAAATACCCCATAGATTTTCCACACAGATCAAAGCTTTATGGAAAGCCACTTGGCTTTAAACGCCACTCATATTGCTTTGATTTGCTGAATAGAGCCTATTATAGGCAACGTTATTTGTGTGTTATTCCGAATTGAACGATTTGTGCGGCTTGGAAATAGAATAAACGTTAAGTTAAAGAAAAGTATTAAGTACTAGCTGGGAAATTTAGAGTACTTCGACATAGACACTTGACATATAATGTATATATTGGATTTCAAGATTTTTTTTTGTGCTTAACCCTAATTTATTTAATAATGTCTTAGGTTTTCGCGAGTATTACACATTATAATAAAACACTTCTAAACGGACTCTATCACGTATATTTTAGATTTTTGTTTTTCCTGACGTTTCAAACACTTTGCAGGGTTCGTAGTCGCAGGATGGCTATGACCTAATTATTTTTCTAAAATAAACGTAGCCTAAGTTATTTCTTATAACATCAGCTATCTCATAGCTTTTTTGTTGTAGGTACCGTATATATTTTCATATGCATTTAGTATTTCACGGGTATCCAGTAAAGGTCCCTTGTTTCCGGGCAAAAAATATCAGACCACCTTTCATGGGTGTCGCAGAAGGCAACTTAGGGTTGAAATCAAGAGGATGGGTAGCAGCATCCTCCTGTGTGATCTTCCCTTTTAGTGTGGTTACTGGTTGTCCACAGGGATGTTGAACCCGCTCAAAGGCCTCTGACTTGGCTTGCGACTGGCGTCTAATGAGAGACGCTCAGTTCAAATACCGCAGTGCGGCCACCCATCCATAGACTGACTGAGCCGAGCGTTGCTTAACCTTTACCGATCAGTGCAGTGCAAATATCTATGAGAGCCTCTTCTGTGTGATAATACCTAAACTGCGATTACCATACTGTCAGCTAAGCCTTGTGTCATGTTCAGGCAGTAGACATTTACGGGCTTCCGCCCTTTTTTATTTTTTATCTTTTTTATTGATCCGGTGGAAATACCTCATGTACTTCCTTCGCCCCGGGAAAAGGCGAAGGGGCATGCCGGACTCCTACCGGCTAAAACCACTGGAGTGATCATCGTCGGCACCGAAGGGAGGCTCCAGGAACTCGAAAGATCTCCATCTAGAGCCACCCATTGGTGCCACGCCTTTAGGCACGTCTCGGAGGGGATGACTGTAAAGTGGTCATCCCCTCTAGTGGAGGGAAGGCGACTGTAAAGAGGCCACCCCCCCAGGCATCTCTCGAGGGAATTGTAAAAGATTCCCCCGAGGCCTCACTATGCGCTGAGCTGCGCACACAGCGGTACGTGACCACATGCGCACCGCTGTCTTCCCGGGGGTCGCTCGGTATGAGCACGCATATTTCCCAATAAGCGCGCTCGCGACCCCCTAGGCCCCCCGCCATATAAAGTCGACAGGGGGCTCAGGCGTGTTGGACACGGGCGCCGCGGCGGTTGTTACCCCGGCCCCGTGTCCTCCTCCTCCGAGCGGGATTGGCCCTCTCCCGATCCCGCTCTGCGACCTCCTTCTGGAGCATTACGCTCTCACAGAAGGAGACCACAGCACTCCAATTTTCATGCTCTGCCAGCATAGCCGACACTACTGCTGGCAAAGAGAGATCTTGCCCGATCCGATCGGCCAGGATCCGCCGCTCGGCAGTCCACGCAGGGCACTCTCCGAGCGTGTGCTGTGCGGTATCCTGTTCGTCTCCACAGTGGTGGCACTGTGCCGTGACCTCGCGTCCTATCCTGTGCAAGTACGCACCGAAACAACCGTGTCCGGTGAATACCTGCGTCAGGCGGAATGTGACGCGCTCGCTCCTTTGGAGCCAGGCTCCGACGAGCGGCAAGACAGCCTCGACGACGCGCTTTTGCGCGTACTGTGGCAGCATAAGCCGCTCGCGCCATAGCTCGAGGGCACGCCGCCGAGCCTGCTGCCTCAAACGTTCGAGCGCCCCTGAAGGCACGCCTTCCCCGCTCTGGCGGAGGGAGCGTTTTTGGTGATACACCCACGCATCCATCTCCGCCAAGATATCAAAAGGCGGAAAGCGCGCCATCAGAGTTGCCGCCTCAAAGGACACCGTTCGGTATCCTCGTGCGATCCGTATAGCCGCTCTACGCTGCAGACCGTGGATCTTGGTTCTGCAGCGCTGGACGCCTGAAAGTCGAGATGACCAAACAGGCGCCCCGTAGAGGGCCACGGACCGCACGACTCCCCCGTAGAGGCGGCGAACTTCTTCCCTCGGTCCCCCGAGATTGGGTAGCAGCCCGTGCAAGGCACCCACTATCCTTTCGACCCGAGGGACAAGACGCTCGAAGTGCTCTTCGAAGCCCCAACGACTGTCCAAGGTGAGCCCCAGGTACTTCATGTACCGGCCCACCCTGATTTGCGCGTCACCAACGCGTATCCACGAACTGGGAGGCTCCCTGCTCCGCGGCAGTTTGTGGAACCATAGCGCCTCGGTTTTGTGAGGCGCTATCCGCAAACCCAGAGCGTGGATTTTGGCCACGACATTTGCCACCGCTTGCTCGGCAAGCCGGATGGTTCCCTCGAAGGACTCCCCGCTGGTCAACACAAGAGTGTCATCAGCGTAGCAGACTAAGCTGACGCCAGCGGGGAGAACGACACGCAGGACCGCATCGTAAGCGAGGTTCCATAAGAGGGGACCGAGAACTGACCCCTGTGGAACCCCGCACGTGATCTCCCTCCGCTTTACGCTACCGTCCCTGCCCACGTAGCGAACATGCCTGTCGCACAGATATGCCCCGATGATACCCTGCAGATAGGGGGGGCACCGATGGTGGACTAGTGCCCCCCTAATTGCACCCCACGGGATAGAATTAAAGGCGTTGACTATGTCAAGACTGACAGCCAACGCCACCCCACCCCGTATGGGCTTCCGCCCTACTTAGGGGGCGACCGCTATACAGTCACCCTCTCCGAGATGTGCATATACGCGTGGCACCAGGGGGTGGCTCTAGTGTGATCATACGAGGACCTGGAGCCTACCTTAGGTGCCGAAGATGACCGCCGTTTTAGCCGGTAGGAGTCCGGCATACCCCTTCGCCCTTCCCCGGGGCGAAGGAAGTTCATGAAGAATTTCCACTGGGCACAAATAAAAAAAAACGACATTTACGGGCTTAATTATATGTGTGTGATCCTTTGCGTATTGCTCGGATATAGAAAAGAATAGAAAACATTTTATTCGGCACAGGATATACAAATTTTTTGGGGAAATGTGCCAATACTACGCTTGGCTGGTGGATTAGTAAGCCCAGAATGGTTACTGGTCCACAGAAGTCAAAGTCAAAGTCAAATAGGTATTTTTATTTCAAATAAACCAAATATTGGCACTTATGAAACGTCAGAATCTAAGTTGCACGGTTCCAAATATTTTATCTATGGAGAAGAGCCGGCAAGAAACTCCATGGATACTCTTTTCAAATAAGAAGCCGCGCTACCCTTCCCTCTAATTTAGAGGCCCTCAATCGCCTTTTACGACATCCACGGTAGGAGGTGGAGTGGTGCTATATTCTTAATTCGGACATCACAAAAAACGACACACACACTTTTATATAGAAATAAATTACTATCAGTACATTTTTAATACTTCTCTAACAGCATTGAATGTCCGATTACAACATTGACGATACTTAAATAGACATTTTGTGCGATCGTATCAAAGGCAAACAGTGGCATATGGTGTGTGTCGTCATGGTCGGCATTTCATTTGTAATTTGATTTGATTACGATTGTGTTACATAGGATGTCTCTGTTTAGGGACAGTTGAAGTCACTTTTAATGATGTCACGCATCACGCGTGGAATTGTGAACTAATATTAAATGTACCTCCTTTTTGTAAGGCCAATTGTCCAGCAGTGGACTGGGATAGTCTGTGTAGCCGGCTTGCTAAATATTCACTGAAAGGACATGGGTGGTTTTGTGCCTGATCTGTTACAGAAAAGAAACCTTAATAATTTTATGTGATTTGTTTCACTATTTATCTTTGAAATTTACAATTATAATTGAATGTGCAAAAAAATATGACGACAATATGAATAAACCAGTGACATTTCACTGAAACGCATACTAATAGTCTATAGTCTTGTGCCAAATATGTAAAAAAGTTCTCTTGGATACCGATTTGTCGGGAATATTGCGAACAAATCCTTAATTACATGTATCGGTACGTATATGTATTATTTATGTGATAATATAAACGATAGTAGCTATTGGATCATACCGCCGTACTTAATTGTAATTTGTAGTAATTTGCGTAAACGCAATTAAGAATAAATAAATTAAAAATTGTGGTTAAATACTCATGAAATACCCTATCACTCCATACCAATTTCTTAAATGTAACGACCAACAAAATTTCGGCCATGCATTGATTGTATGGGAGATTGCCAGTCTCCTTTCTCACTAGTGCCTATGCTAGTGTGTTTATTTTGATAACATTTAATCACAGCATTTTCGTGCTTCATCATTTCAGCCATAAACACGTCCACTGCTGGACAGAAGCCTCACTTGCCACAACAACCGGCATGGGTTTGTGTTGAGTGTGTATGGGGGAATTTGTCATAGTCGCCACGCTTGGCAGAAGGGTTGGCGGTTGAGTTATAAATATACTCGAAGGACGCTGCTGCCCATATTCCGGCTAAGCCCATAGTCGCCTTTTACGACACCCACGGGATGAGAGGGGGTGGTGGTATTCTTAGCTGGCAACACACGGCAGTTTCGTGCTTATGTTAGCGTTATCTCACTTATACACATAACTTATAGTACGGATAACTTATTAAAACCCGATAGTCTGAAACAAGACCTATATTTACTCGCTTTCAGTTTGGGGACATATTTCCACTGTGGTTTAGGTAACACGGCTACAAGCATAATTTTTAAATTTCTTTTTATGTTTAGACAAGTTTGTCGAAAATCATTGACATAGTCAAGGACACATTTCACTGCCCTTCTTATAACAAAAGAAGCAGAAAACATGTATGTAAAAACAGTCTGAAGGACCAAAATATCTAAATATTTTTTAACATAATTCATTCTAAACATTTACCAATGTTACTATTAAATTAATGATATCATAGATATTCCAGCATTTAAAATACGAATGCTGGTGCCGTTCTGTCTGCCGTGGCAGACGTTACGGCACCTACCTGGCCTCCAATCCCTGTTCCATCTCAGTCACACACGTACATTAATCACACAAGTGAGCGAAACAACAATAGATCATTCCTTTCATTTGAATGAAAAGGTGAAAAAAACATGGCGCGAGTACGATTTTGTTTGTTCTAGCCGCCCGAACTGACCCACGTCATTATAAAGTGTTATCTCAGATGAATATATTTTTAATGCTGGCTTTTTTCTTTTTGAAATGTGTGAGGAATGATATTTTAGAATATATCGAGTATGAAGTATAAGTTGCAGTATATGTGAGATATTCAGAAGCTTAAAATAATGACAAGTAGATTCTGCAACTAGATTCTTGTGCTGTGTGGTGCCGGCTACGAATAGCACCAACCCATCTCATTCCTTGGGTGTCGTAAAAGGCGACTAAGGGATTAGCCGGAGGATGGGCAGCAGCGTCCTTCGAGTACATTAACAACTCATCTGCGATCGCCAACCCGCCTGCCAAGCGTGGCGATTATGGCAAAATCCCCCAATGAGCACACAAAACACCCATATCGGTCGTTCTAGTGATCTTTGGGGGAGGCCTGCGTCCAGCAGTGGACTCTATTTGGCCGAAATGAAAAAAAAAAAGATTCTGCAAACCCAATGCGAAATCATTGGAAGGGTCATAATTTAAGCCAAAGTACGCCCACTGCTGAACAAAGGTCTTCCCCACAGATTTCCACAATTGTGTCATCATTTAGGGGGACTCGCCAGCACTCACCGCGCTTGGCAGACGGGTTGGTGAACGCAGTATGTCTATTGTTCGATAGAGGGGACGTCCCTCTGGTTTAGAGTCGCTTAGTCTCCTTTTTCGACATCCACGGGAGGAGATGGTATGATACTGTATTCTTAATCCGGATACCACATTTGATTGAAATATCTATAACTTTAAATTATATGAACTGGTCCCACATACCCAGCCTGACTACGGAAAGACCAAGGAACAGCAGAAAGCAAGCAATGAGGCTGGTTTCTAATTTAATACATTTTGGCTAGTACCAAAATACAGAAGAAGATAAAACACTTTAGCAAACCCCATCGCATCCCGTAACTATCATTATATGTGACTAAGGGATTAGCCGGAAGATAAGCAACAGCGCCCTTGGAGTATATCCGCGTGCCAAGAGTGGTGATTATAGCTAGCACAATCCCCCAATGCACACACAACACAAACCAATAGCAAAATTTCCCCCAAATGATTATATAACACAGACTGAGACGAAAATAAGTTAATTTCGATCCAGATAAACTTAAAATATCTCACAATTTTACGTATTCTACGGCCACCAGCGCCTGCGCATCGCGAAGTGATCGAACTCCATTTTATTTAAGGTTTTATTAATGTACAAGGATGGCCGGAGGCATTTTTATATCCCTACCTTGCTCCCGAACGAGCCGACGTGACGTGGGAACTGTGACCGGTGACTTTTAATTTTTTTGGGGTTATGTGGATATGTCGCATTTTTAAACGTTGGTTTGTTAGTAGTTATGGGTCCTAGTAAGAGATAAATTGGTAAATGCATATACGTTTTCTGTGAGTTATTTTTGTATTTATAGTACAAGTTTTTATAGTTCGACGTTTCATTAATTTTGTGACGGAGAGTAAGAGGCGGGCTAAAGACGTTCTGTCATCAATTTTCAGGTCAATCGCTTTAAACGATTAATATTTACAATGTTAATTACCCTAAAAAGCGCATGACAGAGAAATAAAATTAGTTTAAGACTGAATAAAAAGTCTAGTTATACTCGTATTCAATAAGAATTTCCTAGGCATGACACCTCCCCGGCGATCGTGGGCGCGCAGATTGGGGAGTCTGCGTGCTCACACCGAGCGACCCCCGGTAAGACGGTGGCGCGCACGTGGTCACGTGCCGCCGTGTGCGCAGCACAGCGCACAGCGAGGCTTGGGGGGATCCCTTACAATCCTCCCCGAGAAGAGCCTGGGTGGTGACCTTTTTACAGTCGCCTTCCCTCCGCTGGAGGAGGTGACCACTTTACAGTCATCCCCTCCGTGATTTTCCTAAAGGCGTGGCACCAATTGGCGGTTCTAGTGTGATCTTACAAGGACCTGGAGTCCCCCTTAGGTGCCGAAGCTGCCCGCTCCAGTGGTTTTAGCCGGTAAGAGACGGGCATACCTCTTCGCCCGTCCCCAGGCCAAGGAAGTTCATGTAGAATTTCCACTGGACAACTATAAACAATTCATCTCACCTAAGATATAACAAATTGCCAAGACCTGTAGTAGATGGTAACAACATAAATGTACTTAAAAACAGGTAATTACCTATATCTTAATTATTGATACCATTCAATGTCTTATTTATCAATAGATCAAAAGAGTACAGTAATAATATACATAATAGGTATACCTATTAAATATGCCAAAATGTCATAAAATAAAATTAAAGGTGGATAATCAATTTATTTATTTTACATCTCGGTTTATTTTCTCGTTTGGCATAGTATTATGCTTTCTGCGCCCAATTTATTATAAATTGTACGTAAATAGAATTTTTGGTCCACAACAATCCGTGTGGTGTCCGGATTAAGAATATAGCACCACTCCATCACCTCCCGTGGATGTCGTGAAAGGCGACTAAGGGACTCTCAACCTGAAGGACGGGCAGCAGCGTCCCTTCTGTCGAACAGTACATATACTGCGCTCACCAACCCGCCTGCCAAGCGTGGTGAGTATTGGCAAATACCCCCCAAAATGATGACACAGTTGTGAAAATCTATGGGGGAGGCCTTTGTTCAGCAGTGGACGTATAAATGGCCGATATGATGATATGATGAGAATTTTTGGTGAAGGGGTTTGAGGACTGTCTTATGTTGATGTTCAAAAAGTATTTCTTTTGTCTATTTTGAATAAATGTATTCTTTTTTATTGATGAATTCGTATGCCTAAATTAGCAGAGCATAGTGAACTGTGCATTCATACAACTTCTTGCAATGTACCTTAGTAATGTACCTATGTCAAGCAATAAACATTTTGCAGTTTTAATTTTCATTACTTTTAGGGTTCCGAACGTCCGAAGAAAAAAACGGTCGGAACCCTTATAGGATCACTCGTGTGTCTGTCTGTCTGTCTGTCCGTCTGTCACAGCCAATTTGCACAGAATCTGCTGGACCGATTAAGTTGAAATTTGGTTCACATGTGGATTTCTGTGACCCAAACACGGACGTGTAACGTTAATAAATAAATTTTGAATATGGGGGCAATATAAAAAATTAACGATTATATAAAATAAAAGGGCTTGTTGTGAGGGTGTCAGAGGTCCGGGGTCTCAAATGTATTTATTTTATCATTCTGAAATATATATTTTTAAAGTTATTTAAGAAAATTTACGAAAATTGACTTGTCCCCCTACCATATCTTCGAAACTACTAAGTCTAAAATTTAAAAAAATATATACAAAGCTCTTTAACTATAGATTACAGGAAAACCTATAAGAAGTCTGTGGTCTTATAATAATATGGTAAATCTTTTAATATTGTGCGTACAAACTTACGTTTGCGATTGGAATGAATGGGAAAACAAGCTTTTCAACTACGATGTTAAATTTGTTCTTGGGATAAGTTATTGGTACTATTTTTTTCGGTCTTAATTCAAGAAAGACAACATATTCAGCAATTTCGCAACCCTCTCCGCGCGAGTTCAAGCGGCACTTGTCCGGTTTTTTTTAAATTGCGTCGAGTAACTGACCAAATGGTTTGATCTACTACCACGATCAACTGCAAATACACATTAATATGTCTTTGGGTAATCCTGTTGGGCCATAGATATGTGTATGTTAAGAATAATGTATATTATTTATGTATGAAATAAAGATGTTAGCGAGTTTTTGCATCCCAGCAACGCCCTAAGCCAAGGTCCGTGTCTAGCAGTTGTCCAGTTAAGTAACCATATCTCCCTCCAGACGTATGCGAGAAGCCCTGCATAAAAAGGAGTTTTGTTACATTACACTTCAGATAAGGTGTAATGCAACGATATCCATCACATACATAATTATGCTGCACATTTATGGACACCCACCATCATCATCATCAGCCAAGGGACATCTAATGCTGAAACAAGGCCTCCCCCATAGATTTCCACAATTATCTCGTGATTTTTGAGGGAATTTGCCAGTACTCACCACTCTCGGCAGGCGGGTTGGTGAGCGCAGTATAGCTGGTCCTGCAAAAGGTACGCTGCTGCCCAACCCTTTGACCTGGAGTCCTTAGAGCGCAGATGGAGTGGTGCTATAGTCTTAATCTGGACACCGCACAATATCTATGGATGGTACGGTATGGACACTACCTTAGTACCCTAAGCTTATTCACTTTAATTATTGGTTTATTCAGTAGTATGCTACACATATAGGATATTTTATAAATATTACATATTTTATTATTAAATTTATATTTGACTAATTACTCGGCATGTCTTTTTATTAACTTATTTATTGGCCTATGTCGTAACCGCCCGTGGTATCACAACTGTCTTGGTCCTATCTGAAAACCAGCGCTGTGGCATTTTTTTATTTAAATGTCACAGCATTATGCTGAGATAGGGGCCTTTTTTGGCCTCGTCCAGGTTGCCTTAATTTAATTATAATATTTTTATTTTTACTTATGTTATTTGTAACTTCCTGTGCGAGACCTTAATAAAACTTTTTTCTTTCTTTCTTTCTTTCTTTCTAAAGCTTTTTATGCAGTATTTTCTATTCATTTCAGCGCAATAGATCGCCCCAATTTTGTAGAAACACTATCATCCACACGAAAAAGTATTAAATCACGCAATTATTTACACTTTCAAACGAAATTAGACTTAGGGTAGTCACACCAAGGGGCGGCACCAACCATGTCAAATTAAATTGCTTTACACAAAGCTACAACAATGAATAATAAGGTAAACATTATTTATGGGCCCTGTTTTAAATCTTATTTTATGGGAAATGTGGTCGAGGAGCTTAACGGCAGCTTAGCAGGTGACGCTGCCGTGTCCAGTTCTGTCCGGTTCACCTAGATAAATCATTAGGGGACTTTTTGCTAGGTCATTGTGCCGTTAGAATTAGCTACAGTCGGTATAGACGACATTGTTGTAAGTTATTGTGTTGTTTCGCATTGAATGGAGCAGTGATATCGTAAAAGGAGTAACCGACATTCCAATAGAACTGAGGAGATGGTACTGTAAGAAGGTTGATATAGAAATCTTCTAATTTGATATTGACATATCAAGCTATAATTTCCATTATAAACTGATCTCGCAATGTATAGACTTTTCGTAAGACAAGAGATCAGCGTGAACTGGAAGTGTATAGCTTGATTTGTAGCCGTGTGTAACAACGAATCACTACTGTGCAGGCGCACGCCTCGCGTTCAGACCGGCAAAGAAGTTTGGCGCCGGTCACATTGAGCTGCAAGTTGTTATTAGATTTCATTCGATCCAAAACGAAAATATTATTGAAGTAAAAACTTATTTTAGCGCGGTACGCATATTTTTAGATGAGATAAAATCTCTGGACTCACGACACCGTTACGAGACGCTTGAAGTGAAAACTTCTTTTAGCGCGGTACGCATATTTTTAGATGAGATAAAATCTCCTATCGCGCCAAAATAAGTTTTCACTTCTGACGGCACTCCCTGAGCGCAACCCGTATTTTTTATGATTTCTAATCTTCGACAATCTTTCTTTTTCTTTTGTTAGTGTGGCCAACCTTGTGTCAGAGTTATACATTCAAGCCACCAATTAAAGGCCTCCGACTTAACGACTACCATCTACAGACAACAACCAGCGGGCTTATTAACGTCATTTTGGTAATTATAATTAAACTTAATAACAATAATATTGAAAAATACTTTATTTTATCCTCCGAGCAATGTTAATCAAAATCTAAACAAATTTTTGATTAAAATTGTACGGTAGTTATTTTTTTTTTAATCTGTAACGATGCCTGACTCCATAGTCATCCTGCGACCACGAACCCTTCAAAGTGTATGAAACGTCAGGAAAAACAAAAATCTATAATATACGCGATGTAATCCGTTTAAAAGTGTTTTGTTTAATGAGTGAATGAGGCGGCACGGTTGGTGCAGTGGCTGATACAGTCGGCTGCTGCGCACCGGGCCGTGGGTTCGATTCCCGCACGGAACAATTATTTGTACGATCTGCAGTTCCGAGTCTGGGTGTATTGTGTGCGGAATTTGTGTTTGTAAACGCACCCACGACGCAGGAGAAATCCTAGTGTGGGGCAAAGTTTAAAAATAAAATAAAGATATTATGAGTAATAATCGAGAAAACCTAATATATTACTACGCCATATTGGTATTACGTATTTGCCGATAGCGATTAAACAGGTGAAGATCTCCGAAGCACACTCTGATGGACGATCAATGAACTAAAAATTGCATCCTCGCCCTTCAATTTTAGGCGATTTGCCACCGGTAGATCCATGGCTGCTGTCGCATCTGCTTTTGGCTGTGATGAACTATTCAAGGTGCAAGTTTCATGATATTATTCAAGATAAAGAAACTCTTGGGTCGCTTAGTGTGAGCATGCAGATTTCCCAATCTGCGCACCCGTGAACCCAGAGATCCCCCACCTTATAGCAACAGTAAGGGGTTTCCGGCGTATGGGAATTAGGCGCCAGGGCGGTTGTTACCCCGGCGCCGTCTCCGTCTTCGAGCGGGATCGGCCCTCTCCCGATCGCGCTCTGCGGTCTCCTTCTGGAGCATGACGCTCTCACAGAAGGAGACCACTGCATTCCTGTTTTCGTGCTCTGCCAACACATCCGATACTACTGCTGGCAGAGAGAGATCTTGCCCGATCCGATCGACCAGGATCCGCCGCTCGGCAGCCCACGCAGGGCACTCCTCGAGCGTGTGCTGCGCGGTGTCCTGGTCGCTATCACAATGGTGGCATTGTGCCGTGGCCTCATGTCCTATCCAGTGGAGGTACGCACCGAAACAACCGTGCCCGGTGAGCACCTGCGTCAGGCGGTAGATTGCGCGATCACCTATCAGTAGATTAACCGCTTCGAGGGTAGCTTCACCTCACCGATCATTTACCAATTAGTGAGTGCAACTGACTTGCTTGATATTAGAAATCTTAAAAAGAAATGATTCATTATTGACTAAACAGTTACTATCATTGAATTATTGACAGATTTTACGGTGCTTAACAATTAATTCCAATATTTCATCCTAATTTCTTTGGATAGAGTCTAACAAAGTGAACGCAATAAAAAAAAAACAGACGACTATATCTTCCACTCGATTTATTACAACTGACTTAAAATTCCGCCTACTTTAACCCTAACATGGTGCAAATTTACTAATAGTTACCCCTTTCTGCAATTTTATGAGTATGTCCTTTTCTAAACTACGTCGTAAGAGAGGGAGGTGGATATGTTCCTCAAAGCAATAAAGTTGTCAGCGCACGGTGGCAAATTTGACATTTATTGCGAAATTATTCAGGAACACTTCCTATTAGGTTTTTTTTATCTGTATTCTTGATATTGTACTCGTAATCCAAGCATAGAGTTAACTTATACATTAAATAATAAAAAAAACCCGTAGCTAATATTATCTGAAGAAAGAAAGAAAGAAAGAAATAGATTGATTAAACAACACAAAAAACCGGCACACTGTAGGTACACATTAATATAATATTTCTAGACTATTGTGGAGTCGTGCGTTTAAAATAAAAGGCTCACAGCTCAGATAATGCTACAGGTAACTGTAGCGCTGATTTTCAGCTGAAGCCTCAGGGCACAGGTGGCAACCTGTCGTATATAAGTAATAAGAACTCCGTTGTGCTTGGACGCAATATTAATAGGAGTTATATATTTAAGATAAATCAAAATAACAACCTAGATACTCTTTGTGGTGCCGGCTAAGAATACCACCACCCCATCTCATCCTGTGGGTGTCGTAAAAGGCGACTATGGGAATAGCCGGAGGATGGGCAGCAGCGTCTTTCGAGTACGTTTTTAACTTAACTGCGATCGCGAACCCGTCTGCCAAGCGTGGCTATTATGGCAATACCCCCCAATGAGCACACCACAGAAACCCATAGCGGTTGTTGTGGCAATCTTTGGGGGAGGCTTCTGTCCAGCAGTGGACGTTTTTCAGCTCAAATGATGATCATACTCTTTCGGCGATTTTTGTCACTCGTAAATCTAATTCCATTTTATGGTCGTCTTAAGGTTGACAATAAGACTTGTATGATTTACAATTATATCTATTTTTAGTTTTCATGCAAATTATAAGGGTAATCAATTCTAGGTCTCTCGTATCACTCACAAAGGTGCAGCGTATTTCACCTCTTTGTGGAATTGACTTAGAAATTCTATCTCGTGGCTGGGCAGTACAAAATCCTGAGTTGTATTGAAATATGCAAATGTTTAACAAACTGTTTTAAATACAAATGTGTATCACCATCATCACATCACCATGCCGTGTGGTGCCGGCTCAGAATGCCACCACCCCATTTCATCCCGTGGGTGTCGTAGACTAAGGGATTAGCCGGAGGATGGGCAGCAGCGTCCTTCGAGTACTGAGTAGCAACTCAACTGCGATCGCCAACCCGTCTGCCAAGCGTGGCGATTATGGCAAGACCCCCCAATGAGCACACAACACACCCATATCGGTCGTTGTGGTGATCTTTGGGGGAGGCCTGTCTCCAGCAGTGGACTTCATTCGGCCGAAATAATGATGATGAACAGTACTAACAGTACAAACAGTATTAAGCTTTACAAACGAGAATGATCCCTATACAGCTTTTTATTTTGAACTAGCTGGGACCCGCGGTTTCAACCGCTATTTAATTTAAAAGAAATTAGATTATTATAAATAATTTAGAGTACTTCGGCATAGACATTTGACATATGATTATATATATATTGGATTTCATGGGATTTAATTATTTTGCGCGGAAGCCTAATTGTTTTTCTAAAATTAGAGTAAGATATTCCTTATAATATCAGCTATCTGCCTGTGAACGTCCCGTAGAAATCGGTTCAGCCATTTCGGAGATTAGCGGGAAAAACAGACAGACAGTAAAAAAAAAAAGATTTCTTGTTGTAACTGCCATAATAATTTCATATGCATTTAGTAAAAAAAACTGTTATTTTGAAATTACAAACAGACACTTAAATTTTATTTCTTTGTATAGATAAAAAATAACAATGTCAATATAAATATTACAACTTCATTATGTTAAACCGCAGATCAACTCTGATGAAAGCCGAATACTAACAAACGAGAAAATATACAGAGCATCACTAAATAACTTATGTTAAACATTACAGTTAAGCCTTGGTTAAGCTGAGATTAATAAAACTGTACGTCCCATTACTTTTACTTTACCGACACGAGAGTGAAAGTGTCAATTGAGATATTTATTTATAGTGATTTTTGTTATTTAATCCTTTCTTCCCTGATTGACTCGGACCTCTACATCAATCCGATTAACCGTTGATCCAAAATTGAAGTGTCTGTTTGTAATGTCAATTTGAGAACGTCTTAAGACATTAGGGAAGTTAAAACACGTGAAACCAAAAGACCTTTTGCGGGGAACACGACACAGTTTCACATATTTATTGATCGGCGATTATAACCTAGCTAGCTAGTTGCAAACAACTCCATCTACCCTTTACTTGTACTCAAGCAAAGTTCGAACAGAGGCCTTTTTTTATTGGTACCTAGTGGAAATTCTTGCTGAACTTCCTTCACCCCGGGGAAGGGCGAAGGGGTATGCCGCACTCCTACCGGCTAAAACCATTAGAGCGGTCATCTTCGGCACCTAAGGGAGGCTTCAGGTCCTCGTATGATCACACTAGAGCCGCCCACTGGTGCCACGCCTATAGGCACATCTTGGAGGGGATGACTGTAAAGCGGTCAGGCCCTCTAGCGGAGGGAAGGCGACTGTAAAGAGGCCACCCCCCAGGCATCTTTCGAGGGGATTGTAAAATATTCCCCCGAAGCCTCACTATGCGCTGTGCTGCGCACACAGCGGTACGTGACCACATGCACACCGCTGTCTTCCCGGGGAACCTACCACCTAGGAAAATAATGGTTTTCCAGCGTTATAAGTCGCAGGTATGGTTCCTGCGTGGAATAAATATTTGGTCGGCCTTCAAATAGTTGTTCCAGGTCTGCACAACAAAGGAGAAATGTTAGTGCCCTCTTTTAAAAAAAAACAAGTCCATAAACAAAAAGAAGTGTTTCGAAAAAAATTACCGATATTATTTATTAGGATGAAGAGGACTCAAGGAAAAAGAAATTGTGTGACAAAACTTTCTAGAACACTAAAATAAGAGACCTTTTTATACTCATCTATGATACAAAATATTATTCAAATTAAAACAAAGATTTAACGACTTTCACTGGTTCTAAATACAAACGTATGATAAATCTGATTTATATGAATATAAGACTTTACAAAATTGGGTTAAATAAGTAGCGATGTATTAATATTCATTGAAAAATTAATATGATGGTCAATTTTAATATGTTTCCGTAATATATAGCACCGCTTCTAGAGTGAACTTGTTTTTAAATCTGTTTTGAGTAATGCGGGCTGTGGGATGAAATGAATGTATTTAAGGGCACTATAAATGTATAGATCAGACAGAATATGGCTTACATTACAATTTATTTTTATTTGGTTTTAAACAACTTAGAACGAGACCAGCAAGCCATTCCTGGTGGCAAGCGTCTAGCCTGCTTATAACAATACTTCGTAGTGCTACAGTCGGCTGCTGCGCTCCGGGTTGTGAGTTCGATTCCCGCACGGAACAAATATTCGTATGATCTGCAGGTAGTTGTTCCGGGTCTGGGTGAATTGTATGTGGAATTCATGTCTGCAAACGCACCCACGACACAGGAGAAATCCTAGAGTGGGGCAATGTTGTTTTTAAAATAAATAAAATGAAAAAGACAAGATATTTACTCTCTTATACCCAGTAATATGTCCGTGTGGTGACCGTATTAAGAATATAGCACCACTCCATCTCCTCCCGTGGATGTATAAAAGGCGACTGAGGGATTCTAAACCTGAGGGATGGGCAGCAGATTCCCTTCTGCAGAACAGTGGCCATGCTGCGCTCACAGACCCACCTGCTGAACGTGGTGAATACTGGACTAATTCCCACCAATATCACTGCACAGTTGTGGAAATCTATGGTGGAGGTTTTTGTTCAGCAGTGGACGTCATTTGGCTGATATGATGGTAATAACTCATTAATCGTAAGCTACAGTTTCCTTCAAACGGAAACACAGCTATTCTTTTGCTAAGCAGTAGTTTTAAAACTACTGCTTGGCAGAAGAATATCTAGCACTGCGGTGCTATCAACCTAACCAGGTTCTTGCAGTAAGAGATCTACCATCTTAAGGTTGTCCAATTGGAACAGATCATCATCATCATATCAGCCAGATGACGTCCACTGCTGAACAAAAGCCTCCCCCTTCGATTTTCACAACGAGCGGTCACATGCCGCTCTCATCCAACGACTCCCAGCGACCTACACCAGGTCGTCTGTCCACCTCGTTGGAGGTCGTCCCACGCTGCGTTTTCCTGTGCGCGGTCTCCATTCGAGAACCTTTTTACCCCAACGGCTATCAGTTCTACAAGCAATGTGCCCCGCCCATTGCCACTTTAGTTAACTAATCCTTTCAGCTATGTCGACAACTTTAGTACAGATAAGTTTTGGAAATTATTAATTTCTACAAAATTCCAGTGCCGATTCTATATACAAGATTCACCGGAATAGATGTTTAATAACAAACATTTATTTCAGACAAGGTCCACAGTGTTAGTAACAATTTACTTAATTTATAGTGTTAGTAGGTACATACATTTAATTTTTATAATTTTAACTCAGTGTGGAGTTGCATCCATCTCCGCAGTATCGGGGTGTCCAACCGATCGACAAAGACACTGAGGATAGTGTTGGTACTATCGCGGACACGCGTTTAAATACGAAGAACTTAAATAATATGTACCACTCACCGTGTGGCGCCGGCTAAGAATACCGCTACCCCATCTCATCTTGTGGGTATCGTATAAGGCGGCCATGGAGTTAGCCGGAGGACGGGCAGCAGCATTCTTCGAGTATAATTATAACACAACTGCGATCGCCAACCCGTTTGCCAAGCGTAGCCATTATGGCAAAACCCGCCAATGAGTACATAACACAAACCCATACCGATCGTTATGGCATTCTTTGGGGGAGGCTTCTGTCCAGCAGTGGACGTCTTTCGGCTGAATGATGTTGAAATAGGTTGTAAGAAATCACAGCTCGTCCAAACGTTGATTGTATACAAAACACTGATCACGTTTGTTATTGCATCTACAAAATCTTTACATTAACTAGCCTTCGGTTTTATATCCCGTTTCCGAGACACCTTGTACCTATATTTATCATACGCAAATATCAAACTTTAAATATATTTGCGTTCAAGATCATTAATCGGACGCCAACGATACACACACCTAAAATATAAAACAAATAATAACTGTCGTCCGCCCAGAGTTCCAAATTCAAATTCAAATTAATTTATTTGCGCAGTTACACGGCCGATCACATACATAATCCTCACACTTTCGCTAACTGCTGTTGATTTCTCCCGTAGACGACGATTTAACGCATAATCTTAAGCAAGCACGTAGCCTATTAACTTTTATGACATATTAACGAGACAACATAACTAAGGATTAGCGTTTATGTAACGTAGGATTAAACGTCGTTTAATGAGGTTTCGATTTAATGTATGGTGTTGTTAGGCTTATTTAGTATTCCTATAAATGGACTCTTGAACTTGCTTCTGGTGTGGCGTCTAATGCTATTTTCTTAGGATATAACCTGTACCTGTATACTCCAAGACTAACAAACAACGTCAAACGTGATCCTATATTGTGATGAGATCGAAGATGGATCGAAAGTTGATCGAAGTCAAAATGGTATTCTGCTAACAATCTGAACTTAGGTAAAAATTAAAACACCTACTTTGTATTCTCATCCTTAAATAAACTAAGATTAAAAGAGGACTAAACTGAGATTATATTGAAACCTGACTTATATTTACAAGGAACTGAATACGAATTTATTGTCATAAATAAATTTATAATACAATCTAAGTTTGATCAACTTTCAACCAAGGTTTAAATTAGTTACGGGAATTGACCTTTTGATCTAAGAAGGTTTATATACTGTATATTAACCTTCTTGCTGTTAATGATCTAGATTTAAACGGAAGGCAACCTGGAAGGCCCTTTCTATGAGGCCATGAACTAATTTCGATGTGTTTGACATTATAACGTCGAATTCCCTAATTATTATTATTGTCATTTTAGTCGACGTAATCCGGTACACAACCGAATACTACAAAAAATTACGCACGCACGTCTATCTTAAGAATTCAATAAAAAAATGGCATTGTAAATGAATCAGAGATGATTGCGCGATTCCACAGATAGACGGCTCAAAAGAATGAAAATCACAGAAATTGTCTTCCCCAAATCATCGATTCTTCAGAACACAAAGTTCAAATAAGAAATTGAAGACAGATGCGATTGTAAGTAAAGACCGTACAATGTGCTAAGACAGATAAAAAAATCGCACAAACGCAAAGAATTCACAGTTCTTGTCTTTGTGTTCCCCCAATCGAAGTTATATTAAATTTAAAACCCTTTTTAAATACAATTGAATGATATTTATTGCGTTTTTTTTATTGAATCGATTCGATTTCACTATGTAATGCTCTAGATACCAACAATTGAAATAAAAAGTCGTAAGGGTGCGTTATGGGTAACTTGAGGTCATACTTGCTCACACCCTTAAACTTCCGGTTCGAATAAACAGGGTTGTCACTAACACATTTTGTGTTATATGGTACAGCCATAATTCCAAATTTTGATTTAATTTAAAATTGAAATAGATAAATACACTGGAAAAATAATCTTAGAATTTTGCTTGGTTTAAATATAAAACGGCGTAATCCTCCAATGTTATATTTATTAAATAAAAATATAATGTCGTATAGCAGGAGAGACATAATCTTCTCCCTAAGAATCTTCAAAGATTCAACTTTATAATAAACCTAATAGAGATTATATTTAACCTCAATAATTCTAATCTACAACAACAATTCACTTCAGTAATAGTTTGCTTCACATGTAATAACGATATTAAATATACATTTATTTCGAAACTTTACTATCTGACAGTCTACGTATCTATAATATTAAGTTTATTGGTGAAAACGAACTAAAACCAGTTTGACACACTAGACTATGATGTATATATATGCAAATCAAAGCGGTTTTGATTAATTATTTATTGTAGAAACGAATAACAAATTCACTTTTGATATAAAAGCACATTTAATAAAATATTAAGTGGAGTTTATTTTGGGAGAACCAGGCTCTCCTGCTGCTATTTCTTTACGGAATAAATATTTAACATTTAAAAAAACTAGGTTCGTAATAAATAAGGATTGAAGATAAAACTTTAACCAAATCTCCTAAAATTGTTTAAAAGTGTGTGTGAGAGTAATCTCAATCAATGTACACTGTTATTTAGAAATAAAAACACGAAATAAAATAATCTGAAGATTATAAAATACACTTGCCAATTGCCATTTTTTAAAGAATTTCGCAATTACAGAAACTCGTTTACTTTCAAACAGTACATTTAAATCATAAACTAGAGTTTGCCAACCCTGGCCAATCCTAACGTATCGCAATTCGCAAGTACAGTAATTTCGCGACAGGTCACACATACGACAGCTCGTGAGAATGCGCGTACGCAGCTGACGGAGACACCCGAATCGAACCGATGACAGCCGGGGCAATGATCCGCATTGTTATGTTTTAATAGTAATTCTCTTTAGTTGGTAAATGGGTTTTGATTATTTCTTAGTGTTGAATAGGACGCAAACTCAATGTTTGAAGGATTATTGAATATTAATAGTTTGTTAATGTATTAAAAATAGATTTGATTTATCAGCTGATTGTCATCGAGTTAGAGTTGACTAGGAAGTTGATACAGCATATTCAGTAGATCATCTGGAGCAGAAGCTGAATAATACCACGGCGAAACTGGCCGGATGATTTTGGGTGAACGGCATTGCACTAAATTTAACAAAGACCCACTTCGTCCACTTCTTCCTATTCGAGCGCTCACCCAGGCTATCGGTGTTGTTAAATGGAATAAAATATTGTGCAAGCTACATTCTTTGCATTCGCTGGGTTTAAGCTGGACATCAATAAAAAAATTGTGACAAACTAGGCAGCGCATGCTTCGCACTTTGTCGCGTTGCACAAGAGGATGTGGTCCGCACCGGTATTAGCTAAAAATAGCGACAGCAGACGCGACAGCAGCTATCGCGCATCTAATCCCATCCCACTGGAAAAGAGCCTGAAATTAAAGGCCGAGGATGCAATTTTTAGTTCATTGATCGTCCAACAGACTGTGCGTCAGCGATCTTCGCCTCCTTAATCGCTATCGGCATATACTCATACGTAATACCAAAATAACGTATAAGAACGGCGTCTGCGCGATTTTCGCCTGTTGCAAAGCGTCTGCGACTCACGTAATCAGCCCGCGGGTCTTGCTATTTTGCAACTGTGCACTCTCTGTTGCAATACAACCTGGAGCTGTGCGGGCATGCTGCAGACTGGCAGCGTGCCTCTCTGTTCACCCCCGATTTAGAGGCTGGATATCTTCACTTTGCCTGTCATTTTAATAATAAAACAATTTTAAACGGATTAAATCGCGTGTATTACTGATTTTTGGTTTTCCTGACGTTTCGAACACTTTGCAGGGTTCGTGGTCGCAGGAAAAACAATAGTCTATAATACACGCGATTTAATCCGTTTAAAATTGTTTTATTATAATGTGTAATAATCGCGAAAACCTTAAGACATTACTGTGTCATTTTAATACTTCAGGTGGCATGGCAGTGTACGTTAGGTCTAACTCACCTTAATACACAAAGCACAGTAGCTTGCAATCATTTGGCACTCCTGTCATTGACTACCTGCGAGCCGTACCACATACTCTGTCAAAGTTCTCCAGAAACTTCATATGTTATTGATTATGGCGCCTCACTTAAGGTGTTTCAAAAGTAGGCTAAAACACTGACTTATCGAGCAGTCTTTTTACGGCTTTGCCGAGTTTATGGTTGTTTAAACAAGTTGTAATTAAATAGCATTATTTACTGATACATAATTAACTTTGACAATCTTGTAGGAAATTTTATAATATTTTCTCAAACACTGACAGATATTGTGTGACGAAGTCATCCTTCATCTTTATTTCAATCAACCTCTTTCATGACTTCATACCTTTTATTTCCATCACTGTCCACCTGATGATTCATTCTTTATTCAAATCAAAATTTGAATTTATGTGACGTACAGTCGCTCTTCATTTTTTGAGGATTCTCATTATCACATTGGATTCGATCCTGAACGCTAGTGGTTCAACACACAGCTGTCGCTCTGACAAATAGTCTGCCTGCAATATTACAATTACTTATTTTTAACTAGCTTAAATATTGTGATAGTAGGCTATATTTTTAAATTTATATAACCATGAAGATGAAGTGTTGAAGTTGTGAATATCAATATACCATTAAACAACATATATGTTACGTTTCATTGATCACTGCCGTGGAGAGAGCCTCCTAGTTGAGCTAACCGAGAAGGTAACACGGTGGGAGGCACTCCGCGATATTTGTAGTAATTTGATTTTTAGGCCTCTCACATAGATTTTCACGACGAGCGGTTACGTGCCGCCCTCATCCAACGACTGTCAGCGACCGTCACCAGGTCATCTGTCCACCTCGTTGTAGATCGACCAACACTGTGCTTTCCGGTGCGCGGTCTCCACTCGACAGCCTTTTTACCCCAACGATCATCAGTTCTACGAGCAATGTGCTCCGCCCATTGCCACTTCAGTTTACTAATCCTTTCAGCTATAACGGCAACTTTATTTCTTCTACGGATCTCTTCATTTCTGATTAGATCTCTTAAAGAAGTACCAAGCATAGCTCGCTGAGTGACCTTCCGAAGAAGACCGTGAAAGACGTTGCGAAGTTTCCCGAACGCTGTCCAGCTAAGTCTGATTCGATAATTGACCTCTTTCTCGGAGTTGGACCTACAACAACTTCAAGAACAAAGCTCCCAACGGATATTGGGATGGGCATGACATTAATCTTACATTAATTTATTTATTACATTACAATAAATCACCCTTGTGACTTGTAATTTGTATTTGAGCAATAAACGGTTATAATGATATAGAAGCAAGGGACTGAATGCCCTGCAGGGGGTTGTCGTTTGTCCGGTCATATCCTAGTGTTGGCACGAGCAAGTAATTCTGGTGGTGAGCTTGACGCCAGCCTATAACAACTGTGATGCTACCCAGGACTATTCCTGCGTGGCAACTTTTATTTTCTTTTTTTTTTTAGTATAAAAACATTGCCCCACCCTAGGATTTCTCCTGTGTCGTGGGTGCGTTTACAGACATAAATTCCACACACATTACACCCAGACCCGGAACAACTACCTGCAGATCGTACAAATATTTGTTCCGTGTGGGAATCGAACCCACGACCCGGTGCGCAGCAGCCGACTGTGTCAGCCACTGCACCAACCGTGCCAACTGCACTCGTCGTCTCGAGATATTAGTTATTTAGGCTCATATGCACAGTAATTTCACTAGCTACAGGTATTTTGATTGTGTATTAACTAAACTTATCACAGTTATTGAACTGTTACGCGATAGAGTCGACCGGACATCAGTCACTGACCGGCCGTGACTGTCGACTTGGAATGAACCGTGCTTGACAAGTCTGGATACGGCTTCAACATGTGACCACAATCTTAGTAAAGGTTTAATTAAAGGCTCGTTCAACCTAAATAGCAATTGAGTGCCATTGTGTCGTGGCCTGGAGCTTGCGGACCCGCTTTTAAGTACTTAATTGCGGGTTCAAAATCTGGAATGTCACAATGTGACTTTTTCAATGTCACATAGGTTTGTACTTTCTTAGTTGATCTAAGACGCCACAGACTTTAGGTGTAGGAAAATATCATGAGGGAAACTTTACATCATGTCGTTCCTCCGCCCAGGGTAAGAACAGGGTCCTGCCGACCTCCTACCGGATAAAATCATCGGAGCGGTTATCTTCGGCACCGAAGGAGGATCTATTTAATTATTGAAAACACCAGTTTTAAACAGTGTTATTAATTATTTGTGTTTAAACACTTTTCAAAATATGTTTAAAATTAAAAGAAAACATTGCCAGTTGGAGTTCTGACGAAGTAAATTATTTTTAATCTATTTAATTATTGAAAACACCTGTTTTAAACAGTGTTATTAATTGTTTGTGTTTAAAATACTTTTCAAAATATGTTTTAAATAAAATGAAAAACTATTTCAAGGAACTGCCTACAAACAAGAAACCCTTCCTCGGTTTACACTCACCGGAACATCTAATACATGTAAACGGAACAACTAATACACTGTGTACTTGAAAGGCTCGCCTCAAACTTGACATCCGACATTCTTAACACCATTGTATATTGCTCGACTAAATAACTATTTATAATATCTACTCACCCACTTCCGTTCGCGGCGTTATACTAATCATATACAATGACTTTCTCGGTACATCCCTTAAGCCTTCCCGATTTGTTAGCCCCCTCCAAATTATACCTTATTATCAGGACCAATAAGTTTAATTTCAATTGTGATAACTATGGTTCAGTTTTCAACAAACACCTCATGAACATGCAAGTTATCTTTGTAGAAATAAAGTTGTATTTAGATTGTGTCGTACAAATATAATTGATAAGTTTCAGTTATATTTTTTTAAGGATTTTTTTCTGTGGCTTAAATCAGTTTGTATTTATATTTAGTACTAGCTGGGAAGAAAAGAAAAGAAATTTAGAGTACTTAGACATAGACACTTGACATAGAATAGGTATATATATTGGATTTCAAGGGTTTTATTTTTTTACGCGAAACCCTAGTTATTTTTCTAAAATAAAAGTAGCCTAAGTTATTCCTTATAACATCAGCTATCTGCCAGTGAAGGTCCCGTCAAAATCGGTCCAACCGTTTCGGAGATTATCCGGAACAAACAGACAGACAGACAGACAGACGGACAGACAGACAGACAAAAAATTTAAAAATAGTTTTTTTTGTTATATGTAACGTACATACTTTCATATGCATTTAGTAAAAAGCTGTTATTTTGACATTACAAACAGACACTTTTATTTATTTGTATAGATGTATAGATTAAGTGGTTTCGTCAATACTGAGTTAATAAAGATATGGCTCCGTGAGGGTTGATCTGATGAATGAATACATATTTGATAATAGTAGATGGTTCTACGTTGGCTATATGAGAACATATTATGTACTAGCTGGGACCCGCGGTTTCACCCGCGTTTAATTTAACAGAAATTTAGAGTACTTCGACAGACATTTGACATAGAATATATATATTGGATTTCAAGGGTTTTATTTTTTTTGTGCGGAACCCTAAATCATTTTCTAAAATAAAATTAGCCTAAGTTATTCCATATAACATCAGCTATCTGCCAGTGAAAGTCCCGTCAAAATCGGTCCAGCCGTTTTGGAGATTACCCGGAACAAACAGACAGACAGACGGACAGACAGACAGACAAAAAAATTAAAAATTGTTTTTTTGCTATATGTACCGTATATACTTTCATATGCATTCAGTAAAAAGCTGTTATTTTGATATTACAAACAGACACTTCAATTTTATTTATTTGTATAGATGAGAACGATAAAATAAATTTTAATCAAAGATGTTTAGAGTTTCCTAATCATCGTGCGTAGATCATACGTCATGCATCGCCAGGAAGACGACGGCACGTATGTGGTGACGTGCCGCCGTGTGCGCAGCACAGCGCACAGTGAGGCTTGGGGGGATCATTTAAAATCCCCACCGAGAAGTGCCTGGGGGCGACCTTCTTACAGTCACCTTCCCTCCGCTAGAGGGGATGACCGCTTTATAGTCATCCCCTTCGAGATTGCCTAAAGGCGTGGCATCAATGGGGGCTCTAGTGTGATCTTACGAGGACCTGGAGCCCTCCCACCTTCGGTGCCGAAGATGACCGTTCCAGTGGTTTTAGCCGGTATGAGCCCGGCATGCCGCTTCACCCTTCGCCACGGTAGAGGAAATTCGTGCAGAATTTCCACTGAAATCCAATACAAATAGGTACCTATTGCTATTCAAGTGTCCTGCTGATGGTGGCGTCGTGTATCGTGTATCGGGCGCTCTCCCTGAGTTGTCCTACAATATGGTTGAGCTGAGCGACGCTAATACGTCATGCTCGTGGATGAGTGCCGTCTGTTGGGATTGGTTGCAGAGTAATCCGACCTCTGACACGTACTGGAAACAGACTTCAGCATGATCCAAGTGAGGAAGAAGCAGAGGTTGTGCAAAATCAACCTTACGTTTAAAATGCCAAGAACTTCTGAAGACATTTTGATGTACAGAAATGAGCAGAAAACCTGTGTGGTGTCCGGATGAAGAATATATGTCGTAAAAGGAGGAAATCTAAACCAGAGGGATGGGCAGCAGTGTTCCTTCCGTGGAATCATTCTGCGCTCACCAACCCGCCTGCCAAGCATACTGGCTAGGGTACTAGCAAATCTTTGGGGAAGGTCTATTATCAGCAGTGGACGATTGTGACGATGATGATAATGATAAACTGATTTCGGTTAATCAAGATAAAAATCAATTGCCCAAACAGCTTTATGTTTCGAGAGCATCGTAGAGTTTTTTACGAAAATATCTCATTATTTTGAAGTCAAATATTTTATTTCACACACTAACAGCTGTACATTTCGGTAACAATACGCAACACCATGTATACCGTCAAAGCTGCCGATACAAACAAACCTATGGGAATCTTTAACGAAAATCGGACATCGATAATCCTCCCAATGAACGAGGACTTTCACCAACTTACATTACAGCTTAGTATAGAATATTCAACTTTATGGTCATAGCAATACAGTATTCTGAAACGGTACTAATGGCTTTGTTACACCAAAAGCTCAGTGTGAAATAACAAAATGATTTAATACAGTTGCGAAAATATTTTTCACACTAAATTCTACTTTAAATCAACGGCTTACAGATGATCAGTTTTTAGATTAGGTGTATAAGAATAAACCAGTAGCCGTTCGTCAATAGAATGCAATCCCGCAAATCTGCATTCAAAATTAGATTGTTATCTGTTAATGTGGCCGGTTCCACAATATCCGGTTAGAACCAGTTATTGTTTGGTAAATGCTTAGTAAATAAAATCGGGATTAAAGAAAGTGCTTACATTTTTATAATGAAGTACTTAATCTTCGGTTAATTGAATTGTACGAGTTAAGTGGTGTCATCTGCCCCTTTAGGAGTACCATTCACCTTTCTACATAATGACCATAGAAGGTTACTTGAATAACATTCTGTAAGTCGGAAGTCCTGTACTTACATACACAAGAAAGTCTCATTCATTAGGATCGTGACAGATTTAATCTCATTTTAAAGAAATCACATGCCTGAGTTACCCCGTTTTATGGATTTGGCTACTCAATTCTTCAATTCAGACAAGAGTCTGCGGCTAATCTGTAAATGAATGGTGTATATAAAGCTTGTAAATATAGTAACTTTGGGCTCTATGTTAAGTTTGGGAAATGGATAGATGGACAGTATTTAGAAGTATTGGGGTCTTAAGACACGGCGAAGGATGAAAACTTTGTGGTAAAATGTTATAACAATACTCATAGGCATAGTAGTCATAATAGTTTATTGATAAGAGATTCTTACATGTCAGATTAATATATTAGCATTTATTTACTTTCCTGCAACCTTATTATAACTGTATTAACCTTAGTAAAAATATAATATTACATTTATCTATATAGCAATACGCTTAGACGCTTAGGTGTCTTTTGAATATTCTTTATTAGTATTTTATTATTTTCACCTTTTATATAGATACCTTATTTGTATATAGATATTTTGTCTTATAGTATATAATATATTGTAATATGTAGTGTCATTAGTTTTAATGTGTATATATTAGCATTTATTAAATCATATATCATTATGGATCATAAATAAAAATGTCAATTACAATTAAAGTAATACAAATACACGTTATTAAAAACAAAAAGTCAACATTTCATTTTTATAAATTTATTTTCTCACCTTACAATACCTACTTATTTATTTTAACTGAGACGTTCATACCCCGTTGCCCTCACGATTCGTTAAAAGACAGCTGCCAAGCGTGGTATTGGCAAATACCCCCCAGAATGACCAAGTAATTGTGGAAATCTATGGGGGAGGTCTTTGTTCAGCAGTGGACGTATAAATGGCCGATATGATGACGGTGACTTTTTTATTGCGATCTTCATATAATTGCAAATTTATTAATTGCTTCGGTTATATTTTATGGGTTTGTTAGATTGACACTACTCGTATATTACAACACTATATTAAATATTATTATAGACTAGCTGGGACCAGTGGTTTCACCCGCGTTTAATTTAAAATAAATTTAGAGTACTTCGACATAGACACTTAGCATCATTCATCATCATTTCGGCCGAATGAAATCCACTGCTGGACACAGGCCTCCCCCAAAGATCACCACAACGACCGATATGGTGTGTTGTGTGCTCATTGGGGGGTCTTGCCATAATCGCCACGCTTGGCAGACGGGTTGGCGATCGCAGTTGAGTTGTTAATGTACTCGAAGGACGCTGCTGCCCATCCTCCGGTTAATCCCTTAGTCGACTTTTACGACACCCACGAGATGAAATGGGGTGGTGGCATTCTGAACCGGCACCTTCTGACATAGAATATACATATTGGATTTCAAGGGTTATTATAAAGTTATTCCTTATAACATCAGCTATCTGCCAGTGAGGGTCCCGTCAAAATCGGTCCAGCCGTTTCGGAGATTACCCGAAACAAACAGACATACAGACAGACAGACGGACAGACAGACAGACAAAATTTTAAAAAATAGTGTTTTTGTTATAATGTAACGTACATACTTAAGCATTTAGTAAAAAGCTGTTATTTTGACATTACAAACAGACACTTCAACTTTATTTATTTGTGTAGATGTGTAGATTAAGCCAATGGGGCTAAAAAGTTTGTGAGTAAAAGAGAGGCGACGGCCTACCGAAAGACGCAGCGTAGGCAGATCCCTGACAAGGTGGGCCGACCACCCGATGAAAGGTATGGGAATTCACTGGATATGAGCAGCACAGGACTGGTCGTTAGGGCGATCTTTGGGGGGGCTATGTCCAGCAAACGACATCCTTCGGCTTACTGATGATAATACAAGTTACGTTATTACTTATTTTGTTATTGGTAACCCTTTTGCTGTACACGCAGTTCATATTGCAATCAGCGCAAATATTTAAGAAGCCAGTTCTATGGTTTCTTTGATTTTCAGATGAGCACACAACGTGATAGCTGACAAGTTTCGCTGCCACCGTGATTTTCTGCTGGATTTAACACGTCACAATAAAATTCATTGGTCCTTTTGATCTTTATCATTGCACCTAAACAAATAGAGGAGATGTGTATTTAAATTGCAGTAATTATGTAAAATGATTTTGGACTGTGTTCCATTTGTAGTAAGGTTTGGATTGATGCGGCGTTTGGTGTCAAAAAGGTGGAAAAGAAGTCTCATTATGTTATTTAATAGTAAGCGGTTTTCTGTGGTGCAAGCGATAAGTTGGAAGTACAAATATAAATATACTTACATTGTGTTTCTTTTTATTCAAATAACCAAAATGGTTGTGATACGTCAGATTTAAATTTCCAGTTCCTATTGGTTGGCTCTATGGTGAAGAGCAGGAAAGAAACTTCTTGGATACATAAGTTTAAATATACCTAATGGAAATCACAATTTTGATTAACACTACGGCACGGCATTGACTGCACGGTTGGTACAGTGGCTAATACAGTCGGTTGCTGCGCTCCGGGTCGTGGGAGTGGTTCGATTCTCACTCGGAACAAATATTTGTATGATCTGCAGGTAGTTGTTCCGGGTCTGGGTGTATTTTATGTGGAATTCATGTCTGTAAACGCACCCACGCCACAGGAGCAATCCTAATGTGGGGCAAACTTAAAAAAAAAATACTCATGGCAAAAGCTACAACTAATGAAAAATATGTAAATTGAGTTTCTCGAAGAGATCATACAGGAATAAGTTCCATTTGTCTTGACAGTCTTCACTCGTCGTACAATTCGTACTACTCGTAGTATTCGAATACGTGCGTCATGAATTTGTGAAAGATATGATCATTTATTACACCATGGTGTGGATAGTTTTTAATTTTTAATAATATAGGTATATCAATTGATACTATGGCGCTTAAACATTACTGTGACACAAACATTAATCAGCTGTTCTATGTAATTACATCGGACTACGATAACCAATACTTTGGTAAAACTCGTATGGTTATGTTGTATCCCTAGCGATCTCTACAACTATCGATAGATTTTGTGTTTAGGTAAGTAACTATACTTGCCCTAATTCATTAGTGAACATTTACAGGTAATACTGGAATTTATATTTCAATCACAAATTAATGTATTTTGAGAATAACAAGCAACATTTCCCACTGCTTCAAATACTCGTACTTTTCCTTAACGCGGGCAGCTTTTCACTTAGACCACACACCTTAATTTCGCACATACAAATGATCAGTACAGATTAAGTCTCAGGTCTTGCGCTCGATCGAGTGCGAATGCCCACTCGATCCCAGTCCCATACATGTATTGTCATAAAGTAAAAACGTTGATTTCAGAGGACGACTGTGCCCTTTGTCTGTTAGGTGATCGAATTAGTGATGTGCGGTTGTGGGATTTCATAGTGAGGATTATGTCACTGCCGTTTTATTAGATTTGATTACTAGAGCGTTTTATTTGTAAGGTATTTACTTTAGTATCCATTTGTTTAAGCCTTTAACTTTTTGTGATTGGCGAAGGCTTAAAGCTACGATCTTAGCATGTGAGCCTTGTAAATAAAATCTAAGTTGAATAAGTAACAAGGCATTTTCGAATATTTTTGAGCTACTTTATTTTATTACGTTACGTTTTTCGTTAAAATTAACACTTTTAAACTTCGTAGAGTCTAAAAATAAGAATGAAAAATGCAATAATCCAATAGAAGCTTTAAGCTGGAAACAAATTATCGGACGTCTCGTGTACGTGTCAGTCGCGGCTGACGGATGCGACTGAAGAGTGTGCACGGATGGTTCGGACGCCTTCGTATCCCGCAAAACATCCAGCCGGCCAGATTTCTTTCGGACGCTCAAGGACTGGTCAAGGTCACATCCGCAACTTACGACCGATAGTTTCCACAGTATATATATGTGTTTGTTGAACTATCTAGATATGTACACGCCGCATCCGTCAGCCGCGACTTACGGTCGGGTCCGATAATATCTTTCCAGCTTTACCACTGTAAATTAAGTAGATAAGTAGAGGGCGCTAGCGACTGTAGCTTAGCAGTTAGCAGAAAGCACTTCAGCGGGCACGCCTTGTTATATACTATAATATACTTACCGATATAGTTACTTAATCAATATCTAAAAAATCTTTGTGTACAAACTTTTCTGACCAAGGAACATATCGTATAATTCCTTGTCTTGTGAGTTACACATATATTTTGTGTTTTTCTGAGTTATTATGTTACACATAAGCGCCTACCAATACTTCACAAATCATTCGCAGGCATCCTGAATTGGACATAATTACACAACAGCAGATCAGACAATAAAAATTACCCACCCCAAAAAGACGAGTCGATAAGCATCATCAATCGAATCAATCAGATGCACGTCCACTCGATGTTCCGCGCTATTATATCGATAGGTAGTCGCCATTACCCGATATAGCGGGCTTCAATCAAGAGACAACCAAATTAAGTGGAAGCAGTGTTTGACAATACATCAGATGCATACCACTTTACTTTAGAAGATTATCTTGCCTATAAATTTTGAGTAAAATGTATGTCTTGGACTGATAATGTTACAAGTTACAACTAAACTTGTAGTTAACATAGGCGCTGATAGTTACTGTCAGTATTGGCATTTGGAACCCCGTTCATCGTTGCAATGTAATTATAATAATTATAAACTCTTTGATGTTCATTCTTCCAATCCATTAAGCATGATTTTATAAGATGTGTGGATTACACATATGGAAGAAATCATCATTTCGGCCAAACGAAGTCCACTGCTGGACACAGGCCTCCCTAAAAGATCACAGCAACAACCGATATGGATGTGTTGTGGGCTCATTGGGGGGTTTTGCCATAATCGCCACGCTTGGCAGACGGGTTGGCAATCGCAGTTGAATTGTTAATGTGCTCGAAAGACGCTGCTGCCCGTCCTCAGACTAATCCCTTAGTCGACTTTTACGACTCCCACGGGAGGAGATAGGGTGGTGGTATATAGAAGAAATGGAAGTTATTAAAAATTATATAGATTGTGTTATAAAATCCAAAAGAGACGTTCAACAATTACTACTTTATTCAGACTTCTTGTAGGAATTACACGAAAAGTGTAACTATTTGCATAAATATTTGACGCAATTTGGGTAAAATAGCAGTAATAGTCAGGGAGCTGCATATAAAGCTGCGAGCCAGGAAAAATGAGCTGTGTTTCAAATTAATAATTATAGCGCAGGATTATGGTGCACATAGCCATCTCAGACGGTGTTAACCGTATTAGTAATTTCATTACAGCCGAAAGACGCCCGAATGACTGCTAAACATAGGCCTCCCCTAAAGATTGACACGATGGCCGGTCCTGCGCCATTCGCATCCAGCGGATTCCCGCAATCTCTACCAGGTAGTCTCATGGGGGATCTGCCCACGCTGCGTCTTCCGGTACGCGGTCGCCACTCGTAAACTTTTCAGCCCCATCGACCATCCGTTCTACGAGCAATGTGCCCCGCGCATTGCCACTTAAGTTTAGCAATGTATGTAATGATAAAGTTGTAATATTCACGGATACTAAGCGTGCATTGTAACATATAGCTCGGAGGGCCCTGGTTACAAGGGAGCGTCGATAGCTTATGTAATGTTCATTATCACCATATCAGTTAAAGGACGTCCACTGCTGAACAAAGGCCTCCCCCATAGATTTCCACAATGAGTGGTTACATGCTGCCCGCATCCAATGGCTCCCAGCGACCTTCACCAGGTCGTCTGTATCTTGAAATTGTTAATTGAGAGAGTTCAATAACAGCACAAACAAAAAGTGGGCCAAAAACAAAAAAATAGTAATAGAATACTTGATGACTCGAGGCGTGCCCTGCGTGGGCCGCCGAGCGGCGGATCCTGGTCGATCGGATCGGGCAAGATCTCTCTCTGCCAGCAGTAGTGTCGGCTATGTTGGCTGAGCATGAAAACTGGAATGCAGTGGTCTCCTTCTGTGAGAGTGTCATGCTCCAGAAGGAGACCGCAGAGCGGGATCGGGAGAGGGCCGATCCCGCACGAAGAAGGAGGAGACGGCGCCGGGGTAACAACCGCCCTGGCGCCTAATTCCGATACGCCTGAAAACCCCTGCCGTTGCTATAAGGTGGGGGACCTCTGGTTTGCGGGTGCGTAGATTGGGGAATCTGCGTGCCCACACTGAGCGACCCAAGAGAAGACGGTAGCACGCATGTGGTCACGCGCTGCCGTGGGACGCTTTGGGGGATCCTTTACAATCCCCCGGGGGTGACCGCTTTACAGTCACCCTCCGAGATGTGCCTATAGGCGTGGCACCGGTGGGCGGCTCTAGTGTGATCATACGAGGACCTGGAGCCTCCCTTAGGTGCCGAAGATGACCGCTCTAATGGTTTTAGCCGGTAGGAGTGCGGCATACCCCTTCGCCCTTCCCCGGGGTGAAGGAAGTTCATGAAGAATTTCCACTGGGCACCAATAAAAAAAAAAAAAAAAAAAAAGGATACTTGATGAAATTTAGCTTATGTTTGAGACTGTTTTAGCGTTATCCAGAGCTCCTAAGTCAGACAGCCGAAATGTAATTCATACGGTTTCATACGAGTTCTTATCTAGATTATATTGAGGACTAGCATGGAAAACTTGTGTCATATTAAAATGCCACAATACATATAAAAAGTCAAAAGCGGAGCGAGCTGATGCGATATATTTCATTCAATTCGTATCATTCGGGAATCAGCTAGACCCGACCGACCCGAGCATCTTTGAAAATCTGGGTTGCTTTCAAAAACAGGATATTCTAACGAACATTATATCATGGCAAAACCCCCCAATGAGCACACAACACACCCAGACCGGTCATTGTGCCGATATTTGGGAGAGGCCTTTTTTTTTTTTTTTTTTTATTGATGCCCAGTGGAAATTCTACATGGAACTTCCTTCACCCCGGGGAAGGGTGAAGGGGTATGCCGGACTCCTACCGGCTAAAACCACTGGAGCGGTCATCTTTGGCACCTAAGGGAGGCTCCAGGTCCTCGTATGATCACACCGGAGATTTGGGAGAGGCCTGTGTCGAGTGGTGGACTTTATTCGGCTGAGTGCTCCATCTTGGGGTGTTGTAGGTGTTAATCGGCTTCCTGTTGTACCGTGTTCTTAGGTCCCTTATCGCTAACCGATCTCCGGCCTCCAAGTTAGACAGTACGACGCCCGACCAGAAGAGGCCCGAGATGGCGGCGGCTTACTACGCGGCTCACTCAGGACGAACGTGTGGCTGGCCAGGTCACATAAAGATGTGGCCCATCAGACCAAGTGACGGTGACAAACCAATACCTGCCAGGGGTGTAGCCCAAAGCTTAGCGGACAGACACCACACCCCAACCATAGGTGTAGTAGGAGGACACCGTGAGGTGTACAGCTTGTAAGGGTCCAGCATGCCTCTCCGCCTTTCCCAGGGCGGAGGAAGACCATGAGGATTTTGCCACGTAGAAAAAAAAGTGTCAGCCCTTGTGATGTGAAGCACATGAAATCAAAGAAATAAGGACGGTGTCTATGACGACATGAGACGCAGATTACGCGCATTTAACATTATATTATGACATTTGTACCCCCCCCCCCCCCCCCACACGTCTGAATACCTAAGAAACAGAAATTATACTAATTTATGTTATTGTATTCTTACAATCTTCTTCACTCAGATTTCAAGCGTGATAATCCAATCAAACCGTATCACGCACTTATTTAAATATCAATTAATCTGTTGCAATAACGGATCAATCACTTTGACATTTGCAATGATACGATCCTTATACTTTTGCACAAGAAAGGTTCAATCAATCAAAAATTTGAATTTCGAATAAACGGAACAAAATTCAAATAACAAAAATAGAGCGATCCGTTCACGCCCGTTCATGCACAAAGGAACCATCGTGTTATATCGATTTTAAATTTGTAAAAAATGGTATTAGCATGAAAATATCGATATAACGGATTTGCCCCGTCATACAATGCGTAGCAAATACGCGAAATTGTATCCTTTTGTAAGCTAAATGTATTAACATATGACATTGTGTCATGTGCATAGCCAGTATACAGATATGCTAATTATATTTTATTGTGATCGGTGTGGTGAATCGCTTACGCATCGAAATTATTTGTTGTTACGCGATTTCACGGAAAATCTGATAGCTTTATGGCTGACATTAGGAATGGAACACAGAACACTTAAGTTTTTCTGGTTGTATGTACAGTCAGCAGGAAAAGTAAACGATATAAATCATTTTTAAAACTTCTGAACTATTCATGAAGTTTACAACACACTAGCTTATGCGTTACAATGCCTCTTTTTTAGCAACCTTTACTCAAGTGCCATCAACAATTGGACAAAGTTTCAACTCAATATGATGGATACATAGTATAGGAGCAGAAGCGCACAGAGAACAATTATAACAAGAACCATTCCTTTTATATATAGATTACCTACGAGTTTTGACATTAGAGGTCCTATTCTCATAATGAATTTACACTGTTCACTCAAAGTTGACCGAACTGAGATTATATATAATGTGAACCATTTAACGTAGTTGTTAGTTTAGGAGAACACAATTTGTGTGTGTGTATGTAGTGTAGGATTTACACTAAATCGGAACTAGGTATATTTTGAACATTTTCAAATGACGAGAATTGCCCTCTGATGGATGCTATTCCCATCCCACACCCATATCGGTCATTGTGGTGATCTTTGGGGGAGGCCTGTGTCCAGCAGTGGACTTCAGTCGGCCGAAATGATTGATTGATGATCTTTTGTACTGTACGGGTGCCCTCTGTCGGGACTGGTCAGCTCTTGACTGCTATAGCAATAATTATTGTACGGTAATTATTATCATTGTGCATAAATATGTGGTATTTATCCCACACATTGCCATACATTATCCTCACATAGCTTTTTCTGTGATTACCTATATTGTGTTAAGTAATAAGATTGTAATACATCATATATTTTAGAAGAGTATACCCATAGAGTTTCTTGCCGGTTCTTCTCCATAGGACCACTGACTTGGAACCGTGCAACTATTTAAATCTGACTAAGTATTCGTAACTGCCAGCAAATGGTACATGTTTTTTTTTTTTAAAGAAGGCAAGAAGTATTTTTTGCTTAAACATGTGTCAGTCACAATACATATAAATGTATAATGGGTGTAAAGAATTTGGTAAGTCCAACATGTCTTACCGTGATCGGCGTACATGAATTCAAAATTATATCACAAAATTAGGATTAATTTATATGTCAAAGTATAAATCTGTTGCAATTAATATTACAATTTAAGTCCAGAGCTGATTATCAATATCAATCAACTAATTAAATATTAAAATTTAATAATCAAAATTCTAAATTTATCCGTAAGGAAGTCCGTAACATTGTAATAACATTTTTCAATTAATACTGTATTAAATTTAAGCTTAAATTGTTTTTTATTCAATTGTTTATAACTTTCTGGGATTTTATTGTAGATTAAAGGAGCCATACATACCACACTTTTGTGTACTAGTGCTGTTTTAGCTGGCTGCAAACAGAGTCTGTCATTTCGGCGATTTCGGATTACAAAGTCAGATAAACGTGGAAATAGGTAGGGATTGTTTCTAACAAATAATGCGACTTCAATTATATATAACGACGGAAGTGTAAGGATCTTATGCTATAGTTTGCGTATGCAGCGTTTTTAACTTGACTTTGACTTTCGACTCTTTTATCAGAAAATTTACTATTCAAGTGTGCATTTTATTATCTGAGCCCGACTAACAGTTGAAATTGAGATATTGAACGAATCAAAGCAATTACTGAAAAGCATTGGATACAGGTTCACATTTGTATGGTCCAATAATAATCTACAAATCCAAGGGTACCTATTATAATTTTTAAACCTATTATCATGAAATTATTCAAACAGTTTCCATTAATGGGTCATTTGCTTTTTACTATACCTAATAAGTATTTATATCACTTTGCCAATAATCGAGTTTGTAACGGTCTGTTGCGTTCCGTTGTGATTTAAATCACAGTAGCCAAAGTCATAAAAATAACAAAGCTACCTACCTGCATCTACACATGTTACAAAATCTGCATACAGTTTGTGTATCCCAGTCATATGTAAAATTCGTTTATCGACATTTTAAAGTTCATTATCAACGGCACATGCAGACTGCGTCGCGAATAGCTCAATAGATTTTTTATTGCCAATAAAACGTGTACGTACTTAATTTGCGTATGTTGCATTGTAGACCGCACATTGTGCGTACACGTCACTCCGTCGCCGCCCTTAGGGCGCGACCCGCTGCCCTCGTGTCGCCAACATTTCACACAACGTTACAATTCAATTATCGAACGCTTTCATTGTGTCATATTCATAATTTTAAACGGCCTTCCATTTTTCGGTGGCCATGCCGATTCCTCGACGAACCCTCATTTGAATTTCAAGAAAACGCATAATATTTCAGTTTTTTCTACCAATTTGGATAAGGGACGCCTTGTATCACTTACGAATTTGCATGAACTTGGTATTGTAGTGTTATTGGATCATATCGTACATGATAGACGTATGCTAATCCTTATAGAAATTGTATTGATCCTTAGCAGTTGAAGTTATTGCATTCTTTCTTTTCGACGGAATGTTATTCTTCAATCTAGCTTCCGTTATGATTTCTATTGATGTTAAAATATCATTATTATGTGTATCGATTCTTGACCTTAAAATATTCCAACGATCTTTTAGCTCAGAAATCGATACGTTATTGTATTTTTAAAGTATACTTTGTGGGAAATGTAGTGAAAAAATTAATTCATATTCAGATGCAAATGCAAATGCTTATACATTTAAAATTATATTCAGGGAGTAGTAGGTACCTACCTACTCCTCCCTGAATATAATTTTATGATTTTAATGTCACATTTTTAGAATGGGAACACTTAAATCATTGTTGTCAGCTAGATAATTAACATACCTACTGATGGGTATTTTTTTGGTTAGAATTTTGGCTACCTACACTACGAGTAGACTATTTTATCCATTATCTAAGCCCTTTATCATCAAACATACTCCCTACAACTATCCCCTAACTAACATTTGAACTGACATTTTTGTTTCAGATCTCCATTTATAAATGAATTTAGAAACTATACCCACTAGCCCTGGTTATTCATCTATTACAGTATTGCCAGCAAGTACCTAGGTAGCATTTATTTAATTGACGCCTAGCTATAGGATCGTATTGGTTTATATAGCACCATAAATCATTTCTCAGTTTACCTTACTTATACTTATATATTATATATATATTATACTTTTACTATAATTAATTTAAAGTTTTTAGTCATTAATTAATATTGATACTCGAGTATTGTGATTGTTTTTAAATCGATTAGTTTGAAGGGCGGAGGGGCATGCCGGCCTCTTACCGTCTAAAATCCCACGGTGTCCCTCCACTTACGTTGTACAACCAGAATTTGGCAACGTCATGAAAAGATAGCATACCTTTTTTCAAGTAACGTTAGTACTTATAATGTGACTTAACTTTCTACTATAAATATCCAATTTAAACTTCGAGATTCTTATTTATATTCTTGATTCTGGGGTGGGCACAGATACATATTGTATTGGTTTATGTGTTTATTAATGTTTTATTTTATGTTGTTCTATAAATTACTTATCAAAGTAACTGTAACAAACAGTAATATTTACTGTTACTGAACTAAAGCACTAAACCTGTTCTGTACACAGAAGCGATTATTCCTGTGTCTTTTATTTTAACGCTAGATCTATTCTCTCATCTATCTATGGGTACCTACTTATCTATATATATCCTGTATGAGCTGGTGTTGACATTGTTTTAGTGAAACTACGTAGGTAATTACCTACATATTCTAATTCATTGTTTCATTTTAAAACTCTGACGTAGGAAGGATCCCCCGTGACAGTTTTTATTTTAGTTATTTTTACCGTGTAAATCATTTTGTCAAAGTAAAATAATAGATCTTTTATTTATTTTATTACTTATTATCGGCAATATTGAACAATAGTTCGGTATACCTTTTTTTTTTTTTTTTTTTTTTTTTTTTTATTGATGTCCAGTGGAAATTCTACATGGAACTTCCTTCACCCCAGGGAAGGGCGAAGGGGCATGCCGGACTCCTACCGGCTAAAACCACTGGAGCGGTCATCTTCGGCACCGAAGGGGGGGCTCCAGGTCCTCGTAAGATCACACTAGTATGCTTACTATAAAATTAATAGATACAAACGTAGGTAAATTTGTTTTTTTTTTTACTAAAATTCGCTTATCTTGGTACTTTATACACACATCAGTCCGTAAACATGAACTATTGAACACACAACTGTCACTATAATAAACAGTAAAATGGAATATTACCATAGGTAATGTGGTGATCTCTAGTGTGATCATACGAGGACCTGGAGCCTCCCTTAGGTGCCGAAGCGGTCACGCTCCAGTGGTTTTAGCCGGTAGGAGTCCGGCATACCCCTTCGTCCTTCCCCGGGGCGAAGGAAGTTCATGAAGAATTTCCACTGGGCACCAATAAAAAAAAAGGTAATGTGGTGATTATAGCAGGCGGATTGATGATCGCAGTATGTTGTTATTGTTATACGGAAGTATGCTGATGCCCATCTTCTTGATATCAACCCTTAGTCACCTATTACGACATTCAAGGTTGGCGAGGAATGTTCTATTCTTTGCTGGGAAGCACACGGCACACTGTTTTAAACCATTCCAATAAGTACCTTCTTAAGTAGGTACCTCCCTGGGTATATCTACTATTTAAAATCTTGTCAGTCTGCTTATTGGACTAACAAGTTAAAATGTAACTCAATTGGAATTGGGCAAGAATTCCTTAAATAAAATCTTGGATTTTCTAATGCATATTTGTTCGTTAGTCTTTTATTCATGAAAAAGTTAAAGTAAGTATGATGTTGAGATTTGAGTACCTACCCAATATTATTTTGTATAAAGAGACAAAATGCATTATCATAGTTGTACCTAATAACTTAAAAATCCCCTAAAAACCTAAATGATTCTGATGTAGCTCTTCCAAGCTCCCAAGCGTACCTACCTACGCTCTTAGCTGTATAGCTTAGTGTTTGCAAATTACCGCTTCACTAGTTTGTCCGGTTAAGTCGCAATAGCTCCTTAAGCTGCCTGCTTAAAGCCTATGCAGGTATAATAAAACCAAACCACTTTTTTTTCAAATCTGCGTACCTGGAACGATATGTAGCTGTTTATATCGAGTAAAATCACCTCTAAAAATTTTACTAGCACTAAAAGGGCGGTGTAAAGTCTCCATAAAGTTATTTTTAAATAAAAATATCAGTAATGACCACAATCGTTACGTGTCGACATTTTTCATGTCACGTCCCTATCAATAATAGGTATTTCATGATTCATCCACGTAATTATTTATCTAGGGGTTTATTAATATTCTAAATATTTTGATGTCTTTCTTATGTGTCACATGCAAATATATTTTCTAGTAAGCCGTAATTATCGTGTATCTTCACACCGCAGATCTGTTCAAGATGACATATAGTTACCTACTTTCGTTATTGTTGATCAATTACTTTTTATATTTACAGGGTCTTGTGTTTGACCCCAACTTAAGCACCACGTCTTAAGTAGTTATCTGCCTACCTACCTACTATTGATTTGTTATTATTATAATAAATTGTATTTCAAACCCAAAGCTTGTTTTTGAAATTTATATATAAATATTTTTTGTTAAAACCAAAATAAAAAATTCTCTCAGTGGTTTCCTCTTCGGGTCATTTTAAGTTACACATATTTTTTTAAGTAACAATACAAGACATATTTTTTTTAAGTAACAAATAATATATCGCACGCCCGTTTTGTTTTCTCAATAAACGGTATAATGAAGTAACGCAAAGTGGCCATTGAGTGGCGTGGTGAGACGACCGCTGGCTGTCATACGAATTTATTCTTGTTTCATACACCATCTCATCATAAACAAAAAGACAACGCATCAGAGAGAGACCGCGGCGCAGAACGCGCGCAACCAATTTGCATTGTACGCCCGGCTGGTAAACGTTTAAAATTCTTATTTCGAACTGTAGGTCTCGTTCTGCATAATAACATCCGTAAGGCAATGGCAGTTGCTTGGCCAATAGAGGGGCGCGGCGCGCACTCGTGGGCGTAGTGGAGCGCGCCGATTGGTCCGCTCGCTCGGGTTTATCACTCGATTTGTTGGTAGCGGCGTCACCGCAGTCGCGGCGCGCGATTGTCGATTGTCGCCATTGTGTCGAGCGAGCGACGGACGCGCGGAGCTCGTGTTCGTTTGATTTGCAACACGCGATACGATAACGCAAACCGAGTAAATCGATCGTGTAATAACAGTTACGTACACAATGATAACAGTTAATAATAATTGGTAATTTGTTTATATTTCCGATTTAAATTTGTGTGTGCAGTGCCGGCGGGACTTGGTTTTTTACACGTGTTTAAAAGGCTTCATCGTGGATCTGGACTTACACCAACGTGCCAGCGGTCACTTTATGAGGTAAACATCTAAACTTTTGATTTGATAAAAACTCTGCTCGATCGTTTTAATGATGGCGGCTGTTCGCTTGAAGTCGAAACACTGACGATGGTCAATGAACTTGTAACTAATTGATTTGTTTTGCCGTTTGTTCCACGACGATTGTAGTTTCCTGCTTTTTTGTTTAGTTGAGTACAAATACCCTCAATCATTTTTCTGAGAAAACAATGTCAAGGACATCACAGAGTTCAGGATTAATAAAGTACTGAGACGGGTGTATTAAATTAAGGTTTATTCGAGCATACATTCCCGCTATATGCACCTGTATTCGTTGTTTTGTTCTTATAATTGTTTATTTCTATAACATACGGTTCTTTATTCAATTTAATACTTAGGTAACTATAAGTATTTATCTAAGATTAAAACAATAATATCTTCACATAATTATGTAACTACATACAAATAAGTAAAATAATTATTTTAATATTTGGTTATTTCGACATGCGGCGCGTGATGCCACCCCTATTCGAATATTAATTTAATTCAGGGCGTGCCTACATTTATCATTTTTATTGTCAACGGTTAGTAAGCGGGCAAATTAAAACATACCAAATAAAGAGCTACTTTGTGTGAATACTAAATACGAAAAAATATTTACGAAGATCAAACAAGTTCCAAATACATTCCATGTCTCTACTTGTTCTGGATATGGTAGGCACATAAGCACCTGAGTCAATGAGAGCCAGATTCAGAAATGGGTAAGTAAAAGCTTTTAAAATATGTATGAATGAAAGATTGAAGCAGGTTCTAAATACGATGATCACATATCGACAAGTTGGTACCTATCGTTTTTAATTCGATATTTAAATAGTTAAATGTTATCTACAAGACTTGGTCCCTAACGGCCGAAATTAATAAGCGATCTAATCCAAAATCTTTGGATTTCAGATAAAGGATTTGTCTGCTTTCTGTGTTAAATGTGATTAAAACACAATAATGGATGAAGTTCAAAATGCTAAATCTAAAGATTTTGGATTACATTGATTATTAAGTTCGGCCGTAAGTAGGTAGGTAGGTAGGTAACTATAGGTATCCTTTTACAATCAATCTCAGTTTTTTCTAGGTAACAGAGGCAGCAAAGAAATTCATACCAGTTTCGTACTAAAATATTACCTTGGTACTCTGTAATAGGCACTTAGTAATTATAAGTAATTTTTATCTAGAGCAGGTACCTACCTGCTGCAATTTCAAAAGTTAACACTGAAATACATGTTTTCTATAAGGCCAGGAATATACCTCGTCGCCGATTCGGCTCCGGTTCCAATACATTTACTTACTAGCCGTAATAGGTCCGTCTCGGCTGGTGTGTAATCCTGGCCCAAAATCCCACACTGTTACCGGAAAGTTGGTATTCTGCAGCGGGCTTAAAGATGAAAAAACAGAGTCAAGGGGGAACAAATTTTAACATTATGGTTGTGAACAATCTTTGTTAATGTTTAATACATCTATAGGTACCTACATCTAGGTATACAAATAAATAAAATTGAAGTCCTATCTGTTTGTAGATAATGTCAAAATAACAGCTTTTTACTAAATGCATATGAAAGTATATGTAGGTATATGGCACTTACGACAAAAATACAATTTCACATTTTCATGTCTGTCTGTCTGCCTGTTTGTTCCAGCAAATCTCCGAAACGGCTTGATCGTTTTTTACGTGACTTTCACAGGCAGATTGCTGATGTTATACAGAGTAACTTAGGCTACTTTTAATACAGGCACTTATCGTCGAGACTTTAATTGCCGCGTTCCAAGATGCGGATTTCTTATGGAGAAGAACGGGCAAGAAACTCCATGGTTACTCTTTTTAAATCATATTAAATGTTACAATATTTTATGAGCACATTGTTGTAAAAATCAAGGTTATGTGAAAACAATGTAGGAGAAACGAGTCTAAACTTCTTAAAAAGTCTACAAAACAAGCCTGAATGTATTTTTTTTAAAGTTTTGATTCAGTTGTCATGGCAGCATTTGGCTGACCAGTCCCAACAGACGGCACCCGTTCACGAGCATGACGCATGCATCAGCGTCGCTCAGCTTAACCATATTGCAGGGAAACTTAGCGACCCAATATACGACGACACCATCAGCAGAACACTTGAGCGAGCATGACATACCTAAACTGCCTGACAACTATCACGTCAATAAAACAAAATACAAAAACAACCCACATGGTTCTCGCACTGCCAGTACAGTAACAAATCAAAATAAATTGAATATTTAAAAATAAACAAGTCATTAAAGTAATTTAAAAAATATAGAATAATTGAATGTCATAAATAAAATTAAAAGGCATAAAATCCAATATTTATACTAATTATATACTTAATATAATAATTATTATTATTTATAAATTATCCCGAATTAAATCCGAATTAAACAGCAGGTGAAACCGCGGAACAACTAGTCTACACGACTCTACACTAATTTATACTAATAATATAAAGAGTTAGGTTGATCACGGCTGCTCCGGAGTAAGTAGGTACTGGAGCGATTTGTATAATTATTTCTGTGCCTACTGTTCCAGATGGACGTAGTATCCTGTTTATGTAGGTATAACATTATTATGTTGTATGTAGGTATCATATACGAGTATGGGTCTCTATGATATCTATATCTATAGGTACCATATTCTATACTTTCTTCCGACTCTAAAAAGAGATAGGTTCCTTTTCTTCATTTTGCTAATCCCTTAGTATGCGTTACCGCACCTATATGTAGGTATATGTCTATATTGATGCCTACCAACACGTAGGTACTGGAGGTACTTAGCAACAAACTCAACTTATATTTTTATTCCCAGATAGGTACGCCCAATGATATTATACCATAGATATGTTACGTCCATATTAAATGGCGCGCAAAATACAGTCTCGCTTGCACAACCATGTCGTGAGAAAGAAGATACAAAAACAACTAGAGTAAAAGAGATAGGTAGCTAGGCGATCCGATTGCGAGGTGCTACAATTGGGGGAGTTTTGGTTCTTAATTTTGGTACGCATGTAACATATCTAAATTCTTTTTTGTTTTCGTTTTAAAACGTTGCCCCTATGTACCTAATTTAAAATATCATTGGGTACGTCTGTACAGGTGAGCCTGTTGCGTGTCGTAAACTCGTAACATCTTGTTATTGGCAAGCTACCGTTATTTAAAGATATACCTACTTAAGTAGGTACAATGATTCGTTCGTTTACCTAAGTAAGGTACAACGTATTGTGTTTATTGTGAAATAACTGTCTTATGTTCACATTGTATTTTTGTACTGATTGGCCCACAAAAAGTCTTATTGGTTATCTCTTATTGGTTTTTTAAACGTTCTTATAGGTATCTACACAAATAAATAAAATTGAAGTGTCTGTTTGTAATGTCAAAATAATAGCTTTTTACTAAATTCATATGAGAGTATATACTGTGTGTGACTAACGACTAACGTTTAAGTGGTTCTGTAGTAAACAGAACCACGAAAGAAAAAGAGGGAAATCGGCTACCGTAGTATGGTAGGCAGGTACGCTCAGTTCGGTTCTAGATTGGTTGATTGTATATAGCTACAAATATCGGTTCTCATTGCACTTACTAGAAGCGACTATCGTAGGTAGTGTTGCCAGGTCCTGTACCTAAGCCAAATATCGGGGCAGAAAGTAGAAAATTTCGGGATTTTAACATTGAAGCTTGGGTACATTTATTTTGAATCTAAAATATATTTCATTAAGGAAATATCATAGCATTTGACACCAGTAGGTAGGTGGGGCTATGAACAAAACAATATTGAAAGATTTGTAAGACTTCACATAAATCGTCCTTCTCTGTATTGGTGTTAATTGGTTTCAACACTCGGTTAACGTTAGGAGATGCCTCACATTGTCCATTTGAAAAATATCTCTATTTTGACGTTTTCAGTAATATTTACATGCTTAAAAATGAGGTCGTAGGGATTCCAACTAATCAATGAAAGGCCTCACTAATTTTGTTAACACTTGCACGCCATTTTAAATTTTTTTAATGTTTGTTATTATATATATATTGTTAAAAATACAGGTTCCGGAAAATGGTCTAGGTAAACGCTATAGTTAGTAACTCTGATTGGCAACTTTTTTGTATGCCTTCAGAAAACAGAGGTTGCTGTCTTCCGTATGTGCGCTTTACTCTGTGCTTCTGCTTATAATTGGATTGGAGTATAGGTGTAATGTTATACCAGTTAGGTATATAATGTTAGAGGCCGGCTAGGTTGGTACTTACCACCCTACCCCCCGGAAAGACGATGGAGCGCACGTGGTCACGTGCCGCCGTGTGCGTAACAAAGCGCACAGCGAGGCTTGGGGGGATCCTTTACAATCCTCCCCGAGAAGTGTCTGAGGGGCGACCTTTTTACAGTCTCCTTCCCTCCGCTAGCTTTACATTTATCCCCTCCGAGATGTGCCTAAGGCATCACTGGGGGGCTCTAGTGTGATCTTACGAGGACCTGGAGCCCCCCTTCGGTGCCGAAGATGACCGCTCCAGTGGTTTTAGCCGGTAGGAATCTAGCATGCCCCTTCGCCCTTCCCCGGGGTCCTTCCCTAGTTCATGTAGAATTTCCACTGGACCTCAATAAAAAAAAACGTACCACCCTACAGCCAGATATTCACCGCTAAGCGTTAGTGTTTAAACTTTAGACATTACTGTGGTCCGGTTAGAAGGGCACTGTCAGTAGCTAGTGAAATTACTGGGCATACGAGACTAAATAACCCAATTTCTCGAGGTAACGAGCGCAGTGTGGTGCCTCGCAGGAGTAGTCCTGGGTAGCATGACAATTGTTATGAGCAGGCGTGACGCTTGCCACCAGGTGAATGACTTGCCCGTCCCGTAAAAAGTCCCATAAAAAGAAGAAATACAATATACCGCCATATTGGTATTCGTAGTCATCATACCGGCCATTTATACGTCCATTGCTGAACAAAGGCCTCCCCCATAGATTTTCACAACTGTGTCATCATTTTGGGGGTATTTGCCAATACTCACCACGCTTGGCAGGCGGGTTGGTGAGCGCAGTATGGCTACCGTTTTTTTTACCGTCCCTCTGGTTTAGATTCCCTTAGTTGCCTTTTACGACATCCACGAGATAATCCGGACACCACATGGAAAATTTGTAGTGTACCAGTTAGATTATGAATCTAGTTCTTAAACTCAAGTAAAAATCTTATAACAAACACCAACATGGCCTGTTAGAGCAATTAATTTAGCTCATATACAAGGTCTTAATTTAATAGTCCACGATATTCTGCATGGCGCCATAGTGAACGATGAATATAATGTAGGTATAAAAAAAACTTGTAAATTTGCTGTTTAAAAAAATATTTTATTAAATCATTTATTTCATTACATCCTAGTTCTCTTAGTTGTGATAATATTCACATGCTTCTAGTAAGACAATGGCGGACGGGGCTGATTGACTGATATATATAGTCTGTAACGTTAAACAAAACAGATGGCGCACGGTAGCGATATCACACAAAAGAAAGAAATGGATTTTTTTTTGTGTTCGGTACATCATCTTATGCATTTACTGAGGCACCATGCAAAATATCGTGGATTATTAAAATAAGACCTTATATATTTATATATACGAGAGATGTTACACACATGGCCACAATGACACACTACGACAGTTTAAAATATATGCCTAGTACTTATAGTATAACCTGAATAGGTAGGTACTAATAAGATTCTAATACTACCTTACTAATCCGCTACGGAATGCTTGTTATGCAATTGTGTGAGTATGAATAGGTACACACGAGTAACGTGTACCTATAACTTAAATACATGTTAGTCAAATAATATAGGTAACTGTGATCCGTGTACTTAGAATAAACCACTCCTCTCTACACATGGGTGTCGTAAATGGAAACTAAGGGTTAATATCAAGAGGATGGTCAGCAGTATCTCTCCGTGTGCTAATATGATACTGCGATTATGCTTTTTTTATTGGTCTCCAGTGGAAATTCTACATGAACTTCCTTCGCCCCGGGGAAGGGCGAATGGCTTGAATTCTTTTCTTATAATAGATTATATTAATTCATATAATTACATTTCATTATTCTATATGTCATTAATTATTAATTTTTAATGTTATTTTTATGTTTATTTTATGCATTTAGATTTAATGCTGTAGACTGTAGATAATAGTGCGAGTACTATGTGACTATTTAATTATTTTGTTTCATCGACGTGATATTTGACTGGCAGTCGGTGGTATGTCATGTTCACTAAAGTGTCCTGCTTATGGTGGCGTCGTGTACCTATCGGGTCGCAATATGGTTGAGCTGAGCGACGCTGTTACATGCGTCATGCTCGTGAAAGAGTGCCGTCTGTTGGGATTGGTCATCTTAATGCTGCCATGACAATTGAATCATAAACTCTAGTAGGTACCTACCTAAATATCAAAATCAGGCTTGTTTAGTAAAGACTTTTTAAGAAGTTTAGACTCTTTTCACCTGCATTGTCCTGACATTACCATCATTTCGAGAACAAGTAGTTCAAAAACATTATACCAATATGATTTAAAAAGCGTAACCATGGAGTTTCTTGTCCATTCTTCTTCATAGGAAATCTACACCTTGGAACGCGGCAACAAAATTCTTGACTATTCATACGTGCCTATAAATGGTTTTACATGAATAAAAATGTTTTTATCTTTTAGGGTTAGTTATCTATCCTCTGAAATGGCTAATTCCGTAGGTGGCGAGACACAATAAAAATTTAATTGTCTGGCATTGAGCCCGTTTTAATGAGATAAGTATCATTATGTCCCAAAAGCAAAACATCCGCTTAACAAAACTGAGCCGAACTCAGTGCATCGTCTCATAAATAAAAATACTCTTGGCATTGCAGCGTTATTACAAGACCGAAATCGGCAATGTTTAATAAAACCAATTAGGCCCTGAACTGATGGCCTAATGAGCCCACAATCGCCTCTCCTTTATGACGGGGGTCGTAAAGACCCCGTATTTACACATTTACAACGGTGATTAGCCTTTGTAGTGGACCGACAATTTTTATTCGGTAAGATTTATTCAGATTAATATGTAGGTATCAATGTTGTCGTAATAGGTATCCATAACACGGAGTAATTCTTTGCTTTTGCGAAAGGATGCCTCTCTCTTTCTCTCTCTCATGTATAATGAATTAATTAATTATGAGTGACATACGTAACATACTTTACTTGCGAAGTACAGACATATAATAGGTAAGCTGTAAGTAGGCGATGACATATGGTACAGAGACGTGGTCACTCACAATGGGCCTCATAAGAAAGCTCAAGGTCACTCAGCGAGAAATGAGGAGATCCGTAGAAGAACTAAAGTTGTCGACATAGCTGAAAGGATTAGTAAACTGAATTGGCAATAGGCGGGGGGGACATTGTTCGTAGAACTGATGGCCGTTGGAACAAAAAGGTTCTCGAATGGAGACCGCGCACCGGAAAACGCAGCGTGGGACGACCTCCAACGAGGTGGACAGACGACCTGGTGAGGGTCGCTGGGAGTCGTTGGTTGAGAGCGGCATGTGACCGCTCGTTGTGAAAATCTAAATCTAAGGGGGAGGCCTTTGTTCAGCACTGGACGTCCTGTGGCTGATATGATGATGATGATACCTACTACTACATAGATAACTACATATAATATGAGGTCTACTACAAATATTCCTACCTATCTCATCAGGTATCACAAAGTTGCTGATGCCCATGGGTATTGTTGTTATTTACTATTAGGTAGAGAATTCAGAATAAAGAAAGGGTACGTATGAGAATTATCCCGGCGCCGTCCTTCTTCGAGCGGGATCGGTCCTCTCCCGATCCCGCTCTGCGGTCTCCTTCTGGAGCATGACGCTCTCACAGAAGGAGACCACTGCATTCCAGTTTTCATGCTCGGCCAACATATCCGACACTACTGCTGACAGAGAGAGATCTTGCCCGATCAGAACGACCAGGATCCGCCGCTAGGCGGCCCACGTAGGGCACGCCTGGGGCGTGTGCTGTGCGGTGTCCTGATCGCTATCACATTGGTGGCATTCTGCCGTGGCCTCGCGTCCTATCCTGTGCAGGTACAACAACCGTGCCCAGTGACCACCTGCGTTAGCCAGAAGGTAACGCGCTCGCTCCTTTTGAGAGTCGCCTTTAACCCACGGGAACAGGGTGTTGCTATATTTTTAATTCAGATACCACATGGATAAGCTCGTCAACTCCTGGCCATATTCAATTACTTAGATAGTAACTACGTCACAAAGACGGACTTCAAAATATCCAAGTCCACCTTAATTCTGATTACCACCTCATTACATTTAACCTCTTCTCAGTCGGTTGCATTTTAACATCAGCTTGTGTTCTCGCCGCTAGCAAACAGTAGATCATGCGTGCGTTTGCGCATCAAATTAGTACCTCTGAACGAGCGCCGATTTCACTTAGGTAGCGACTGACAGACTTGTTGTTTTTTGAAACAAAAGACTTTGTCTTGCTTTTAAGGTTGAGCAGGATTGTGGGCAATGGTTTTGGGAAATGGCAAAATCTACCATTTATAAAAAAAATGCATTGTAAATGGTGGCTCTCCTGTTGCTCCCGTTATTTGCTTCTCGCTCGTACACATGCTTTGTGAATGAAAGACGAACAGTGGAAGCACCTTTATAATTGACAGCACGGTTGGTGCAGTGGCTGATACAGTCGGCTGCTGCGCTCCGGGTCGCGGGTTCGATTCCTGCACGGAACAAATATTTGTATGATCTGCAGGTAGCTGTTCCGGGTCTGGGTGTATTGTGTGTGGAATTCATGTCTGTAAACGCACCTACGACACAGGAGAAATCCTAGTGTGGGGCAATGATTAAAAAAAAAACTCTTTTTTATCCATCATTTGGTAAAAGGTATCTGAGTCAAACTGGTTTTAAATAGAAATATTCTATTTAGTTTCTTGATAGATAGATTTCTCACTGGTTTGATGGGCCCGTATGTATATTTTTTTATTTACCTTTTTTATATACCTTTGTATCTATTCGTATTATATTCAATTGTCTAGATACGCTATTTGATTATATTAATGTAATAAGCAAACCACGGACTACCTCCTTTGTCTATTTCCATCTTTTTCTTGTCCATCTTAAAGGTTGTTTGTAAGAAATTGCTAATAGCGATAAGACCGCCCATTGTACATTTACTGTTCATAGAATGATTCCTAGTAGTTGTTTTTAAAATGGTGTACATTAAAGAATATTCTATTCTATTCTATGTGTGACGTACGTGTGTATCTTCACACAGGCATACATGTCAGTGTGAAGACAGAAAACTGTTAATTAAAAAAATATTCAATGTTTAGAACGTGGACGAATGATCTGGAACTTATGGCAATATAAATAAAAAAAGATGTACTGTCAAATCAAGATTGACTGTCAAATTCTCAAGAAAATCATCGAAAATTTGGTAAAATGATTAAGTACTTAGTTATCTACGACACAATATAGACTCAAAAAATGATCTCAAAATAGTTCAACAATAACTCACATTCCCTCAAACAATTAAAACACCGACGGAACCGTTTCTCGAAGAATGTGAGCGCATTTTTCGAGCGAACAAGCGAAAACTCATGAGTTTCAGCGTCTGGATGTTAATTGTCAAGACAAATTGACCCGTTGTTTGCACCGGCGACGTATAACGACCTAAGTAGTTTACAGTAGCTTATTTGTTCACTACCGTGGTTTGGTTTGATCTTTGGACAGATCGGGTTGTTCAGATAGCAGATTAAGATTTATAGTTTTCTTAAATAAGTGTTCAATGATTGTCAGATTGTGTTGATTATGCGGTTGCAATTTTTATTTTTTTATCCTCACTAGGATTTCTCCTGTGTCGTGGGTGCGTTTACGGACATGAATGAATTCCACACAATATACACCCAGACCCGGAACAGCTACCTGCAGATCATACAAATATTTGTTCCGTGCGGGAATCGAACCCACGGCCCGGAGCGCAGCGTTCGACTGTATCAGCCACTGCACCAACCGTGCCGTTAAGTTGGTGGTGAGACGTTCAAGTCTTTAACCTGGTAGTAAGCGCCATATCTGCTCATAACAATGGTTATACTGCCCAGGACAATCCCTGCGAGGCTTATGCCGAGTGTTATGCCCAGTAATTTCACTAGATACGGTGCCCTTCTAACCGTAACACAATTCATCATTTCGGCCGAATGAAGTCCACTGCTGGACACAGGCCTCCCCCAAAGATTATCACAACGACCGATATGGGTGTGTTGTGGGCTCATTGGGGGGTTTTGCCATAATCGCCACGCTTGGCAGACGGGTTGGCGATCGCAGTTGAGTTGTTAATGTAATCGAATGACGCTGCTGCCCATCCTCCGGATAATCCCTTAGTCGACTTTTACGATACCCACGGGAGGAGATGGGGTGGTGGTATTCTGAGCCGGCACCACACGGCACACAATTATGTTTAATATTTTAATACTACTGCTTGGCAGCGAATTCTGGCACTACTGTGGTACCTACTTAACCGGACTCTTACACCTAGACATCTTTTTTTTTGTTGGTGTACATTGCAAATTCTTCATGAACTTCCTTCGCCCCGGGGAAGGGCAAAGGGGTATGCCGGACTCCTTTTTTTTTATTGGTGTCCAGTGGAAATTCTACATGGAACTTCCTTCGCCCCGGGGAAGGGCGAAGGGGTATGCCGGACTCCTACCGGCTAAAACCACTTGGGCGGTCATCTTCGGCACCTAAGGGAGACTCCAGGTCCTCGTATGATCACACTAGAGCCGCCCATTGGTGCTACGCCTATAGGCATATCTCGGAGAGGGTGACTGTAAAGCGGTCACCCCCCGGGGGGATTGTAAATGATCCCCCAAAGCGTCCCAACTCCAAGACACCTACCACCAGTCAAAATCGAGAATTCACTTAAAGTACGTACTGCAAACGTCCGATCAATTGGAATATCGGCTGTCAGGCGTAAATTCGCTCCCGCGCTTGCTAATGAGAGGTCGAGTGTCAGAATCACATCTCGTTTACCTTAATTTATTTCTTGCAATTTACAACGCATTGGTTTTCTTCCAATTACTCCGTTTTTTTTGTTTTAAAAATAGATACCTACATCCTAAGATGTTTTTATAAGTATAGATGCGTGCGTTGCCCGCGCTCTACGCTGGTCACATGAAATCAAGGTAGTTGCCCGGAGTTCACTTAGTCACGCACCGACCAGTGTCGCGGCTCGACGTGAATCATAAGCGTAATTCAGCAACATATTGCAAAAAAATAATTCCATCCTGTGTTTATAGACGTTGCACGAAGTATACTGCAACTGTGACGTTTTATTTAATAAATAAATACGTAACGATATTGTAAATAGGTTAGGAGGTTCTGCAATATCAACACTACCGGTAACGGTAAAGTTGCGGCGTACCATACCTACACGCTCGGCATGTACAATTTCCCGCTCGTCGATATTAACGCCTAACTTTAGGGATATAAGATTCAAAAGATGAACCGGGTTCTCTTCTTTGGTCTCCGGAATGCCAGTAATGATGACGTCATTTAGGAGCAGTTCTTGGTCGCGCTCATTAAGCTGAAGCTTTAGCTCTGTAATAGTCCCCTCAAGATGGTCGGAGGACGATGGTTCGTTCTCCTCAAATCGCTTTTCGAGGTTGGACAACTGGCTTTCTACTAAGTCTACACGCTTCTTGCACGAGCTGACGTCTGTTTTCAAATCAGCCATTTCTAGCCGGAACTCTCGCAGTTCTACTCGCATAGCACTTAACTCCTCTCGAAAACAGCGAATTTCGTGTGCAACATCGAGAACTGCAGATTTAATTGCTGGCACGTCATCGTCCGGTGGGTTATTTGTTGTAGTCTGACTGGCGCTAGTATCTGTACAACCATCAGACGGGCCTTTGACAGGAGTAGCAGAGTTATCTACCCTGGGTATCTTGGCTTTACAGCCTGGACACAGCCAATTTGAGGACACCTTTGCTGTCGCCGTAATTCCGACACAGGTGTTATGATATGCCCCCGGGCACTTCGTACACCGAATGCAATCGACTGATGCTGACATGAATTTTCCACAGCCTCCACACTTGGCCATGATTGAGTGAGTAGGTACAGACCTTTAAATTTACCTATTTAATATCACTAGCTTGCGCTTAATAGTAGCAGCTTAAATTCAGTCAGCAGTGTAAATTCGTGCAAGGTACCACCAGGGAGACACAGATGGCGCTGTTTGCAAATACATAAAAGAACTTAACCGAACTGTTTATACTGCGTGCTGAAGTTTTCAGTAGGCGTGGCTATTCTGCTTATCAAACTGTCACTATAACCTGGATTACCGTTCACAAAAACAATGCCATGCAAGTTACTATTTTAAAGTACGCGTTATTTATAACAAGGTATCGGGTAGAATTATGTGCTGATCACTATAACTATGTTGAATTTTAAGTTTATTTTGTTATTTTAAAACACTGCCACTGTTCCACAATGAATGTTGAGTATTGTATTATTATTAACACATTAAGTAATAAAGTTTTGTGAAAAGACTGTTTCTTGGTGTTATTAAACTTGTAAATACGCTAAGCTAAACTTCTGTTGCCGTCGTCCGTGTAGTCACTGCACAGGGGTGCCAACTGAAAACCAGCGCTGGGTGCGCCGCGCCCAGCAAATGCTGAGTTGGTGGCCTTTTCGGCGTGGGCGTGCTTGACAGCACTTTGTTTAGGTATTCAGTGTAAGATACATTGTTTTTCTTTCTTTTAATTTTATTTTGTTGTGTATCATTTATTATCCTGTGCTGTCATTTTGTCCCTTACTGAATAAAATATATTTCTAAATAAAAAATTATTACACTGTTTTATTTTTTATTCCGCGGTCTAATGGTGGCCGGCGCGCCGTTCTGTAGTACAATAATATTCGTGTATGTCTATTTGTAAAATGTCATTGCCTACACCATTTACAATCATCTCATATAAGAAGCATAATAAGTGTTAGACTTGGACTTGGAAGTACCAAGCAAAAAATGATTTCGAGAAAAAATCAAAGTTCTATTAAACTCTTTGCCGTGTGGTGCCGGCAACGAATAGCACCAACCCATCTCATCCCGTGGGTGTCGTAAAAGTTGACTAAGTGATTAGACGAAAGATGGGCACCTGCGTCCTTCGAATACATTAACAACTCAACTGCGATCGCCAACCCGCCTGCCACGCGTGGCGATTATGCCAAAACCCCCAATGAGCACACAACCCCCAAATGAGTTGTGGTGATCTTTGAGGGAGGCCGGTGTCCAGCAGTGGACTTTATTAGGCCGAAATAACAAAAAAAACTCAAAATCCAGCCCTGTGCTGCGTGGATATTCTGCGAGTCGTGCTCCGTGATGTTTGGCGTGCTCAAGCAATACAATATTACAACTTTTTAGCGAAACCTTCCTTTGCATTTTTCCAGTACAGTAGGTACATATGCCTACCAACATGTTCCAGTAGCTATTCGTATGTAGGATGTCAATATTTGGTAAAAAGTTCATGAGCTACCGTCAAATTGTCAGCCTAGCTGGAAACTGACGGTGTTTACTACTCTTAAAACAAACAAACAAATAAGGTGTTCAAATAATTGATAAAAATTCTGGAGTTTCTGCGTTTATTTATGGGTGATAATTACAAAATCGTCACAGTGATTGTATCTTTGGCTTGCTCAAACTTACTACTAGGCCTCTGAAGAAAATCCCGAGCGGGACTCACTACAGGAGACTGCTTGATATTATCTGTCTCTTTTTAGCGCTTAGCTGATAGCTACGGCTGAGAGAGTAAGGTAACGCGATTATTCATATAGCAATACGTGAATACATTCCAACTGATGTAAGTAATAAGAAAAACAAAATTTGACAAAATCCGCGGCATATATTTTGCCATGTTAGTGTATTCAGACCTTATAAGAGGTTTGTCTGCTTACGACAAATGTCATCGTTGATTTGAAATTCATATTGCATTATTTAGCTTTATAAGCCAACACAACATTAGATGCTATAAAAGAAATAATAAACTTTAATAACAAAGTAAAAACCGCTTTCAAGAATAATTAAATCATTTTTTCAGTTACAGTTTATTTATTTTAACTTGAAAATTGGCACCGACTTTTTTAACGGTTTCACACAAATTATAGTATTCTTATTGAAAACGGTGTTTTAACATTTTTATTCTAGTTTATTTTATCAGTCAATTTTAATTGGCCTAAACAATATGCAAGCGCGGTCGATTTGCTGTCATCCATTGAAGAGATTTTTTTATCTCTTATAAATTTCAAAGATCTTCATAAATTTTATATGAGACCACTGCGGGTGAAATATTTTCATACAATTAAATTCATTAAAATCGGTGCATATATGAAAGAGCTCTTTGCTAGCTGTACGAACATACATTTAAAAAAACTTAAGGACCAACTGTATGAGAAGTCCATTTTGAAGTCGATTGAAAAGCTTAATAAGAATATACAAGACCATATGCGATAAGAAATACTACCAGTACTCACCATCAAACGTTTTAAAACCAGGACAAAAATCCGGTATAACGCTAATCGCTGTTAAAACATCACTATCCTCTAACATAGGGTTGCCAAGCCCAAATTTAAAAAACTAGGATTTGAAGTTAGAAAAGCCAGGACAATTCAGTTTAAAAACAGGACGCAGTAACAGAGTTGCAATAGTTCATTATTATGTATTGAAAATAGGTTAAATGAAATTCAAATAATGATAATAATCATATTTTTTAATTAAAGTATTTTAATAAAATTATACGAGTTATTAAAGTATAAAACAAACATTGAGGTTAGTTATAGTATCTAATAAATTCTAATATATTTATTTTTACTATACTTTTCAACCCCAGCAATTTCCTTCAGTATATGTGGTTGAGTTAATAAATAATCATAAAATTGGTCACACTTCATATCTATATTATAGATAGTTTTGATTATTGCAGCTACTGTTTTTGGCAGTAATCGATTTCTTTCTTTTGACCACTGTGAATTTATGAGAGAAAAGACTCTCTCCACATTAGCGTTATGACCCGGTATACTAAATACATATTCAGCCACTTTCCGTAGTTCTGCATACTGTTCCTCGGAAATGCACTGCTTGAAATATGTTAGCCACAAGGCGTTTAAGCTGTCGTCTTTTTGAGTAGGATTCAAATGGATGCTAAAGTTTTTCAAATTAACCCACTCGTCAAATAATTTTTCGTCGTTAATTTCAATGCCATGATCTTTTAAAAAGATCAAACATTTTTCAATGTTGCTCCAATCTAGCAAATCAGACCCTGTTAGATCAATCCAGTCGAAAACTTTTAGATCCTCAAATGGTTCAATCCACATTTTTAAATAGTCGTTGATTTCGTTATAAAATTCATTAATTTTAGTTGAAAATTCTTCCGTGTTCTTTCCTTCGTCATGCAACTTCTTTAAAATTGTCCTTACTCTTAGAGGACAAAAATTGTTTCTTATTCTCTCCTCTAGTAATGAAATAACTTTGCCCAAAATTTTCCTGATTTCAACAACACTGTTTTCTTTTCTTTCAACTCTTTCAATATTTGTGTGAATTATCGCCATTACTGAATGAACGAGGTACAGGTAACCCTCGGCATACTCATTGTTAAAAAACTGCATAATGTACTGTGGAGGTTTATTTAAACTAAAAAAATATTCTTTTAATGGCTCATGGTATTTCAAAAGTTTTTCAACTGCTGGAAAAAGGCTTAACCAGCGTGTCTTGGAGTGAGACTGAAGTTGTGTATACTCCATGCCAATATCATTGCAAAACAGTCGCAGTTTTTCTGTTCGAACAGTGTAAGTAGAAAAATGGTTGTACATTTTTACAATGATTAATTCCTCTTCTATGGGCAGAATGTCACATCCATGGTGAACAGCATTATTGAGTACATGAGCAGGACAACCAATACCTATAATGTCTTTGCCTAATTTTTGCTTCAGTTTAAAAAATACATTGTTTGTTCCTCCTCTTTCTCTACCACCAAAATTCGTATTGCAATTATCTCCTGAGAATCCTATACATTTTTCTGTTATATTATATTGTTGGAGCTGATTATTTACTAAACTCACCAAAGTTTCAGCAGTTTCATCGGGAACTATTTCAATGTCTAATATCTTGGAATTTATGCCTTCGCCACGATAATCGAAGTACTGTACCAATACAGGAATTAATTTAGTTGCCCCATGATTGCTAGCATCACATGAGACACTAACACACGATATACTTTTCAAGTCATCTGTAATCTTCATTGAAGAGTGAGGGCTTAAAACGCCGGTCACAATTGCAGTTGCTTTTGTTCTGTTACACGTCATATCTTTTGCGATTTGTGAATCGCTAAACATCATTTTATTCAACTGCAACGTACAGTCTAAAGAGTTAAAAGACATATGGTGACGAATCGTGTGGTATGCTGCGGCCCCTTCTGCAGCGACAGTCTTCTCATTAACTGACGATTTCTTTATAAAAACGTCTAAGACTTTAGAAGTCCCTGCCTGGGATTGTAATCTCTTCTTATGCTTGGCTGTTTTCTGATGCTCCTCAATATCTATCGCACCTCTACTGGCTATAGATATACTGGATTCACAAATACAACAATACACTTCACAGTCAGACTTGCCGCGTTTGAACGAGGGAAACTTTTTTTCTAAAGCTTCGTTAAAAGTGCATTTTCGTTTCGGCATGTTTTAGAGGAAACAACGAACTTATAAATACAATTATACACCTGTAACAAAAGAAATGCCAGTAAAAAGAGAGCTCGTAAATAAAAAATGTAACACATTTACAAATCGTATCTTCATGTTTTATTCTGAATTCTCTGAATAAATAGTACCAATAATACAATACAATACAATAATAAACACTATAATACAATCAAGAATAAGTTTAAATACTTACCTATTTCTCCTTTAAAATAAGTATTTTAAACACTTTACGTTCATGTAGCCTGTTCACTTATACAAACAAATTACAACTAAATAGTAAGCTGGCTGGATAGCTGTATGTCTAATGCAAGCAAGGGAAGAAAGAGAAAGCACTGAGCGACAATAGTAGAGAGACAGAGATCACGTTGCGCCTTTGTTTTAAAACGGCAGCGCGAACACTCGCGAGGCCACGGCGTTAAAAATGTAAAGGAGGCGCGCGAATTTTAAAATAAATGACGCTTATCAGGGCGCTTTCAAAACCCAGGACGCTGCTTAAAAACTATCCAGGACATCCCAGGACACTACAAAAACTAGGACATGTCCTGGGAAAACAGGACGGTTGGCAACTCTACTCTAACAGAACGTCCGAAATTAAAGAACAACATAACCGCACAACAGGCCCTGAAGTGCACGGTTGCACAGTGACAAATATTGACACATTCCACGGACAAACACGCCCTTATTGACCCAAATACGTCCTTCCAGGAACGAGAAACGTCGGGTTCTAAAAGAAAAACGCTTAACGATGTTAAATAAGTTTGATAGGTAATCCGGGATTTGAATTTAATTAAGTAGGTCACCCTCGTTTCGCTCGCTCGCGTACTAGACGCGTGTGTGTGTACACTCAAATGTTAATTATTATGAGTGTGGGTATCGATATTTGTGATGTAATCATATTTTTGATGTAATGTAATGTCACATTTTGTTTAGATTCAATGTTGTTGAGGATACACCGATCATTGTTGCCTTCATTCGGAGGCCTATGGTCAGCAGTGGACATTTGTGGTCAGATTTACTATCAGTTTTCCAGTGTAAACCGTTTATATACACATGAGAAAGTTAATAGACACACAATCTTAAGTAACTATATGAGAATATGTATACTGGGAATGCATTTGTCAAAAACCGCCCGGTGTCCTCGAAACGCTAAATTTAGTATTTTTTTCAGAAATACTAAATTTAGAGTTAATACCAAATACCTTAAACATTTCATTTCCAATTAAATGTACATGTAGATGTTCTAGAACAGGGCGTTCATTATCGGCACTTTTAGAAGAGAACCTATAATTAATTGTATTGTACCTTTTTACCAAGTTAATAATCCTCGTCTGTCAGTAATTTAGGCAGTTGAGTATGATATCATAATTAACTATACCTACTTAATGACTCCGAACTTTCACTACCAGACCCGTCAGCCGATGCACAAACATGGATCTACTTCACCCCATCACGTAATAAGAGGGTAAAGACAACTAAATAACAAACAAACACATCGACTACACCCAATTGTGACAACCCTAGCACTAGGGTGACCATCAATCGTAACGGACATACGTTTTCATATATTTTGTCATGTACGCCCGTTATAAATGATGGCACCACCCTCCGCCAAGGGGTTTGTGGTTAAAACTGATATTTTCCATGCTACTCTCCGAATTGATTTGTATTATTTTGTCTGCTCCTGTTTAGTGGTGAACGGTTAGTTGTTTGAAATTATCTGTATATTATGGTACAGAGTTGATACAATATTTTGTTAAAAATAAATACCTGTGTGTCTCGAGTGATTATCTAAAAGTTTAGTTCAATTGCGCATTGGTGTGTTAGTAGACATGAAGCTAAGACAAAGATACTAGAAGTAACCATGTTCTTATTTTTTTTTGTATATGAAGCATCGTCACCACCATCTTAATATCAGCCAAAGGACGTCCACTGCTTAACAAAGGCTTCCGGTATAGATTTCCACGACGACAGGTTACATGCCGCCCGCATCCACGAATCCCAGCGATCTTTACCAGGTCGTCTGTCCATCTCGTTGGAGGCTGTCCCCCCCGTCGTGTTGTGTTTACTATCAGTTCTACCCTTTTTTAATCCTTTCAGCTATGTTGCCAACTTTAGTTCTGTAAGAACATAATATGAAGCGTATTTAAAAATATGAAGTGAAGTGGTAGTGTGCAGCGCATGCGATGGTCACAAGTGATCAATGATAACGTCATGCGCGCATACTTTGGGGCTATAGAGGGGGAAACTAGCCTGACCGCCCTCGAATGCTCTTATGAGCTTATGACACACAATGTGTTTCTGGAGAGTTTGCTGCGCCGTTTCTTCTCTCAGCTTAAACTAGGAAGCGGTGGAGGATGTTTATATGGGTTCTTATGTCGAAGTTTAAAAACTATTTGTTTATTTTGAATAAATGCTAGTTCATATCGATATAATATATTATATTTTTTGGCCTGGGTATATCCTCATTGACTTTGGCAGGCTGCTGGACTCTTACCGGCTAAAACCCCAAGATGTCCTTCCACTTACCTCTAGCCGGAGGTGAGGTGCACGCTTTGTCAGCATTAGAACGCGCCCCGGGCAGGTATCGGCCCGTGACTGTTTGACGGGCTACGTCTCTGTGCGACCTGGCTGGCCGAACCTATCCTACTGAGAGGCGTGCGCAGAACACATGCGCCGCCATTTCGGGCCTGTTTCTGTCCCGCAGGCTGTCTCATGGTGGCCGGAGATCTTTCAGCGCCCTCCTCCGGCACCCGTGTGTGTCTTGTTGCAGGACAAAGTCCGCTTGTCATAGAGAGAAGGAACGAGCTTAGATCACAACGAAGCAAACGTTGTGATCTAAGCTCGTACTGCATCGTCGACATGTTGATCTAAGTATCAGTTCAGCAAATGGGAAGAATGGATGGGAAGCAACGTCCTCCTGTATATTAAGAACAGCATACTGCGATCACCAGTCCGCCTAGCAAGCGTGGTGATTAAAGCAACACATTTCCCATGAACTTTCAATGTAGCAGCAATGTATGGAGCCCAATATTTTTAAACCTATATGAAATCAACTTTAATTGTATCCTCATAATCATAACATCAGCTAAAGACGCCCAGGGCTGAACAAGGCATCCCCCATAGATTTCCAAAGCCGTGTCATAATTTTGGAGTTTGGCAGTACTCACTATGCTTGGGTTGGTGAGCGCACTATGCCTATTGTTCTACAAAAGGGACGCTTCTGCCCATCCCTCTAGTATAAAGTCCCTTAGTCGCCTTTTACGATATCCACGGGAGGAGATGGAGTGGTGGTATATTCTTAATCCGGACACCACACGGACAATTAACTCTATAAACAATGAATAATCTGTACTGCTTATTTTGATTGACACTTAAAAACTGGTACTTCCTTCCTCTCACATCTTTTGTCAACATAAAGCTTTCATTACTTCCACTGCGCATTTCACTCCTCAAAACCGTCTTACTTAAGGAAACACCGTCTCGAGGGGAGAGCCAATCAGGAGCGAGCTCTTTAAAACCATCCCCGCGTCATAAGCCATTATTACACCCTCCTTCATATTAATATTTTCCACATTTTTGAACACGATAATTGTCAGCCATATTAAAAGTTACAATCCCTGCACGTGGTCCGTGTGTTGGGGACCTAAAGCCCGTGTACTTGTTACGTGGAAACAGTTATTAATTTTTAAGGGGTGTCGCTTGATTTTTAACATATTTGTTACATGATTCTGCAGTTATGGTGATATTAATTAATATTACTACTCATTTAATTATTACATGAAAAATGCATACATTAATTTAGGGAGACAGAATATTATGTTGTTAAATTATGTGGTTTTTTTACCCATCTGCGTATAAGCTTCAAGCATCCAAGTATAAGCTTCAAAAGACATGTACATAGTATGGTTTATTATTATAAACAATACACTCCCGTGCAGCTTTCCACTATGAATTTTATAACATAATATAAATAAATATATTTCTAGACAGTCTATTAGGTAATTAGAGTAGAGTACAGTAAAAATAATAATGTAGAAAGGGTTTCTATAAAGTTACAGATTATATGGATGACAAAAATGCTTGGGATTGAGCTGCTCTAATTTTCATAGGCTTATACTGACATTCTTGGTTTTTGATGTATTTATCAAATATAATTGACATTTTTTTATGTTGACATTTAAATTACGTCATTCTTGCCTATAATGGATTATATTACTTCATATAATGACATTAGATTATGATATTCAATTATTCTATATTTGTTATATTACTTTAATTACTTGTTTGTTTATTTTTATATATGCAATTTATTTTGATTTGTTAATGTACTGGCAGTGCGAGTACCATGTGGGTTGTTTTTTTTATTTTGTTTTATTGACGTGATAGTTGTCTTATATTTTATGTGCTTATAAAATATTGTGATATTTAGTATTATTTAAAACCATGTAACCATGGAGTTTCCTGCCCGTTCTTCTTCATAGGAAATCCACATCTTGGAACGCGGCAACTAAAGTCTCAACGATTCATAAGTGTCTATGTATGTGGTTTACATGAATAAAAAAAATCTTTTTATCTTTAATACTGTCCCGATTAAGTCCCCTTCAACTCTCTAATGCGGTAAACCGCTGGTCCCATTAATAATAATATTTTTTTTAAACACGCGATAATCTAATTAGTGTCCAACCAAAACACTTGCAGCTTACATGCACACGTCTCGTACAATGACCGAGCGCGAGGCGCACTGCGGAGATGTTTGGTGTTTTGTTCAGCTGTTTTGGATTGACTTTGTGTTAAAAAATTAAATGGATATTTTGGTGATTTGAGTAGGTACTTTTTTTACTGCTTTTGGGTTCATAATTGGGGATTGACTCATCTCCTGTAAAGTAACAGGTGATTAAATCGGCACCCAGTTTACTTAAATGATAGGCGGAAGGTGCAATCGTAACCGTGGTTTAATAATAATATTTATAATTTATTGTTTCCAGTGCCGCTGGTATGTGCGACCGGACCGGCTTCGGGACCTCCATGGGCCACTTCCCCATGGGTCCCATGTCGGCCATGGGCGCCATCGGTACTATGGGCTCGATCTCAGCGATGAGCGGGCCGCAACAGAAGAAGGTCCAAGAAGAACACATAAAGAGACCCATGAACGCATTCATGGTGTGGTCGAGGTTACAGAGGCGGAAGATCGCGCAAGACAATCCGAAGATGCACAACTCGGAAATTTCTAAACGATTAGGTGAGTTTTGGATGTCTTTACCTATTAAAAAATTTGAGGATATCCTGTTTGCGTTGTGCCTAGCTTTACAATGCTGGTTTTATATCCATTCTTAAAACACAGCCACGGCCGTTTTCTAAAAGCGATCGTACGAGGGGTTTCTAGGGAAAATAGTCCCTTTATGTCCCGTTGCCAAATATCTTGGGACATGATTTTCAGCTTGGCGTGTTCCGATTTTGAATCTATAGTTTAACATTCGCGATCGATTTTTAAACGAGATTGTGATGACCCTGTATCAATGTCACCGGTCTGTCAACATTAAGTAGGTAACATAGTATAGGTGTTATAATGAGGATAAATTTTTAAACTATGAATATGGATAAAATAATATATTACTTACCTTTACTTACTACCCTAACAATAAACAAGGATATAATAAAACGATAAGCCATGTGTACATATAAGTTCAGTTAGTTCTTCCATGTCGCTTAATTACGATAAACTAGTATCTTTTTTTATTGGTGCCCAGTGGAAATTCTTCATGAACTTCCTTCGCCCCGGGCAAGGACGAAGGGGTATGCCGGACTCCTACCGGCTAAAACCACTGGAGCGGTCATCTTCGGCACGTAAGGGAGGCTCCAGGTCCTCGTATGATCACACTGGAGCCGCCCACTGGTGCCACGCCTATTGGCACATCTCGGAGAGGGTGACTGTAAAGCGGTCACCCCCCCGGGGGGATCGTAAAGGATCCCCCAAAGCGTCCCACGGCAGCGCGTGACCACATGCGAGCTACCGTCTTCTCTTGGGTCGCTTGGTGTGGGCACGCAGATTCCCCAATCTACGCACCCGAGACTGCGTTTTTATTTAAGTTGTAAGTTAGACTTCCTGACGTATTTATACGTCATGTTTAAGATTACAGGCCAACTTATTGCTCTAAAAATTATCGTTTATTTTCATTTCGGAGGGTGTTAATAATGTTAATATTTTATAGCTATTTCTATGACGTAATCGCTTTTATTTATTCTTTATCGTTGTTTGTAATAATGTCTTATTATGTGGCATTTGTTTTTCAAAAAACAAAAGGAGCTAGATAGTTTGCAATATATGCCGGGCGACTATTTTCGAACACAACGAAGCAATTAATTCATTGGACAATATGGAGCAATTTCGGCCGATACTATTTCAACGACTGTCCAATAACAGTGATCCATATCGACACTGTATGTTGCTGATGATGGTGACGTTAAAATCATCGGGTGTTGAAGCGATTCATCTCCAGCTGCAGGTATGTTTTGAGAACCTTTTTTTTTTTATTGATTTCCAGTGGAAATTCTACATGGAACTTCCTTCACCCCGGGGAAGGGTGAAGGGGTATTCCGGACTACCTACTAAAACCACTGGAGCGGTCATCTTCGGCACCGAAGGGGGGCTCCAGGTCCTCGTAAGATCACACTAGAGCCGCCCATTGGTGCCACGCCTTTAGGCACATCTTGGAAGGGATGACTGTAAAGCGGTCACCCCCTCTAGCGGAGGGAAGGCGACTGTAAAAAAGGTCGCCCCCCAGGCACTTCTCGGGGAGGATTGTAAAGGATCCCCCCAAGCCTCACTTTGCGCTATGCTGCGCACACGGCGGCACGAGACCACGTGCGCGCCACCGTCTTCCCGGGGGTCGCTCGGTGTGAGCACGTAGACTCCCCAATCTGCGCACCCGTGACCCCCGATGTTTTGAGTACCTGGAAAATTCTGGCCGAATTTTGATACGATTTTCCCCGCTAGTTAGAATGTCTTTCGAATAAGATTTTCGTGAATGAATAAGTGCATGATTATTTTACTTTTCAACATTCTGCTTAGTATCAAGCTGTACGTTTCCAATATAAGCTGATCTCTTGTTGTATAAGGCTTTCGTTCCTTTGAGCGATCAGCTTGATGTGCGACCGGACCGGCTTCGGGACCTCCATGGGCCACTTTCCCAGCTGTGTGTACACTGGAAACGTGTTTTTTCATCTAAATACTATTCCTATTATTCCTATTCCATGTCGTGTGGTGGTGGCTACGAATAGCACCAACCAATCTCATACCGTGGGTGTCTTAAAAACCGACTAAGGGATTGGACGGAGGACGGGCAGCAGCGTCCTTCTAATACATTAACTACTCAACTGCGATCGCCTGCCAAGCGTGGCGATTATGGTAAAACCCCCCAATGAGCACAAAACACCGATATGGCCCGGCCTGTGTCCAGCAGTAGACTTTATTCGGCCGAAATGATGACTATTCCTACAGTAGCATTTCTCCTGTGTGGAGTCCGCGTAGGTACAGTTTTATTATTTGTTCCGTGTTAGGATTGTTGTTGTTAGCGTGTTGTTGTTAGTGTTGTTAGCGGCAAACTTGCCGTCAACGTCGTGCCTTATTGTATGTAAAGTAACAAACAGATGTCTTCTAACTATCATCTGCGTAACTCTTTTTTAACTATGTCGGGTATATGAATGACGTCACGTCTAACCAGATGCAGTAAATATCAGTATTTTACACACGACAGACATCTACAGGCAAGTTCTGACAATAAGTGCTCATATACACGACGCCATTTTATTTCTTTAAATTTTGCACTATTCTCTGTGATTGATTAAATTTGTATTTTATTCTCTGTTCTTAACGTGTACACACGGCTACATATTAAGCTATAAATTTTCAGTTTAAGCTTAACTCTCGTTTTACGGTAAGCCTACATAATGCGAGATCAGCTTATACTGGAAATTTGTAGTTTGAGCCGTGTGTACATATTACTATCGATCTAAAGAAACCAATGGTATTTTACAAATAGATGCGCTATACACGAACGTTATGACACTACAGAACGGCGTAAATTTTACTATACCTACTACTAGTACAGCACTCAATATGCGCGAAGGAGCGAAGAGAAAATGAAAGCCACCATGCGGCATACCGATTGTTAGAAAGAGATAAATACACACCTTTAGTTACGTCAGGTAGCAGCTATGTGGATGCTCATTCGATGTCATCCTGGGGCAGGCCGTCATTAGACCGCGTAATAAAACAAAATGCTTGAATTTTAATTACAGTACATATTCCACGCACGGAATGACGTTTATTTTCTCATAGTTGTACTATAATTCGTGCATAAACCTTATATAAACACAGGAATGCATTTTTTCCGCAATATATTGCATGAATTACGTATAAGAATGAGGTCTAGTTGCGACCAGCCGCGACACTGGTCGGTGCGCGACTATGTGAACTCCGGGCCATTACCTTGCTTTCATGTGATCATCATAGATGGCGGGCAACGCATCTACAATTATAAAAACATCTTAGAAAGAAATCGCTCACCAAAAAACGCGTGTCGCGATCATGCAGCGCACTTATCATAATGGACACGAGACTCACGAGTCTTTTCTTAACACGCTTTTATTAGCTTCCCTTGTAACTAGGTATGTTAACAAATCTTGGAAGTCGATTTGAACATACTTCTATTGTCGTAACGATTTGAAACTTTGCAAGTATATGTAATCCGGATAACAATACAATAATCTGGTACCATCGAACTGATCTGTTGATGGAGCCTAGTAAACCCCTCGATGTTAGGCTTATTTGTTTTTTTTTAACGCGTCGCACACTTTACACTTGGTGACAAGGATCCACTAATGCAGCTGGGAAGAGGGTAGTGAAATAAAGCTTGTTTCCGTAGTTTTATATACTATCTATTTATTTTTTGCCGGACTAACACTTAGATGTCTCCTGTATCGTGCGTACAGTTTACAGACATACATCTCACACGCACATACAGCCAGACCCGAAACAACGATCTGTAGATCATTTGACGGCACGTTTGGTGCAGTGGCTGATACAGTTATAACAAATATTTATATGATCTGCAGGTAGTTGTACCGGGTCTGGGTGTATTGTGTGTAGAATTTATGTCTGTAAACGCACCTACGATACAGGAGAAATCCTAGTGTGGGGCAACGTTTTTATACATAAAAGAAAAGTTCCATGCTGGAATTGATCCGCGACACGTAACGCAGAACGCCAACCCGCATCCAACGACTCGTCTGTCCACCTCGTATGCCTGTATGTATTAGAAAAAGCAGCATCAGATACTGCGTTTTCTAATATTCAAAGATATAAACACGTTGGTAGGTTTCACAGCTAGCAGCTCGCAGTTTGATCACCATTGCAAACAAAGCCTCGGTCAGAATATTTACTGATCTAATTTGTATGTCCATCATAACACAATATGACCGTACTTTAAGACGGATATTTTTTTAAATAAATGTGAAGTTTTCACTGCAGTATTGTAGCCACTCAGATATTGAGACGTTCATAGCCTGTTACACTCAATGATTGGTAAACAATCGGTGGGGCTAAGCAACTCGGTGCGGCCAGTTTATGGACGATAGACTGCATAGTAGAATTTGTACTGAGCGTCTTCGCGCTTCTGAGACCAAGCAAAGTCGTCAATGCTGGTCGTTGTCATTAGATGGCAATTGTTAACCAAGTCGAAAGCCTTTGGGTGGCTTGAAAGATTCTGACTCTGCCACTGGGTTAGCAAATAACAAAAGAAAAAAGAAGAAACCCGTTATTTGATTGATTTCTAAAGACAGAATAACGAGACTGTTCATTAAGTTAGAAAATGCCATGTAGTTCACAACCAACACAGTTAAAACGTCAATTAATTACAAAAGTCCATTGAACTTCGACGTCCATTTACCTTCGGTAGTAAACAAAACAAAACTTGCCCTACGTAACCGGCAAATATAAGGCGACACAATAAAGCTTGAGATGACGATGTGACATAACGGAGGAGATTAGCACAAAAAGTAATTCGTGACAAGAAAGACCACCTTGCTTGAACAGTTGGATTTTGGATTTTTCTCAATTATTTTGAAATAGTACCCATGGAGTTTCTTGCCCGCTATTTGGAACCGCGCAACTTAGATTCTGGCGTTTCATACGTGCCAATATTTGGTTTATTGAAATGAAATACTTAGACTTGACTTTGACTTTGATGCCTCCGTAAGACAATGGATTAAAAATTTATCAAGATATTGACCAAACGTTAAGATACTGATAAACGCACGTGTCCAGCGTCCCGAGAAGCGGAAAGCGATGCGATCCCTTGAACGATTTCAGAAAACATTGCATTAGGGTACATTTTTGAATAGTTCAATTTTAAAATAATAATTACATTAGTGATGTGAGATTATATGATCATGTCGTTGGCTTAACAGATGACGCCGACGCCGCGGGGGTTCTCACTGCATTGCATCGGATACCATAGGTGCGGTTCCAAAATCGATCCCTGTGGAACACCCCACTTCGTCTCTTGCTGACCCCATCCTTTCCGACGCGGTTAATGGGTATCACTATCGAGTGATAATACACATTATTAAGACCTATCCCTAAAGAAGATACATAAGCGCGGGTAAGAACTAGAGGGAGACAGAAATCCAAATGTTTGACCACCGTTCTACTTTTAAGATATCGAAAGCCGCCAGTATGCCAGTATTAGGGGAATGGTAATCAGCTGACTGAACGGAGACTGACCTTACTGAAAGTTTTAGGCTGAATAGATAGAACAAGGCTAGCCACTGTCAGCTTAGACTACTTTATATATAAGTTCTACTAAAAATCGTGTCCGATCCGTGAAGGTGATATTTAAGTGTCGATGTGTGATCATATTTATGTAATCATTATCTAAATAGAGATTATAAAAATGAAATTTTAATATAACTGGCTTATATTTGTAATTCACCGTGGACACACACCGATCGCGTCACGCGACCTGCATTATACCGCGCCGGTTGCAACGGAAAAAAGCTGATTGAATTTAGACCGGCTTATAAGAAATAAATACATTTTAGCTACTTGTTGTACATAGTAACTTTGCGTATTTTCACATTTTATGTAGTATCATTAACGAAATATATACACGCTCCTTATGTGTCGGTCAGGGCTTTTGATACATTATTGTCTACCAATCAAACTACACCACATACATACATATCAGGCTATCATTAGATTCTACACTGATATGAATGCAATCAATATAGATGCATTTCTATTAATTATCGTGAATTTTCGGAAACTTAGACGCTTAAATATTTTTTGTGGGGGACCACAAAAAGTATCGCCCACCAAACCACAAAAAATATTTAAGCGTAAACTTGCACATGGCTGGTAAAATAATGCTACTACGAGTATTCTGTTAAGGATAAGTTTAAAGTCGCTTCGCGGGTATGAAACGGGCTATGCTCGGAGTATCTCTAAAGGATAGAATCCAAAACGAGGAATTCCGGAAGAAAACTAAAGTGATCTACATAGCACATCGAATTAGCAAGCTGAAATGGCTGTGGGCTGATCATGTCTGTCGGAGGAACGATGGCCGATGCAGCAGACGAGTCCTAGAGTGGAGACCGCGTATGGACAAACGTAGTGTGGGACGTCCACCGGTGATCGGCGGGCTCATTACCTAAGTCGCAGACGCTTTGCAACAGGCGTAAATTGCTCCAACGCCGCTGTCAAACGTCAATTTGGTATTACCTATTTGCCGATAGCGACTAAACAGGCGAAGATCTCCGACGCGCCTCTCTCGGACAATCAATGAACTAAAAACGTTCATTCTTTTTAGTTCCACTGGTGGCTACTGGCGCTAGTAACTACGCATCTTCCACAATAACGACAGGCGGGCGATGCCTTACGTAATACCAATATTTTTGACGCTTTGCCACCGGTGGATCCTTGGCTGCGCGATAGCTGCTATCGCGTCTGCTGTTGCTGTTTTTAGCTAATCAGCCCGCGGGAGTTGTGGCGTACGCTGGGAGAGCGCTACGTCCAGTAGTGGACCGATACAGGATGACGATGATTATTTTTATGTTATTGTACCTTAAGAAATTTCAGCACAAAGAGCACAAATCTAATCATTCGTATCAAAACAAACAAAACCTCACCATTATGATTTACCGTTTCTAAATTAACGTTGTGAAGAACAAAACACCTTTGTTATCAACGATTATAATATACGATTACGTCACTACTCTCAAGATATCATTGTTTAGTACTATTGAATTCGGCACAAGTAAATTACTATTATGCTAAGCGATGGATCCCTCTCTATAGTTTCAAAAGGGCTCATTTTGATTGCAAATTGATCATTCTGGGATCTCGTCTGGATTATGGTTTATTGAATCAATTTGATATTAATTTATGAAGTGAGGAATGGGTATTATGTAAGTGGATTAGCAGACATTTTATAGAAGTATTGTGTTATGTTTGACTTACTGTCTTTGTTTTAAGTTCTTTTGTCGAGATGAAAAGTGATAGATGATATTACAAATAGAGACGATATTGCGAAGTCATAAAAACGAGCGTTACTTTGCTTATTTTTTAAACGATGCCTGTATTTTTGTATTAAGTACCTAAATAATTTCGAAATTTATACCACGAGAGTTAGGCTATAATTAATAACTGGGTATGAATAGTTTTTCAAAAATACCTAACTTACTTTGTACCAACATAATGCGTGTTATATTCGTTTAAAAAAAAGTACCATTTAGAGCAATATTCAATACGGAGAAAAGACACAGTGCATTCACCTTATTACTAACTGTTGCCTACGTTAGTTTAATAGCATCATCGTCATCGTCATCAGCCACAAGATGTCCGTTGCTGAACAACCTTCCCATAGATTTCCACAACGACCGATTACGTAAAAATATAATTAGACGTTTGAATACCGATTATTAAGAATCCCGCCGCACACCTAACACAGCTCTAAAACCAGTTAATGCCATCATCCACTCTATATAACAGACCATCGCCCTTATGCGTACAGAAATAAAATCAAAACCCAATAAAACACAATCTAAAAAAACCTTCCTAAAGACTAAAAAACTCGCCGCAATCAGCCAACAGAAGCTACACAGCGGGAGTATTCTCGAAAATAATCAACAGCTCAAATGTAAGCACAGTTTCGTATTCGAATTTTAAAAACGCCCAGAAATAGGGATGGGAGGACACGAGCGGAAGAGTATGGAAATACGAGCAAAACCGGCCACGGCCATTCTGGCGGTGACGGCAAGAGGAAACGACTTTTATATTTTTTCCCCCTCGGCTTTTTCAACTCGGCCCGTGCGATGCGGTGTGTATTCGGTTTTAGACACCTATTTGTTGATATTGATGACGGGAATATTTTATATGAAATTAATAGTGTAATTTAAATAAATAGTGTTAGCCGTGTGGTGCCGGCTCAGAATACCACCACCCTATTTCCTCCCGTGGGTGTCGTAAAAGTCGACTAAGGAATTAGCCGGAGAAAGGGCAGCAGCGTCCTTCTAGTACATTACCTAACAACTCAACTGCGATCGCCAACCCGTCTGCCAAGCGTGGCGATTATGGCAAATCCCCCAATGAGCCCACAAATCGGTCGTTGTGGTGATTTTTGGGGAGGCCTGTGTCCAGCAGTGGACTTCATTCGGCCGAAATTATAAAATTGTGTGAATTTTGTACAATGCTTAGATAATAGGGAGCCAAATAAGCTATAAATCATCATCACTTTCATCATAATCATCATCATAAAATATCAGTTGTTTAAAGCGGTGGCTTAGTAAAATAATGAGATACAATTAGATCAAAATTAAAAGAATCCAGATATATATCACCTAAGAATTAAACTTTCCGTATGGTACTCTATCTCATCTCGTGCATGTCATAAAAAACGACTAAAGGACTCTAAACAACAGGGCAGCAGCGTCCCTTCTGTGGAACAGTACCCCTACTGCGTTCACTAATTAAGGGCATTACATTGCCCAATGACCTTGATGATTTGGTCTCTGTACTAATATTTGTTACTGTAGCGCCAACTACCGATAAACGCCCGTACTACAACAAAATAATCTAAAGATTAGACAAAAACACAGATGTGTCGCAGTGTTCTCATTATTTTGCCTATTTTTTATTCGCTCTCTGAGAGATACATTTTTTAATAACAAAATAGTTACAATGATGAGTTTCACCAGTGATATGTTACGATATTATACATAATATGTCATTTTGAAGGTCCGATGATGATCAGGTAAATGCTTACCTGGGGTGCAATTCCTTTAGCTCAAACATCCATACATCCTTAAATACAGATTCGAAATAACGGTGTAAAACCAATTTGTTATTCGCTAAGACATGGTTGAAGCTATTCAAGGATACGTTACAGACAGTGAGCCATGAGGACCAGTCTTAGCTAATGCCAAACTAGGTTATCACAGTTATTTCAATTCTGTATTCAAGGATGTATGGATGTTTGAGTTTAGAGAATTGCTCCTCTGATCTCAGTGACGGAACTAGTGACGATGACCTAGCTTTCAACAATTTTACGACAAATGAAATACTAAAGTAAACTAAAAGCGCAAATAAACTGCTTAGAAATAATGTAAGTACTAAGCATATTTTTTTTACAGCTCGGGCACGCTTCCCTTTACATTTATGTTAATACTTAGGCATAGTCAGGCTTACTCTATGATAAGTTCAAAACACAAAACGAAACTATAAACTCCTTTAAATATATTTAAAAACCTTTATTTCTGTATATATTTTACGTAATTGTTATTTAAGTAATATTTATAACAGGCTTTAATTCATAATCATTCAAGTTTGGATTGCGTTTGTAAAAAAATACAGTCCACCCGCCATAAGAGTCGTCCAGACAATGATGTATTGCGTTCCGAGCATGCGCCACAGCCTTTGCTTGTACATTTCAGGGTATTCTATATTATTCAATATATATTAAAATAAATGAGAAAATTAAGAATACGAATTGTTACAGACATTATTCCGCTTTTCTTGGTGTAAAGTTCATACCTAATTATTGAGCCGTTATAGATAGAAAGTCCAATTTAGGTTAAAACCTGCCTATTAACTTTATTTTTTTCCAACAATTGGACAAATTCATTCATAAATTTAAAGAATACAAATTTTCTGTGGTGACCTTGAGTATAACATATGTTTTTTACATAGCCAATGCACAAAAGGATTAGTCAACAAAATCCTTTAAACTTACGCTATTTTTGCGATTTGAACGATGTAATCCCCTTAATCCACTTGCCAAGCGAGGTGAGTACCTACTGGCAAATGTCCCCCAAAAGGATGGCATTGGGGAAAATGGAAATCTGTGGGGAGGCCTATGATGATGATGATGAAGATGATGAACAATTAAACTTAACTGTAGGTTAGAGCTACATTTATTTGCCATATACATATAAAATATGACATATAGAGTACCATTTATTTACCTTCTGGTTTTAAATTTTTATTTCAAACTCGTTTTCTTTCGGGAGGGAGTAAATCTATAGATTGACTGTCCAAACCACATTTACAAACAAATTATGATGCCTTCACTGACTGACATTAGTATTAGTAACACATACCTTCTCAAAATTCAGTACGAAACAACCAACGCCATCTATTGTCGAAAGAAAACAACGTGCCTAATATTAGTTTTTCCTTTTGCAAGTGAAGCGAGGGTGACAAGGCTTTACGTAAAACTGGCATTGTCCCGTTCAAATACAGGGCATACATTATTCATGATGGTACGTTTTCTTGCATTTGTGCTGCTTGTTTGGTTATAATCGTGGAGGGAGTTTTGGAGGTTTTTTATTTGAAGTTTGTAAGTTGCTTGTGCGCGACTGCGAAAGCTGTTCTTTTATAAACAGTAGATAGATTTTGTGAAGGCCGTTGTGGAAAAATTCAGTGGCCTGTGTTCAGCAAATCACGCACTTCGGCTAAAACGATGACATACATTTGACTTAAAGCATGTTCCCTTATATTCAGGGCCTTTTCTGACGTCGCACACCAAAAATAATTGTCTTTGTTCGTTTATTTTATTTGTCTGTGTTCGTTTATTTTATTTGTCTGTGTTGATTTTTTTTTTTGCCTTTTGTCTGCCTGCATCCAAAATGATGTTTTTTACTTCCAAATCCAGACATTTCAGATACATTTTTGACGCCATAAAAATGTCTGTATGTTTTAATATGTTAATTGACTGTTGTCCTAATATTTATAGTTCTTACAACTTTCATCATCATATATCAGCCAAAGAACGTCCACTGCTGAACAAAGGTCTCCACCTTAGATTTCCACAACGAGCGGCCACATGTCGCGGTCATCCAACGACTCCCAGCGACCTACACCAGGTCGTCTGTCCACCTCGTTGGAGGTCGTCCCACGTTGCGTTTTCGGATGCGCGGTCTCCATTCGAGAACCTTTTTGCTCCAACGGCCATCAGTTCTACGAGCAATGTCCCCGCCTATTGCCACTTCAGGTTATTAATCCTTTCAGCTATGTCGACAACTGTTCTTCTACGGATCTCCTCATTTCTGATTCGATCTCGTAGAGAAATACCAAGCATAGCTCTTGAGCTCTCTCCATAGCTCGCTGAGTGAGCTTAAACTTTCTTTAACAGAGACGTGGTCACTCACAATGGCCCTCATTCCATATGTCATCACTGGTAACACACACTGGTTACTTGTACGTGGACTTTCGTCTTGAGGCATTGCGGTATTGTTCACGAAATTCTATATAGCTAATATTTTAAGTAAAATATTTACTGCAACCAGCAATTTTAATCGCAAATCCCTCACAATTCCCCTCTGTATCAGACAATTGGACGAATCTCAAAACACCAGCTATCGTATTCCCCAAACATGTGTAAACGCATCTGCGCAACCTGTCCCGACAAAACGCGCATTGTTTAACGATCGGCACAAATAAATGTGCGTTTTGTGCGCCAAATCAATCGGACTGTCGAACGGCACAAAGGTATGGTGCACAATGGCGCGAAACTTTTAACTGTGATTCAGTGGTGCTTTGGATAGCGAATCTAATGTCCAACTTGTTCGGCGTGTGCGGAACTGTATGGACTTATTCGCATTATTCTTTTTTATGGGGTTTGGAACTATTTTTGTAGAGAAATAATAGATCTTGAAACTTCAGGGCTTAGCGCTGGGTATGTTCTTTATTTCTGTATAGCCTGGTGATAAGACGAGCAACCATTCGCCTGGTTCTAAGCGACATGCCTGCCCATAGAAATTGGCTCGTCCCCCCGAGATATTATTTATTTAGTCTATTTACCCAGTAATTTCACTAGCTACAGTTCTCATCAAATCGGATCACAGTATTTTTTTAAGTTTATACAACTGTGCTTGGCAGAACAGCTGGCATTGTGGCGGTACCTACATTTTTTAATTTATTATCCTGGTGAAAATACTTCATGTACATTCTCCGCCCCGGGGATGGACGAAGAGGTATGCCGACTAAAACCACCGGAGCTGTCATCTTCGGCACCGATGAAGGGCTCCAGGTCCTCGATATAATCACACTAGAGCCACCCATTGCTGCCTCACCTTTAGGCACATCTTGGAGGGGATCACTGTAAAGCGATCACTCCCTCGGGGAGGCGGTAATAAAAAGGCCACCACCCCCAGGCACATCTCGGGGGATCGGAGAAGATCCCCCCGATGCCTCACTGTGCGCTCTGCCGTGCACATGGCGACACTTGACGACTAGCGCGCCACCGTCTTCCCGGTGGTTGCTCGGTATGAGTACGCAAACTCCCCAATCTGCGAGCCCACGACCACCGAGGCATCCCGCTGTATAACGACGGCGTAAGCTCAGGCGTATTGTGCGGTTGTATAGGAGCGGTTGTTACGCCGGCGCCATCTCGTCCTCCGTGTGGGATCTGCCCTCTCCAGACCCCGCTTTGCGGTCTCCTTCCGGAGCATGACTTTCTCACAGAAGGAGACCACAGAACTCCAATTTTCATGCTCTCCAGCATAGGTGGTACCTACCTAGCCTTACTCTTACAATAAGAGTTTTACCACCAATACACACGTCATCATAAATAAAGGAGATGCCCTGTCTAATAAGAGTTGTAGACACGATATACTGAAAACGGTCATATCACCGGCCTATCTTGGTCTAGTAGGTCTCCCCTATATATGGCCCGTATTGCTCGTAGTCACCAAGCTGGGCAGGCTGATGACCAGAAAGCAAACCCCGCCCCACATCACATATAAAAAAAGTTTACCTATGAGGAGTTCTCGATTGGACCGTTTTCCTGACTCATCATTTTAGCCGTAAAAACTCGCAGTTAAGTTGCTAATCTACTCGGAGGATGCTGCTGCCCATCCTTTGGCTAATCCCAAAATCGCCCTTTATGACACCCAAGGAATGAGACGGGGTGGTGGTATTCTTAGCCGGCACCACATGGCCCATTACCCTTCTGACTCAGTGTAGGTTTTTACTCAACAGCATCATATCAGCCAAAGGCCATCCACTGCTGAACATAGGGCTCCCACATAGATTTCCATAATTGTGTCGTTATTTTGGGGGGCAATTTGCCAGTACTCACCAAGCTTGGCAGGCGGGTTGGTGAGCTCAGTATCACTACTGTTCCACAGAACGGACGCTGCTGCCCATCCCTCTGGTTTGGAGGCTTTTAGTCACCTTTAACGGCTTCCATGGGAGGAGATGGAGTGGCTTAATCCTGATCACACGGAATAGTCTTCTCAAGGGAAGTCAGTATCGCCAAGCTGAGCTAAGTTAGCGGTCTCTCATACTCCCGTAACGGCAGTGCCATAGTCGTCTTTTACGACACCCACGGGATGAGATGGGTCGGTACTATTCGTAGAAGGCACCATGCAGCATATAGCTAAATGACTAAATAGATTAAATAAAGCTATATTTTAATTGGTTAGTCATACGGTGGTGAAAAGATTAGTTAGATAGCACGCTAACTGGCAAAGGTGCTTACTTATATATTGTCACTCCTTTTTTTTGTTTTTATTGGTGTCCAGTGGAAATTTCTACATGAACTTCCTTCACCCCGGGCCTTCCCCGAACTATACCGAAGGGGTATGCCGGATTCCTACCGGCTAAAACCACTGCTGCGGTCTTCTTCAGCACCAAAGGGTCCTCGTAAGTTCTATCCTGTCTTCCTGGTCCTCGTAAGATCACACTAGAAGATATCGTCACTCCTAGAGGCTCTTCTCATGCACCACAAATGTTCGTGATCAGTTCCACAGAATTAACAAAAACAATGCCATCCCAAATTGATACTACCCAGCATGTTCGATCCATTGTCAACCAAACTAGACAACCATATGTCCACATATTTATTATATTTAGAGCTCGCCCGATATCTCGCGTTTCATACGATCGTGAGTGTGCGGGAATGAGGATCTACAACGTTGTCTACGGACCGACGCGCGTCGTTAACTCGTTCGTGCGGTTAGTCTGTCGATTCGTGTATATCTTTAGTCGAAGCTCCCTGGTTGATCTTGCCAGTAGTTTTATGCTTGTCTCAAAGTTCATGATCAGTTCCACAGAATTAACAAAAATAATGCCATCCCAAATTGATACTCCCCAGCATGTTCGATCCATTGTCAACCAAACCAGACAGCCGTATGTCCCACGTGTTTGTTTTCATCAGTGTCTGATGCATACCCTTAATAGTTTACACGTAGGGGCGTTGCAACCCAGTTAATATTAATTAAGGTGGGGAGTGGGCCATTGTGTGATGTGTAATGGGGGACCAGCTATTGCTGGGTGTCGTGTAGTAAAACTTGATGACTAAGTAATGCATATTAATTGTCAGATTGTAACTTTGGTATATGAGTTAAGTTTTTGGTTTTCAGATTATGAAGGTAGTTTGGCTTATATCGATAGTAACATGTCACGGCCTTATAATGTTGTTCCAATACTATTGGATATGTGTTGGCCCCGATAAACATCGATAATTACCGATGTTGGAACTATTAATATCTAGCTCCTAAACGGTTTTAATGACGAGATTACATTGAGAGTTCTGAGAGAGGGTAAATAATCTGTTAATCAGCAGCCCTTAGTAAGCTTTCTTCAAAAATCATATTACTGCATAACTTTCGAATATAGCTAACCTCTTTTTTTTAAACGATGCCCCTTAGCTCGGAAGGAATGATAGCCTCCTGTGTCGTCTAATTTACAGATATACATGTCACATGCACAAACACCCAGACCCGAACCTCTCACCCATAGGCCATAGAAGTTTTATTCCATTCATAGTTTATTCCATGTAGGAATAAAACCCGCGACCTGCAGAGCAGACAGCCAATCTCAACCACTTCACCAACCGTGACTTGTTTTCACCACAGTCGTCAGCAGCATCATCAATATCATATTTTTTTGACCCGTTGGAAATGCGTCATGTAATTCCTACACCCCGGGGAGATGGGCGGAAGGGTATGACACCTTTTTTTTTTAATGACCAGCGGAAATTCTACATGGAACTTCCTTCACCCCGGGGAAGGGCGAAGGGGTATGCCGGACTCCTACCGGCTAAAACCACTGGAGCGGTCATCTTCGGCACCAAAGAGGGGCTCTAGGTCCTCGTAAGATCACACTAGAGCCGCCCATTGGTGCCACGCCTTTAGGCACATCTCGGAAGGGATGACTGTAAAGTGGTCACCCCCTCTAGCGGAGGGAAGGCAACTGTAAAAAGGTCCCCCCCCCAGGCACTTCTCGGGGAGGATTATAAAGGATCACCCCAAGCCTCGCTCCTTCCCGGGGGTCGCTCGGTGTGAGCATGCAGACTCCCCAATCTGCGCATCCAGGGTATGACTCCTACCGGCTAAAGCCACCGGAACGGTCATCTTTGACTTCGAAGGGTGGCTCCAGGTCCTAGTTAAGATCACACTAGAGCCGCCCATTGGTGCCACATCTTGGAGGTGATGACTGTAAAGTGGTCACCCTAGCGGAGAGGCAACTATAAAAAGGACGCCACGCCACAGGCACAACTCAGGAGGAATTGTAACGGATCCCCCCGAAGTTTCGCTGTGCGCTGTGCTGCTTCCACGGTCATCACCACATGTGCGCCATCGTCTTCCCTGGCGTCGCTCGTTATGACTGGAATCTGCGCGCCACGACTCCTGAGGCCCCCGCCATAAAATGACGGCAGGGAGCTCAGGTGTGTTGTGTGTTGGACCTGGGCAGAGGGCAGTTAGATTCTATTCTATTCTATTGTTCTTCTCCATAGGAAATTTACATATTACAGTCGTAAGTCAAAGTCTGACTATTCATAAGTGCCTATAAAAAGTAAATAGTTTACATGAGTAAAATATATTTTTAACTTCATGTCTCTCTATTCACGGGTTAATAGCCTAGTAAAGAGAAACCCGGTCTTACGCGAGGACTTGGATCCAACACGAAGAGGCCCGAGAATTTTAATCTAAAATGTAACCACTTTACATTCACCCTCTCCGAGATGCGATAGCGTGGTCATACGAGCTCCTGGAGCCCCCTTTAGGTGCCGAAGATGACCGCCCCAGTGGTTTTAGCTACCCCTTCGCCCTTCCCCAAGGTGGAGGAAGTTCATGAAGAATTTCCACTGGGCCCAATGAACAAACAAAATAAAAAAGAGTGCAACATCAACATTTTATCTTTATCTATATATGACGGTTTATTAAAAAACCTTCTAGAACTCAACTATTAAAAAGTTCTACATCCGCCATATTGTGAAGAAGAGGCATACGTGAGAGCCCAATTAATTTTAGATTCACCTAATCATTGCATCTAACTCCACATAACACGAAACACATGAGAAATATGCACCTGCATACAGAAGTCAGTTAAAATATAAACCTCGACAGATGCTCCTTTGTGTTACATAACCACAACACATAGCTAATACCTAATTTACAACGATTTTCCTCGCTCCAACTATTGTAGGCGTATCGGCGTTTTTTCAATACTTTTTACCCAATACTTTTTTGTTTTCCGACCTTTTTTGTTAGATGCAAGTAATTACCGACGTATAAAATGCCATTGGATATTTTAGAGCGAGTACAACAGGGGCACGGCCAATAGTAGGCCCGTGACTAATCTGTACAATGAATTCTCTTCTCATATAAAAGTCGAAGTTTTTTATCACTAAAATAGTGTATAGTCCGCACAAATAACCTATACTCTTTGTAAGGAATCTATTAAAGTGATACTATAGTAAATTTTGTTAGAATGACTCCACCGTTTGTGGTCCGGGAGACCGTCTGTTATAAGTAACTGAAACAAATTGCATAATACTTTTTATTTCTGTCGAAAAAGGATGAGTTATTCATGTCGCGACTGGTTTTGTGTTTAAATTGATTTAAAGGTTATTGTACTTTTGATGTCCGCTATTCATGCCACCTTTAGATCTGATAGAAGACGCCATGTTTTTTACTAATTAAGTACCTACGAGTTTTTTTGTGCTGTGCGATTTGTTGTTAATGTAACATAATTAAGAAATTCTTTATCCAGTTTGTTTTTTGCTATGCAGCATTCGAAACGTCAGGAAAAACAAAAATCTAAAATATACGCGATAGAATCCGTTTAAAAGTGTTTTATTATAATGTGTAATACTCGCGAAAACCTAAGACATTATTACGCTTTATTCTACTGAAGCACAAATCCGCTCTTATTTTTTCTTGACCCGTTCTTCTGTTACGTACATGTTAAGCTCATTCCGCTTCGACTTTGGTTATAAGGATAATCATTGAAGATTAAACTAGCCTACTCTGTCAAATGCCTTTGTAAAAAACCCTATCTATGTAGTACCGACGTGTTTTCTTTGGTTTATGTTGTCATTCGACATGAAAACATTATTTCTACAGCTAGAGCAGTACATGGTTCTGCCGAAAGCATTCGTGAGACCTTTTGTGCATAGAATTTATCTTCAAGTTGAAGTCAAAGTAAAAAAGTAACTATGTAAACCATCACTGATTATAAATGGCACTTATAAAGTCAGAACTTAAACAGATAGATGCACGGTTTCAAGTCATTGGTCCTATGGAGAAGAACCAGCCAGAAACTCAATAAATATACTCTTTTAAAATATGTGAAAGTATTGCAGTATTAAGACTCAAGCGTATTGGTGTAAAATGCTGAAATCATCTATTTATATATAAAAATGAATGCTTTTTTTCTTCGTTCTTTATGCCCCTCCTATACAATTGATCCGATTGAGTTGAAACTGTACAGTTGTGGTTGGCACTTGGGCGAACACTTCTAAAGAGGTATTGCAACGCATGCCGGGCATAATTTTGTTATAAATATATACTTAGTAAGTATGATTACAAGACCCATTAAAAAAAATAAGATTGTATCTTTTAATGTTAGACTACATACGTGCAAATCGGATACAAAAAAATAACAAATGCTAATTTGATACATGATAGATAGTTCTCTCCTTTTAAAACAACCATTTTGATATCCTGATTACTTTAATGCTTGAGATTCAGACCTATTATTATTTAGCAATCTTTAATTATGATCTAATGTCATGCTGTATCTGTAGATGTTGCTTCGCCTATATCTGACATATCAAATTCTGTAATTATATCCATATGTTTTCTTTTTAATGATGAGTGCCATTGGCGTTTCTGTATTCTTTTTCATTCAATATAGCCAAAAGTCATTAAAAGAACATTATGGATCCACAGCGTCCTTCGAGTACATTAACGACTCAACTGCGATCGCCAACCCGTCTGCCAAGCGTGGCGATTATGGCAAATCCCCCCAATGAGCCCACAACACACCCCTATCGGTCGTTGTGGTGATCTTTGGGGGCGGCCTGTCCAGCAGTGGACTTCATTCGGACAAAACGACTATTGGATCCCAATGAAGGTTCATAAATACCAAAATACTATAGATTTTTCATTAATTCGTTACAACGACGTTTTCTATACACTTTTGGTATGAGATAAGGAATTTCCACACTGTATATGAGAATTGTCATAAACAATAAACGTACGTTAGCATCCAACCAGAGATTGATGTAAGTTTAAAAATACTGTCAGTGCACACGTAATACATAGTTACGAGTATGTACTCCAAACGGGGCCGCTTATCTCTCCGTCGCAGGCACGACGCCCTACCGAGGGTGTTCGCTACAAAAATACTGTTGTTTCCTTATTGTCGTCGTCTGTTGTCGCTTGTTGCTGACTGTTGTCGTTGTTGCCGGCAAGGGCCCCCGTTGTTTGCTGTTGTTTAATTACTAGCGTTTTTGTGACGCTGTGTAAACGTTATGATATTTTTGTTGTGCAGCTCCCGAGTCTAGTGGGTTATTCTTTTGATTTAATTTGTTGAATATTCAGTCTTAAGTGTTGGACAGTATTTTTTTTCAACATTGTCATTCAGTTTAGCAAGTAGGTCGTATGAAGAAAGCTTGCTAGTAAATAAGGTTAACGTTTCAAAACCTGTCAAAGGCCTTACTTTGTCTCGATTCTCGATTTATGATCAAAAATGTAGTGTGCCAGAACTCGATATCAGTCTGTTATATTCAGCACCACAATATGTACAGTAATGCCGTTGAGACACGAAATCTATACAACCTAGCTGTCGGTATATACTTGTCACTGCAACACGCAATGTATATAATGGGTATACATATAGGTATTATATTAATTGACAGTTACAAGAGCTAACGTAATATCCTAACTTAAAGTGCTAAAGTTACAAACACGAATAGTATATGTAACTTAACCCCACAAAAGTACAACTCACTATGAAACCTAATCCACCCCAACCACACCCTCCAAAAAAATCTATTAACATTTAATAAAATCATGACCTAAATAACATTTCTTACCATTTCAATTTTACGGACGAAAGGGTGGTGGGTGCTCCTTCGCCATGCGTCTTTGTGAACCTCCCCCTCCTCTTCTTTACCCTGTCCCTCCATCCCCCTTCTCCCCGTTTCACCATTGTCGCATGGCACACAAGCTTTCAGAGTAATGAAGAGCATTTTCGTCCGATTCTGAACACAATGGCCTCTTTAATACTAGGTAGAGAGGAAACTTCTTTGTTGACGGGAGTATTGTACCTACCGTGTGTGTTTGGTGTACGTATTGTTTTTTGTTATGTTTGTTCGCTCGATTGTTGGTGACAATGCTGTTATGTATGATCTATCTAATGTTAGGAGTTTGATGTTTTGTGGGTGCGTCGTGCGTCCTCAATTTGGAGATAGTATGTCACTGTCTTTGCTTAGGGCTATGTATAGGACAATTAGAGTAATCTCAAATTAAATTAAATTAATCGATGTTGGTATTGAAGCTATTAACTCAAAGTCTCAACTACTCTACTCATTTATTATCCTCTTCATCAAAGGTGAGATAATGGGCTATCTAAACAACTACAGTTCGCTAATTATGTACGAATGATATATGCCTTAGAAGTTCTGGATAAATGCTTAGGTATTCTTATTTTAGAATGAGAATTATTGGTACAATTTATTTGTCTCTGGACATTAAAATATCGGAACGGTATAACTTAAATGTTGTCTACATAACATGGTTGATAAAAATGTTTACTTATTCATGATTTAAAAAAAACGGACTTAAAACGAGTTCTTTCATTAGACACGTTTCAAATTGATACTGTAATTATTTTCAAATAACTACAATATTAATACCTAATTCCACTACTGCATACCGGACAATCATTGTTCAGTGTTGCCATTCCATTGCTATTGTTTTCCCGTAACGAACGGGCGCTGTAGGAAATAATTATTGTGTAGTGGCAACACTTTAGTAGTATCGACACGTGCGTATTGTTGTCTACGATTGTTAGTGTGGCCGTTAATTAAGAATAAATACGTACCTGTAGGGTTGGCAGCGCGAAAAATGTATGGTTTGGATTCTATAGCGACGTATTGTGAATTCGGTGATATTCTTCTCTATCATTTAATGTAATTTCATTATTGTTTAATTAGAGGTGTGAATAGCGGTTGAAATGTTAGCTGTCTGCTACTCATTGGAAATTGTCAGACCTAAAATTTTAAATGTATTATAGCCAAAATGAGAGAGCTATACAGGGCGTAGGTGACAAAGTAAACTGTACCGAAAAAGGCATAAACAATCAGAAATAATAAAATACAGCTTTTGTCATTTTTGGGTACGCAATGTATTGTAAACACCGCGATCCAAACGCTACGTGATTATTGTACCATGATATGATATTATTATGCTATGATGACCTCATCTGTGAACTGTAGCGAAACAACACCCGTTTAGTTTTCATTTACATTGCAGGTTTATGTAAATTATGTTTTTATTCAAAATAGCTTTAGGAATACAACTATTTTATACTGCCGGCTCAGAATACCACCACCCCATCTCCTCCCGTGGGTGTCGTAAAAGTCGACTTTTACTTTTAGCCGGGGGATGGGCAGCAGCGTCCTTCGAGTATATTAACAACTCAACTGCGATCGCCAACCCGTCTGCCAAGCGTGGCGATTATGGCAAAACCCCCCTATGTGCCCACAACACACCCATATCAGTCGTTGTGGTCATCTTTGGGGGAGGCCTGTGTCCAGTAGTGGACTTCATTCGGCCGAAATGATGATACTGAAATCGGTGAAATAAACTGGAATAATACGATAAAGAGCTACGCAAAATTCTTACGCCGTGGGTACCAGAATCATGTACTGAATCCATGGTGTCAGTTTTGCGTCATTTATTATCTAGCTACTTTCGTGGAAAACCTATTTCCATGAAAGCTGTAGCAGTAAATGCAACCTTAGCATCATTTGTTCCTGATATGAATACCAGTCAAATTAGCTACACTTATGCGAGTGATTCAGCCTATTTTACTCAAACGACATTCGCAAACACAACTTATTAATGTTAATAACATTGTAAGCTTGTCAAGAAAACTTTCACGGCAACATAAGGATTACGTGTCGAACAACAAAAACATGCAGTAGCTATTAACATTATAATTTGCATTGTACTAAAAACAATACCCAAGAAAAAAAAAATCTTACACGCCACAGCGTTGAGGCACAATATGCACTGTGTTGCGATTGTACAGAAATTGTGACACTTGTGTGCTTCAAATGTAAAGTGACAGCCGTGCACAGTGCTTGCTGGAAAGCGACCGATATTTACAAAAGTATTTGTTCTACTGTGTTGAAAGGTTTGTTTTTCGCTTTGTCATATGGAAATGAATGATGCACAGCCTGTAATTAGCTAATATTGAATGTGTGTTTTGCGTTTAAACCTGCTAGACAATTGAATAAACATACCATGGAATTTGTTATAAGGTTCTGTTGAAAGAAGCATAGTTATATTACAATTTCTGGATGACTGTGTGCGTTTAAGAATAAACGTTTTTCTTTCTTCTTTCTTTCTTTCTTTCTAATTATCGCTATTAAGGTTGGTTGGTTAAGTTAGTCTACCAGAGACTAAGGTACCGGCTTAGTCTGTGATTTTAAATCAGTATTTAAAATATACGAGGGTTTCCTACTCCTCACAATAGCTCAGAACATAGAAACCGTAAATCTTATTATAAATATAAAAGGCTGTATGTTTGAATGTTTGAGCCAAGAGTTCGAATGAAATTTGACACAGAGGTACATTGTCGTGGAATAGAATATAGACGACTATGCTCCGAGAAGCAGGAAAGTAATGGCTAGTAAATATATAAAGTAAACAAAAATCCATATCAGGTGTCCATATTAAGAATATAGCACCACTCCATCTCATCCTGTAGATGTCGTAAAAGACGAGTAAGTGACTAAGCCAGAGGGATTGGCAGATGCGTCTCTTCTGTGGTGCAGTACCCATACTGCGCTCACCAACTCGCCTGCCAAGCGTGGTGAGCACTGGCAAATTCCCCTTAAAATGACAATTATGAAAAGGAGGAGTCGTTTGTGCACCTGGTTGGAGGTCGTCCTACGCTGCGTTTTCCGGTACGTGGTCTCCACTCGAGAACTCCATTAGTTCTACGAGCAATGTGCACCGCCCTTTGCCACTTCAGTTTACAAATCCTTTCAGATATGTCGGCAACTTTAGTTCTTCTACGGATCTCCTCATTTCTGATTCGATCTCGTAGAAAAATACCAAGCATAGCTCGCTGAGTGACCTTGAGCTTTCTTATGAGGCCCAGTGTGAGTGACCACGTCTCTGTTCCATATATCATCACTAGCGTGAACTTAAGCTTCCATGAAAATCCACAAGAAAATGCTGCCAATATCTATTTTAGCTGAATAGACCTTGTTATTCGCTAGAAACAAGACTGAAACTTAGCTGGGCAACTTGAGGTGCTCATCGCCAATCGCATGTCGTTTACCAGTCACTGAGGTTAAGCAACGCGTGGCGCGGTCAGTCTATGGATGGGTGGCCGCCTAGTGGTATTTGAACGGAGCGTCTCCGTGTTTCGGAGGCCACTTAAAATTGTCAGTCACGGTTGTTGTCATTAGACGACAGTCGTTAACCTAACTCGGAGGCCTTTGGTTGTTTGGTTGTTGTAGCCACCCAGGCTTGAACAAAATCTGGACAATGACTTACATCAAGTAGTTGGTCCGCTCAAAAAACTACCATTTTCCTTCCTGTATTTTAGACCCGGATACCAAATACAGAAAACCCTAAGCATACTAAGATTCTAAATAGTTGCTTTTTTGAATACCTCGTCTCTTACAAATCTGTATTACATCTACGTCAGGTTTGGACCTAGATACACAAAATATACCTCAAATATGAGTAAGTATCAATAAATTATTTACTTTAATAACGGCTGAATACTGAAACGCCAGTTAATATTAAATCCAGCTTTAACTATCTGAGTCGACGTCAGGTTTGGACCTTTTTTTTTTTTTTTTTTTTTTATTGGTGCCCAGTGGAAATTCTTCATGAACTTCCTTCGCCCCGGGGAAGGACGAAGGGGTATGCCGGACTCCTACCGGCTAAAACCACTGGGGCGGTCATCTTCGGCACCTAAGGGAGGCTCCAGGTCCTCGTATGATCACACTAGAGCCGCCCACTGGTGCCACGCCTATTGGCACATCTCGGAGAGGGTGACTGTAAAGCGGTCACCCCCCCAGGGGGATTGTAAAGGATCCCCCAAAGCGTCCCACGGCAGCGCGTGACCACATGCGTGCTACCGTCTTCTCTTGGGTCGCTTGGTGTGGGCACGCAGATTCCCCAATCTACGCACCCGCGAACCCAGAGGTCCCCCACCTTATAGCAATGGCAGGGGTTTTCAGGCGTATCGGAATTAGGCGCCAGAGCGGTTGTTACCCCGGCGCCGTCTCCTTCTTCTTCGAGCGGGATCGGCCCTCTCCCGATCCCGCTCTGCGTTCTCCTTCTGGAGCATGACGCTTTCACAGAAGGAGACCACTGCATTCCAGTTTTCGTGCTCTGCCAACATAGCCGACACTACAGCTGGCAGAGAGAGATCTTGCCCGATCCGATCGACCAGGATCCGCCGCTCGGCGGCCCACGCAGGGCACGCCTCGAGCGTGTGCTGTGCGGTGTCCTGGTCGCTATCACAATGGTGGCATTGTGCCGTGGCCTCGCGGCCTATCCTGTGCAGGTACGCACCGAAACAACCATGCCCGGTGAGCACCTGCGTCAGGCGATAGGTGACGCGCTCGCTCCTTCTGAGCCAGGCTCCGAAGAGCGGCAGGACGGCCTCGACGACGCGCTTGGTCGCAAATTGCATCCGCAGGCGGTGACGCCACTTTACAAGTGCGCGTCGCCGAGCCAGCCGCCTCAGCCTCTCCAACGCCCCTGGAGGCGCGTTTTCGCCGCTCTGGCGGAGGGAGCGTGTCTGATCGTAGACCCACGCATCCATCTCCGCCAGGATGTCAAAAGGCGGAAAACGCGCCAGGAGGGTTGCCGCCTCGTAGGAGACTGTTCGGTAACCTCGTGCGATCCGAATAGCCACTCTGCGCTGCAGACCGTGAATTTTGGTTCTGCAGCGCTGGGCGCCTGATAGTCGAGCTGACCATACAGGCGCCCCGTATAGGACCACGGACCGCACGACTCCTCCGTAGAGACGGCGAACTTCCTCACATGGTCCCCCGAGATTGGGCAGCAGCCGGTGTAGAGCACCCACTATCCTCTCAACTCGGGGGACGAGGCGCTGGAAGTGCTCTTCGAAGCCCCAACGACTATCCAGGGTGAGCCCCAGGTATTTCATGTACCGGCCCACCCCGATTTGCGCGTCACCAACGCGTATCCACGAACTGGGTGGTTCTCTGCTTCTCGGTAGTCTGTGGAACCATAGCGCCTCGGTTTTCTGAGGCGCTATCCGCAGACCCAGGGCGTGGATTTTGGCCACGACAATTGCCACCGCTTGCTCCGCAAGCCGGATGGTTCCCTCGAAGGACTCCCCGCTGGCCAACACCAGAGTGTCATCAGCGTAACAGACTAAGCTGACGCCAGCAGGGAGAACGACACGCAGGACCGCATCGTAGGCGAGGTTCCATAAGAGAGGGCCGAGAACTGACCCCTGCGGAACCCCGCACGTAATCTCCCTCCGCTTTACGCTACTGTCCCTGCCCACGTAGCGAATGTGCCTATCGCGCAGATAGGCCCCTATGATGCCCTGCAGGTAGGGCGGACACCGATGATAAACTAGTGCCGCCCTAATAGCGCCCCACGGGATGGAGTTGAAGGCGTTGACGATGTCTAGACTGACCGCCAACGCCACCCCACCCCGTCGGGACACTGCCTGTTCCGACAGCGAGCGGACGCGAAGAATCGCGTCGATGGTGGACCGCCGCTGCCGGAAGCCATACTGACTTTCGGCCAGGTCGGGGCCAACTCGCGACAGGTGCTCAACGAGTCTTCGGGTAATTATTCTTTCGAATAGCTTCGAAGCCTCGTCGAGCAGGCAAATGGGACGGTATGCAGAGGGAGACTCTGCAGCCCTTCCTTCCTTCTTCAAGAGAACCAATCCGGCTTCCTTCCAGCCGGACGGGAACACGCCACTACGGAGGCAACTGGTGAACAGCCGCCTCAAGCGGTCCCCAAGAGACTGTAGCGCATACACCCACGCACGGCCCGGAATGCCGTCCGGACCCGGTGCGGTGTTGCGACTCTTCAGGCGGCCAATGGCTCGGCCCAGCTCCCCATCCGAAACCCCCAACTCCTCGGCCCAGTCCGAGGCATTTGTGGGTGGAGAGGGACCAGGATGGTCCCGAACCGCCGGAAAGAGCGTTGAAAGTACTCTCTCCAGCAAATCCGGGGCCATGGTTTCGGTCACCGGGGGGACATACGGGCGCAACTTGCCCACTACCATACGGTAGGGTCTCCCCCACGGATCCCTGTCTAGTCCCTCTAGGAGCTCGCTCCAGGACCGAGCCTTCGCCTCACTGATGGCGGTCTGAAACGCCAGTGTGGCCGCCCGGTAGGCCCTATAGGCCTCTTCAGTCTCTCCGGCTGTAGCGCTGTGCCGGCGTCGGCTTCGTTGGTACCGGCGGCGGGATGCCAGGCAGACCGCGCGCAACTGCGCGATCTCATCCGACCACCAGTACACTGCCGTACGCCGGGAGCGCCTGGCCCGGGGCATGGATGCGTCGCATATTGACGTCATCGTCCTCCGGAACCACGACGCTTCCTCTTCCGGATCGGGCAAGATCCCTTGATCTACCTCTGGCCAGGCCGCGACGTTGGCAGCTGCGACGAGCAACTCTCGATCCAGCTGTGTGAGGGCCCAACGCCGCGACCGCGGGCTGGGACTAGAACGGCTCAGGCAAGGCGTGCGGAGGGCCACGTCGAACATTATGTGGCGGTGGTCCGAAAGTGTGACCACTTCCTCCGCTACTCGCCAACCCGACACCATGCGGGCCACAGAAGGAGCCGCCCATGTCAGGTCCACGACCGACTCCCCCTGCCACCGAACGCAGGTGCTAACGGACCCCCGATTCAGCAATCGGAGGTCAAGTGACGCCGCCCAGTCTTCCATTATCCTCCCCCTCGGCCCGTCCCGACGGTTGCCCCAAGCTCTAGAGTGAGCGTTGAAGTCCCCCAGGACGAGCACTGGACGGGGCGAACACTTACAGCGAATGCTGCGTGCCACCCCGTCCAGGTATCCCTCGAAGTTGGCGAGAGACACGTTGGGGGAGACATAGCAGCCCACTACTGCCAGAGGTCCCCACTCTACTACGACAAAGCCCTGCCCCCTGTCCAACAGGGAGCAGGGCGGCTCACCTTCGGCTCCAGACCAATAGATGGCGACGGAGTCCCCGGCGCCCCCGAACCAGCGAGGATGTTCCTGGACGCCGTAGGGCTCCGCCACAACCGCCAAGGCAACCGACCACTCCGCAACAGTTTGCAGCAACAGATTCTGCGCGTTGCGGCAGTGGTTTAGGTTGCCCTGGAGGACCCTTAATTGGCCTCCATCGCCTCCGGTGAGCCGGAGCGTGCGACCGGTGCCGCCGGCGCAGACGCCGTCCGCCCCTCGGCCGAGGCAGGGGGGGCTGGTTTTCCCCTCCTGCTCTTCTGGGCTGCACAAGATTTGCAGCCCAATCTGTGCTCGGCCGGGAGGCCAAAGTCCGCACACAAAGGGCAGTTTTTTGTCTGCGCCTGGCATTCCCGAATTTTGTGGCCCTGGCCGCCACATCCGAAGCACCGGTCGCTCCGGTCAACCCCCCCGTGTGTGGTGCACCGGAGGCGCACATGCCCGAGTTCGAGGCATCGGAAGCACTGTAATGGCCGTGCTGCCAACACCTCGACCCTGGCCGACGTCCAACCAACGCAAATGCGGCAGGTGGACGCCAGCTTCTTGGCCGCCTCCAGTGGGATCCGGACCCAAACCGTGCCCAAGGACATCGGTGAACGGCGAATTTCGCCCACCCTAACATCCTCGGGCAAACACGCCGTCGCAGCCACTATGGCTTCTGCGATCTCCACTTTGGTTACGGCGTCGTCCAGGTCCAATACCCTCAACTCCGCCATTTTAATCGGACGCGCAATATGCACGTCAAATATGGGGGTGAGCACCTCCCGCATTTTGCGCGCCAGGCTATCGGCCTTGGCGCCACCATCCTCCCCAGCGACGGAAAGCACCATTCCGCCGCTGGCTGATCTCTTGATGGTCACGGTGTCCGGACCGATGCCGTGGTCGGCGAGCTTAATACTTCGCCGAGCTGCGGTCATGACTTCACCCAACCTTGTGTCGGGTGAGCCTTCGGGCACCGTGACCGTTATGGCGGCCGATGCGGGAACCTTGGGGAGGTTGACCTTCCCCTTCCTTTTTCCGCCCCGTTTTCCGCGATGTCTCCCCCCACTCTGGGGAGAAGACTGCGCAGGCTGTGCAGCTGCGGTCTGCAAAGGCCGGGGCTGCCGCTTCTTTCTGCCTGCAATGGACCACCCCTCAGTGGTGTCCATTGCGGACTGCGAGGACTCGGGCTCAGCGGCTGCTGGCTGGGTTGGCGTGGGTCCAGTGGTCGCCGCAGCCCCGTCAGCTGTCGCCTGCCGGTCTGACTTTCCAGTCCCCTTTGCCACACCGCGACCCCCGCTCTTCCCTTTCAATTGCAGCTGAAGGGCTGGTGTGCCACTTTGCGCCTTGTCCGGGGTCGTAGCCTTTGCCGCGCTTTTCGTTGCCCTGGCAGCAGCCGCATACGAGGCCGTCTGTGGCACCGATTGGTGCGGTCGTGCATCCGCCGCCAATGGTGGGCGCAGGCGCTTCTCTGGCGGGAGCCGCTCCGCTAAGGCCGCCAGTTTGGCGTCCATCATCCTCCCGATTTCGAGGACAATAGAACGCCGAAGCTCTGCCTCTGCGTCCGGCTTTAAGAACGCTGGAGCGGCACAATCCCTGGGGCTCGCAGTCGGGTTCCCCTGACGACGAAGGAGACCCACCTCCGTCGTCAGTTTATCTATTTGCGCTGAGAGACTGGCGAGCTGGGAGCGCAGCTCAGCGTTCTCCCTCTCCAGTCTCTCAACGTTCGTCTCCTTTCGGGCCGACTTTTTGGCGTCAGGGGACGACCCGACTGACGCCTTCGGAAGGGTCCGCTTGCGGCCCTCAGCACCTAACACCATGTTATGTGAGGCGTGCAAACTCCGAGGGTCCAGGGATTCCTCGGAATCGCTCACCCCACCCAACGGCAATGGCGTACCCGGACGCGGCAGCGACGCGACCGCTCGCTGCGCACGCGCACTGGCACGCAAGTTACGCGCACTACGCGTCCTGGTACCCGAACCGTACACGGAGCCGATCTCCGATCCCACATCCGTCTGGACGCTGTCAGACTCTGACAGCGAACCAACCTTCTCGCCCCTCATCTTCTCAATCTCCATCTTCTTAACGTCTGGTTTTTTAGTTTTGGATTTATACATATTTGATCCCACGAGTATGGGGGAAATAAATGGTCGACCCGGGCAGTGCCCCCTGTACCCGGGCAAGCGTATCCCATGTTCAGGTGCCGCCAGTCCTGGGGAATGCGTGCTCGCGACTGAACTTCCCATCAGCCATGCACCCCTCGCCGCACGCAAAGCTTGGGTTCGGGGAATTTTTATAGAGGCCTTCTTCCTCGCGATCCGGGCGGTTAAGCCAAGATCCTCGGTCCCGGTCGAAGCCGCGAGACGTGACCACGACACTCCAACCGAGGTTACGATATCGACGGTGGCAGGGAAGGGGTGTCCTCCCACTACCTGCTCGGGGCAGGGTGAGTGCACACCGAGCCCGCCGCTAGCCCGCCCATGCTCCTCCGAAAACGGAGAAGCACCCTACGGCCTACCCACAGCCCAAAAACTGGGCCCGTCCCTGTCAGAATATTAGCCACCAGGCAACAAGGTCCTCCAAAAAAAAAAAAAGAAAAAAAAGTGGAGTAGTTATTGCCCGGTGCCCAGGGTGCACCGGCCCGACAACTGCTCTTCCCCCCGGACGTGTCAAGAGGGACCAGCAGCCACCGAGCGCACGTGGAGGTTTCCTGACCTAGCACCCCCAGGTTTGGACCTAGATACACAAAATATACCTCCAATATTTGAGTATCAATAAATTATTTACTTTAATAACGGCTGAATACTGAAATGCTATTAACTGGCGTTTAAGTCCAGCTTTAACTTTTTGAGTCGCCGGTTTCTCGAATATTTAAAGTGGGACTTAATATTAACAGGCGTTTCAGTATTCGGCCGTAAACCGATTACTAATTAATAAAAGTCCCATTGAACAAACTTTTCCAACTATCAGACTTGTGGAAACCTATTCGATTTGAGCGCGGACAATGCCTGCAATGCTCGGTCACAATCTAATAGAATCGATCATTGTGCTTGACGCATTGTTCGAAACCGAGTTAATTGACCTTTGCGAATTAAATTGTATTGAGCGTTGAAATTGTTTTATATAATATTTTGTACTGCGGATAAACTGGTTGGTCTCTTATTACAGGAGTCCGGCTAGTTAGGTAGCGCCACCCGTGTGCGGAGATCAGCGAACAGCGAGGTTTGCGGGGATACTTTACAATCCTCCCCGAGAATTGGTCGGTGTTCTTTTCGGTGGTAGCCATTGTAGATCCTGGCTTACAGGAGTTTTAGTGGTTGGGAATGTGGGGCGGGCATGTCCCAAAAAAAAAAAATCCTCCCCGAGAACTGCCTGAAGGGCAACCTTTTTCACAGTCGCCTTCCTCCTGCTAGAGCGGGTGACCGCTTTACAGTCATCCCCTCCGTGATGTGCCTAAAGGCGTGGCACCAATGGGCGGCTCTAGTGTGATCTTACAAGGACCTGGAGCCCCCTTCATACAAGGACCCCCAGCGACCTTCTTCACCAGCTCGTCCCACGTTGCGTTTTTCGATGCGCGGTCTCCATTCGAGAACCTTTTTACCCCAACGGCCATCGGTTCGAGCCTGAGTTCGAATGTGCCCCGCCCATTAGCACTTCTGTTTACTAATCCTTTCAGCTATGTAGGCAACTTTAGTTCTTCCCCATGGATGCCACAATTCTGTCTAAGTTTGGGGGAATATGCCAGTACTCACCACGCTTGGCAGGCGGGTTAGTAAGCGGACTATGGATACTGATCCACTGAAGGTACGCTACTCCATTCCTGGTCCATTCCTCTGGTCTAGAATCCCTTAGTCGCCTTTTACGATATCCATGAGACAGAGTGGTGTTATATTCTTGATCCGGACACAACACTTAACACACGGCAGTTAGTGAAATGACTGGGCATAAGAGACTAAATAACTAATGTCTAGAGGTGTGGTGCCGCGCAGGACCAGTCCTGGGGTAACATGACAATTGTTATGGGCAGGCGTGACGCTTACCACCAGGCGAATGACTTACTTGTCTATTATCAAGGTTGTGTCACAAACAGAACGAGCTAAGCTGGAGTTTTATGATAACCTTTTTAATAGCTAGTACGTCATCTCATCATCATCTTTATAATGATGAGACTCACTTTGCCATTCTTAATCTTCTTATATATATAATTCTTGTGTACGTGTGTGTTACAAAACACATACAAAACAAATATTTGTATGATCTGCAGGTAGTTGTTCCGGGTCTGGGTGTATTATATGTGGAATTCATGTCTGTAAACGCACCCACAACACAGGAGAAATCCTAGTGTGGGGCAACGGTTTAAAAAAAAAAAAAAACTTCTGAACAAAGGCCTCCACCATAGATTTCCACAACGCCGAGTTACGTGCCGTGTTCGCCCTTTACTCACCACGCTTGGCAGGCGGGTTGGTGAGCGCAGAACAGCTGCAGTTCCTCAGAAGGGAGGCCGCTGGCCACACTTTAGAGACCCTTAGTCGACATCCATAGGAAGTGATGAAAAAATAATCTATTCTTAATCCGGACACCACACGGATATGTCCTTTCATAAATATTATGAGTCAATATTTCACCCACAAGAAGTCATCAAAACAATTTGTGCAGCTTACATCGCGCACTTAGTCACATTTCCTTCTCGCCACAAGGAAAAAATAAAGGCGATTTTCCCAAACAATCGCGGAACCAACGTACTTTTAATAGAACATTAGTCTTTATACCATTGTCGTTACTAAGCACACGATCCCATCATCCGCGCTGACAAAAGACACGAACCCACCCCAAAGTATCGACATAATAATAAGGAACCGGGAAAAACTTCTGTTGTGGAATGAAAAGCGCAAATTCGTCATTAGGCGGCGCTTTCCGCCATTGTTGTTCCTATCTCTTTCACTCGTGGCAGTGTTTACACGCGCGCGAGCGGGACTACCGCTGGTCCTCGGAGCCGGATTGTTCCTTTCTATGTTAGCGACATTGTTTTCGCTTTTATACCCGCCTGAATTGGGATTGTCTTGTCTGTTTGAATGGACGATGGCGCCCCTCCACGGTAGATGAATACAACCTTCTATAAATGGGGGGAGACAAAGGGTTGGTCTCTTGAATCGCGCTGGGAGACAGGTCGTTGGTGCCTTCGATTATATTGTATCGATTCAATGCCTTTGTTTCAGCAATGAAGGATGGTTAGGGCAAATTACTTTTCTGTTTTTGTTCTATGTTTTAATAGTTTATGGTTTGCCGTTTGATAAATCGTAATCTAATAGGATTACATTTTTATAAGTTCCAATTCTGAGTTTGATAGAAGGATTTATGGGTAGGTACTGTTAATTAGATCATAAAAACATCAAAATATATTTCCGGTTAGTATTTACGACACAGGCTAAGTGTTGTAAATACTGGTCAAAAATGGTATTCTTCTTAAATAACAGACAACGTCAAACGTGTACTTATATTGTGATGAGATCGAAAATGAATTGGAAGTTGATCTAAATCAAAATGGTATTTTGCTAACATTTGGAACTGACACAAATTTTCATGAAATAAACGCCTAAATTGACTTTGAAAATACACTGAGATCATACTGAAGTTAGACTGAACTTTAAGAAGAGCAGAATACGTATTTTTAGTCAATTCATAATTTAATCTCAGTTCTATCAACTTTCAATGTTAATCTAAATTAATGACGAGAATTGACCCGCTGGTCACGTATATAAGTTACACGCCCATTCTGAAATTCAGGACACACCTACAATATTGGCATTTATCAATGTGATCTGGCTGAAGCGCTTATTAAGTTAAAGAGCTCAAAAGATTTTGCGAGTCAAATACAAGGGTGTATTATCCACGGTATATTTGTGGTTGCTAGGAAACGTCCAAGTCTCATTATAATTGTTATAATATATTATTATAACACAAAATAATAACGGTAAAAGTTGTATCTCTGACAACCAGGCTATAGACAAGTTTTTAGGGTAGATGGACAAAAGCTATTCTTTTATTAATTATTTTATTCTTTATTATCATTAATCTTATTTACTTCCATTATAGAGCTTCAGTTTACGCGCGTACTGATTCCCTATTAGGTTTAGCGGATGTTTAGGCCGGTCCCCCGCCACCACGTGCCCCGTGCTGCAAACGATTCGCCTTCACTATTATCGATTCCGCAAAACGTTATTGCAGGCTAAAGTACTACACTACTGGTACACTGAAATGTTTTCAAATAGCTCGAGCAAAATATTTAATATAACTAAACGTTACCCGCTTCCGACACCCGGCGTAAATTAAGATTTTGTAATAATAGTACTTTTTATAATTCAAATTTAATTCCGTTGTTAGGACATAGGGTTTAAAATATATGCTACACACACTACAATATATTCTACTTCTAACTATGCCAAACTTGATTATAATCTGTTTAGCCGTTTGGGCGTAATGGAGCTTCAAAAACATTCAAATACAAACTTTCTATTGATTTCACATTTATAATAGTAGTAACATAGTACGTGTCTTAAAGTTATACCCCAGGAGAAATACTAGTGGGGCAAAAAAAAAAAAAATTTACTAGCTGGGACCGGCGGTTTCACCCGCTGTTTAATTAAAAGGAAAGCGATAAGAAGAAGAAAGCGAAAGTTATTGATATATATATATATATATATATATTTTATTCTCCTTTAATTTAGAGGCTTTTACCTTACAAAGGTATGTCAGCCTCATCATACCCTAAACTATTACTAGTTACACCAATTACATTATAAGTTATTGTGACGGAGAGGGAGATAGTGTTACAGCAACCATCTCATATACCAATTTGGCCGCTTCAGACTTAGGTTTAGTCAATATGGTTATAAAAGCTCCAACATCATATCTGTTAATTTTTAATTTTTGCATCACCATCTCTCTCTCTCTCTCTGGTTCTATTCACATTCCATTAGCAAGTGTTGGACATCGTCTAACTTGCCACATACTGCACAATCTGGTGAGTCAAGCTTTTTCATGAGATGTCCAAACTTGCCAGATGGAAAGTGACCAGAACGTAATCTATGAGCCATAACAACACAAAATCTGCTTATTTTACTTCCAGCAATATTTATATATCATTTAGAGTACTTCGGCATAAACACTGACATAGAGTATGTATTGGATTCATGGCTTTAATTTTTTTGCACGCAACCCTAATTATTTTTCTAAAATAAAAGTAAGCCTAAGTTATTCCTTATAACATTAGCTATCTGCTAGTGAAAATCCCGTAGAAATCGGTCCAGCCGTTTCAGAGATTAGCGGGAACAAACATACAGCCAGACAGACAAAAAAATTACAAATATCTTTTTTGTGGTAGGTACCGTATATACTTTCATATGCATTTAATAAAATGCCGTGTGGTGCCGGCTCAGAATGCCACCACCCCATCTCCTCCCATGGGTGTCGTAAAAGTCGACTAAGGGATAGGCCGGAGGATGGGCAGCAGCGTCCTTCGAGTACATTAACAACTCAACTGCGATCGCCAACCCGCCTGCCAAGCGTGGCGATTATGGCAAAACCCCTCAATGAGCCCACAACACATCCATATCGGTCGTTGTGGTGATCTTTGGGGGAGGCCTGTGTCCAGCAGTGGACTTCGTTCGGCTGAAATGATGATGATGATGAAGAAAAAGTTGTTATTTTGAAATTACAAACAGACACTTCAATTTTATTTATTTGTATAGATTATCAAAGGACGTTCACTGCTGAACAGAGGTGTCCATAGATTTCCATAACTGTGTCTTCATTTGGGGGAATTTGCCAGTACTCACCACGCGCGCCAGGTCTGTTGGTGAGCGCAGTATGGCTACTGTTCCACGAAAAGGACGCCGCTGCCCATCCTTCTGGTTCTGGTTTGGGGTCCCTTATTCGCCTTTTACGACATCCACGGGAGAAGATGGAGTGGTGCTGTATTCTTAACCCGGACACTACACGGAATAAATGATGATCACGATTTTGTTTTTAATTGAAGTTACTTAGGGTGCCATAAGTGAAAATTTTAGTGCAATGTTTCGTGTGTAACGTTGTATGGGATGTATGTCACTTGTGTCACGTGTACTGGATTGCACGCGCTCTAATATTTTCTTAAAATAAATTAAGTTATTTAGTCTACTCAGCCCAGTGATTTGGTTAGCTATTTCACATACATTACTATCAAGCCGGCTGACAGTGGCAGCATATCTGGCATTTTTTGAGACTTAGCCCAACACTAGAATGTATCCCGTGTCGTGGGTGCGTGTACAGACATAAATTCCACACACAATACACCCAGAGCCGGAACAAATACCTGCAGATCATACAAATATAATTCCGTGCGGGTATTGAACCCGCGACCCGGAGCGCAGCAGCATACTGTGCCACTGCACCAATCGTTCCGTCAATTGTGACTACGACATTGCGACGATATCTACCTAGCTACCTATGAACTGGATATACTATAAGCAAATCAGACATGGTATGACCTACATAATTTGAATTTTAACAGTATATTCATAACAAAGCTGCTCTCCCAAAAATGCAACCCCATCCGCAAATTTCTTATAAATCCCTTTTACCCCTTCAGGTGCCGAATGGAAGCTCCTATCGGAAGACGAGAAGCGGCCCTTCATCGACGAGGCGAAGCGCATCAGGGCTATGCACATGAAAGAACACCCTGACTACAAGTATAGGCCGCGGAGGAAGCCGAAAACGCTGAGAAAGGAAGGGTACCCGTACTCCATACCGTATCCCAGCGTGCCCATGGATGCGTTACGTGCTGGTGAGATTTTTAAGCAATTTATTTTTAAATGGCAATGTGGAGTAAATAAAAGAATTCATCCACGAAAAATTATAATTACAATTATTATATACATTACAATTACAATGAAATATCAATTAATATTTCAATAAATAAATATATCCTAAATAACACTAAATAAATGAATTATAAGTATATAAATAATAATAATAGATGCAATAATTTAAATACAATTTATAAAATAGAATAGGTAGGTACTGTCAAATAATACAAAGATTTTTACACCACAACATTATTTACTTCCATACTCTATTAACAATATAATAAATTAATTTGTAGAATTTGAACAACTAATAACAACAAATTATAAACAGTACAATAATTTCAATTTTAAAATTTCAAATAGCATATAAGTAGCTAATAATACAATAACTTACATACGTAAAATTAAGACGTATCTAAACAAACACAACAAAATAGTGATGAAAAAAAACATTTTAATTAAATGAAAGTTAATAAAATATTGAATTTGTAAGATGGCAGTACTGTAATTCAACAACAAGAAATACGTCACTATAATCGGAACCTGCGAGCAGTGGAATAATTTAATAACAACAAATAAAAGTAAGTAAACAGCTCTTCCTCTCTCCTACTGAATAGTTGCCCAACGGGGTCCACAATAATTCCATAGATCTAAACCTACCATCTGTTTTAACTCAACTTACGGAATGTAATAAAGAATTTAACTGAATTGAATTGGACTCTTATTGGCAGCCAATTCTAAATTAAAATTCCAGGTAATTGGAGCTTCTTATAGCCATCAAAATATTTCCCAGATCCTACCAGTAGTACTGTGCGATTTTTGCAAACATTACAATGATGGGATCTCAGTCACAGATAATTTTGTTGGTCAAATATCTGGCATAGCTTCATTAAATACACAATCCAGTAAGTAAACTAACTATATTATTATGTACCCTTTAATTTTTTATCTTCTATGTGAGAGACTTTTCAGGACTGTAATATTGTTAAGCTGACCGACCACTCATGACATGATCCATCCTTCAATATATTTAAAAGATGGTTTATTCGACAAATCGTAGTTCCTACTTAAATCGTAGCATGGTTACAGGGTCCAAACGCCCAAATCTTGAAATTTTTATTTTACACTAAAGGCTTATTCTTTTTAACCGACTTAAAAAAGGAGCAGGTTCTCAATTCGATGAGTTTTTTTTATGTATGTACACTGATTACTCCGAGATTTGTAGACCGATTTGAGCAATTCTTTTTTAACTGGTGCAGAATGCTTTCGAGTTGGTTCCATATAAATTTCATTACATTTGATTGAGTAGTTTTTTAACCAGCTTCAATAAACAGGTTAATTCGACTGCACTTATCTAGATGATGTCTTATAGTTTCGATTCCTCTCAGATCAGAGATCTGATTTCATGTCCCCGCCCGCCTATATAAATAATGTTTTTTTCCTTTTCAGTGGTTTTAATATTTGTATATCGTGTAGGGTTTTTGAAGTCGGTATTTTTTTTTGTCAAAATGTTTTATTTAGTTGTTTTATTCATGAATGGGTCTGCTCTTGGCCTCGGTATAGCCTGATGGTCTACGATGTAAGTTTACGGTACTAGTAAGGAGTAGAACTCTCCACCGGCTTCTGTGTTTCCTGATAATGACAATCTAGAAGTCTTCCAAGTCGCGATTATTTAGCGATTTAACTTCTAGGTAAGCGTACTTCATCGCAGACCGCATTTTCACATAACATCAGTACGGAAATTCTTATAATTAATTTACAGTATGACTGTCCATCTCCTCCCGTGGATATCGTAAAAATAGTCGGCACTAAGGGACTCTAAACCAGAGGGATGGGCAGCAGTGTCTGTGGAACGGTAGCCATACTGCGCTCACCGACCCGCCTGTGGTGAGTACTGGCAAATTCCCCCCAAAATGATGACACCATTGTGTTAATCCATGCTTGGCTTTTGTTCAGTAGTGGACGGCCTTTGGCTGAAACGATGATGACGGAAAGTTGACCGCACTGAGATTAAATTATGAATAGTATGACAAAAGAATTGTATTTTGATCTGCTGTTAAACTTTGGTCCGGTTTCAGTATGAACTCAATCTTCTCTAATTTCAATCTCCAGTTTTAACGCTTACTTAAGGATGAAAATACCTTTTTATTTACCTGTATCAGTTTAGAATGATAGCTGAATACCGTTGGATTCTATCAACTGTCGATCCATTTATGTTTACAAATTAATTCACCATTATATTTGATGCAATTAATGATTTCTTTTAAATTTCCACTTTTTGTTTTATTTATAACTCACGTAGCTCTGAATTGATTACTACAACATTTTATAAAATAACTATTTTTGTGACTTCTGTTAAGATTCACAATAGCTTTATAATCTGTGTTGTAAAATGATTCCTGTTTGAGTCTCTGGCGGAAACTCTTTAAGTTCCACAAAAGTTCCCTTCTACGTTTATTACACACAGTGAGCCATGATAGCGTGATCCGTTTCGGTCGGTTACTACTATATTTTTTTACTTTTTTGCGAAGGTGCTACTTTAAGTCATCATCATCATCATATCAGCCATTTATACGTCCACTGCTGAACAAAGGCCTCCCCCATAGATTTTCACAACTGTGTCATCATTTTGGGGGGTATTTGCCAATACTCACCACGCTTGGCAGGCGGGTTGGTGCGCGCAGTATGGCTACCTGTCACAGAAAGGACGCTGCTGCCCATCCCTCTGGTTTAGATTCCCTTAGTCGCCTTTTACGACATCCACGGGAGGAGATGGAGTGGTGCTATATTCTTAATCCGGACACCACACTGAATTAATCACACACCTTAAGTCATAACATACAAAAAAAGTGCCATGAAAACGAGAGAAACCCCCATTTGGATATTTTATTTCGTAGACATCACTGAAACTTAACTTACAACATATAACAAATTTTGTTCTATTGTCGCTAGAATAGTCTCGATGTCGAATATACCAATGTTTTATACTATAATTTTCTTCACTGGATACTTGAGTGTCTGTGCCATGTGACGAGAATTCGAATGCTTAGGTGATAAAACAGGCAAACGCAAGTTTACCTGGAAAAAAATAAAAACCTTCAAGCGTCATTCAAGCGACAACATTGTCGCTAATTACAACCTAATCGTCATTGTGTTCAAGTAAAAAGCATTATTATGTCGGGAGGTATCATTATGAGCTGTAAAGCCATTGTTTATTGCGTTTTATTATTGTGTGCCTGATGGACGGATAACACCATTGTAAATTGAGTAATACAATTTCGAAGATTGAAATTTGGTTGTTCGTGATTAAAATGTTTTGGTATCATTTGGTGAAAGTTTCGTGTCGCTCCTGGAAAAGAATAAACCACCTGTCTCCATCCGTGGGTGTCATAAAACTTAAAGGTGACCCAGGATTGAAATCAAGAGGATGAGCAGCATCAATAACAGCTTCACTGAAACGACCTTTCCGATTACGGCAATATGCTCTGACGACTCATTGTTGTGATCATTGGGAGGCCAATTTTCAGCTGTAGACGTTTATAGGCTGAAGTGTGTTGGTGGATGGCTAAAAGGCTACCCCCACTTATCCAGTGGGTTTCACAAAAGGAGAAATTATATCACGGGGATAGGCAGCTGCGTTCCATTGATACCTAATAACTTAGCTATTAGGGTTGTTCCACTCACGAATGTGCATGTAGCAGTCTATTGAAGAGAAACATGTCCAACAGTGGATGACTTTAGGCTGATGTGAAACGGTTCAAAAGGTTTTCGACCTTGGGAAAGGCTGAGTGTAGGATCTTCTCTGTGCGACCTTACTGGCCGCATTTGTCCTTCGGAGAGGCGCGCGCGGAACACGCGCGCCGCCATCTCGGGCCTGTTTCTGTTCGGGCGACGGACGCCCCTGGTTCGTCGCTCGCCGCAGCGTGTCCTGAGGAACCTGGGACGGACCTCTCAATCTTCCAAAGTCTCTTCCTTTAGTTATTGCGGCTTTCGAAAACAGTATCGGAGCCGGGCAACGCTAGTATATCGTAAAATTTATTTCAGGCAAAAAAAGATCTATACGTAATTATTATTTAGGTTTTACCTGAAATAAATATGGCTATATGGGTACTATTATGATAGCAGTTCCTGGAACATTCATCATCATTATCGTTTTACCCGAAAAACGTCCACTGCTGGACATAGGACCCCTCCAAAGATCGTTATGTTAATTTTATTTTTGTATTAATAAGTGCTCTTTAGAGGTTTTGCCACAATCGCCACGCTTAAGAAGCGGATTGGCAATTGCATTTGAGTTATAAATTTACTTGTAGGACGATGCTGCCTTGATGATGGTCGCCTTTTACGACACCCATGGAAAGAGCTGAGGTGGTGCTATTCTTAGCCGGCAGCACCTGGCCCTAAAACATTGCTGATGTTATTTTACAGAAACGTCACAATACTTTCAATACTAAACACTTAATTATTAATCTATACCTTCCTACTTCCACAGTAAAACCACATAAGTATAAAAAAAAAATAACTTAGCTGTCGTTTCACAACGCTTTCAGTCAAAACTTACGTTCCGCCTCACTCCACAATTCAATATAGTATTCCATTACATTTTTTCAAAACGAAACAATTCCGTTATACACTGAATGTTATATTAAAGTTTTTGTTCAAATAGCTACATAGAAGGCAGGGCACAAAAGGGCCGGTTGTACTGGACGTTATCAGACCATTCATTGGATGTCATCGATTCCGCTATAGTCGAATTGGGATTACACAATGCTGTGCCTCGTTGTAACGGGGCAGTGGACGAGTATTATTGGACACGTTTTAAGAGCAAATAAAAAATAATGTAAAAAACAAATTACTGTTCGAAATCTTATCGGCAAGTAGTCCATCTCACTTCGTACAGGCTTCAGGTAATCACGAAACTTGATTTTTTGTCGAATTATAGGGAAAATTTAACCATTACCAGTTTTCATTTTTGTATCATCATTTCCGCCGAGTAAAGTCCACTGCTGGGCACATGCCTCCCACAAAGATCACCACAACAACCGATATGGGTGTGTTGTGTGCTCATTAGGGGGTTTTGCCATAATGGCCACGCTTAGCACGCGGGTCGGCGATCGCAGTTGAGTTGTTAATGTACTCGAAGGACGCTGCTGCCCATCCTCCCGCTAATCCCATAGTCACCTTTTACGACACCCACGGGATAAGATGGGTTGGTGCTGTTCGTAGCCGGCACCACTCGATAATTATTATATAGTAATTGTGTAAATATAAGTTTTTTGTATACCTTCAATTCAATTAGCTGTGTTTCTAATTCAAACAATAGGACAAATAATTGAAATGATTTTAATATGATCAATAATGTAAAGGTATACAAAAAACGATACTAGTAGATAAAATATGAAATTACTGTTCTAGGTATGTATTTACTTTGCAATTTATTATTAGATGTCCCTATATTAATATTTCTTTATATGGAAAATGAATATAACAATTTAAAAACTTAAGCTGCTGCCTACTTTCTTTCTTCGCTCTTTCGTGTTGGTTCGTTGCTGATCTTCTGTCAGATTTGTCTAAGCCACTCAAAGATTCCGACTTGGCATCACGACTGCTGTCAACTGACAAAAACCGGGATCCACTGTTTTACGTGCCCTCCGAAGCACGAAGGTGCTCAGTTCAATATGCAATCACTACATGAGCTGACCACGCCGAGCATATTCCAGTAACAATTGCTGTCTACTCGCTCAAGTAACTAGGACATACTAAACGCAGCAGACAGGTCAGTCGCCTGTTCTCAACAAAAAGCACGCCCACTGTCACGATCATACCTCGTGACTCCAAAAATAAAACTGAGAGACGTAAAATTTCTACACGCACACAAATCTTTTTATACGGAAAACTATATATATTTGATGTGCTATCTACCGAAATATGTCGATACTAACACATAAATTTCATTATTTATCTTTCTGTTCGATAGTTTTTGATTTGACGTCATTTAAAAGTTATATAGTTTTATTAGAGAAGAAAGTCTAATACAAGTCCACATCGATGATGGTGTTTGAGAAAAATGTTATTTGTTGTCATCAAAACGTCCACATATCAAATCTTTATCATTTTAAAAGTAAGATCGTAACCATCGTTTATGTCCGTACTGGCCTTTGAAGTTTTGTGGCTTCAGTAGTTCTTTTTTTAAATATATATTTAGTCTGTGCTTTGTGCCACACGGCTAAGAACTATAGCGCCGTGTAAGCAGCCGTCTGGTTGGCTATAGCTTGGATACGTTCATGATAAATTACAGTACATAGCTACTCCTTATTTACTTTGGAAGCTTAATTATGATATCCCTACTTTAATCTTATATAACTGACAACACTGGATATAGTAAAATGAATCATCATATCAGCCAAAGGACATCCACTGCAGAACAAAAGCCTCCCCTTTGATTTCCGAACTTGTTTTGTCATTTTTGGGGGAATTTGCTAGTACTCGCCGCGCTTGGTAGGTGGGTTTGTAAGCACAGTATGGCAACTGCTCAACAGAAGGGACACTGCTGCCCATTCTTCTTGTTTAGAGTTCCTTAGTCACCCTTTACGACATCGCGGCAGGGGCAGTAGTGCTATATTCTTAATCCGGACACCACATGGAACTTTAAGATCGCCTCTGTACAACGTTAGAGCATAAATTTTAAATATTGAACTTTATACCTATGCGTTTTACCTGAAAATTATAATAGCAAGTCCTGAAACATTACTCAATAAACCATTAATAATATCACTCTTTTTTTTTTAAATAACAGCGTGACGAGACTTGTAGGTAAGTCATTCGCCTGGTGGTAAGAACCCAGTACCCAGAAAACGTTTTGCGTGGCACTTTATTGCGGTCGTCACCTCGAGACATTTTAGTTATCTCATTTTACTTATAGTCTCTTATGCCCAGTAATTTCACTAGCTACAGAGCCCTTCAAACCGGAACACAAGTACGACTGCAGCTTTTACAGTACTGGTCGGCATCTCAACATCTGGCACCGCCGTGGTACATGTCTTTACTAACCCGTTGGAAATACTTTATGTATTTCCTCCAGTCCGGGGAAGGATGGAGGGCCATACCGGACTCCTACCAGTTAAGACCACCGTAGCGGTCATCTTCGTCACCAAAGGCCTCCAGGTCCTCGATACAATCTTTGGTCACATCTCGGAGGGAATGTCTGACTGCGACGGTACTGTTATATATATGAGTGGGCGAGCTGTACAATGGTTGAGCAGGTACGAGATCTTCCTGCAAACAAACTTCAGGATATATATTTAATTTATCAGTTTATTATTTAATATCTTTAAGTACTGCTTGGAAGCTAATACATAAATCCCACAACCGACAAACTTGCTGTCTCCAGCCGGAATCTTATACCATCTGTCAAAACGTTCTCGCTTACACAATTTAAATTATATGTCTTAATTCTAAGTGGCTAGGATTTTCACCAAAGAGTCTGAACCTTATTACAGTATCTACCTATCCGGACTTTTGCAATAACAGACTTACCACCAAATATTATTTCACTCTAATAGAATTTTATTAACTTAACTAATGTTCTGCCTCAGTCCACAGCTCAAAATCACATTCCAACACTTTTTTTGGGAAACAATTCCGATGTAAGTTACAAACGTTTTTGTTCAAATAGCTACATAAAAGGCTGGATACAGAAGGGCCGGGAGCATAAATGATGGCTTTAAAATATATTTGTCTATAAGTTATGCTCTAGTAGAATTTTAGCACTAAGAAATTAAATGGTGCTGTAAAGAGATTGTATCAGGGATATTCTTTTGACAATAAAAGTTAAGAGAGCTTTATAGATACTACAACAATGAGCAGTTTATTGCTTACCTCTTAGAATTTATCATCATCATATCAGCCAAAGGAAGTCCACTGCTGAACAAAGGTCTCCCCCACAGAGCCCACATGTCGCCCGCATCCAACGACTCCCAGCGACCTTCACCAGGTCGTCTGTCCACCTCGTTGGAGGTCGTCCCACGCTGCGTTTTCCGGTGCGCGGTCTCCACTCGAGAAGTTTTTTGCCCCAATGACCATCGGTTTTACGAGCAATTTATCCCACCCATTGCCACTTCAGTCTACTAATCCTTTCAGCTATGTCGGCAACTTTAGTTCTTCTACGGATCTCATATTTTCTGATTCGATCTCGTAGTGACTTTTGTTTTTAATGCATGTCTTAACTATTTCGCCGTGTTTTGAAATGATCATTACAATAAGAAAAAAACAACATTGTAACCAAAGCAATTTAAAAACACGCGACACTTGTATAAAGCTAGACACGTTTATGGAAAAAGCGCTTACATCGTCACATAAGAGCGCCCGCCGCGCTCTCAACAAAAGATTTCCAAATATGAAAAGCGAAAATGGAACGCATAGTTTAAACCGTCTTGGCTGCTTTTGACAGTTGACAGTTTTCACTGTCAATGTGAAAGTGACAATAGGGTTAGTTGGGGTGCGTCAGGCCTCGTCCGTTTGGGGTTACTGCATTGACATGCGATTAATATTATTGAAAGATTTCGCTTTTTAAGCGATATGCGTGGGTTGGTTTTCAATTTTAAAGGGTTGTTTTGCGGTTAAGTTTGTAAATGTTATAGGGTTTCTCAAGTTTGAAATTAAAAATGGTAACTCAAACGTTTGAAAACTTTTATGGAGTTTTTGAAATTGTAAAGGTAGTTTATTGTTTAGATGTACACGAGGATTTAGGGGAACGAAGTGGATTTGTTACAAACATTTTGGTGTATTTTTAGCGTATCTAATGATATGTGAAGCCCAGTCTTTATCCCTACATATTTGAAGCGTTAATAGCCATTTGCCCTTATCATGTCAGCCAAAATACGTCCACTGCTGAACAAAGGCCTCTCCCGTAGATTTTCACAATTGTGTCGTCATTTTGGGAATTAGCAAATACTCACCACGCTTGACAGGGAGGAGATGGAGTGGTGCTATATTCCTAATCCGGAAACCACACGGATTGATACACTCACTGGTCGGTAATCTATCCGTGAGGTTAAGCAACGCTTGGCGCGGTCAGTCTATGGATGGGTGATCGCATAGTGGTATTTGATTTTGAACTGAGTATCTCCGTACGTAAAATCGTCGGTCCAGGTTATTGTAATTTTAGACCACGGTCGCTAAGCCAAGTTCAAAAACAACTTTGTTTTAATAAATTCTCTATATACCTACCTATTTAGAAGTATGTACCTAATAGTAGGTAATATCGGTATTTTCAAGAGGAAACAAAAATAATTGAACTTACAAAATTAGAATTATTAACAATAATGATTTATGTTATAATGATAACGGTTATCAATTAAAATAATAGGGATTAAAAGTTGTAAATTACATTTTTCGTCTTTGTTCCAATTCGATATCTAGCAGGGTTCAGAAGATATGAATATAAATATCATTTACGCCTGGCGAAGCGGCCGTGTAACGGCTACTTTTCAATAATACTGCACTTAAGTGACAGCAAACGTCATCTTACTGAAAAAACCAATCTTGTTTTCAAAACTTTTATTTTTCTATATTTGAATTTATTTTCAAGGCGGCCAGCTACAACGCCGAGGTATGAAACCTCTACAGTACTCTCAGCCTATTTATTGCCCTTTGTTTAAAGAAATTCTTCCTCCACAATTCCATATACCTAGTCAGCTTTTATTCACCGTTCGTTTGAAACCAAATTCACACAATTTGTTTACTTGATATCAACATTGCGGACGCCGAACTAAACGTAGGCGGAGTCGGCGCGTGTGTCCTGACCCTTATTTAAGGGTCGCGCCATACTTTGCACTAACATGGCTTTTAAGTTAATTGCAGCGGTGAATTTATGTCGTGAAATAAAACTAGGGGTGAATAATTACTTTCGCGAGTTGGAAATCATTTTTAATATGGCTGTGAATGTTTTAATTAGTAATATATTTTTGGTTTTGTAAAAAAAAGTACTTAGTATATTTTAATTTCGTTGTTCAGTGTGGCTAGTTAAATATTTTGAGTTTGATAAATACGAGCATGTAAAGTGGTGATTAGTTAAAAGAAAAATACAACTCTTTAAATACAAATGAATTGCTTTTGGTACAAATACTTTGTACCTGACAAGAGGTGTGTTAAAAGGAGTGTCGGTGTAATTGGTTCGGAATGTGTCAGAGTACATTAAGTAGACAGCCATATTATTTTGTTATGATTCCGTTGCTACATAATAGTGTGTTTTTTAATTTTCGTTGCATATGCTCGTACTATCATTTCGGCCGAATGACGTTCACTGCTGAACACAGGCCTCCACCAGATATCACCACATTGACCGATACACCGAACCGACCGAACACACCCAGTGTTGTGGGCTCATCAAACCCCCCGGTTTTGCCATAATCGCCACGCTTGGCAGACGGGTTGGCGATCGCAGTTGGGTTGTTAATGCACTCGAAGGACGCTGCTGCCCATCCTCCGGCTAATCCTTAATCGACTTTTACGACACACTTTTACGAGATGGGGTGGTGGTATTCTGAGCCGGCACCACACGGCAATATGCTTGTTCATAATAATATATTATTCAAGTCCAGATAATTTTTTCAAGGCACTAAAATTTCGTTTTTTAAATTTAATAATATATAAATAAATAATATATAAATATGTACTATCGACAATTTTCATACGCTCTCAAACAGGTTTTGAATTTCTATGAAGAAAAATATCCTTTGTTAATACAAAATTTGTAGAAGTTATTGATTTATTATGTAAATGCTAACTTTGATGATTTTGTAAATGGTCAGAGGTCCATTGAAAAAAACGATTTTATTTTTTACTAGCTGCCCGCCCCAGTTTCGCACAGGCTGGTGCAAACCCAATCGCAGCGCCACCTACTGGGTCCAATGTTAACCTAAACCATCCATCTAAACTCAAACATGCACAAAAAATAAACGGTCCCGCCGTTTAGGATTCGATATACTAGTGGGCGCCAAGAGGTCGAAATTCGACCGTAATACATACAAAAATGATATATTTGCAATACATATCTATACAAATAAATAAATTTATAGTGTCTGTTTGTAATGTCAAAATAACAGCTTTTTACTAAATGCATATGAAAGTATATACGGTACCTACATCAAAAAAACTATTTTTTTTTGTCTGTCTGTCTGTTCCCGCTAATCTCCGAAACGGCTCGACCGATTTCTACGGGGCTTTCACTGGCAGATAGCTGATGTTATAAGGAATAACTTTTTTTTTTTTCGGCACAGGTGAAACTCCTGCAGCCCAAACCCCTAAGGTGCTTCCGCTGCCAAGGGAGTGGGCACGTCGGGGTGTGCTGCCCCTCGGCGGTAGACTGCAGCGGACTATGCTTTCGCTGCGGTAAGCCCGGCCATAAGGCAGCCTCCTGCGAGGCTACGCCGCACTGCGTCACCTGTGCGGCGGCGGGCAAGCCAGCGGAGCACCGGGTAGGCACAAAAGCTTGCCCTGCGAAGCCGACGGGCCCTAAAAAAGGCAGGGCTGCAGCGGGGAGCAACGGAGTTCCCTCGCAACAGGCTCGGGAGGACGCGAACATGGACTGCCAATAAATGGCCCCACAGTTTCGCGTCCTCCAAGCAAACATCAACCACTGCGCCAGGGCTCAGGACCTACTGCTCCAGAGCGTCGCGGTGGTCGCCGAGCCGTACTTTGTGATCCCCAAAGATGAATGGGTTGGGGACATTTGCGACTCGGTGGCCCTCGTACGTCAGACGGCTGCTGGCTCCCCGTCCTTCGAAGATGTCACGAGGGGGCGGGGATTCGTGGCGGCGCTGCTGGAGGAAGTGGTGGTCGTGGGGGTATATCTCACCCCCAACCAGCCTCTCGCCGACTACGAGGGCTCCCTTATGGAGATGGGCACGGTCGTCCGCAGATACAGCCGTCACCCCGTGCTGGTTCTCGGGGACTTCAACGCCAAATCCACGGCTTGGGGTTCCCCGTCTACAAACGCGCGGGGAAGGCTGCTGGAGGAGTGGGCTGTGGAGCATGGCCTGCTCCTCGTAAACCGGGGTTCAGTCCAGACGTGCTTGCGACAGCGGGGTGGGTCCATAGTGGACCTTACGTTCGCTAGTCCTGCTGTTGCGAGCCTTGTCCAGGGCTGGCGCGTCATGGAGGAGGTGGAGACGCTGTCGGATCACCGCTACATCCGATTCGACGTCTCCGCCCAAACACCCAGAGCTCCGGCCCGGGCGGCCCCGGGTGGTTGCGGTCCGCGTTGGGCGCTAGGAAAACTGGACCGGGACGCCCTTCTGGAGGCCTCTATCGTACGGGCCTGGGCGTCACCGCCCGACAGGCCTGTCGATACTGACGAGGAGGCCGAGTGGTTCCGGGAGGCGATGTCGCAGGCTTGCGATGCGGCGATGCCTCGGGTGAAGCCAAATGCGGCTAGGCGTCAGGTGTACTGGTGGTCGCGGGAGATAGCGGACCTACGATACGCTTGTATCGTGGCGCGACGCCAGTACGCCAGGCACCGCAGGAGGCGTCGCCGCGCTCAGGACGCGGCAGTCGTTGAGGCGGAGTTGTACGAGGGGTACAGAGCTGCGAAGAAAGCTCTCCAAGTGGCAATAGCGCGGGCCAAAATACTGGCCCGCGAGGAACTGCTGGCGACTTTGGACCGCGATCCGTGGGGGCGCCCCTACCTGCTGGTAAGAGGCAAGCTTCGCCCGTGAGCCCCCCCGCTGTCTCAGAGTCTCCGGCCCCAGCTGCTGGAGAGCGTAGTGAGCGCTCTGTTCCCCTCAAGGGCTGAGCATACTCCGCCGCAAATGGTGCTGCCTTCCATGGCGCTCAACGCGGAAGACGAGGACGACAACGTGCCCGAAGTGACCCGGGCAGAGATGAAAGAGGCGGTGCGACGGCTGCAGGCCAAGAACACCGCCATACCATACCCGGCCGCGCATGGGTCCTGGCTCTGGGTGCTCTCGGGCCCCGACTGGAAGGGCTCTTTAGCGCATGCTTCGAGCGGGGCCAGTTTCCACTACGGTGGAAAACCGGCAAGCTGGTTCTGCTGAGGAAGCCGGGACGTCCGGCGGAGTCTCCGTCAGCATACCGCCCCATCGTGCTGTTGGACGAGGTGGGCAAGCTCTTCGAAAGAGTAATTGCAGACCGCCTCGTCCGGCCGGCACCTGAGCGTGGTGGGGCCGGATCTGGCGGACAACCAGTATGGTTTCCGCCGCGGGCGCTCCACCGTCGACGCAATCATGCGCGTGAGGGCTCTGTCGGAGGAAGCAGTGTCCGCGGGTGAGGTGGTGGTGGCGGTGTCCCTCGACATCGCTAACGCCTTTAACACCTTGCCCTGGAGCTGCATTAGGGAGGCACTCGCGTTTCACCGGGTGCCAACCTACCTCCGTCGCATTGTCGGGGCCTACCTGGCAAACAGAGTGGTTATCTACCCGGGTCGGGAAGGATGGGGTCGGCGAGAGACAACATGCGGTGTTCCACAGGGATCGGTCTTGGGGCCGCTCCTGTGGAACATCGGATACGACTGGGTGCTGCGCGGTGTGAACACCCCCGGCGTAATCTGCTACGCCGATGACACGCTGGTGACGGCACGGGGGACGAGCTTCCACCGCGCGGCAATGTTGGCGACGATGGGGGCTGCACTAGTCGTCTCAAGGATCCGGCAATTGGGTCTCGAGGTGGCTCTCACCAAGTCGGAGGCCGTGTGCTTCCATGGACCTCGGCGCGCGCCACCCTCGGGATCCCACATCGTGGTCGGAGGCGTTCGCATCGGCGTCGAGCCGACGATGAAGTACCTAGGACTCGTCCTCGACAGCCGGTGGAACTTCCTGCCGCACTTCAGGCGGCTGGCCCCCAAGTTGACGGCGGCCGCGTCTGCACTTTCGCGGCTGCTGCCCAATTTGAGGGGCGGAAATGCCTCCTGCCGGAGGCTTTACATGGGGGTCGTGCGGTCCATGGCCCTTTACGGGGCCCCAGTGTGGGCTAAATCCCTGAGGGTAGCCAACGTCGCCGTGCTGCGAAGGCCGCAGCGAACGATGGTCCTCAGGGTAATAAGGGCATACCGCACGGTCTCCTACGAGGCGGGGAGCCTCCTTGCCGGATCACCGCCCTGGGACCTAGAAGCGAGAGCCCTCGCGTCGCTGTATCAGTGGCGCGGGGAGGCGCTAAGTCGGGGCGAACCGCCAGTACCTCGTGAGATCGAGATGCGTCGGTTCGAGCTCCGGCGGATCCTGGTGGCGGAGTGGAAAGGGCGACTGGAGCGACCCACTGCAGGGCACGCCGCGGTAGCGGCGGTAAGACCAGTAATGGAGGAATGGCTGGAGAGGCGGCATGGCGCCCTCACCTACCGGATGACGCAGGTACTCTCGAACCATGGGTGTTTCGGGAAGTACCTGTGTCGAATAGGCCGAGAAGAGACGCCTGGTTGTCATCACTGCGGAGACTGCCCGGAGGACACGGCGCAGCACACGTTGGAGGAGTGCCCAGCTTGGGCAGCGCAGCGCCGTGACCTCGTAGTGGCGGTCGAAGGGGGTGACCTCTCGCTTCCGGCCGTGGTTCGGTCCATCGTCCGGAGCGAGAGCGCGTGGGATGCCGTCGCCTCCTTTTGCGAAGAAGTGATGCAAGCAAAGGAGGCGGCAGAGCGGGTACGGAGGGATATCTCCGATCCCCTCCGCAGAAGACACACCGGGCGTCGGCGCCAGGGTGGGGCGCTGGACGATCTCCGGCCACCATGAGGAGCGGCCTGCGGGCGACGAACCAGGGGCGGTCCGTCGCCCGAACAGAAACAGGCCCGAGATGGCGGCGCGCGTGTTCCACGCGCGCCTCTCTGAAGGATAGGTGCGGCCAATAAGGCCGCACATAGAAGGGGCCCGTCAATCATTGACGGGCCGATACCTGCCGGGGGAGCGGTCTAATGCAGAAAAGCGTACAACTCACCCCCGGCTAGAGGTAAGAAGAAGGACACCGTGGGGTTTTAGCCGGTTTGATCCCGGCATGCCCCTCCGCCCTTCCCAAGGCGGAGGAAGTCCAAGAGGATTTCCCCACGTTAAAAAAAAAAAAAAAAAAAAAGGCTACTTTTATTTTAGAACAATAATTAGGGTGCCGGGCAAAAAAATTAAAACCCATGAAATCCAAAATATATACTCTATGTCAAGTATCTATACCGAAGCACTCTAAATTATTTATAAGTAATCCAATTTATTTTAAATTAAACCGCGGGTGAAACTGCGTGTGAAACCGCGGGTCCCAGCTACATACATACATTTTAACTTTCTGCTCTCCTCCTTCATAAGAACTGTAACGATGCCAATTCTCACAATCTTATGTGTGCGCGTGCTTAAAAAGGGGTACAACGTTTTTTCTTCACGTATATAGATAAGAATTATAATAATGTCTTAGGTTTTCGCGAGTATTACACATTATAATAAAACACTTTTAAACGGATTCTATCGCGTATATTTTAGATTTTTGTTTTTCCTGACGTTTCGAACACTTTGCAGGGTTCGTGGTCGCAGGATGACATCCCAGAAAAATCTAAAATATACGCGATAGATGCCGTTTAAAAGTGTTTTATTATAATAGATAAGAATTTATATAATTTGACCTATGAAAAAAAAACGAGACAGAAAAGACACAAATAAAGTTGATGATAAGAGAACATTTAATATTGTATTAGCTAATACTGGCAACAAATTCAAATTCAACTAAAACAAAATAAACAAACATGGCAGCTATTCCCAAAAATAAAGCTCCAGAAATATATTTATCTACTAAAAGCCCTTTAACTCGTACGCCACGCGGCCAACACGTGACGTCACTGACATTAGGGTTCCGCGCTTCCAAGTAAGAGGTTGCGCACGCGCCGCTCCGCCCATTACGGGTAATTTAACCAAAACTTGATAGGTTCATGTTGATGATGTTGATACAAATTGTGGCGATTGGTCAGATACAATTAGATTTGTTTTTAAGGTTAGAGGATCACGTGTTGGGTTCAACCTACGTCTGGTACAAATTGAACCATAATAAGGGAAATGTCATGTCAATCAGTGATAGCTTAGTGGTTTGATTTCGATGCCGGCCATATGTGGATTAGAATTTGATTATCACTTGCGTTAACGGTGAAGGAAACCTTACAGGGCTCTAAAATGTGTGTGTGTAGTCCGCCAAACCGCACTTGGCCAGCGTGGACTAAGACCTAACCTTTCATCCTGAGAACAGGCCCGTGCCCAGCAGTAGGAGAATAATAGGCGAATTATGATAGGTTCGACATCAAAATTGTGGCAATTGGTCTAATATTATTTCGGATACTTGTATACTTGACAATATATTTCGTGTGGGGTCCGGACTAAGAATATACCGGCACACCATCTCCTCCCGTGGAGGTCGTAAAGGGCGACTGACTCGTTTATTTAGTCCATTTTCTGGCTGGAGGCCTGTTTTGGCTTTGCCAGCAACCACATTTCTCGGAAATTACTGCGAGAAGCCCAACACAAAAAAAAACACTGCGCTGAGATTTACACATAGTCTAGACTTTAGATGCATGGCCCAAATCACAAATCAACCCCTCCCGATCCGCCCTTGGTTCATCAGGTAGGTACATCAAACTTTTTAAGTGTTTACCTTGAAAGCCTACCATCAGCTGGATCAAGCCCCTCCCAAACCAAAATCCTGGATCCGCCACTGACTACGATACTTGACAATTGTCCTTGCACTGAAGGCTCCATTAGATCACTTGCCCGTGAATATGATGACGTGTTCGCAAGTTTATCTTTGTTAAGTTGGCTATGCAGTTACGTGTGAACCCTACATTACATTGCAAAAAAACATGCTAAATGTAAATATAATCAGTACAATTCCGTCACGACCAATCGGAAACAAATGAAACAAACAGTGACGTAAGTGCGAAGAGTAACGTTTGTCTAAAATAAATGTATACTCGGTACTACTAAAATAGAAGATAATTGAACAACGCCATCTTGTTTAAGACGCTGGTACTCGACCTAATACAGGCATTACATATTGTAATCTTAGAGATGTATGTGGCAAATACATCCTACTAATTTCAGTCAAAATAATGACGCAGTTTTTGTTGAGTTGGCAGGATCGTCTGGTGGCGTCTTTGTCACATATTGGGACGAATACCAGCCCTCTTAAGTAAGATGGCAATTTCTAATCGCCGGAATGTGTTGGAATTACATTACGTATCACGTGACTCTTCGACAGCTCGTGTCAATCCAGTAGGTAGATGGATTCATTGCCGTTTCTCTAACTCGTAGGAGAGTGTGATCTTGTCTTAGAGTTTTAGATTTATATTATAAACTAGCGGTTTCACCCGCTGTTTAATTTAAAAGAAATAAGATCCTTATAACATATATAACATCAGCTATCTGCCAGTGAAATTTCCGTCAAAATCAGTCAAGCCGTTTCGGAGATTAGCTGGTGCAAACAGACACGAAGAAGAAGAAAGACAGACAGAGAACCTTATAAGTAACGTATGTAATTTCATCTACATTTAGTAAAAAGATGTTATTGTGAGGTTACAAACAGACACTTTAATTTTATTTATTTGTATATATTTGATTGCTGTCATTGTCATAAGTTTGAGCTTCGAAAATTTCAGTCAAAGGCATCGTCAACGATTTTTTACCGACTTCAAAAAGGGGGAGGTTCTCAATTCGACGCGTTTTTTTATGTATGTGCTCCGATTACTCCGTTATTTGAAAACCGATTTGAGCAATTCTTTTTTTAACTGGTGCAGAATGCTTTCGTGCTAATCCCATATAAATTTAATTACATTTGATTTAGTAGTTTTTAACCAGCTTCAATAAACAGGTTAATTTGATCGAGATGATGTCTTAATAGTTTCGATTTCTCTCAGATCAGAAAAGCGATTTGAGTCATTCTTATTTTTAGTATTAAATACTGATACCAAATTGGAAAAGTTCTTACATTTATTTACACTAAATAAAACAAATAAAAGTATGGTAGGTATAGGTATGCCCCAACCATGGTTCATGCAAACCAACGAGAAGGTATATTTTATAACTGGCCCGACTTCATAAATAAAGTATTTTTTTCCTTTTCAGTGGTTTGGATATTTTTATATCGTGTAGGGTTTTGAAGTTACCGACTTTGTTTGTTGAAAAGTGTTTTTAGTTATCAGCTTAAATAAGGTTAGAATCAATTATGGTACGTACTTTCCAATAGAGTACTCTGATTCTGTTACCATCAAATAAATAAAACATAACTCTATACCGACGTATTCCCAATCATAATCAAACATTGTGAACAACTAACAGAGGGATTCATTCCATCGTCCATTGTTGTTAGTGACAATACGAACAGGCTCTGCACGAATTATGTTGAACGCAACGGTGGAATCTCTTGTACAAATAGTGAGGGGATATGGTCAATGTGCGAGCGGATAGCGGAATAGAGAGAAAATCAGTTTCGAACGTGATAGAATTTTTGGCTGTTTGTTGACAACGCTTGCTTACCGTAATTTTGGTCTTAGTTCAGACTGTCTACATTTCGGATTTAGAATATAGAACCACTCCTGATTCCATCTCCTCTTGCGGATGTTGTCAAAGGCGACTATGGTACTCCAAAACAGCGATAGGCAGTAACGTCTCTTTTGTGGAACAGCACAAATGCCATTCTGCACTCACCAACCCACCTTACAAGTACCAAGCGTGGTGAGTACTGGTGAATTTCCACTATTGTGTCTACTTTTTGGGGTGTATTTTCCAGTACTCATCACGCTTGGCAGGCGGGTTGGTGAGCGCAGTATGGATCTTCCACAGAAGAGACGCTGCTGCCCATCCGTCTAGTTTAAAGTCTCTTAGTCACCTTTTACTACATCCATGAGAGGATATGGACTGGTGCTGTATTCTTAATCTGGACACGACATGGACTAATTAAAATATAGTAATTTTAAATCCCCATCTCATCCCGTGGGTGTCGTAAAAGGCGAGTATGGGATTAGCCAAAGGATGGGCAGCAGCATCCTTCGAGTATATTTATAACTCAACTGCGATTGCCAAGCCGTCACCAAGCGTGGCGATATTGGCAAAAAACCCCCAATTACACACAGCACAAACCCATACCGGTCGTTGCGGCAATCTTTGGGGGGGCTTCTCTCCAGCAGTGGACGTTTTTAGGCTGAAATGATGATGAATTTTAAATAAGACAGATGTCCGCTGTGCTATTGAAATATCTGTAAAAGATAACCCAGATAGTCGCGCACGATATTATATCCGCTATCAACGACACCAGATCCTTACGTGAGACCTAAATACGAGGACAATGTAAGCACGTGTTACCGATTATGTAATGAAATGTTTTATTAATTAACTGAATTAGTTCTGGAATATTCCATTACAACCTTTTTTTTATTGGTGCCCAGTGGAAATTCTTCATGATCTTCCTTCGCCCAGGGGAAGGGTGAAGGGGTATGCCGGACTCCTACCGGCTAAAACCACTGGAGCGGCCATCTTCGGCACCTAAGGGAGGCTCCAGGTCCTCGTATGATCACACTAAACGGCTTTTAAACGAGATCGTTTTATGCTTCAAGATAAACAGTCGGTTTAGTATCAAAAATGGTCAAGAATATTTTCAAAAAATCTTGTATTAGGTACTTTTATTACTCCCTCATGAAATAAAATTATCAATCACAGATTGCGATTTTTAAACATTTCTTTTGTCCACTACTGGTCTAAAAATGTATAAATTGCGTAATGACGGCACGGTAGTAGCAGTGGCTAAACGATTAGCTAAATATTTGAACGATTTACTTATAGCTGGTTAGGGTTTAGGTGTTTGTGCTTGTAAGAAATAGGTTCCAGTAGGTACCCACGATACAGGAGAAATCCGAGTGTCGGGTACGGTTTTTTTTTTTTATTACCAGGCGAGACGCTTGGCAGGCAAGTTGATGAGCAGTGTGGCTACTGCTCCACGTGGGGGCACTGCTGGCCATCCCTCGGGTTTAGGAGTCCCTTAGGTGCCTTTTACGACATTCACGACCGAGATGTATTCTAAATCGTGAGACCATACAGACTGCTACAGTAATTAAAAATAACATGATCAGGGTTCCATGCTTGGCTCGTATCGCGTCGGGCAGTTCTCTTGACTGGGGGACACTTCATCGAAGTGCGCTCTAAAATTGTTTCCGTCAGTTGGACTAGGCTTAAGCACGGAGGGGGGTGGTAAGTGTTAGGTATTGTAAAGAATAAATATAGAATTGTTTTGTTAAAAAATTACTGTACGAGTATTACGGGCGAATTTTGTGTTATTTTAATCGGTACAAATAGTATTGTCGGACATAGTGCTCGATAATGGACAGAGTCCCAATTTGTCGGGACGGATGGTAACCCTACCTATGTACATTATTCTCATTAGATCTTCATTATGTTAAAAGTGTATCCATGGAGTGCCGGCTCTACGGCTAACCAACCAATTAGACCCGTTCAACTGGAATTTCAAAAGTGCCTATAATTGGTTCAAATAATCTTTTCGCATCATCATCATATCAGCTGAAGAATGTCCACCGCTGAACAAAGGCCTGTCCCATATATTCCCACAACAATTGTCGTCATTTTGGTGTCAATTTTCCAGTAGGTACTCACCACGCTTGGCAGGCAGGTTGGTGAGTGCAGAATGAGTGCTATTTTACAGAAGGGACGCTGCTGCCCATCCTTCTGATTAAGAGTCCCTTAGTCGCCTTTTACGACACCCACGGGAGGAGATGAAGTGGTGCTATATCCTTGATCCATACCCCATACGGATAATCTTCTGATCTTTTTCACTATTTACTATTAAAAAACTCTTGCAGGCAAGTATATTGACGAGAATTTTCTATACAGCAGTATCGAAAACAAAAGCATTTTAAACTCAACCTGTCCTAAATAGACACACACACATCCGTCCATAAAAGTCTACCGCTGAACATGGGCCTCCCAATGATCACTACAATGAGCGATCATAGGGATATTGCCATAATAACCAAGCTTGGCAGGTCGATTGGTGATCTCAATATATTGTTATTAGCACACGGGAGCATGCCCATCTTTTTAATATCAACCGTTAGTCGCCTTTTACGACACCCATGCGTAGAAAGGGTGGTCTTTGCCGAGAACCGCACGGAACCTAAGTATACAGTAGATGACTAAAATTGGAAAATTTTCATTCAATTTATAAAATTTATAATTTTATTAGATGTGTCACACACTAGGCGATGGATTTTTGTGTGCGTTAGAAGCAGCCTGCCGGGTCAGTGTGGCATCACCCTAAATCAAACAAGCAGTGTTGCCAACCGTGTTAGCTTAAATCACATTCGAAATGCCTATTTAAATCACATTCGAAATTCAACTGTCGAAGACAAAACTTATTGAGCTCTACAAACAGTATACTCGTACACGATGTAATATAATTGTACATAATTCCTGACAAGCATTACTTCTTCATCGTGTATTTTAACAACTGTATGAAATACGCATATTGTAAAATACATGTTTCATAAAATTGGTTTTCTTTGTGTCGCAACGCCCATACATAAGCGCTTTATTGTGGCTACAATTTAAACTACATTAATTGTTATGCAAATTTATATACTACAATGCCATCTTTTCATACAATTTACGTATTCACATTGGTTATAACATGTTTTTCGTTGTATTGTTTCGTACAGCTATTAATAATGCTAATAATAATTGACGCAGATATTCAATTGTTTCATTGTTTTCTTATTTGTATTAGACAGGTATATTTTGTTGGAAAATAGTTGGAATATTATCTGTATTGTTGTGATGTGGCATTGAAATAATAATTTGTTGTTCTGCCAAGTCACGAATAATAATGTGGACTACCGATAGATATACGACGCCAATAATAGCTTAGCCAAGTCACGAGAATGTGACTATGGATAGTACAGCAATCTGTTCTATCTATAGTCACGTATTGACATGTTCTATTCATAGTCAGATAGCTATAATAGGGTGGTTTTAAATCGGCGACTTTACACTGAACACTGCCATTTCATTATACCTACGTACGGGTAGGTAAAGGGGTACCCCAGCTTCATCATATGAGTGTATGCTGAAAGCAAAGACAGACGCACCGCTTGAACGATTCATGTCTCGTAGCTTGGACTGTTGTAAGCTTATTCTTCTCTTAAGCGTTTGCCATTCACAATTTCTAGAAGACATTTCAAATCCCTAATCAGTAAATCTGCTGTAAAATCTCATGCTATTCGATCAGCCCTTATCCGCCTATGGCTGGGTATAGGCCTACCCGAGATCACGTCTCTTTTGTTCGGTCATGTGTAGGTAGTATCCATTTCTGTCTGTCTCGAGGTCCCTTTCCGACTAGGATACCACATGACTTTGACCTTTGTCCACCGTGTTATTTCGCCTTGTCATCTTGCCAAGAGTCTTGCCCACCTCCTTTTTAGCATTGCAATTCGTGTGCCACATCTTCGCCTTTCATGCTACACCGACTTTCGACGATGGAAACAACATCTATCCGGTGGATACCTAACATGGCGTGCTCCATAGCTCTTTGAGCCACTCTGATCTAATAAATGTATTCTTTTGTAAGTGGCCATGTTTCCGTGTGCGGCCATGTTATGTGGCCGTGATTATGGGCCACGATTGGTTAAATTGCTAGGTTTTCAGGCATTCAGGATTAAAGACATCATTAAGTATTCCAAAGGCTTAACCCAGCTGGACTCTCCTAGAAATGTCCTTCAGCTGGTAACCTCGGTCGAAAAATGAACAATGTCCAAGATAATAATTAATAACCTCTATAAGTTGTTTACGATAACGTTAGGTCGTCGTGGTTCATCATTTTGGCCGAATTAAATCCACTACTGGAGACAGGCCAACAGACAACGACCGATATGGGTGTGTTGTGTACTCATTGGGGGGTTTGCCATAATCGCCACGCTTGGCAGGTGGGTTGGTGATCGCAGTTGTTTGTTAATGTACTCGAAGGACGCTGCTGCCAATCCTCCGGCTAATCCCATAGTCGCCTTTTACGACACCCACGGGAGGAGATGAAATTTTCGTCGAGATATTTCCCTGTCCGTTGGACCTTATCACATCATCATTTCAGCCGAAAATCGTCCACTGCTGGAAAGAAGCCTCCCCCGAAAGTTGCCACAACGACTGGTACGGGTTTGTGTTGTGTGCTTATTGGAAGGTTTTGCCATAACCGCCACGCTTGGCAGACGGGTTGGCGATCGCAGTAGTGTTATAAATGTATTCTAAGGATGCTGCTGCCCATCCTCCGGCTAATCGGTCGCCTTTTACTACACCCACAGGATGAGATGGAGTGGCGGTATTCTTAGCCGGCACCTCACGGCAATTACGACCTTATGACATATCTTTCTTTCTTATTTTTTAAAAACATTGCCCCACACTAGAGTCCGTATTACAGAACGATCCTCAAGTCCAGTTTGATCTTTAATCACCTGATCACTGTTTTTGTATAGAATCTGTACTTGAATATCGGTCATATTCCAGAACGGTAATCAATCTAAACTCGGTTGAGACGAGATTCAAATCATGCCTCAAGCCCATATTACTCATTGTCTATGCATCAGCCTGTTTTCGATTACGATTTATTTCCATTACCAACTTTGTCCCGATCTGAGCAGAATTAGAAGTAATGAAATGTACCTCAATAACCCTATTAATTAAGAAATATAGATATTCACAAAGTAGTTCCTCTTTACATCAGGTTCATTTTAAAAGAGTAATTTTACATACTAGTTACCTACGTAAAATATTTTTATATACTATAACGAGTTGAATGTTGTTGAAGTATAAACTAAAAAGGAACGTGTATTGGTGTTGGCGCCTATTGTCATTGAAAACACTGGAACAGATGTTATGTTGATAAATAAATATCGTTTAATTAATTTGATGTACATATTAACATAATAACCTGTAGCGAAATCGTGTTGGCTGCTCCAGAAACTACCTCTTTTAAAAAGAATACAATTATACAAGTCCTGTACATCTCAATTACATCTGAGAGGAACACTAAAGACCAAACTTCTTTTCGAATGATTGTTAAATGAATCATTGTAATATTCAACTTCTCCAAAAATATCCATTTTGTGATAAATATATACTTCCATTCAATGATATTTTACAGATACATTAATATATAATATCATTGCAGAGACACTTATAAAAACATCTTAGCTTGTATTCAATCAAAACCAAATAACCAAAAATCAATGCGCAAGAAACAACATTAAACTGTGACGCTTGAGCACAGTTGTAACTGTGCTCAAGCGCTATCCGGACCACACTCACGTGATCACAGTTCAAATCTCTGCTCAAGTACAGACCTACGAGTCACGACTCAGTTGAACTACGTTCAATCAAACTATGCTTGAGGGACGTTTTAAAATTAATGCTCAACTCAAAACTAGTTTTAAACTGAGATCAATGCTTGAGTTTCGTTCTGTAATACGGACCTAGGACTTCTTCTGTGTCGTGGGTGCGTTTACAGACACAATACACCCAGACCCGGAACAACTACCTGCAGATCGTACAAATATTTGTTCCGTGCGGGAATCGAACCCACGACCCGGTGCGTAGCAGCCGACTGTATCAGCCACTGCACCAACCGTGCTGTGAAAATATGACACTTATATGTGAATTGCGATTGAACGAGGTTGTAGCTGTCCTTTGATTGGTGCTAAAACTACCACAAACCATGTAAGACGGTGTCATTGGCATGCACAACGAGATGTTTCTTACGTTCCTCCACACTAGCGGGTCGTGTAACAATGGAAAATTGACACCATGAAATTTCCAGGTATGAATGCGGCTTTAGATAAACGGGCCCTAAGATATGTTCAGGCAAATAAGTACAAGTATAAAAAAGAAAAATAGACATGCTCAATCCTGTCAATGCTTACAATGTCTGCCAAAAAAAGGCTACGCGAATGTTACGAAAAATGTTGTTTTTGTTTAAGCGTTCCTAATTAAGTCGTGAAGAGTTTTTCTGGCTAAATGAGGGAGACTCCATTTTTTTGTTAGCCAGTGTATTTTTAATCTGAGAAAACGCTTATTTATTCAGCAAATGATGCTACATTTTCCTTATTTTCAGGTGTAGCTAATATAATAATTGATTTGTTTCCTATACATCACAAAAAATTACTTCTCAGTGTTTTATCCACGCGATTTCTTAATTGAGTGCCAAAAAAGGACTCAATAATTTCAAACGAACCGCTATAGTGAGGTTTTTAAATTTGTGGCGGTAATAGTCGGTTGGTAAAGAATTGTCATGCTGTAACAAAAAAGGTAGTTGTGTTACGGTAAATTAATTTAATGAGAGAAGTTCTCGGTATTGCCTGTATAAAAAGACAAAAACACCAATATTTTTCCAGCACAGTACGTGAGTACCTTAAGGCATTCGTTTTTACAGAACTATGTCTGTTGATTGCATGTATTAATAACACAAAACCAATCCAAACAGTTTATTCTTGATTGCTGTTTTTAATAAAAGTATATAAAAGCTCTTGTTATAATGTAATCAAGAAAGAAAGTTGAATTAGTTATATGAGAGAGAAAGCAATAGCATTGAATTTGAAACTAATCATAAAGCGTGCGAAACACAATAGAGAAAAAAAAATGGTAAAAGAATCAATGTTACAACACTTTTGTATCCGAAAATTTTAGGAATGTAATTTTTGTTTATTATACCTACAATAAAGTTCCTGTTATCGTCGAAAAATCCAACACCCTAATCCCCACTTACCAGCAAAACAGTCTACGCTAATCCGTACAATAATCCAATAAATTGCTTATTCATGATTAGCATATTATGTACCAGCAGTTTGTTACCGAACGGAAGTGTCCAATCGCGTGCGTTGCCGGAAGCTCCTCCCCCCGCCAAACTGCTTCCGGTCACGTGACGTCATTTACATGACAGTTGAGCGCGGGAAGCAAGGGAGAACGGACGTGTGGAGCGAGAAATTTTTGTTTATGGTTCTAGGAAATGACGTGACTTTTTGTTTATATTTTTCCTTTGATACTTTTAGCTGTTTTCAGCACATTAATATCACACGTAAAACGTTTTGTTTTTATCATCTCTCTACTTGTGAGACGTGAGGCCAAGGTATTCCATATGCGGAGTAGGAAGTAAATTCATAAAAACCTATTTATTTTTTTCCGTTCTATTGAATTGAAACAAAATGAATTAAAAATAAATAGGAAGAAGAGCCTGTATCGTTTACCGGAAAAATTAAAGTATTTAAAAACCCAAATCCGAAGTATTAATCATAGATAATCGCCTAAAGATAAGACATGCATGACGGAGCAAAACACTCAAAGCAACACTTCAAGAGATAAATAATTTCCTATATTAACATTATAATAAACCAATCCACATATCCTATCAACCACTTCACTACCTAAAATCCATTTAAACAAGCAAAAACCATGATTTGCACGAATTGTGGTTAATCTATCAATTTAACCACGGTTTGTTAAGTACGTCTGCGGACAACCCTCCCCATGCTATGAAACGGCGAAAATATACCCCTTGTCATTTGTTCCGTTCGTTTTTGAGGAATAAATCGAACTTTTGAAATTTGTTTTAGGGTTTAATGAGACAATGTTGTGATCTGAATTTCTCTCGTAAAATTAAGCTAAGGTCACGTGCTTTCATTATCACTCCTCAATTCAAAGAACCTTACACTGGACTGATACACTCAACGTTTGATATTTTAAGTTTTATACATTATGTAAATGACCACGAAAATAAGTATGAACAATTCCAACGCCCGAAACTCGATTCAAACGAAACTCCTGAAATAAGCCACACATTCAACCATTGATACCATCTAAGGTCACTCTATAAATCACCTTACCTACCTGACGGGACAGAAAATAAGCATTTTTCCGAGAAATTTAACACATTCAAATATAAAGAGTGGAAAGAAAAAATGGGGGCATTGAAAAGGAAACCCGTACGAAAATCCCATTTAGCCCGGTGTCCGACCTTTCTGTCGATGCTTACAATGGCCGGCTATATTTACGTATTCAGGGGCCGGTCGGAAGATGGTCATTATGAATGATATGGATTGTGACGTAGGTGAATCGTGTTTGAAATTACACTCATTGTTATATTGCTTTTAATTTTTCTGTAGGACGAGTAAGGATAAAGGAAAATAATTTTCTAAAAAGAGACGTAGTTTCATCATCATCATATCGGCCATTTATACGTCCGCTGGTGAACAAAGGCCTCCCCCATAGATTTTCACAACTGTGTCATCATTCTGGGGGGTATTTGCCAATACTCACCACGCTTGGCAGGTGGGTTTGTGAGCGCAGTATGGCTACCGTTTCACAGAAGGGACGCTGCTGCCTATCCCTCTGGTTTAGATTCCCTTAGTCGCCTTTTACGACATCCACGGGAGGAGATGGAGTGGTGCTATATTCTTAATCCGGACACCACACGGAATTAAAACAAAATGTTAGAACTGAAACTGAAAATGTTTCATGGTAATAAAACAAAATGTTAGAACTGGTGTGCGTCGACTTTTGAAACGCAGAATGGGCATGAAAGCAGCGGAGACATACATTTCTCAAAAAAATATACAAAATAAATTTTCTCCAATTAAGTTTATAAACATTTATAACCAAGGTATAACATTGCTTTTCTTCTAGGTACTTTCCAAACTCCCACAAAGTAACAAAGTGGATGCCTACAAAAATCGCCTATTTTAATAACCCTTTTGAACCCTTTGAAGGACTTTTTCAACTTCCAAACCAAGTTCCGAGCCGAAAAGTCCCACGTAGCGACTTTGAAGGAAATTTTCGTTTGTTTTATTAATTAAAATTAGTCATTTACAGTTTTGATGTTGCATTTAAGCGGTTTCTGTATAAACCGTTGGTAGAAATTAATTGGGTTTTTGTTCTCGGTCTGTTCGACCAACAGAGTTAATTTAAGGTTATGTGTGCAGACTTTGATGAATTGGTACGGATTCACTACGACAAGATCGGGTAGAGTACGCCACGTGAACCTTAAGTTTAAATCTTCAAGCTCGTTTGATTTTCTTCAAAGATTACGTGGTAGATGCGAATAATTAACTAAGTGGAATGCTTTACCTAATTTTTCATTAAAATTTGTATGAATCTGGGAAAATAATAATAAAATTTGTTTAATAAAACATGCCTGTCCGTCTGGTGTCCGGATTAAGAATATAGTACCACTTCATCTCCTTCCGTAGATGCCGTAAAGGCGACAAAAGGACTAAAAACAGAGGGATGGGCAGTAGAGTCCCTTCTTGGAACATCATCCATACAGGGTTTACCAACCCGCTTGCCACATGTGGTGAGTATCGGCAAATCCTCCCAAAATGACGACACAATTGTGGAAATCTATGGGGGAAGCCTTTGTTCAGTAGTGGACGTCTAACGGCTGACATGATGATGATGATAAATAAAAAAGATGTCTTTTGAAAAATGTATCTACATCGCATTGAAATCTATATTTTACACGTATAGACACGTAGGTGTGTCTGCTGTGTTGTATATATACTTACATACTCATCATCATCATCATATCGACCATACAACGTCCACTGCTGAACAAAGGCCTCCCCCAAAGATTTCCACAACATTGTCATCATTCTGGGGGGAATTTGCCAATACTCACCACGCTTGGTAGTAGGCAGAATGGCTACTGTTCCGCAGAAAGGACGCTGCTGCCCATCCCTCTGGTTTAGAGTCCATTAGTCGCCTTTTACGACATCCACGGGAGGAGATGGAGTGGTGCTATATTCTTAATCCGGATACCACACTGATATAACTATGACTTTATAATTATATTTGTTCTTGTACTGTATAATCTATACAAATAAATAAAATTGAAGTGTCTGTTTGTAATGTCAAAATAACAGCTTTTTACTAAATACATATGAAAGTATATACGGGACATATAACAAAAAAACTATTTTTAAATTTTTTGTCTGTCTGTCTGTCTGTTTGTTCCGGGTAATCTCCGAAACGGCTGGACCGATTTCGACGGGACTTTCACTGGCAGATAGCTGATGTTCTAAGGAATAACTTAGGCTACTTTAATTTTAGAAAAATATTTAAGGTTGCACGCAAAAAAAAAACCCTTGAAATCCAATATTATATTCTACGTCAAGTGGTCTATGTCGAAGTACTCTATATCCCTTTTAAATTAAACGCGGGTGTAACCGCGGGTTCCAGCTAGTGAGCCATAAAAAGGCTTTTCTATGAACAATTGTAGACAAATATTGTTATTGCAGTTTTTGTAAAGTAATTACTAAATACTTGTGGCACACATAATGGATCATCATACACTACTATTCCATGTGATATCCGGATTAAGAATATAGCACCGCTCCATGTCCTCCCGTGGATGAAAAAGCGACTAAGTGCCTCTAAACCAGAGGGATGGGCAGCAGCATCCCATCTGTTGAACTGACCCCATTCTGCGCTAACGAACCCGTCTGCTAAGCGTGGTGAGAACTGACAAATTCCCCCTCAAATGGCGACACACTGCATCTAACCAGTCGTTGTGGAAAGGGGGGAGGAGGGGCCTTTGTTCAGCACTTAGCAGGACGTTCTTTGGCTGATATGATATGATGATGAAGTTGAAGTTGTTTTATTTGAAGGATAGTAAGCAGATGTACCCCCACCTTTATCAAACGTACTTTAAATAAATTGCCAATTGTCGTTTAGCTGTAATTGATAGGCACAAACGTTAACTACATAAGCATGTACGCTATTCAGACGTAGCTGATAATTTCCTTTGGATGAAGCTTGGTATATTTATACTGGAAGAAATCTGTCGGTAACTAATAGTTTACTGAAATATTGCGCAACGGTTGTCTTGTCAATCTACGTCATGATAAGCAGCCTGAATTCATTCTATTTTATACGAATTAAATGAAAACTTGAGAATTTGAAAATAAAAATCCATCGGGCGCACGCCAATACCAGGAGGCCAGATACCAAAAGAGATGACAGGAAATTTAATTATAAATATAATAAAAAAATCTCGATCGTCCCTTTCTAAAACCTTAACGTACCGATTTGCGTTCGTGAAAATAAACTCCGAAGCGATTTCGCACCTTATGGCTTTGATAGAGAACTCATTCTCCTTTTAATAACCTGCTTTATAATTTTGCCGCGTTTTATAATATATTGTAGATTCGACTGACGTCACCACAATAGGGGTGTCTCATATATTTTTATTTAAATTCTATATTTGAATATTTCACGCGGGACATGAAGTGTATTTCGATTTACACGTAATAGCATTATGAGTGGTTAGATTGTCGTGACATCCTAATTTTGTTGTATTATTAAAAAATTGGCGCCATGTTTGACAGTTCCATTTACCGCTTTGACTTGAATGTCTGACGTAATTTATAGGTTTTAACTAGCGCATATATGATTAATGCTGATAAGTAGGTATTTTCTGAATATTAAAAACTCTATTTCAAACAGAATTGAATAGTATCGTGTCTTGCAACGAGCGATATACATAACTTTACGTTCATAATTATGTAGATCGGTGAGAAATATCATATTACAATCTCAATAAACCCAGATTTACAAGTAATAAATCAATCGGTCTAAATTAAATTCCTAATCTGAATGCATTACTTATCAATAAGCAAGTAAACTAGCCCCGTTGAGGCGTATTTAATAAACACGTCTAAGGAACTGACCGTTAGTTAATAGCACTCGAGGGCGGGATTATTCGTAGCACAATGAAATAATTAATTGGTGCTCGAATCAGAGTTCCCGGAGCGCCATTATGAATATGCGTCGGTCTATAGAGTACTGTCCATTACGGTGGCCACTTGCCGACCGACGGGTGTGAATTAGACATTCCGTTCTAGCGTCTATGAATGTTTTGTATTTAGAACTGTTGTGGAATTTGTTTTGAAAAGTTGGCAGTTTTTTCCGTTGGTCCAAATTATAGTTTAAATGTGTTGGTTTGGAACGAATAATTATAAAACTCATATACCTACCTGCTTATTACTTCTTCTTCTTCGTTTCGAAGGTACATCAAATTAAATGTCATGTTGCCAGAATTTTGCCATCCCTAAGGCGTTACTAGTGGCAGAGCATAGGTCACTCAAAGTGCAGGAGCTAGGGCATGATGAGCAGGACAGTATCTGGGGGACAATGCCACATCTACATCCCGCCGCGGTTTCATCCATATAACCCCACTTGCTCATGTTGGACATACATCTGTCGGTTTAGCGACTTCAGCGTCGGCCAAGGGAGGTCATCTCCAGCAGGGAGTTTCTCACTGGGCTTGATGTAGTTATCACTAGGGCGGAACTTTTCAAGCCACAATTTTCTACGGCCCTCATTTGGGGAACTTGATAGTGCCTCTTCTGTTTTCTCGAAACTGTGCCGACTATTTAGGCACTGGGTTGGTAATAGAGCGCCGAATAGTGGGTGTTTGGTGTCGGACTCTTGTGTGTATTTTTCCAATGCGCACGCCACGTCTCTACGAATTTTCGGATGTGCTGTGCCAGCTGTTGGGTACACCATGTTGAGCGGAATCGGTTTCAGACAGCCTGTGATGGTCCGACATGTCGTTTATGGCAATGTCTACTTCTCTTGCGTGCACGGAGCGATGCCACATTGGGCATGCGTATTCGCCCGCAGAGAAGCAGAGTGCCAGGCCTGTAGTTCGTAGTACTTACCTGAGGAGAGGCACCCCAAGCGGTCGAGGTTAGGCATCGCAGGAGGTTATTAAGACTACCGACTTTTAGTTTTGTATTCAGGCAATGGTTCTTAAAAGTTAACGATCTGTCAAGGGTGACTCTCAGATATCCCAGATCCCTTATTACTTAACGACTTATTTCAAACTTAAGTCAGGTTAAATCTTTACTTGAATTAATCTTACAGTAAAAAGTACTGTGTGTAAAAACCTGTAATCCTTAACTTATTGCAGTTATAATAAAACACTTTTAAACTGATTACATCGCGTATATTGTAGATTTTTGTTTTTCCTGTTGTTTCGAACACTTTGCAGAGTACGTGGTCACAGGATGACTTATTGCAGTTTTGCGTAAATACATACATCATAGAATAGAATACAATATAACTTTATTGTACACCGAAATAATATGTTATTATTTACAATAGTAAGCACGGCACAATTGTCGGTCTTATCGCTAAAAGCGATCTTTTACAGACAACCTTTGGATTGATTTATGAGTAGATTTTACAGAAATATCACCACACACTTCTACAAATGGTAATAATATAATAAAGGTGTTCCCATAATGTTTAGCAATAATTGCTAACTGAAGTTAATTCATATAGGTAGGCTTTGTTTTTTTTTTCAGACAGTAAGGTAGTCTTGCCTAATATGCGTCCTATCAATTATCCCCCCGGAACTTCTTCAATCAATCAAACCAGTAAATTATTCTTCTCATAACGTCCATTAAAAGAACTATCAGCTTGTTACTGTCCCACTGTCCTTAATTCGTGTGGTATCCAGATTAAGAATATAGCACCACCCCATCCACTCCCGTGGATGTCGTAAGAGGCGACTAAGGGATTCTGAACCAGAGGAATGGGCCGCAGCGTCGCTTCTGTGGACCAACAGTTATTATATTATAAATTATAAAATTTTCGCCAATTTTCTTTAATAACTAAATCGATTTTATTTTTACTAAAATATAGTTATATTTGAGACCCTCTTAACAAGCCCTTACATTTAATATATAACACGATACAGTTTGCAAAACTTTATTCTTAAATTTTCTATTTAATCCCCCAAAAGTGACCCCCATATTCAAAATTCAATTATTTACGTTACACGTCCGTGTTTGTATCGCAGAATTCTATATGTGTACCAAATTTCAACTTAATCGGTCCAGTAGATTCAGATCAAATTGGCTGTGACAGACGGACAGACAGACACACACACGAGTGATCCTATAAGGGTGCCGCCGTTTTTCCCTTCGGACTTTCGAAACCCTAAATACGTACGTACGACGTACCATAGGACATTGAAAATAGATATGCTCAGAACAAATCAGTGGTATTTTAATAAGACGTGTGCGTATATTACTCGCACAAGTTTACCGTAAAACTATAATACTCAATAGCATAAACACGCAAGACATTGTGTCGATGACTTGCAATGTCACGCAAAATAATTTCAGCACTGTGTCGATAAATGGAAAACATGTAGTTCGGACAGTGAATTGTCGTTGTATTCTTGACGAAGTACGAAACTATTTGTCACTATCATTCTCATAAGTATTTCGAATAGTTCGTTCTCTACCCCTATTGTCAGCGTCCGTGATGACAATAAACCAAAATGGCGTTATGAATTGTGACAGATGGTGACATTTATCTGAATATTGAAAACGTTACCTTTACTAATTAAATTACTAGTGAAATTAATATCTTTATCCCCACACGTATTTCTAGTGATGTAATATAATAACATTGATTAAATCCGCATGAAGTCGTAATTTTTTTTAAATGAATGTAAGATAACGTTCTCAGACGGGTACTTGATCGCATCTGAAGTCGAATGCACTCGATCACTCGTTTGAGTGATAATCTATTTGGAGCGTTGCAATGTATGAAAGGCCCTATCTAACTACTTTAATCTTAGGAAAAACCCACATAGCCACATGACAGGTTTTGTACTCCCAATCTGGTGCTTAAATAGAGAGTAATAAACCTTCCGGGCCATAACGTCATTGTAATGACAGTTATTTTTATTGTTTCACAGGTATGGCAGGCGGCGGGATGGGTCAAGCGATGGGTGGCTACTATGGCGCAGCGTATGGCCCCCTCGGAGCCAGCATGGCCGCGGCTGCAGCAGCGGCTGCCCAGCAGAATGCCATATCTGCTGCTCTGACGCCTAACTCTCAGGTAAGAATTTTATCACTTCACACATTTACATCATCATCATATTATCATCATTTGCACTGGGGTGGCTCTAAAGAAAACAAAAGTTGCGAGTGTCTATAGAACTGTGGATCACGTCGGTATCACCATTATGGAGGACGAGGTATGGTGTTACTCCATCGACAAGCGAGAATCCTTCAGACACTGGATCCTTATCGGAGAGTAATGTTGACTCAGTAGATGACGCTAAATGTCTCCGCAGTTAAATGTAGCGAAGCTGGTGATGTTACGACACTTTGTAAGGGTATGGAAAATTGGACACTTAAGAGTGTAGCGGCAAGCGACGCCAGTTAGGAGCTCCTAAATTATGCGTAGCATATCTTACTGACCGAACTAAATTAACAAATCTTTTGAAAATTTTTGCTGTGGAAGTATGTAATCGTGTCCTATACTGGTGAAGAGTAATTTGAAAAAAGAAAGCAAATAACGATAGGCAATCTATGGACAATTTTCTCTACATCTTAATTTTTGACATAGAATTAACTGAAACTACGAAATGGTACCAATATAGTAAAAGAGGCCCTTTAGCATCTACAAAAAACAACCAGAGCGGCGATGACTGTCGAAAATTACCGAGAATTACCGAAGCAACGCCAAAACTAGATGATAATTATACTATCAGCCAGTTAACGCGGAAGGGGCATGAAATCTGTAACGTTTTGCTTAAAACCATTAGCACCATGAAATGGGAATATCATGCGAGAGAAATTCTACTAAAAAAATGCATTAAAAAGTAAGAAAACGCTGACACATCGTAATTATGAAACGTGTTAATAGTTTTATCTAATATTAGAAAATTCGCCATTCGTTGGGTGCTTAAAAAGTATGTTCTTAACGAGCGCTTAATAAGCTTGGAATTGATAAACCATGGAAAAATTGATGATTTTAATAACGATGAGAAATTTCAATTTGTTAGGGGTGTATTTTTAACATGTAGCGATCAATGTTAATTATTTGGTCTAGGAGGAAATGAAGAAGCTAGGAATGGTTCAAAAAATCTGATGGAATTGAAATGAATATTTAGCCGAAAAACGTCCACTGCTGGAAAGAAGCCTCCCCCGAAAATTGCCCCAACGACAGGTATAGGTTTGTGTTGTGTGCCCATTCGGGGGGTTTTCTCGTAATCGCCATGCTTGGCAGACAGCTTGGCGATCGCAGTTGTAGTGTTTGTTATAAATGTATTCGAAGGACGCTGCTGCCCATCCTCCGGCTAATGACATAGTCGCCTTTTACTACACCCACGGCATCAGATGTTGTGGTGGTATTATTACTCACCAGAGCAGTAAAAAGCGACTAAGGGAGTCTAACCAGATGGTGTGTGTGTGATGGAGTTTGATCTTACGAGGACCGCTCCAATGGTTTTAGGCGGTAGGAGGCCGGCATACTCCTTCGCCCTTCCCCGGGGCGAAGGAAGTTCCACCTAGCATTTCCACCGGACATCAATAAAAAAAGGGGTACTGATTATGATGCATAACGTTCGACCATCGAATCAGATCGGAATATTTACAAATGACACTCAGAGCACCTACTGAGAAAAAAATATTCTCATTAATATCTTACAAATGAATAGAATTCCTCCCGTCATACTGTAGCGCACCCCTGTGCCAAACGGATTTTCGCAAAATAATTAGCGGCCAGGGGTTGTCTTGGTGATTACAACGAATACTACTGTTGTAAATCAAACCGGACATTTTGTAGTACTAAACTTTTCTCTCGCTAGACCCCTGACAAAGAGGCAGTAGGGATTTTTTCTCACCTTGTCTTTATCTAGCGCTAAGGTACTTTTGATATCTTCAAGTCAGTCTCTTTGAGTTGTATGCTTCCAAACTTTTCTTTTAAAATTTGGTTCTTTATCATTGTCATTAGGAACTGCACATCCTTCAGTCCATGACATAACGGATGTGACATCGTCCTGATCCTGGAACTCTCAGCGTTAAAATTTGACGTCGGTATTTTCATGAATTTTCAATGATTTTATTGATTTCAATATAAAATAATTGTTACCTTTTATCCCAACGCTATTTTTGATAAAAACACAATTAACTATTTATTTGCACACAAAAATGCAATGTAAATAATAATTAAACGGTTTTGCCACAGTAGTACAATAATCACATAGCCTTTGATCGCGTTGTTTACAATACACTGCGTGCTCAAAACTGTAACCCATTTCTGAGATAAATAGCTTTCAAATTTTTATTTTAGGCCTAAGTGTACCCTTTTCCCAAAGTTTTACCTGTCGTCTGTATATTTTTCAACATCTATCTCGTCACGGTTTTATCATTTAATTATAATTTATAGAACCATTCCCAAGCATTACATTGAACAAATATTAAATATCTGACAGTATAGCAAAACATCTAAATATATGAAGTAAATACATTAAATAACATGCGTCTAAACATCGCCCAAGCAAACAACAAACCCTTTTTCGATTACACGTCGAAAAGATAAAGATTAGATTCAGAACGCCTACTTATTTAGCACATCTCATTGAATCTCACAATCTTTTCCCCCAATCTTAACCGGATAGTTGAAACTGAACACCCATCAAACGCAATCCACTCTCTGGAACAAATCCAGCCATATTAACACAATACTTGACACGTAAGCACCCTACATTAGGATGAAGACACATTATGCTTTATTCTAAAGCTTTTGGCAGCAACCTAAATTATGGCTTGCATTGTTTTCTTTTCTTTTTCATTATAGCCAATTGCAATTGTTTCCATTGCTTTATGTAATTGACTGCTGTTACCCAAATTACTGTGGGATGCAGTTGACCTTAGACCTAGTAGCAACAATGATCCCTGAAAATCTTGACAAGAGACACGAGGGCCCCTCCCCCCAGATAAAAATCCTGGATTCGCCTCTGCATATACTATCCATAAAATGGGGAATTAATATCTTATTTCTCTTGCATGTACGACCGCTTTACTTCTGCAGCTTAACGTAATACATTGTGCCCTGAGAGCTGCGGTTTTTGCCCTTTTGTAAAAAAATTATACTATAATAGTCCAATCTAATGTTTAATTTAGATTTGACTTTTATCGTTCAAGTCCCTTGTCTTAAAACCAAAAATCACTGCTATGCCATAAAACATCACCTACTTTGCAAAACTCGCAATCTTTTCTATAATATGAGCGTACCCTAACCACTCGCCCCTGGGACTTAGCCCTCCGATTTAAAAACCTACTTCCCTCCTCTATTTGACGTTTAATCTTGTGAAAGTGACGTCTATGTCGGAGGCGGGAGGGCGAGCCTGATCGTTGTTCCAGCTTCATTGCATTATGTTGGGATTATAAAATGATTTGTTTGTAAAGGTGATAGAATTAGAGGTTTAGTGGGGAAAATAATGTGGGAGAAGGTTAAGGTTCCTTGTCACAATATTTTTGTCAGATAAGAGAGTTGTAATGTTGTAATGTATTACACAACACAGAGATATTTTCTCTCTTATGTTGAGTGACGCCTTAGAAGTTTTTTTTTTGTATACAGAAATGTTGCCCTATACTAGGATTTCTCCTGTATTGTGGGTGCGTTTACAAACACAAATTCCACACACAATACACCCAGACCCGGAACAACTACCTGCAGATCGTTTAAATATTTGTTCCGTGCGGGCATCGAACCCACGACCCGGTGCGCAGCAGTCGACTATATCAGCCACTGCACCACCCGTGCCGTCATACACATTGTGTAGGTGGAGGTTTAGGTCCCCGGGGGGTGTTAACAGTCACCCTCGCCGAGATGTGCCTCTAGGCGTGGCACCTGATGTGATCATACAAGGACCTGGAGCCAGCTCCCCGTAGGTGTCGAAGATTACTGCCCCAGTGGAATTAGTATATTTCCGGTATAATTCCGGCATGTCCCTTCGTCCTTCCCCGGGATGGAGGAAGTTCATGACGAATTTCCTCTGGGACCAAATAAAGGTGAAGGTAGGGATCTGTCTTACTGAATGCGATTTTCTCCAATGCTCAAACAACGTTACACGTTGCACTCAAATTTGATCTTGAAAGTTTACTTCTCTCTCTACTCATATCGCGCTCAATGAAGTTGCAATGTTTGTAATTATTGTTCAAACATTTCTACAACCGCTCATGAACCGCTTCTTAGCCTTTTCCCAAATTAGTTTTACCTTTCAATTAGTAGGACCTGGAGCCCCCCTTCGACGCCGAAGATGACCGCTCCAGTGATTTTAGCCGGTAGGAGTCCGGCATACCCCGTCGCCATTCCCCGGGGCGAAGGAAGTTCCAAGTAGAATTTCCACAGGACACCATTTCTTTTTTTTTAAGTTTACCTCTACCTACCCAGTCTCTTGCAATAAGAGACCTACCACCAGTTGTTACCACTTATTTAATTTACTACGCCATGATTGACATCTCTTGAAATATTATCATTAAGATAAAATAATTTTTACGAGTAAGTCACATTTTGACCATTATAGGCCACGAGCGAAAGTACAGATGTTATCGATAACTGTTGTCTGAACCGAATTCAATTAGTTGATTAAATTTACTGATAACCTGTGTTTCGGTAAATGGCTTTTAGCTTCAACGTAAGCTCTCTCGAAAGTCAAAAGTGATTGCTGTGTGTTTATTATGAAAGCTTTACGTAAAATTAATAAGTGTACAAACACCTACCTTTTTTATTGATGCCCAGTGGAAATTCTTTATGAACTTCCTTCACCCCGGGGAAGGGCGAAGGGGTATGCCGGCCTCCTACCGGCTAAAACCACTGGAGCGGTCATCTTCGGCACCTAAGGGAGGCTCCAGGTCCTCGTATGATCACACTAGAGCCGCCCACTGGTGCCACGCCTATAGGCACATCCCTGAGAGGGTGACTGTAAAGCGGTCACCCCCTCGGAGGGATTGTAAAGGATCCCCCAAAGCGTCCCACGGCAGCGCGTGACCACATGCGTGCTACCGTCTTCTCTTGGGTCGCTCGGTGTGGGCACGCACATTCCCCAATCTATGCACCCGCGAACCCAGAGGTACCCCGCCTTATAGTAACGGCAGGGGATAAACACCTAGAATAGGAAAAAAGTGGGGAACTCTGTTAAAAAAAAAAAACTATTACAGAATGTTTGAGATTTATTTAATTTTAACGAGTAATAACAATAAATTATAAACAACAAACAATTTAATCCGTTTAGTATTGTTTTATTATAACAAACAATGATTGCAATACAATTAATAAAATATCATGTAGCTAATAATGCAAAATGCAATAACTTATATACTTAGTATTAATAGGTATCTATGTATCTAACATACAACAAAATTAAATTGCAATACATCTGGCAAAATAAAAGTCTGAAATATACGCGATAAAAAATGTTTTTAAGTGTTCCATTATAAATTAAATTTTATTAAAATAAATAAATAAATTAAACAAGTAATTACAAATACGGCAATTCTCATTTCATTTCAACAATAAGAAAACGTCACTATAAAACGATCCAGTGAATATCGGAATTATTTTATAACAAATAAATTGTTTAATTAACGTAAATAAGCAGCTCTTCCTCTCACCTATTAAAGGTATGCTGTGCCCGACAGGGTCCGTAATTGATCCATAGATTTTAACCTTCATCTGTTTTAACAAATAGAATGCGATAAAGATGTGAATTGAGTTAAAAAGAAAACATACTATTGCTATAGTATGGTTTTTTTCCACTTCCACCTTGATCACTATAATGAGCGGTCATAGAAAGAAAGAAAGAAAGAATATGGGGATATTGCCATAATCACAACGCTTGGCAGGCGGATTGGTGATCACAGCATGTTGTTATTAGCACACGGAAGAATGCTGCTGCCCATCCTCTAGATACCATACTTTATATCTCCCCGATATCATAATAACAATGATTAGTGAGAATTCTTATGTTGAGAAAACGAGAAACTACTCATGTTATACGGAAATTTCAATAATATGACTATCGACCGTTTTCACTTTTAGAGGTGGAAATGTAATGTAAGCTCCATGCTTATAGGTTCTGTCACATTTCCATCGCTAGTACAAGGACACGATGCCGTAGACGTGGTCACTCACTAAGGGCCTCATAAGTAAGTAAGCAGGTAATCTTTATTGTTTTGATTGAGTACAGTTTCGGTTCTTTCATGTATATTAGCGTTTCATCAACCAGCCCATATAGGCACACAATAGTTTGGTCATCACGTTTTAGAGATTAGAATTACACTAGCTGAGACCCGCGGTTTCACCCGCGTTTAATTTAAAAGAAATTTAGAGTATTTCGACATAGACACTTGACATAGAATATATATATTGGATTTCAAGGGTTTTATTTTTTTGCGCGGAACCCTAATTATTTTTCTAAAATAAAAGTAGCCTAAGCTATTCCTTATAACATCAGCTATCTGCCAGTGAAGTCCCGTCAAAATCCGTCCAGCCGTTTCGGAGATTACCCGGAACAAACAGACAGACAGACAAAACATTTAAAAATTGCTTTTTTGTTATAGGTAACGTATATACTTTCATATGTATTTAGTAAAAAGCAGTTATTTTGACATTATAAACAGACACTTCAATTTTATTTATTTGTATCGATAACATTAGATACTACACGTTTCATATTATAAGTCTTTATTTCTATCTTTCTTTTTAACTTAATAAAACTTTTTAACAAGTAAATACCGACTTCAAAATAAATGTAAAAACTTTTTCCAATTTGGTATCCGTATCTAACACTAAAAATAAGTCTTAAGAATCGAAACTATTAAAACATCATCTAGGTAAGCACAGTCAAATTAAACCTGTTTATTGTAGCTGGTTAAAAAACTACTCAATAAAATGTAAGGAAATTTATATGGGACCAATTCGAAAGCATTCTGCACCTATTAAAAAAAATCGCTCTACAAATCTCGGAGTAATCGGTGTACATACATAAAAAATACGCATATAATGAGAACCTCCTCCTTTTAGAAGTCGGTAAAAAAAACATTCAATAGTTCATGGGCTGGGCATATTTTAGCGCAGTGACTTTGGGACGTTTCGTGCAGTAGCTACTCCTTAGGACTACGTACCGCGGGTTCGATCCCCGCACAGCAAAAAATGATTGACTTGCCGGTGGTTGTTGTGGCTCTAAGATCTTGTGCATGAGACATTTCTGGCTGTACTGACAAAACTGTACCCACGATATAAGTACGGAAAACCAAGGCTTAAGCCATTGTATCTATTAAAAAGAAAATAAAAGTGACGCCGCAGGAGTTTAATTGAGACTATGAAGTACTTAGATGACGGATAAGCGATCAGTAAACATGCGCCATCTCGTGCCGGCTAAGAATACCACCACCCCATCTCCTCCCATGGGTGTCGTAAAAGTCGACTAAGGGATTAGCCGGAGGATGGACAGCAGCGTTCATCGACCACATTTATAACTCAATTGCGATCGCCATCCCGTCTGCTAAGCGTGGCAATTTTGGCAAAACCCCCCAAATGAGCACACAACACAAACCCATGCCAGTGGTTGTGGCAATCTTTGGGGGAGGCTTCTGTCCAGCGGTGGACGGTTTTTGGCTGAAATAAAAACAAAACATCATCGCAGTGAAATTTCGAACATTACCCGTGCCAAGAGCTAAGCAGTTCAAATTGATCCTATGTTTTTTATAAAATGCCGATAATAAAAGGATACATTGGCAGAAAAATCTTATCAACATTACAAAATTAATAAGTACATTTCAAATTAATAAGACTTTATTAAAGAAACTGCAGTCCGAATCAATATGATTGTCATCTGACATTGACGCGAATTACTAACACGCAAATGACATTGACGCGAATTACTAACATGCAAATGTTATGAACCACTGATTGTTAATGTCAACCGAATTGACCGTTCATTCCGTAAAGGTATTTATTAATTATAAGTAATTTAATTAATATTTCAACTTATGTATCATGTGCAACCCTACATTCCTCCCAAAATGACTAAACAATTGTAGAAATCTATGGGGGAGGCCGTTGCCGTGTGGTGCCGGCTCAGAATGCCACCACCCCATTTCATCCCGTGGGTGTCGTAAAAGTCGACGAAGGGATTAACCGGAGGATGGGCAGCAGCGTCCTTCGAGTACACAACTACTGAACTGCGATCGCCAACCCGTCTGCCAAGCGTGGCGATTATGGCAAGACCCCCCACTGAGCACACTACACACCCATATCGGTTGTTGTGGTCATCTTTGGGGGAGGCCTGTCCAGCAGTGGGCTTTATTTGGCCGAAATGATGATCGGTCTGTCGGTCTGTCTTATTGTTCCCACTAATCTCCGAAACAGCTGGACTGATTTCTAGGGGACTTTCACTGGCAGATAGCTGATGTTCTAAGGAATAACTTAGGCTACTTTCATTTCAGAAAAATAATTAGGGTACCGCGCAAAAAGTTAAAATCTATGAAATTCAATATATGTACATACTCTATGTCAAGTGTCTACGCCGAAGTACTCTTAATTATGTATAAATAATTCAAATTCTTTAAAATTAAACGGCGGGTGAAACCACGGCTCCCAGCTAGTTTGAAATAAAACCTTAGACTGGCGATTGACTTAAATACAAACTTCTCTTCACTTCTTCTGTAATGAAAAGACTATAAAAGCAGATATGTAACAACATCTTTATCATCGGGTACTTCAAAGTACCAGAATTCTTTCAACTTCTGCTTCCTGAATTCATTGTGGAATATTTTTATCATTTTCCATCACAAAATACCCTTTCAACATCATAACTCACACATCGAACAAAAAACCTAACCTTAAAACGCCGAGGTGTGACCAAAACATTTAATTAACCCCGCACCCGTCGGCTGCGGTCTTTCGCACCCCCAACATTAATAGACCAACTATTGGATGATGCCGCGGTTTTCTGATTACCGTGACGAATCCACACGATACCGGTAGGAAACAATATAATCAGCCACCATTCATATCAACAACTGCAACTTTACCTGTGTAGTATTAAAAATAGTGATCCGGCGTTTTCGCCTCATTAGGGTTGGCAGTTTTAGTTTGAACGTTGAGTATCTTTTAGATTTTTGTTTTACATATCGGTTCGCTTTCACACCAATAATGTTGCGTGAGGCTATTGAAATTAAAAAAACATCCTAATATTGGCTGGCAGATACCACCAGTTGGGAATTCAGTTATTAAAATGATAAAGTCCCAAACAACTGCGTGCATCGAAACAAATTTTTGATTACAATTAAATGGTAACTAAAAATTACTTTTAAAAACTGCGACCACGAATGCTGTCAAGTGTTCGAAACATCAGGCAAACAAAAAATCTATAATAAATGCGATGTAATCCGTAAATGTTTTATTATAATGTGTAATAATCGCGAAAACCTAAGACATTATTAATGTTACTCTACCTAAGTCCACAATATGCAAGAGTGCTGTAAGTTTTACCTTCTATTAGTTGTTCTCAGGTATGAATAGTCCACCATATTGTCTCAGCATCCACATGTAAGACACAAGTGTTGCCAGGTGCGATGCGCTTGTTCCTTCTTGATTTTCAGATCCGTGGACATCTGCCGACTTACCCTTGATTTAGAAGCCAAATGTCCCGAATAACCGTCATTGAATTCTTACGTAACATGACCATGCCAAAAAGTATGCTCTTGTTACGCATCAAGTGTAAATATTAGAAACCTAAGATCAAGATATCAGACCAACTAACACCAGTTTACGGAAGGACAGTGACCTGACATCACAAAAGATCCTTCTAAGTAGGCATGTGTAACTCAGGTCTGAGCCGGTTCAATTATACAGATCACAGAGACTTGAGCTGCTGAGCTGCTGTTCAAATGCAACATAGACAGCTCACGGCTCATTGACAGCTCACAGAGCATAATGAAAGCTTTGTAGATCGTTTTTATGTCTATGGATTTTGATGAGACCTATGGATAATCTGATTCGTTCTGTGAGCTGACGTATTAGTAACTTAATGATTAAAGGTGCATAAATAAAACGCGAAGCATAACATATATATATATATATATATATATATTAGTAAACAATAATATTTCAAAAAAATTGGGAAGGTGTGTTTAGATTTTTACATACAAAGAAAAATCGCATACTATATTTTAAACCTATATTATGTAAAAGATGAAAAGTGGCGGTTAAACCTGTTCAAACCAATAGAGTGCGCGCCGTGTCACAGTTACACACAGTATAGCAAAGTACCTACTTGAGCTGGCCTGTGAGCCGGCTCGCAGCTCCAGTTCAATTGCTTGAACCGTGGTCTGACCTGCAGCTCATGCTGATTTGTTGAGTTACCCATGTCTACTTCTAAGATCATACTGCTAAAAGTTCTAAATGGATGCGTAAACCGTTCGAAAATCACTCAGTATTTTCCAGTGGCAACGTAGAGGTGGCATCAGCAGAGAACTCGGTTTTGTCCTACAGTGGCAACCCTGCTTTTCATAATCTACCGCCAAATGTCGAGTTCTTTAACGAACCATTGTGATTTCGGGATTCGATTATGTTGATAGATGATTTACCCATGGTTATCGACGGGTGATATGGGTTATTTTCACGGTTGCTGGTTCGGTTGGCGACTCATTAGCAACCTTGATCTGCTGTGAAATCAGTTTCGAAGCAATTTGCAGGCTTGCTCCTTTTTAAAAAAGCTTGGTAAAAGTTTATAATGGAACAGCGTAGATTTTACTGTTTAGAGATATTTCTTTTTGGAATTTTGTTGATTTGCGGCAGATGATAAGGTAAGTAGGTATGAAGGTAGGGCGATACATGTTGGTCTCTTTTTTGATGTTAAAAATAACTAAGCATTCATAATCATTTATATAATCAAACTCAAACTCATTTTTTTTTTCATTTAGGCTCTTACGTAAAATCAAGTTAAGTGCACGGTTTGAAAAGTCCTATGGAGAAGAGCCGGCAAGAAATTCCATGGGTATACTCTTTTCAAAAGAAGTTATATTACAATTTTGTTATTACATTGTAATAATCAGCCCATTACTGTCTCACTGCTGGGCAAGAGACTTTTCCTTAAAGGTTTTGCCTTAGTCCACTACGCTGGCCTAGTGCGGGTTGACAGACTACACACACCATTGAGTACATTTTAGAGCCCCCTCAGGTGTGCAGGTTTCCTCACAATGTTTTCCTTCACCGTTACCGCAATTGATAATCAAATTCTTATTCCACACATGAATCCGAAAAGTTAGAGGTAGCCCAGGTCCTCCTGTATGGAAGACAAGCGTTTAACCACTTGGCTATTCATTTATTTATCAAGTATTTAGTTTAATTTATATACTTAAATGTTTTTCTTTTTATCATAGCAAAATTTCAAATGATATTTCTTACTGAAAATGTTTCGTCTGTTGAAATGTGACTATGGCAATATCTGATGGTCGTTGATTTTAGCGGTATCGTTGTACGGGTCATCCGACCAACCTACAACTTCCAACGACTGACTAACAACGTCAAACGTCAACTTAAATTGTAATAAGATTGAAAATGGATCGAAAGTTGATCGAAACCAAAACGGAATTCTCATAAATTTTAACTGACACAGGTAATAAAATTGCTATTAAATAAACATCTTAATTGACATTGGAATGAGACTAGATTGAGATCATACTGAAATCGGAATAAAATGTTGTGAAGAGCAGAATATCAGTTGTTTGACAATCATAATTTTATCTTTGTTCGGTCAATTTTATTTTTTACTCATACTGTAAATTTCTTAAGATAATTGCCCCTCTGCGGTGTACTGATGGATAAGACGATATGTGCCTGAAACCTTTAAAAAAATGTTATAAACGAATGGACAAATAAAGAAAAAGCGATCATTTAAAATATTAGTTGCCTTACATCTTTCAAGAAAAACATAAACCATTTTCCTTTCCCCTCAATGTCTAAAAGGCCGTAACCCAAACATTCCTCTACAAAATCAACCTATTCCAACAATGATAAACGCCGCATAGTTTTCGAAAATCAAAAAAAAAAGGCCGCTCGTATATAACTGGCTTGCAATAAAATAGCCGTAAGGGCGGGCAGTAAACTCCGTACATGATGCCTGGGCGTCGGACTAATCCTGATTTAGCGCTCTAGCTGTGACCGCCGCCGTATGTTATGCGCAAACGCACGCTACACACCGCTGGTTGAGGATAACAAGCTTGTGGGCAAACATGTTTATGATTTGATGGTCTCTTTATGAAAGATTTGGAATATTTGGGTTGTCACTTCTTTTGTACCTATAAAGTTTGTTGGGAAAATATTCTGCTTTTATTAATTATAAAATCAAATTTATATGAAGGGGCCGAATATTTATTACACATATTATTGTGTGGAAAGATTTTATTTATTTTTAATAGGTTATTGGTAGTAAAATGGTAACTGGTCAACTTATCTTAGTTGAAAACGCCGTAAAAACCCTTAATGCGTCAAAAGTCAATAGAATCCTTTTCATCAGAACTATCCTAAAAGTTTAGTATTTCTTTTATTATGTGCAGCTCATTCGTTTTAAATATAAAATACGCGCCATCAATTACCTGCACATTTATAATTCGATGAAATATGTTTACAATGTGTAGAAAATGTATCACCTGTCGAAGACGGTTAGTTCTAGTTCACGTTACTCAAACTGTATCCTACTTTTGTTCGTCAAACAAAGTGTCCGTGTGTGTTACGTCCAAGCGATATTTTCCTCACAATATTGTGTAGGGCTCACTTCATTAAAAAATTTAAAATTCGAAGCTTTATTCGATTCCATTGTTATGCGTGATTTGTGTGTCTGAGCGTGTAAAATACAGTACAGCGTTACATTTCGAAACATAGGCACTCAAATTTATACCTTACCATTTTAACATAAAGTAGGATATCGATAGTGTGTAAGTTACATGTAAATTGTTAAAGAAAATTCATATTTAATTTAAGTTGAATTATGTTATTTGTGAGTAATTCTTGTTAAGATAGATTATAGTTTTCTTACAATGAGCTTATAACGAAATCATCTTGGTGTGTTGTTGACTTGTGAATGTTGGGCAATGCCTCGATTTATGATTTGTTTGCAATTCGTTTCATTGTGCATTCGATATTCAGTAGTTATCCGATATTTATGATTAAGATATTGAAATGAAGACTTTATTCGTATAGTTGCGTTGTACTTTATTTCTCGCAACGTTTTTACATTTCGTTATTCATTCGAATTCAAATTAAGAATTTTGTAACGCATATTATCAGTATTCGATTCAATTATATTATTAATTGTGCATTCATATAGTGGGTTTTTAAAAACAGAATCTTTCATTGGTACCTGTTTAAAATAAATGTTCTAAATCAGTGCTCCATTTGGTTCCCAGCAAAGAATACTCACAAACCAATGGGTGTCGTAAAAGGCGGCTATGGGTTGATATCAAGAGGATGGGCTCCAGTATCCTTCCTTGTGCTAATAACAACATTCTGCGAACACCAATCCGCCTGCCACGCGTGGTGATTATGGCAATGTCATGACCGCTCGTTGTATAGATCATTGGAAGCCCATGTTCATGTGTGTGTCCTAAACTTTTACATCAACTGCTGAACAAAGGCCTCCCACATAGATTTACACTATTGTTTCAGCATTTTGGGGGGTATGTGATACTCATCACGCTTGGCAGGCGGATTGGTGAGCGCAGTATGGCTACTGTTCTACAGAAGGGACGCTGCTACCCATCCGTCTGGTTTATAGACCCCCTTTTACAACATCCACGGGAAGAAATAGAGTGGTGCTATATTCTACATACGGACACCACTCGGTCTCTCAGAGCCTATTCGAGACAAACTTTTAGACAGACTACTATTTAGTATAAATAAATATTAATTTGACAATTCCTCTTTGTTACAGGTTGCCTCATCAATGGACATGTCAAAGTACTCCATAGAGGCTGAAAAATATCGCAGCTATGGCATGTATCCAGACCCTTCCCGTGGGTATCTGGACTCAGCCGCCTTATCCAAGGCCTACATGTATATGGACCAGCAGCAACAACGCTCCTACCCGGTCGACATCGGCAAGATGTACTCTGAAGCGTCAGCGGCAGCTATGGCTGGGCTCAGCTCCGTCAACTCGGCCCCCTCCAGTCTCTCTCCACGTTCCCCCACCGAATCTCCCGATATGACGCCCAAAGCTCAAGATAGGACTGAAGGCAGCTCGTCTTCAGGTTCAAACCCATCACCATCTCTCTCTTATTACCACCAAGGGTCTTCAAGTCTCCTTATGCCGCAATACCCCGGACAGTACCCTCAAAGTACCCAAGGCGGTCCGGAGTTCAGGCGACCTCTCACCGTCATCTTTTGACCCGATGCCTAGTTTGTTGTTGTTGATTATTATTTATTTGTTTATTTTTATAGTGTTTTGACTTTGACTACGTATTATTTAGAAGTCAGATTTTTCCAATTCGATAAATGTATAAGTAATATTGTAGCGACAAACTGTTCAGTGTGAATTTAAAATTATAAATTGATTCTATTAGGTATACTAAAACGATTTTTATTCGATTCAAAGATCGATAATTGTTTATTTTTTTGAAACTTAGTTCGGTCTTTTATAGACCAAATTGATTTTATTCGTTCTTTTGAAACCAGTGTTTTAATGTTATGTTTCGCTCCAAAGTTCCTTCTTGATTTTCGTCTTAAAATAATGAATATTACTATGTGTGAATGTACGTACCTATTTGTACATTGTAAATATATGTAATTAGTTTTTAAAAATAGGAGTGTTGTTTCTTTATCGATAATTTGTTTGGTAATGAGTTGCTGCTATATTGCATTGGTGACAAAAACAGAATTGATGCTTCTTTAATCGACATAAAAAATGTGTAGATTTGATTCGAACTGAAGATATCGAATTACTAGGAACAGGTTACCACCTAAGTTTTTAAATAAGTAATAATATCACATCTCTACTTAACATCAAGTGACACTGGTACCTTGGATAAAAAGTAATTTGATTTCTATACGATGACGTAAGGTAATTAACCTTATACTGAAACTCATTTATCGATAAAGAAATATTTTTAGCGTCACTATTGGAAAAGTAATACTATTACTGACCATTCGATTTTGATTCAAACTTCAAATAATTATTCGGATGAATATATAAAAGTGTTATTTTAACAATAATTTAATTACCTACTGGAACTGAGTCCAAATTAAATTACAACGACTTTTGATATTATTTGTAAATATAGTTAAATAATAATTGTTATATTTTTGTCTTTAGATTCGTACGTGTCATTTTGTAAATTAATGAATTAAAAATGCTTCAGATTAGGTATTGAGACGTTTTAATCTACGCTAATAAAAACGATTTATTAACTGTATCTAATACATCAGAATTTCGAACTGTTTAAAAAAACTAAGCACATCAAGTTGTTACATTCATCTGAATTCAGAACAGTTTTTAAAGTTGCTACTGCCAACAAATTAAAAATTAATAGCTTCGTCGATATAAATCTCTTGTTCTTTTTTATCTGTTTCAATAACGTTATTGTTATATTACAACGTGTTGTTCACTTATGTTCTTAAGACGGATTATTTTAAAACGTTCCTAGATAATCAAATATACCTGCGTGATACATTCCATAAGATAATATTTTAATTTAATCTGTCCTTTCAACTATGAGGTCCAAAGCTAACATTTCTAGCCAAACGCATATGTGTATTTTTTGGTATTATGGTATTTTTTTTTTCTATAGATACCATTTTAAAACGTTTGCTTATAAAAATATATTGGTAATCTTTTATTTCTTTAATAAACGGTGTAGACCAATTAATGCTTTATAATGTGTTTCTAGTTGCTAAGTATTCCATCAGCCATTTTGTTCACAATGCATTTATAAGTTGCCATATAAAATAATAATTTCATTTTTGTATTATTGCAAACCACAACTGATACAGCCGGTACAATACAGCCTGTAAATTAAAAATAGCTTTTTAATCACTATATTTAGGGATTTATTGTAATTTATGACAAAATTAAGCGTATTCGTAAAAAATGTTGTAAATTATATGTAAGTAGTTGATTGTAATGACGGGACTATTAACTCGATAAAAATATTATACGTAATTAAAACGATTAGAAATTTTAAATATTTAATTTTATTTGGCGTAAAAAATTTTTTTTTTGTTGGTCTTCTCGCCTACATTTCAGGGAAATGTGGTTGCTTAACCGGTCATTTTCTGGCGAAGCCAAAAGAGGCCTCCAGACAGGGGTAAAAATAATGTTCACCACAATCAATTTTAAGACCCTAAACATTCTTTTGCAATAAAAAATAATTATCAAAAAACCATAACGACAATAAAAACTAGTTATCATATTAGCGAAAGGACATCCACTGCTGAACAAAGGCCACCTCATCATCGTTTCAGCCGAATAATGTCCACTGCTCCACAAGAGGCTCCTCCAAAGATCGCCACAACGACCGGTCTGGGCGTGTTGTGTGCTTATTGAGAGGATTTGCCATAATCACCTAGCTTGGCAGGCGGGTTGGCGATCGCAGTCGAGTTGTGAATGCACTCGAAGGACGCTGCTGTCCATCCTCCGATTAATCCCATAGTCGCCTTATACGACACCCACGGGATGAGATGGGTTTCTCTCCCCTCCCTCATAGATTTCTACAATTATGTCGTCATTTTGGGGGGAATTTGCTAGTATGCTTGCAGGGCGAGTTGTGCCGAATAGCTGCGGGTTCACAAAAGGGACTGCTGATCATCCCTTTGGTTTAAAGTCCCTTAGTCGCATTTTACTACATTCACCAGGAGATGAAGTGTTATATTCTTAATCCGGACACCACACGGATAAAAAAAATAGAAAAGCACCGTAGCTATTGCAATGACGGCACGGTTGGTGTAGTGGCTGATACAGTCGGCTGTTGCGCTCTGGGTCGCGGGGTCGATTCCCACACAGAACAAATATTTGTACGAACGCCTTAACCGCGGCGCGCGCGTTAACGATTCGATTACGAAAATAAACTCGCACTAGGACCTCTGTACCCCTAGTACGAGTTGTTTTTTATGATCGAAATGTAAATAGTAAACTGAACGATTACCGCGTCCGGCGCTGCGATTTGCCGACTCAAAACTCTTTAACCAATTGGTCGGTTGAACGCGGTAAACGTGTAGTTTACTATTAATTTCGATTATAAAAAGAAACTCGTACTAGGCCCTACTAGACTACTGTAATAGCTCCTTGCCGCCACTACATGGTGGGGGGCCACGGGGGTCGTGGGTGCGCAGATTGGGGAGTCTGCGTACTCACACCGAGCGACCCCCGGGAAGACGGTGGCGCACACGTGGACACGTGCCGCCGTGTGCGTAGCACAGCGCAAAGAGAGGCTTGGGGGGATCCTTTACAATCCTCCCCGAGAAGTGCCTGGAGGGGGTGACCGCTTTACAGTCATCCCCTCCGTGATGTGCCTAAAGGCGTGGCACCAATGGGCGGCTCTAGTGTGATCTTACGAGGACCTGGAGCCTCCCTTCGGTGCCGAAGATGACCGCTCCAGTGGTTTTAGCCGGTAGGAGTCCGGCATACCCCTTCGCCCTTCCCCGGGGCGAAGGAAGTGCTATATAGAATTTCCACGGGGTACTGTAATGCCGCCGGCCTTAGTGATGGCTGTACTACTTTAAATAGTATAGAATGCCAATTTTATTAAATGTTCACAAAATATAATGAACCCAACTTTACGTACTGTGAGGTAGCTAAATCCTTTTAGGATTTAATATTTATTTGCCGGTTTCACAATTCTTACGAATTATGTCGTTGGGTACGGTTTAGAGACATAAATACCACATCCACAAACACCCAGATCCGAAACAATTATCTGTAGGCCATACAAATATTTGTTCCTTGCGGGAGTCGAACCCGCGACCCGTAGCGTAAGCGTAAATATCGCGTCATCTATGCGTCAACCGTGCCGTCAGCTTGGCTAAAACTGTCACGCCAGGTTAAGGTGCGCATGGGGTCGTGTCGTGCCGTGTCGTCGGTCCTTTGGATCCCCAAACAGTTTTTTTTTAGTTTCAAATACCTTAGTAGAGTAATAAAAGTTAAATATTTAAGTTAACGATTTCAGATAATGTAATAGAGTTAATTTGTTTTTACATGTAAGTACTATTTTTCGGATGTTTCTTTTTTATCTCAGTTTTGATTATAATTTGTGAGCAGTTAAACCAAAAGACATTTTATTTTACCCTATACATTTTTACTTAAATTCTATTACAAATAACAATAAGGAAGGATTAGAAAGCTGAAGTGGCAATGGACGAGGCACGTAGCTCGTAGAACTTATGGCTATTGGCCCAGAAAGATTCTCCAGTAGAGACCACGCTCCGAAAAACGCAGCGTGGCAGCCTCCAATAAGATGCACATACGACCTGGTGAAGATAGCTGGGGGGCCTGTAACCAGACGCTGTGGAAATCTATAAAAATGTCTTTGTTCAACATTGGAGCTCTTGTTGTCCCGGGGAAATCTTCATAGACTTCCTCCGCTTTGGGAAGGGCGAAGGGACTCTCCTCCTACCGGAAAACCCCGCGGTGTCCTTCCACTTACCTCTAGCCGGGGTGAGGTGCACGCTTTGCCTGCATTAGACCACGCCCCGGGCAGTTATCCCCCTGTCTCTGTTTGACAGGTTCCGTCTGTGTGACCTGGCTGGCCACATCAATCTTCAGAGAGGCGCGCGGAACACACGCGCCGCCATCTCGGGCCTGATTCTGCTCGGACGACGAACCAAGGGCAGTCCGTCGCCCGAACAGAATCAGGCCCGAGATGGCGGCGCGTGTGTTCCGCAGGCCGCTCCTCGTGGTGGCCGGAGATCGTTCCAGCGCCCTCCTGCGTAACAGTGGACATCCTGCGGCAGATATGAACATGATTTCAAGTAAATTGTCTGGTTTGTGATTATCACCTTTCAGAAAGTGGTGAATTGTACAAAATAATAGTCCGTGGGTTTTGAATACCATCCTTTGAAATTACCGCTGAATATAGAGCTTTGTTATTTTTTTACGTTTCTCCTCCCCTGGGTTTCTGCGGAATCGTAGTTACAGTTTATAGACATAAATTTGACATTTACAAACAACCAGACTCGAAATAACTATATGTATCTATTTCGTACAAATACGTTCATGCGTGCGGGAATCGAACCTATGACACGTCACGCGGAAAGCCAATCGCGTAGCTACTGCACCAACCGTTACCGTTTACTGAAGCTGTCACAATAAATCCCATCCACTTCATAGAAAATCAACATATCCGTTTTTAAAGCAAATTAATGTATTTATTTAGGCATTACAAAAGAATATCACCGCTCAGTACACATTTAAAAAATAATAAAATACCTTTCAAGAGCTCGATATTTTCGATATTCTACACTCGCCAAGCCAAATTATCAACTCTAAAACTACAGTAATAACGTATATTTTCGTTGAAACTTAACACTTTCAAGCAGCAAAGAGGTTTGAAATTTGTGAAGGCGTAGTTCCCCTATGTTTTTTAATAAAATATGTGCACTTGATAGATATCATTGCGCCGTGGTACAAGGGTAGTGATTTGGCATAAAATAAACAACTGGGCTGTCTTTTGTGCGCCAAATACGATGGAATAACATAAACAATGGGCCCCCAGTAATAGGAAGGTGAAAAAATACAGGATGGTTCGATATATTGAGGTGTAACAGGACAAGTATTGTAATGTAATGGCAAAAGTTTTTTTTTTCTATTTCAGCCGGTATCTTCGCTGTCTTTGTCCGCCTCGGAGCAGGGTGGAGAGGTGTAACCATCTCAGCGTTTGTCTTTGGCACCATATGGGGCTCTGGGATTTCGAGAACAAACGCTTCAGAGCCACACTCCTTGGTGCCAGGCCTATAAGCCTATCTCAGAGGGTTCTATAGGCACATCAGGAAGGGTTACGTACCAACCTAAGGTTACAGGGTTTCTGCCATCACTAGTGTCGGCTATGTTGGCAGAGCACGAAAACTGAAATACCACAGGGTATCCTTCTGTGTCGCTCGAAGAAGGAGGAGACTGCGCCGGAGTAACAACCGCCCTGGCGCCTAATTCCCATACGCCTGAAGGCCTATGGGTTCGCGGGTGCGTAGATTGGGGATCTGCGTGCCCACACAAAGTGACCTACGAGAAGACGGTGGCGCGCATGTGGTCACGTGCTGCCGTGTGCACACAGGGACGCTTCGATGGATCCTTAACAATCCGAGTCCGGCATGCCCCTCCGTCCTTCCCTGCGGCGGAGGAAGTTCATGAAGAATTTCTACTGGCCAGGGTTTTGTAGCCAAATGGTATGGTAAAGATCTTTAAAGTTTCTTTGTGATCGCCTGTTTGTATGTCCGTCTGTCAACAGCTATACCAAATGTCATCTTTTCTACATGACCCTGACTGCCTCATGGCGGAAGATTCAACGTACCTACTTACTATTTCAGCAAAAAGACGTCACTGCTGGACATAGGCATTCCCAATGATCACCACAACAGCTGGTCCAGCGCTACTCACATCCAGCGGATTCCACCTGGTCGCAACTAGCCCCGACGGCCATTCGTTCAACGAGCAATGTGCCCTCCCATCGCCACTTAAGTTTAGCAATTCTTCGAGCTACGTCGGTTAACTCGGTTCTTTTTCGGATCTCTCTCTTTTCGTGTTTTCTTCGACCTGGTAGGGAAACTCCAAGCATAGCCATTGGAACCTTGTGCCATTGTCCTATGGGTGACCTTGAGCCTTCTTATGAGTAGACTTCATCATCATCATCATATCGGCCATACAAAGTCCACTACTGAACAAAGGCCTCCCCCATAGAATTCCAAAACTGTATCATCATATTGGGGGGAATTTGCCAGTACTCACCACGCTTGGCAGGCGGGTTGGTGAGCGCAGAACGGCTACTGTTCCGCAAAAAGGACGATGCTACCATCCCTCTGGTTTAGAGTCCCTTAGTCGCCTTTTACGACCTCCACGGGGTGAGATGGAACGGTGCTATATTCTTAAATCCGGACACAACACGGATTCCGGACACACCACGGATGAGTAGACTTGCTTTACAGTAATTCCCTCCGAGATGTGCTTAAAGACGGGACACCAATGGGCGGCTCTAGTGTGATTATATCGAGAATCTAGAGACCCCCTTCGGTGCCGAAGATGACCGCTCCGGTGGTTTTAGCCGGTAGGAGACCGGCATGCCCCTGTACCCTTCCCCGGGGTGGAGGAATTACATGGTACATATCCACAGAGTTAATAAAAAAGTTTTAATATTAGTTTAGATTTAGTATCTAGTTTAGTTGGGTTATCCATTTATGTTATTAAAGCGAAGTTACTTTGCGCACGTTTTGGATGGGGATTTTATAAGCGAATGGAAAACGAGCGAACGCGGCGATGTAACGACCTGGTTGGCTCGGCAACGCATATTAGGCTTCGCTTCTGTGTTGCACGACACTTATTACTAGGTAAATGGCTAAAACATCTATAAAATATGCTAAATATACAAGCGTAAGGCACCTTTAGAATGTAATGTAGAGTTCTGGGAAATATTACTTGAATAAAATATAACTTCGCCCATTTCCCTTTCTTCAATCTTGCGTGGGAAGGTATCTACGTATGGACTCTGTGACAATCGGAATACACAACATTGTCGATATGGGTTTTCTTTATCTCTTGCTATAGGTACTTATAGTTATATTAATTATAGTAATAATTTGTAAAAAAGGCCCCCCCCATAGATTTCCACAACGAGCGGTCCACAGCGAGAGGCCTTTGTTCAGCAGTGGACGACATTTGACTGATATGATGATGAATAAAATGGCTATGGGTGCAGTTATCGCTGAAGTTCTAAATTCGCATAAGGTCTTTACGCGATATTGCGGAAAAATGTATGCGGCGTTTCGTTTTTACACGCTTTTATTAGCTTGGTATGTATCTACGTAACGGAATTTGTGAACTCGATTTTCACCCCCCCTCCTTGTCGCCTGTAATGGTGGCCATTTAGAGGGCCCATCTTGTGAGTGGCGAGTCACCGTCTGCCTCAGAATTTCACGATCAAAGTTGAAAGGCAGACGTTCCCGTATTTATTAGTCTTTTTATTCCATGTAACACCCATTGCAATAGACCTTATCGTTATAGTTTCCATCTCATACAATAGCCTTACACCACCGGGGACAATCCATGACTTCATTTTATAGTGCAGCTATGGAGAGTCCCCGGTTGGTGTCCCATTACATTTTAGATTAAAATTCTCTAAAGGGCCTCTGCGTGTTGGACCTATGTACCCGCGTAAGCCTGTCAAAAGACCGGGTTCCCCCTTACAGGGGATATAAACCCGTGAAAAGAGAGACATAATAATAATCATTTATTTGCCAATACGTATTGTACATGTACATTTCCTTATAAATTAACGGCTTTTTTAAAATATTTAATTTTGTTAATCTCTATACTTATTTTAAACTTTTACTATATTATATATATTTTCTACTTTTTAGGTTGGTTATCTACAAAAGCGTGTCTTGTTCGTTTTTTAAACTATTATTTATTTATGAAATTAATAAAAGAAAATGTAACGGAATGGAAAATATTACCCATATAATACTATACACCTAGTATTTAAAATAAAACAATATCTAAACATTGAAAGTGGTTATAATAATTTGATGATGTAGATATTTAGAAAACACAAAAGCAATATTGCTTTCTATATTCAATATAGCAACACGTTATTATAAATAGAATACACGCTGTATATAACCTACACCCCTGCCTACACCATTACGACAAAACGAAGGAAAATAAACAATCAACGCGTCGGATGCAGTACTCCTGCGATTGTTTTTAATATAAACAAAATCAGAACTAATATGGCCATACTCATACATTTTTATAGGTAGTAAAATGCTTTCATAATATTGAAGGGCTTTTCATGGCGCTACTACAATTCCATGCGGTCCCAGGATATCTACTGTTTTATTATAAAAGCAAAGGGCAAAACCCTTTACTGTAAATATAAAACATTCGCTTTAAAAAGGCGGGGTGGCACGAAATATAAATACTCATTCTAATCCAGATTCTAAGATTCCAAGCTTGCCCACCCCAGCAGCAGCTAGGTAAGCTAGGCTAAGCTGAGGCCCGTGTGCCAGTAAGGAGAGCGCTTAGCTGTGTTGCTTTGTATGTTATCGCCTTGCTGGAAGCCCTTTTGGCTTCGTCAGTTTGTCCGGTTAAGTATTAACAGCTCGCTGAAATTCCTGCTAGGAACACATCATAAAACACTACAAATAAAAATGATGTACCTGAAAGTAAGTCAAATCAATTCTTCCGTGTAGTGTCCGGATTAAGAATATAGCACCACTTCATCTTCTCCCGGGAAAGGTGTCTAAGGGACTCTAGACCAGAGTGATGGGTAGCAGCGTCCCTTCAGTGGATGGGTATCCACACTGCACTCATCGACCCACCTGCTAAGCGCGATGAGTGCAAAATGACGGCACAATTGTGGAAATCTATGAGGGCCTTCCTGTTTGTTCAGCAGTGGACGTCTTTTGGCTGAAATCATGATGAAAATGATGATGACCCGAAGATTAAGTATTTATACGCGTATTGCACGGCAATAGCCGCTGTCCGTCATTTTCGCAATGAGTTCATACAACATGCCATCGACACCATGGATGAAGTCAGCATTTTGCAGATCTCTAAATCAAACATCAAAGAAGCCCAGATAAGCAGTGGCAAAATGCTGCTATATCAAACCCTTGGTAAGATAGACCAGATGATTTATGATTATGATGCCGTCTCGCAGGAGAGATGGAAAGGAGAAGAGTGGACACATCACCTTATTGAAGCTGACTGGTCCGGACGACGTGCCCACTTTCGTGGCGAAGGAGCTACATAGGCTGCCGCCCATCACATTCGACCACGTTGATGTCACCAGGCTGCTGAAGGACATCATATTTCTGAAATCAAGCCTGGCTGAAGTGCAGTCCAAGTCCAAGGAGAAAAACTAGGATTTCTCCTGTGGCAACGTTTTTATAAATAAAAAAAAACAATTATAATCTAAATTATCATATAGGTAAACCGGTGTAAAGACAAGCTAGGATTGCACCAAGTATTTCCTTCACACATTTGTTTACTCTAATAGCACTAAAATCACAATCATTTCCCTGTAATTAGGCACGCTATTACACGCTGAAACCATAGCGTTCACGCCTCTAATTATAGAGGTATTACCAGCTTTTAGGAAAGCTGTTATTACATTTGATTACAGTAATTATGTTACCGTTATTTACTAAGAACTATTCAGGCAATTACGGCAATGTGAAATTTGGACAGGAAGGTATGCGATAGTTTTGGATTCCAAGAATTTAAGAGTAGTGGGATTGTAAGACAGACATTTTTGTTGAAGTTAATTTATGTACCTATAGATTGGCTATGTTCAGTCCATCGCTGATACAATATGCTTCTGTAAAAGTTAGAAAACATGCTAGATGTCGATCGATAACATAACAATAATAAGAGACCGGATTTTAATTATGAAGCCATTATAATTGAAAGAAGAAAGAAAAAGTTTTATTTTGGTCTCATACACAATGACAATTAAAACGAAAAAACTAAGAAAATATACAAGTATATGACTTAATAGTGCTGTACGAGGCCAAAAAAGGTCCCTATCTCAGCATATGCTGCAGCAGTTTATGCTACAGCGCTGGTATTCTGATAGGGCCTCGATGTTGATGCCATGGGCGGCTACGGCAAAAGATTAACATGTATATACTTATTAGTAAATGAGGAAGAAACACATAAAATATAGGAGGGATACATACATATTACGTAGGACGAGAGATTTTTACACAATTAGTCAGTTTAAATAGATACTACAGAGGATAGAATTTAAGTAAAAATCGACTAAGAGTCCAAAATTAACTCTGTGCACCTTAATTAAGAGCCATGAAACCGTTTATATACCATATACTACCGTCCTTTTTTTTATTGGTGTCCAGTGGAAATTTTATATGGAACTTCCTTCACCCCGGGGAAGAGCGAAGGGGTATGCCGGACTCCTTTTTTTATTGATGTCCAGTGGAAATTTTATATGGAACTTCCTTCACCCCGGGGAAGAGCGAAGGGGTATGCCGGACACCTTTTTTTATTGATATCTTGTGGAAATTCTACATGGAACTTCCTTCACCCCGGGGAAGAGCGAAGGGGTATGCCGGACTCCTTTTTTTATTGATGTCCAGTGGAAATTCTACATGGAACTTCCTTCACCCCGGGGAAGGGCAAAGGGGCATGCCGGACTCCTACCGGCTAAAACCACTGGAGCGGTCATCTTCAGAACCGGAGGGGGACTCCAGGTCCTCGTAAGATCACATTAGAGCTGCCCATTGATGCCACACCTTTAGGCACATCACAGAGGGGACGACTGTAAAGTGGTCACCCCCTCTAGCGGTGGGAAGGCGACTGTAGAAAGGTCGCCCCCCCGGACACTTCCCGGGGAGGATTGTAAAGGCGGCACATGGCCACGTGCGCACTGCCGTCTTCTCGGGGGTCGCTCGGTGTGAGCACGCAGACTCCCCAATCTGCGCACCCGTGACCCCCGAGATATACTACCGCCCTACAAAAAAATCAATGGAAATTTCACAAAACAATGTTACAATTAATTAACAGATTTCTCGTAGTCGAAGGCCCAACCGCAATATACAAAGCAAAACAGTATACGATACTCGGCCTTCGAATACCAATACACATATCGTAAAATATGCCATAACCTAATAAATAGACAAAACATCGAAATCCATCATGTATCAACATCATTTCAGCCGAATAAAGGCCACTGCTGGACAACCTGCTGGACCGATCTAGGTGTATTGTTAGTTCAATGAGGGGTTTTGCCATAATCACGAAGCTTGACAAGCGGGTTGGCTATCGCAGTTGAGTTGTAAATGTACACAAAGGACTGCCCATCCTTCGGTTCACCCTATACGCCTTTTACGAAATCCACGGGAAAACCTCCAATGCGCCAACGGTAGCATACTGTGGTCACCAATCCCACAAACAAGCGCGGTGATTATGGTAAAATACACAGATCACCGTTCGAAAAATACCCATATCCAGCAATGAAGTACGAGATGATTAAATGTCATATATCCTGCACGACTACCACAAAGCTGGGACTGAATAATCGAAAAATATCGATAGTTTTATAAAGCGGTAATCGTCGTACCCTTTTAATAACACTACCGAACTATAAGTCTCATCATCATCATATCAGCCACAGGACGTCCACTGCTGAACAAAGGCCTTTAGATTTCCACAACGAGCGGTCACATGCCGCTCTCATCCAACGACTCCCAGCGACCTTCACCAGGTCGTCTGTCCACCTCGTTGGAGGTCGTCCCACTCTGCGTTTTCCGGTGCGCGGTCTCCATTCGAGAACCTTTGTGCCCCAACGGCCATCAGTTCTACGAGCAATGTGCCCTGCCCATTGCCACTTCAGTTTACTAATCCTTTCAGCTATGTCGACAACTTTAGTTCTTCTACGGATCTCCTCATTTCTGATTCGATCTCGTAGAGAAATACCAAGCATAGCTCTCTCCGTAGCTCGCTGAGTGACCTTGAGCTTTCTTATGAGGCCCATTGTGAGTGACCACGTCTCTGTTCCATATGTCATCACTGGTAACACACACTCGCCCCGGGGAAGGGCGAAGGGGTATGCAGGACTCCTACCGGCTAAAACCACTGGAGCGGTCATCTTCGGCACCGAAGGGGGGCTCCAGGTCCTCGTAAGATCACACTGGAGCACATTTATATAAATCTACATTAATATTTCGGTACACCGTATATTTACTGGTATAATTATAGGTTGTATTTCGCTACCGCTATGATAAATCTTTAACCTCTATAATTTGAATACCGCTATGAGTTTTTAGGTCTTAGATGGTGTATACACGAACATATTTGTATGAACGTGCATACACACGTGCACAATTATCAAACAAAAATTGCAAGGAATATGTGTGTGTAAAACATTATGTGAAAAAACTTTAAATGACTTGTCTCGCGCGCCTTGCCTGTGGTGTGTTTTCGGTATCTAAATTGCAAAGCGGTTGAATAAAGGTATAGGTTCCGATTTTGATATGATACCTCTTTTGTACCGGTACGATAGTGGTGGTTTAAACCGGTATTGTCTACCGCTTTCAGTCCTTTCCATAAAGCAACAGAGACTATGAGCCCTGGGTCTTATGAGGTATAATTCCTTGCTGTACTGCGTAAAGCCTTGAAGTGTAACCACGTAAACCATTTTAATACCTACCAACAATTTTCTTGTCACCCCCGACCCCTGTGGTCAAAAGTCAATTTAAAGAACAATACGTTGACCATTCGCTATCTATTGTCAATTTTGACAGGTCCCGACATGTCAAATGTCAAAGAGCCACGTGTCGGCGCGTGCGCTTTAAAGTTTTATCGGGTTTTGACAGCATCCTGTCAAAATGTGATCGTATTTTGAACAGTGGGTGACAGCGGGTGATAATGATTTTGATTTCGTTATTATTGCGGTGTGAATTTGAATTTGTATGCACACATAACAAACCATTCGGTATTGTGGGTGAAGGGATTTTTCGTTAATGAACCTTTATGTCTGCGCTGATTTGAAAATGAAAGAAACCACGAATTGGGAGCCCTTGTTATGTATTTATCTAGGTAAGTATATAACCATGTGGGCGGCGGTGATCATAAGAGGACCTGGAGCCTCCCTTAGGTGCCTAAGATGACCGCTCCAGTGGTTTTAGCCGGTAGGAGTCCCGGCATACCCCTTCGCCGTTCTCCGGGGCAAAAAAGTTCATGAAGAATATCGAATGGGCATCAATAAAAAAAGGTAAGTATATATCTATTATTATGGTCTATCAAAAACAGTATGATTAAGTTATCATGAGCATCAGCCAAAGGACGTCCACTGCTGAACAAAGACCCATAGATTTCCACAACAGTGTCGTCATTTTTAGGCGAATTTTCCAGCACGCACTCAGCATTGTGCCGTGTGGTGCCGGCTCAGAATGCCACCACCCCATCTCCTCCCATGGGTGTCGTAAAAGTCGACTAAGGGATTAGCCGGAGGATGGGCAGCAGCGTCTTTCGAGTACATTAACAACTCAACTGCGATCGCCAACCCGTCTGCCAAGCGTGGCGATTATGGCAAAACCCCCCAATGAGCCCACAACACATTCATATCGGTGGTTGTGGACATCTTTGGGGGAGGCCTGTGTCCAGCAGTGGACTTCATTCGGCCGAAATGATGATGATGACTCAGCACATTTGGCAGGCGGGTTGGAGACCGAAGTATTTCTACTGTTCCTGAGGGACGCTGCTGCCCATCTCTCTGGTATCGTATATTGGTATAGTGACAACGAGACTTACACCCTTTGCCACCTATAACCACACCCACAAGAAGAATTGGCGTGGCGTAAATCTGCACACCATACGGAATTATAATGTGTTGGTACACATGAATACATGATATTATACTGCACCAAATACCCACGTAAACCACCTTATTTAACCAACCTTCCAGCATATTTTAAACAAGAAACACAATAAATCTATAAATCCGAAACTTTGGTACAACTTTCGGCACAAACACATAATTTAGGTGCTGTCTGACATGTATTGTGGACGCCCCTCTGTCACTCTGAAAAACATCCTTTGTACGCACCCTCTGAGGAGTTTAAAAAACCCTCTTTATACCTTAAGATTGCCCCTCTGGATTGTTATTGATTATGAGTGATATCAAGTATTGACGTGCAGGCATTGTTCTTGGTTTTTTTTCAATCTTCTACAGTGGAAATTTCGTTTTTTTTATTTGGACTCGGACTGCAAACTTGCTTGGTTATTGATCTTTCGTTTGAATTAAGTAAATTTGTTGTGTGATAATGCACCAAGGATGGATCCAGGGGGGGTCAAGGGGCCCGTGCCCCCCTCCCCTTTTGACCAAAGGACACAGAATCCAGGCCAAATATACTACCAAAAGAATATTTATTTTTGTTTATATATAACTCTATCAGTTAAAATTAACATCATCATTATATCAGCCAAAAGACGTCCACTGCTGACAAATGGCGTCCGTCATAGATTTCCACAACGAGCGGTTACATGCCGTTCTCATCCAACGACTCCCAGCAACCCTCACCAAGTCGTCTGTCCACCTCGGTGGAGGTCGTCCCACGCTTCGTTTTTCGGTGTGCGGTCTCCATTCGAGAACCTTTGTGCCCCAACGGCCATCAGTTCTACGAGCAATGTGCCCCGCTTATTGCACTTCAGTTTACTAATCTTTCCAGCTATGTCGGCATTAGTTCTTCTACGGACCGCCTCATTTCTGATTCGATCTCGAATAAAAAATCAAAACCCATGAAATCCAATATATAAATATATATCCATGTCAAGTATCTATGCCGAAGTGCTCTAAATTGTTTATAAATAATTCAATTTATTTTAAATAAACTGCGGGTGAAACCGCGGGTCCCAGCTAGTCAATTGATAAAATCGTAGGCGCCGCTGTCACAAGTATGTGATGTGATAATTGTTTCTACAATTTACGCATTTTTTTTTTTTAAAACGTTCCCCCGCACTAGCATTTCTCCTGTGTCCTCCTGCGTTTACAGACATAAATTTCACATACAATTCACCCAGACCCGGAACCTGCAGATCATACAAATATTTGTTTCGCGTGGGAATCGAACCCGCGACCCGGAGCGCAGCAGTCGACTGTATCAACCACTGCACCAACCGTGTATCAATAGTAACTACAAGCGGCGACCAGTACTGCAGAGTTCCGCGAGAGATAATAAATATCCTGGGCCTTGCGATAATTGAAAGAGACACTATATACCTATCTAGTCAACACTGTTTTACAAAAGATCGGACAAGGGCGTCATTGGCCAGTGTGTGTACACAAATGATAAACATATCAACTCATTATATTGTCACCAAGCTCTCACAGTGAACACCCTCTTTATTCCCAGCATAAAACCACAATGGGCCATCATTGTCTACTAAATCCAAGTACTATCTCCCACAAACAGACTCTGATTCATATCTATAACACAAACGTATTTAATTATAAAGGTTTTTTTATCACGCCTAGTGTAGGGAGGTTTGTGTAGATAGAAATGGTTTAAAATTTGAATCGTGCGTTTGGGGAGCGAAAGAGTTCTTTTTAGCCCCGTTTTTATTAACTCGCTTTCTTGTATGTCTCATCATCATTCTTCTTCTTCATCTTTTCAGCTGAAAAACGTCCACTGCTGGACAGAAGCCTCCCCCAAAGGTTGTCACAACGACCGGTATGGTTTTGTGTTTGGGTGTGTGCTTATTGGCGGGTTTGTATGTCTGTTCGGGTGGAATTGTAATTTTAAACTAACTTTCCGATCAGCTAAAGACTTGAAATTTTGAATATAGTTCACAATTGGATGACAATGCAAGAAAAAGAAAACAGTATTCAGGTGTTTACTTTTTCAACAGTTCATATCATTAAAATTTGTAGTGCAATACAGTTTTTAGTGATTTAGGGGAACTATTCATGCATCGGTCTGTTATTCCATGCGCTCCACGTTTTTCGTTTTAAATATTAACAATTATTTATTTATTTATATTGGGATCTCCAACAAGGAACCCACATTACAATTATTATCTTACAATAGTATTTTACGGGACACCGTGCTTCCTCAATTACAGGAAAATGAAGCTTGCGTATTAAAAATAACTAAACAAAGATCTCTAAGTAAAAAGTCTCTCTAAACAGTTTCAAAGTATCTCATTTTCTACTTTATTTTTTATTTTAATTAACAACGCAATCTTAATATTTTTTCCTAGTAATAAAAACAATACATATACTTATGCAGTGTGCAATTTTAAACAATACTGTGTGATGGTTTGAAGGATGATGTAGCTAGTAAAATAATTGGGCTTAAGAGACTAAATTAAGTAAAGTCTCGAGGTCACGAGCACAGAGTGCTGACACGCACGCATATCAATTGTTATAGGAAAGCGTGATAGGTTACAAGAAAAGATAACCGGTTTCTCTAAAGTATTTTATTTGAACTTAACTAAGTATCGATAATTCTGCACTATAAGTTAATACGTCCATTTCCTAGTCCTTTTACACACGGAGAAACTCATCACCCATCATATCCTTTAACCTAAAGAGAACCAGTCTGCGTACTTGAGAAAAAAACATAAAGAGCCATTTCTCTACAGCTGAAATTATCTACTTAAATTACATCCTTTGCCATAGGCTTTCGTTCACCAACGACATAAAACTATCTTTGTTATGAACTGACTAAAGTTCATTTTTCTTCAACGAGTTGGAATCCAATGTCACTCGATTCTGTTATTGTGTTCCATACACGACGAAGTATTGTAGATTTTGTTACAAGATATTCAGGTGTAATAAGATTTCTATGATGAGTTTCAAATAAAGTACGATACACTCAGTATTAGTTATGAAACATATCGTGTGACTATGGGCCTCAGATGGGTCTCGGATGTGGCCTCGGCCATTTACTTCACAAAATTAAAGGACTTTGCTGAATCCAGAAAACTCCTTCGTTACGATCAGTTTGGTGTTTGAACCAGTCACCCTTGCGTCCAACAAGTTTACGGCATTGTTGAACACATCGGCGTCGGATTCAAAAGCGGTCGGATGGCGGGTGTGTAGTTTTTCGACGTGGTGAAAGCATTCGATAAAGTATGGCACAATGGCTTATTATACAAGCTGTATAAACTCGGGAGTGCCTGATCGTCTCGTTCTCATCATTCGAGCATACTTGTCGAATCGCGATTTCCGTTGTCGCGTACACTTGTCCCCTGATCCCATCAGAGCCGGAGTTCCTCAAGTATCCGTGCTAGCCCCCATTCCTTTTCGGCTTTGATATTTTGAATCATCCAACCTATAGTCAATACCTGGCTTGGAAAAATTTTACCTGTTCCCAAAAATGAAAAAATACTGGGTGGGAAGGAATTTACCAGCGATGATGAATTAAAGGCATTCTCGTCGTACTTTTTAGAAAAAATGCAAAAAAGATCTAAGAAGATATAATCAAGTTAAATGAAACATCTGAAAAATCTAAATATTTTGAAAAGGAAAAACTATTTTGTGTTTACATTTTTCACTCCATTCCGCGAACTTAAAACGGGGCACTCGTAGGTTATGCCGGGAGTTTAGGACACAGCTCGATAACGGTGACCCATGACCCCATATATAGCGGGACGAATGGCTGGCTATTCAGGACCCATGAAATTTGTTCAACTGTTTTATCATCAACATATACCGGTCACCGTGCCTTTCATGGTCCAAACGAGTAATATTTCTGTCGCGCACCGGTGACATCAAATAAAAACTATTTAAAAAAACTTGGCAATTTGGCATGGAAAGTGATAAAAACCACGAACTAAAAAAATATTTTTGAAATGAAAACTTCTTTTAGCGCGGTACGCATATTTTTAGATGAGATAAAATTTCTGGACTCGCGACACTGTTACGAGACGCTAAACGTTTAGTTTGGCGTGTCGCAGTCGGGCTCGCATTAACCCTGGTACCTACCCATCTAAAACATGTCTAACACGCCAAAATAAGTTTTCACTTCTGTCTGCACTCCCGGACACTGCATTTTTTTTTACTATCTATTAACATAGGAGCATTATTATCACTCCAATCTACGTTTAAAAGAACTCAATATATCAAATATATAATTATATTTTTTTATCAGAATAGATAACTGACGGCATTGTTGCGCAGTGGCTAAGCGATTGGCTTTCTCCGCCATGTGTCGCGGGTTCGATCCCCGCACGGAACAAATATTTCTATGATCTGCAGACAGTTGTTTCGGGCCTAGGTGTTTGTGCTTGTGAGATTTATGTCATGCATGTCAAATCTAGTGCGCGGCAAACTGAAAAAAAACTTTTTTTTCTATGTCTGGTGAAGACTTTCTCTGTCCTTTTCACGCACAACAGTTTCAATAGAGATTACTATTATGTTAACGCGGTCTGGCATTGTATCACACGAGTGCCGTCTTTGTCTATTGGAAAGGCATAATTTCCAATTTTTTTTTCTAATTAATTTTTTGATTTCATTACCTTTAGTTCTATAATTGAATAAGATTTCCCACATCAAAAAATGCTGCTAGAGTTACACTCCAAATAAACTGCCTACGCTCAAAATAAAATATTTGTCCTAAATACAAATACAACAACCACTCCTTAGCTTTCTCTAACCTAACAAAAACAATTCAATTACAGTACATCAACTAAAACAAACACGAATTAATTAAAAATCTAAATCTCTCGAACGAAGAAGCCGGTCTCGAAGCGGTTTTAATTATTGGCCTATTGAACCCTGGCCTGGCTGTGACGCCGGGTTCAGTACACCACAATAAAACTTGGTAGCGTTGAATTGGCCTCTATTGAACATAATTGGTCTGTGTACTGGCTCAGAGTGGAGCCAATCAAAGTTTTGCGGCCACAATTGTGCTGAACTTCAGCTAATTGGCTATTGGATTGATTAAAAATACTATATAGGTATCAATGCTTTTCTTGTTGAAGTATTGAATTTTAGTGAATAAGTGCTAGGATTTTAAGGTTAATAAGGATATATGTTGGTGCAGTAGCTGGTACAGTCGACTGCTGCACTCCGGGTCGTGGGTTCGATTCCCGCACGGAACAAATATTTGTATGATCTGCAGGTAGTTGTTCCGGGTCTGGGTGTATTATATGTGGAATTCATGTCTGTAAACGCACCCACAACACAGGAGAAATCCTAGAGTGGGGCAAGGTTTTAAAAAAAAAAAAAAAAGTATTATCACTTATCTGTCTGGACGAGGAAGACATAGGTCGATTACACACAGGCTTCACTTAAAAGTTGATGGTGCAGGCAATGTGGCCTCTCTAAGTGGAAGCCGTGCGGTCCATGGCCCTCTACGGGGCGTCTGTACAGTATCTCGACTGCCAGGCGTCCAGCACTGTAGATCTAAAAATCTATTATCTGCACCGCAGTGGCTTTACGGCTCGCACGACGATATCGGACGGCGTCATGCAAAGCAGCATCTATCCCCGCGCACTTTCTGCCTTTCGAAGGCTTTTTTTTATTGATTCGGTGGAAATACATCATGTACTTCCTCCTCCTGGAAAGGGCGGAGGGGCATGCCGGACTCCTAACAGCTAAAACCACCGGAGTGGTCTTCGGCACCGAAGGGAGGCTCCAGGAACTCGAATAATCTCCATCTAGAGCCACCCATTGGTGCCACGCCTGTACACTCTCGGTAAAGAGGCGACCTCCCCCTAGGCACTTGTCGGGGGGATTGTAAAGGATTCCCCCGAAGCCCGGTTATGCGCTATGCTGCGCACACAGCGGTACGTGACCACATGCACACCGCTATCTTCCCGGGGGTCGCTCGGTATGAGTACGCATATTTCCCAATAAGCACGCTCCCCCAAGGCCCCCCGCCATATTAAGACGACAGGGGGATCAGGCGTGTTAATAAGACGCGAAGTCACGCCTGAGTGCAACCATTGTGGAAACGACCAGGATTCCGCACAGCACACAGTGCCTTGCGTGGCCTACCGAGTGACGGCTCATTTTTCTCTCGGTGGACATTCCTCATGTATTGTCTCCGCCCCGGGGAAGAGCGGAGGGGCATGGTGGACTCCTACCGGACAATACCACTAGAGTGGTAATTTTCAGGAACAAAGGAAAACTCCAGGAAAGTTAGAAGAAGCTCCAGAAGTTTATGTTTTTGAAACACAAATATAGTTTGAATATCGGCAGCACTACGGCTACCCCACAACAGTCAGCCTAGAATATATTAACCTGTGTTCGCCCAACCCATGCAATGGTAACATCTACACTTTTATAGATGACGCAGTCCTCCTTTTCAAATCCGATGCATGGGCAAATATATATGTATATAAATGCGCACAAGCGGGGTTGGATGTTGTATCGAAGTGGTTACAAAACAACATCTTAATTCTGTATACGGATTCTTCAATTAAATTCAATTCTTTATTGCATTCCATAAGTAAATTATTTATTATAAAAAACAGATGGTGGGTCTTTAGACCAATTATGGACCCTGTTGGGCACAGCATCTTATCTTGTGCATCGCAAACGGCATGTATTTAGTCTTCTACATACATGCCGTTTGCGATGCAAAACACCACCTACATCTCAGCGTTCTCCCACTAGATGATAGCACATACTTGCACCTCTCGACATAACATTGGGTGCAAATGCACGCACCTTCAGAGAGCCACGTACATCAAATAGGAGTAATACGCGACCCTTGCTTGAGCTTTCACCAGCATATCGAGGCGTTTACTACGAGTGTGGTGTTGGCTAAGTATATCAACACCGCATTTCAGCCCGGGAGTGTCCTAAAAGGTGACTATGGGCTAGCAGGAGGAAGGGCAGCAGCGTCATTCGCGTACATTAAAAACAACTCAACTGCGATCACCAACGTGACAATTATGGCAATGCCCGCCTGTGATATGTGGCGGATGAAAGTCTAAGAAAAGTCTAAGGAAGGTCAATTACGCTTTCTGCCAGTCACTCATTATGTATTGCAAAACAACCTGGAGTGGTGCACACAATATCACTCTCCCAATACAACTCCACTCTTATCCAAGAAGAGCAGGCCCGACAGGAAATTTTAAGGGTCTCGTATTTTGTGCCAGTTCATCATCATCATATCAGCCAAAGGACGTCCACTGCTGTACATTGGCCTTCCCCCATCGATTTCCACAAGGCCCCAATTTTATGCATTTCTAACATATTTAAATACGAGCTGGGGTTTCACCCGCCGTTTAATTTAAAAGAAAGTGGATTATTTATATCTAACTTAGAGTACACAGAGTATGTATTTATATATATTGGATTTCATGGGTTTTTTTTTGCACGGAACCCTAATTATTTTTCTAAAATAAAGGAGCCTAAGTTATTCCTTATAACATCAGCTATCTTCCAGTGAAAGTCCCGTAGAAATCGGTCCAGCCGTTTCGGAGATTAGCGGACAAACAGACAGACAGACAAAAAAGAATTTAATAGGTTTTTGTTGTAGGTACCGTATATACCTTCATATGCATTTAGTAAAAAGCTGTTATTTTTAAATTACAAACGGACACTTCAATTTTATTTATTTGTATAGATTAAAACGTATACCAGTATACCATACATATTATCACACACTTACATTTTCAGCTTCCAATCGATCTACTTCACAAAATACAAATCTAAGGCGGTTGTCAATAAAAAAGGGTCATTGATGGGATGGTGGCAAGGAATTCCCGGCTCCCATGGAGTTTTTATGGTGTTCTCGGCCGTAACTAAATGTCCTTGTGGGACTCTGACTCAGCGATACTGATTAGGTGCCATTATTTCTTTTTAAATAATGTAACTACTTGTTGAAATCGTTTTGTGGTGGTCGTTAACGAAATTGATTGGACTAATTTACTAATAAAATAAATTCTTACCAATGTTGGTTGCACATGACTAGTATTTCTATTATCCTTTTCAGACGAGTTAACTGTTTTACCTTCATTGAAAAATTTAAGTACTTTCATTAAACTTACTTTAACTTCAATCTTATTAATAATGTTCGCTTCTTCTTCTACAGTCTCTCCAAGTAACACCTGGTCAGCGAAACAGTTTCAGTTTTCACCTGCAACATGTGCATAATATGTATCTTTATCGTTCCGGTGCTTGAGAATACTGGCTAATCTTTGATGTTGGCCAATCTGTGATGTTGGCCAATCTTTGATGTTGGCCTATCTTTGATGTTGGCCAATCTTTGATGTTGGCCAATCTTTGATATTGGCCAATCTTTGATGTTGGCCAATCTTTGATGTTGGCCAATCTTTGATGATGACCAGTCTTTGATGTTGGCCATTCTAGACTTCCTCCAAGATTCCGTTTAATTGACATGAACTTTTGTTACGTAACAATGTTTTACTATAACATAAGGCTTGCTATCTGTTGGTTCAGACAACATGGCACCATTATGCTTCGTCTCAATATCAATGTTTTGTAAAAATCGTGTACCTTGTCTCCTGGACCTCAAGGACCTTTTCGTTGGTGATGGTCTACTAATCTATTGTGTAACATTTGCCTGTATACCAACATCTCAAACGACTGGTATCTGCTTAAAGAAATAATGATTGCTTACCACAGTTTGCACATGTATATCTCGAGCAAGGTGGTTTTGTACATATTCTTGGATTGAATGAAACTACAGCCATGAGGCCGCCTTTGGAGAATCGGCGGGTAAAGAAGATAGATGACCCTGTTGAACTTCTAGCCTGGCAATGTATACCTTTTTTATTTTATTTTTTTATGGTCTCCAGTGGCAATTCACCATGAATTGCCACTTCACCCCGGGGAAGGCCGAAGGGGCATGCATGACTCTTACTAGCTAAAACCACTGGAGCGTTCATCTTCGGCACCGACGGGGGCTCCAGGTCCTCGTAAGATCACACTAGAGCCGCCCATGATGCCCCACCTTTAGGCTCATCTCATCCTCTAGCATAGGGAAGGCGACTGTAATAAGGTCGCCCCCCCGGCACTTCTCGGGGAGGATTGTAAAGGATCTCCCTAAGCCTAGCTGTGCACTGTGCTGCGCACATGGCGGCACGTGACCACGTGCGCGCCACCGTCTTCCCTGGGGTCGTTTGGTATGAGCACGCTCCCCAATCTACGCACCCGTGACCCCCGAGGGCATTCTATACCTAGGAGGTTGATTGTTCGTGCAGTCGTCGCTGGAAAATCAGTACTCTCATTTATATAGTATTTGTTGGGCAAGCCGTCAGTAATAATCTACATGGCGGTGTTAAGAATATAGCACCTCTCCATCTCCTCCCGTGTATGTCGTAGTAAGTTACTTTAAACTGTGGAATATTGCTATACTGCGCTCGCCAACCCACGTGCCAAGCGTGGTGGATTTGGTGAAAATTTTATCAGAATGGGAAAAAGTTATTTAAGATACCATAAATTTCCATTAGTCAACCTAGAAGTCTAGCCAACAAAGTTTATCGTGTAACTATTTAAACCAAAACATGGCTATTTCCTAGAATCTAAAACAAAAATTACGGCGATTACCGACAACAAAGAAATTTGAAACCTCCACCTCTAGCACTATTCCAAATTTAAACGCAAATCTCAAACCTTAAACCGAACTTTATGAATGAAACTTAAAAAAAATAAAGTCAAGTCCAAGAAGTTTTACGGTGTCAGTTTGTAAGGGTTTTTTATCACTTCCTTTCTATTGAGAAGGGTGGTTTTTTGAAATATTTATAGTGGATATAAAGACGCAGGTGCTAAGTTATAAAGTTGCACCATTGCACCCAATGATTAGCCAAACGGTTGCCTGTTAGTCAATACACCTCTTTAGGAAAGCCGCCATGTTTTTTCTTAGCTATAAACTTGGCCATTCATGTAAATGATCGGTCGTATTTTTAATATTTTTTTACTTAAAGATTGATTATAGAGTTTGTATGTAGCTTGATTTAGAATGTGTTTTATATATTTTTTGTGTTTATGTAGATGGAATCCGGTCTAAAATATATGGGGAATGGCGAATGATGACATTTGAGATGGTTATGATAAAATAAAAATGATTAATTTCATGTTATTTATGCCTAACCTACTAAATAAATACAGAAAAACGCAAACCTATGCGATAAAGACTTACAAAGATAGTGAAATTTATTTTACGCAAAGGGACAACCAGGTTACAGGCATTGTGTTTATAAAAACCACTTGTAACTAATAAGAATGGAATAAGAATAAAATAATATGTGAAGTTGCTCTTCGTGTACTTAAATAATCTTTTTAACTTTTTTATGACAGTGGCACGTGTGGGCGAAAGGGTGAAATAAGACTTCCATGTGAATTTCTTTAGTGCTCAAATAGAAACATTATTATTAATTACTAAATATAAAAAAAATCGATATCTCTTTTTTTAATAAACGCTATCCTTTACTTCTTATTATCCCCTTAAAATAAAGATCACCATTTTTGTTGGACCCTATAGGTATTGAATTGATATTGGTGTGATAGAATTTAAAACGCAATTTGGATAAAAACTAATTACTACTGTCACTATGCGAGGACCATAAGGTTTACTGGATGAAAACGAGCGCATAGCAAAAACGATTCACTTCAACTCAAATTGACATTATAACACATGCGTAGTAGGTACCACACTTGTTCTTATTAATTATTAATCAAATTGCTACCCCCACATAACAATACACAATACGAACTAAGACGCTGAAACAGCAATGGCGGAGCAATGAAAATTTTAAATTTAATTAATGGCAAGTGGCGTCAGACGATTATATTATTACGCGGCGGTATTGTGTGCCCGACGGGGCCGGTCTCCCCGCTGTGGTGACACCCTATGAGTGTGTGTGAAAGGACAGTCTTAGTACTTGCGTGTAAATAATGAAAATATGGTTCGTTTCCTTTTAATCTAGAATTTTTATTGGTAGGTCCCACAATGCAGGCCTCGGAGGTCGTGGGTGCGCAGATTGGGGAGTCTGCCTGCTTACACCGCGTGACCTCCGTGAAGACGGCGGTGCGCACGTGGTCACGTGCCGCCCTGTGCGCAGCACGGCGCAACGCAAGGCTTGGGAGGATCCTTTACAATCCTTCCCGAGAAGTGCCTGGGGAGCGACTTTTTTACAGTCGCCTTCCCTCCGCTAGAGGGGGTAACCGCTTTACAATCATCCCCTTCGTGATGTGCCTAAAGGTGTGGCACCAATGGGCGGCTGTAGTGTGATCTTACGAGGACCTGCCCCCCCCCCCCTTCAGTGCCGAAGATGACCGCTCCAGTGGTTTTAGCCGCTAGGAGTCCCGGAATACCCTTTCGCCCTTCCCGGGGTGAAGGAAATTCCACGTAGAATTTCGACTGGACATAAAAAAAAAGAAGGTCCCACAATGCAAGAGTCCGAATATTTGACGCCAAGCAGTAGTGTTTAAACCTTAAACATTACTGAGTTCTGTTTTAGAGGGCGCTGTGGCTAGTGAAATTACTGGGCATAAGAGACCAAATAACTAATGTCTCGAGGGGACGAGCGCAGTGTGGAGACACGCAGTCCTGGGCAGCATTTCGATTATTGTTATCGGCAGGCGTGATGCTTTTCACCAGGCGAATGATATGCTCGTCTCGCTGCCAAGTTGTAAAACATAAAACTGACCGAACAGATTTTAATATTCAACACATCGTAGCCTTTTGCTGTTCTTTATTCAAATTAACTTTATAATAAGCGTATGACCAGGTTAATGCCGCGTGGTGCTGGCTAAGAATATCACCACCCCATCTCATCCCGTGGGTGTCGTAAAAGGCGACTCTATGGGAATAGCCGGAGGATGGGCAGCAGCATCTTTCGAGTACATTTATAACTCAACTACGATCAGCACCCCGTCTGCCAAGCATGATGATTATGGCAAAACCCCCTAATGAGCACACAACACGAACCCATACCGGTTGTTGTAGCGATCCTTGTATCCAGCAGTGGGTGTTCGGCTGAAATGATGACCAGTTTAATCTACTCTCCACAACCCTCAGAGAAACCAAGGAAACCAATCCAGTATAAAGTTGCCGATACTCCATCATCAAATCACGCTCTACGTTGTTTGCTATAATAATGGTGGTGGAGATGTCTCCAATTATTTAAATAAATGACAAACAATTTCTGCATTTAAACAGCCAGAGTCTAAAGGCATACTATTGTATGACCGTCCCCCGTGATCTAACAGGTAATTAAGAGGAAGTAAGCCTGTTAGTATTCAATCGATTTTCACCTGTATCTGCAGTACTGAATATGAAATGTCTCATTTTCAATCAATATTACAGTCGTATGAGTACCATTCGCCCCCACCCGAGACGCGTTAGGCGTCGCATTGTTGAGCAAATCTGAGCCAAGCCTTGTAGCTACTATGGCTTGGCTAAATTAATACTACTGATAAGAGATAACTCATAGATGAACAGTGAATTGTGGAGTAGGACTGCATCATGCACACACAAACACAACACGATCATAAGAGGTACTGACATAATCATAACCATTTTTTACATCTTGTGTCGACAGCCACGCTCCATCCCATCTTTCATGTTCAGCTGTGCTGGTGCTGCTGCTGCCGCCTGCTTTCTGACGGCGCAAATATAATAGCCTCGTTGAAAGCTTTGTGTTTGGGGTCGAAACGCATGGTCATGGAGCCCGAGGGCACATCTGCTATTTTTATGTTTGGTCGACTATGCGCGTGACCAGAGGGCTGCCTATTTTTTGGACAAATTTAGTATTTCAATTCAATGTGGCAATGCTGCCAGTCTTCTGGGAACTTTACCGGTTGACAGCGATGAGGAAGAGTACTTTGACGCCTAAGAGTTTCTTATAGTTTTTTTTTTATAGTTATCTACATATTAGTAGACTATGTATTTTTGTTTTAATTATGTATATTTATAGTTAAATATGTTGCTTAGAATCTTACTTAGGTCTTTTTTGCAGTATGTTGTTATTAATATAGGTTCTGGAGGATGATACTGCCCATCCTCTTGGTATTGCCCCTTAGTCGCCTTTTACGATACCCATGGGTAGAGAACAGTGGTGTATTCTTTGCTGGGAACCACACGGCACACATCATGCATTATCATTATTATCAGCCACAAATGTTAGCCAAGTTTGTATTTACCACATATTGGCTAAATTACCACCTCCAAATAAGAGATATTTCACGGTTGAGCAGTGAATTGTGTATAGTTGGACTGCATGGCTATAATGCATGATGCAGATAAAAATTTATAGCCAAAGTTTGTATCTAATAACATCTTAGCTAAATTGCCACCTCTAATAAGAGATAACTCACACATAGGCAGACAGACTCGTACATAGGCAGTGTCTTTACGCGTTACTACCCTTTTTATGCATGTTTATATCTATGTTCGTCTTTTTTTATGAAAATTGGTATAAAATGGACAGAACATTCCGTATCAGATTGTACTAAATATGTATTGTCGAACCGAATGATTGATTGATTGAGAATGATTATCTGTGCACGGTGGTCACTTTGAGTTGATATTTGGTCAATAAATCAGCGTGTATGGATACGCAGAGGATGTTAATTGATATCAAGAGTCTACCTTCCCGTGTGCTAAACTTTGTATTCACAGCGTTAGGACAGCCCTTATGTGGAAAAGCATTTTTTGTACAGCACCTAAAATCTACAACAAAATACCAACCACTTATAAAGAATTAAACTTAAACTTATTTAGAAAGAAATTAAAAGATATTTTGCATTGTAAATGTTACTATAGCATTAATGACTTCTTGAACGATACTTTTAAATAATCTATTGTGACATTATAAAATATACAGAATCTAATAGTACCTAGGTATAACTAATCTAAATATAAAACGTGGTTCTATTCTAATAATTAATTACAATAATTATTTCGGACATCTCAATTATTTTATAGTAGGTATGTTAATAATGTTTTATTGCAATGTGTGTCCTAATTTAATTTTTTTTTGTGTGTTCATTTGCAATTTTGCATGCCACAAATGGCAGAATATGATGAAACTGTAACCGCTAATGTTAAGACAACCATATTCAGTCAAATAAAGATATTGTATTGCTAATAACATCAAACTGAGATCACCAATCTGCCTGCCAAGCGTGGTGATTATGGCAATATCCCCCTTGACCCCTCATTCTAGTGATCATTCGGCGGCCCGTGTTAAGCATTGCAGCACTGAAATTTACAAAATCTACTAAATGAGATGATTCTAAAATTAACATAAGGTTACCTTCAACGTAATTACTTTTTACACAAAGACAAGATATCTACTTATAGCTTCATAACAAAATTGGTAGTATTTTATTATTAAAGCAATCCCCCATCCCGGTCCATGTCTATTCAATCTCGCCGCAGCCTCGTGAGGCCGAGGCTTATAAAGGTGGACATTGGACGAGGAGCTATCACGCTTCCAATCTTTATTATGTAAGCAGAATGTTAGGTGTATCAATACGAGGTGAAATGATTTAAAACATTTATATAGTCGAATCCTAACCATTTTTATGTACATTTAGAGTTCCACAGTGAATTGTAGAATAATTCGCCATTCGCTCGCTTCACTGGGCATTACGCGTGGTTTTGTATTGAATCTTGGGCGCGATAAGCGCACAATTTCCAGGTCAATTTTGAGTGAAATAAAATAAAATAATCTCAAAATCAAAAAATACAAAAAATATGTTCTTTTTGAACGTCAATATTAGACAGCACCGATATAAGCTAACCCTTCACCACTTTCTAGTGGCCTGACTGTTTTGGCTTCGCCAGACATGACCGGTTAAGCAACCGCATTTCCCAGAAATGTATGCGCAAAGCCCAACAAAAACAAAAACGGGTTGCAATCCGGGAGTGCCAACAGAAGTATAAAAATTATAGCAATAAATGTTTTTTTTTATTTATCTAGACGCGTTCGCGGTCTGCTATATGTACATGCATATATGCACACACTATAGCTGCGTCTCGTAACGGTGTCGCGCGTCCAGAGATATTATCTCATCTAAAAATATGCGTACCGCGCTAAAAGAAGTTTTCACTTCAAAAACTAGTGTTTAAGCTAGGGTGAAGGCACGCGCAACAAAATCCCCAGCTACACGTTACGCTGACAAATACGATATTTTTAAATACATGTACACATACATTCTAAAAATTATAACAATAATAAAATGTCAATTGCAAAAATGTAGGTACTTATATTAATTAAATGTCATAAATCAAAATTAATAAAGTAAAACATTATAATCAAAAAGTACATCATTTAAAATGTAACGTAACGTACGTTTTTTTTTTGGCGTTTATGATTATTTTTTTACTAAAGGAAACACTTCTTTATACTTTTCCATGCCATAATGTATATCTCTAAGCCAAATTTTCATTGAATTCGTTCAGCTATTTTAGAGTACCTTTTTTTTTATTGGTGCCCAGTGAAAATTCTTCATGAACTTCCTTCACCCCGGGGAAGGGCGAAGGGGTATGCCGGACTCCTACCGACTAAAACCACTGGAGCGGTCTTCTTCGGCACCTAAGGCCTCCCTTCCAGGTCCTCGTATGATCACACTAGAGCCGATTTTAGCGTACCTAATGGAGCGTTAAACATGCAAACACAATTATTGTTCACATATTTTATGTATGCGAGCGTATTTTTATAAATTAAATTTATAATTACAATTGAATGAAAGATAATCAAAACTTCAAAAAATAAACTAGATATATACCCAATAATGTTGCTTGGAGCTCTGGAAAAGGCCGTGAAAATATTTTTTACAGGGTCGGCGACGCGCGAGTTGTACCTTTGGTAGGCGATCGTAGGTTATGGTAACCGCTTACCATCAGGCAGGCTCTGCTTGTATGCTAACATAGAATTTTAAAAAATGCATGACAGCTAAATATAGTTACGTGACAAATCGTGCAGCATAGTTCCGCACGAATGCACATTCAATACCCACACTGAACAAATTTAAGCAGCTATAGCCAGTTGCAAAAACATTGTCGAGTAGAGACCACGCACCAAAAAACGCAGCGTGGGATGGCGTCCAACGAGATGGACAGACGACCTGGTGAAGGTCGCTGGGAGTAACTGGATAAGGGGGGCATGTAACCGGTAGTTCTGGTCATCTATGGAGTAGGCCTTTGTTCAGCAGTGGATGTCCTTCGGCCGATCCAATGATGAAGATAACACATGAAAAATACTTTTCCACTGTAAAGATACCTCAAATGGCATCAAAAGAAAACAGTATTCTTTTAATGAAATGTCAGTCGTTAATTAATACTTTCTCTGCAGTGCCGCTAACAATAGCTTAACATTTAACTTGTTGGTTAAAGTTGATGCAATCCACTCTACGACGACCTTAAAACTTTACTCCAAAACGGTAAAACAGACAGCAAATTCCAAATAATCAATACACAACGCAACACAGGTGTACTGTTGTCGTGGGGTATTACCCATTGAACGTGTCACAATACCCCATACAACCCCACAGAGCCTGTTACCCCATAAACGGCGAAGCGTGCAGAGTCTCGTATTATTAATATTTTGTACCTACTCTACATGAATGGAACTGAATACCCTGATTTCGTTAGAAAGGATTAATATAGTGAAATGTATTGCGGAAAATATCTCCCTAAATCAAAGGTTGATGACGAGGTCTCCGACCTGCAAATCATGCATATTAAGGTTGTTTATTAAAAATCGAAATATTAATATACATATTAGACCTTTATATAGATTACCCAAGACAAACAAATTTTTCTTAGGGAATTGTATCCGATTCTATAGGTATTAAGTTATCAAAACAACTTATAGATCTTACTAATAGGAAATTTAAAACACGCATCAAAGAAATTCTAATATAAATACGTTACAATGTCTTAGGTTTTCGCGTCTGGCTGGAGGCCTCTTTTGGCTTCGCCAGCAAATGACCGGTTAAGCAACCACATTTCCCAGAAATGTATGCGAGAAGCCCAACAAAAAAAAAAAAAAAAAAAAAAAAAAAAAAATTGGTTTTCGCGAGTATTACACATTATAATAAAACACTTTTAAACGGATTCTATCGCGTATATTTTAGATTTTTGTTTTTCCTGCGACCACGAATGCTGCAAAGTATTCGAAACGTCAGGAAAAACAAAAATCTAAAATATACGCGATAGAATCCGTTTCAAAGTGTTTTATTATAATAAATAGGTTATTTTACTTTTTTCTTAAAAAAAAACGTTGCCCCACACTAGGATTTCTCCTGTGTCGTGGGTGCGTTTACAGACATGAATTCCACACACAATACACCCAGACCCGGAACAACTACCTGCAGATCATACAAATATTTGTTCCGTGCGGGAATCGAACTCACGACCCGGAGCGCAGCAGCCGACTGCACAGCCACTACACCAACCGTGAACGTAATTTAAAAAAATAACCACGTAGGCTTGGCCTGACCTTCTAACCTAAATTATCCGAGTCGGATCCGCCCTAGAATCTTCGGCACAGGCACAGCGGGCGAGGCGGTGTAGGCAAACTTCATCGCCCGGTTCGCTTCCCGCATCAGGAATCTGTGATAAATGAAATGATGAAATGTTTTATACGGAGTTAAGGTATTAAATACCTTTTTTTTCTATTGGTGCCCAGTGGAAATTCTTCATAAACTTCCTTCGCCCCGGGGAAGGGCGAAGGGGTATGCCGGACTCCTACCGGCTAAAAACACTAGGGCGGTCATCTTCGGCACCTAAGGGAGGCTCCAGGTCCTCGTATGATCTCACTAGAGCCGCCCACTGCTGCCACGCCTATAGGCACATCTCGGAGAGGGTGACTGTAGAGCGGTCACCCCCCCGGGGGGATTTTAAAGGATCCCCCAAAGCGTCCCAGGGCAGCGCGTGACCACATGCGTGCTACCGTCTTCTCTTGGGTCGCTTGGTGTGGGCACGCAGATTCCCCAATCTACGCACCCGCGAACCCAGAGGTCCCCCGCCTTATAGTAACGGCAGGGGGTTTCAGGCGTATGGGAATTAGGCGCCAGGGCGGTTGTTACCCCGGCGCCGTCTCCTCCTTCTTCGTGCGGGATCGGCCCTCTCCCGATCCCGCTCTGCAGTCTCCTTCTGGAGCATGACGCTCTCACAGAAGGAGGAGTAGGTACCTACCTACTACGAAATCAAATGAAATCCTTTTTATCATAAAATTATCGTTAAGCTGCGACATATATCTAGATTACAAACTTATAATTATAAAGTATAACACACTCCACGCACGCCAGCGTCCTCGTATTGTCGCTCGGCGTGCGATCGATAACATTGTCTGGCAGACACTCCGAACACAGTTACGCAAGTTTTATTGCTCCCGCTTTACTATAATAAAGGGTATTTTACATGATTTCGGCACATTAAAAACTTCAGAAGGTAAATAAATGTAAATGTAAGAAGTGTTTGTGCGGATTTTCGTAATCATCGGAAGTTCATGGTGATAAATAGGTAAAATTATAATGGACTAGCTTTTACCCGCGGCTTCGCTCGCATTGAAGCCATTAAATAAGTCAATTCTTTTCATTCATAAAGGAGATTTTTTTTCTCAAACGTATACTATGTTACTTCTAATACCTCCAAGAATATGTGTACAAAGTTTGATGATGATCGGTTAAGTAGTTTTCGCGTGAAAGCGTAACAAACAAACTTACATTCGCATTTATAATATAAGTACCTACCTATAGATGTTAGCGCTTAGTAGGTACCTACTTGAAATTTGAAACAAATCAAGGTCCCTTGAAGTATACCTACGTAAAATAAGAATCGGGGAGCTAAAGAAGATGCTATCTACAACCGATAGCGCCAGGTGAAAACAGTTTTATTTTTATTTATTTTTTGCATCATTTCGGCCGAATGAAGTCCACTGCTGGACACAGGCCTCCCCCAAAGATCACCACAACGACCGATATGGGTGTGTTGTGGGCTCATTGGGGGGTTTTGCTATAATCGCCACGCTTGGCAGGCGGTTTGGCGATCGCAGTTGAGTTGTTAATGTACTCGAAGGACGCTGCTGCCCATCCTCCGGCTAATCCCTTAGTCGACTTTTACGACACCCACGGGAGGAGAAAGGGTGGTGGTATTCTGCCAAGCGTGGCGATTATGGCAAAACCCCCAATGAGCACACAACACACCCATATCGGTCGTTGTGGTGATCTTTGGGGGAGGCCTGTGTCCAGCAGTGGACTTCATTCGACCGAAATGAAAAAAATTATGATCATATCTTTTTTTTTTTTTTTTAATCTTTATTTATTTCGGGGTTTTTATCCACATGGATACGTCAACCCCATCATGCCTTATACGATATATATTTAACAAATATTAGGTCTAGTACTATTCAAGGAAAGGTCAATGAAATATACCAACTGACATAATCTTTTTGCAACATCAGATTTTGGTTGTGCTAAAATGGTTTGAACTAACCCTACGTCTAACATATTTAATTTAAAATCATTTATTAAAATTTGCCTTTCGTTTTGGTTCCTAACACAGTCCATCAGCAAATGACGTACATCCTCAACCACATTGCAAGTATTACAGTTAGGTGAATTTGTTTTCTTCATCAAGAATGCAAACTTGATGATCATATCTGCAAGTGTCTGTTGTGATGCTTTATAGCACGACCATTTTCATTGCGGTACAAATTCTTCGTTTTTTTTCCTATTCTAGTTTTAGGAACACACGCCAAAGAGTTAAGTAGGTACTTATGCAAGTGCTTACGAAGATCAGACACAACACATAATAATTGTCTGCGTTATAATTTATTTTGCTGGCAGTACACAGTGTTACCAGATTAACGCAACGAAAATGGACAACGGGCAGAACAAGGGGTAGACGGCACGGTTTGCGCAGTGACTAAAGCGGGTTTGATCCCGCACGGAACAAATATTTGTTTGATCTACAGGTAGATACTTAGTTGCTTCGGGTCTGGCTGTTTGTGCATTTGATATTTATGTCTATAAACTGTATACGACATTGACACAGACATCCTCGTGTGGGGTAATGTTTAAAAAAGCAAATACCTACTGAGTGATTTGTATTTGGGAAGTGAAAACTTCTTGTTTGGCCACACCAAGCGACCCAAGAGAAGACAGTAGCACGCATATGGTCACGCGCTGCCGTGGGACGCTTTGGGGGATCCTTTACAATCCCCCTGGGGGGGTGACCGCTTTACAGTCACCCTCTCCGAGATGTGCCAATAGGCGTGGCACCAGTGGGCGGCTCTAGTGTGATCATACGAGGACCTGGAGCCTCCCTTACGTGCAGAAGATGACCGCTCCAGTGGTTTTAGCCGGTAGGAGTCCGGCATACCCCTTCGCCCTTCCCCGGGGTGAAGGAAGTTCATGAAGAATTTCCACTGGGCACCAATAAAAAAAAAAAAAAAAAAAAAAAAAAAAAAGGTACCTTTATTCAACCGCTTTGCTATTTTGATACCGAAAACATACCACAGGCAAGGCGCGCGAGACAAGTCATTTAAAGTTTTTTTCGCTACATGTTTTACTCACACATTTAGGTACCTATATATACCTATTGCAATTTTTTTATTATTCTGGCCTACATTGTGTATTTTAGTTTCATAATTGTGCACGTGTGAATGCGTGTTCATACAAATATGTTCGTGTATACACCATCTAAGACCTGAAACTCATAGCGGTATTCAAATTATACAGGTTAAAGATTTATCATAGCGGTAGCGAAATATTAATGTAGATTTATATAAATGTAGACTTATATTGTGGTAGTGTTATTTCTTTTTTTTTTCTTTAAAAAACGTTGCCCCACACTAGGATTGCTCCTGTGTCATGGGTGCGTTTACAGACATGAATTTCACACACAATACACCCAGACCCGGAACAACTACCTGCAGATCATACAAATATTTGTTCCGTGCGGGAATCGAACCCACGACCCGGTGCGCAGCAGCCGACTGTATCAGCCACTGCACCAACCGTGCCGTCTATTAACAGGGTATGACGATTAGCGCTTTATAAAGCTATCGATATTGTTCGATTAATCACTCCCTGTTTCGATGCTAAGTATTTGATAATCCAGCTGCTCACGACACGACTACAACACTAGGTACTTCCTTATCAAACCGCTGCGTCACCTCCCGCTTAAATTTTTCAGCAAACCAATCAAAACCTCATCCGACTTTATGTAAAAACAAAAATTTCAGCACATATCACCCTCGCCCCGCCCCCGTCTCTGTCTGCCAACCACACAATAGGTGAACAATACCCCACACAATGAACACAAAGGGACCAACTGTCATCCCATTGTGGGGAACAAAGAAAGCCCCGCCCACAACAAAGGCGGCATTGTTTCATCTCAAATACAATGATTCTGATTGGAGGAGAAAACAGTCGTGTGTAGGCCACCCGCGGTCAAGAATGTTGGGAAAAAATATCATGCTATACACTTAAGACTCTACACTTAAGAATTAATGCATTTGATATTCCACCTTATAGTGGATATGATTACAGTTGGTTTTCGTATGGATAAGAAAAACAGATGCTTTAATTCGACCAGAATTTGATCCGAATTAAATTGACAGGTCTCTATAAATAGTGTTTTTGAATGCGTTGTGTTGATCGCCAAACGAATTTGTACTTTAGACATTCACAATTGAGTGCATTTTACATTGTGAGTGGAAATATCTTTTTTCTTTCAGTTTACGGCCGGGTGTATCGGTAGTTAGATGTTAGATTTTGATGGCAAATACACCGGAGAATAATTTATGACTTATGAGTAGATAGTATTTAATTAGTTCGTTGTATAATTAGGCAATAATTTATCTATTATATACCTAACCGGATACCCACCTAAATAATTAGGTACCTATATACATACACATACCTTGCCGTGTGGTGCCGGCTCAGAATGCCACTACCCCATCTCCTCCCATGGGTGTCGTAAAAGTCGACTAAGGGATTAGCCGGAGGATGGGCAGCAGCGTCTCGAAGGACAGAAGAAGAGAAGTACCTACATTAACAACTCAACTGCGATCGCCAACCCGCCTGCCAAGCGTGGCAGCTATGGCAAAACCCCCCAATGAGCCCACAACACATCCATATCGGTGGTTGTGGTGATCTTTGGGGGAGGCATGTGTCCAGCAGTGGACTTCATTCGGCCGAAATGACACACATAGCGACTGGAATCGTGTGTTGCTACCTGCAATATTATAGTGAGGTGTTAGTTATATCTAAGATACTAGTTACTACTTGCTGCCCTTCCATTTGATACAACCCCAGTCGCTTTTACATGTATTTCTGGTTTATATTTGGACATAATTTTTCCCAGGGTCCACCTGAAAGTAAAATGACATTAAATATACTTAAACATAAATTATCAAATTAAAGTAGTTACCATGATTTTTGACAGTTACTAGTACATCTATACAAGGTCTTACTTTAATAGTCCACGATATTTTACATGGCGCCTATGTCAATACTGACGATAATGTGGGTATATCTAAAAATAAATCAGTTGTATTTTTTGACATACAGTTTTTCTCTCGCTCATTTCGACACTTACTGTAAGTTTCTTCTAGTAAGTTGTAATAATATACATATGCACCTGGTAAGGAAATAGCGGACGCAGTCGGCTGACCGATTTAGGTAGTCGGCAACATCAATCGGAACAGGCGTATCGCTGTCGAGCGCGGTATCCACAAAAGAAAGAAATGGATTTATCGTCAAATTAATTTTGTGTGGTAGGTACATCATGTTTAGCATTTACTAAGACACCATGCAAAACATCGTGGATTATTAACACAATACCTTATATAATCAATGATCAATATGATTTTTATTGTCTGTAAGAGCTGAGAATTTGGATGGGCGTCAGACTACCTACCTATGTTAAGAATGAAGATGTCTCTAATCGATAATCCTTTCATCATCATCATCATTTCAGCCGAAGGACATCAACTGCTGGACATAGCCCTCCCCCATATTTTCAACAACTGTGTCGTCATTTTGGGGTTAAGTGCCTAAGTACCTATTTGCCCGTACCCACTACGCTTGGCAAGCTGGTTGGTGAGCGCAGAGTAGCTGTTCCACGGAAGGGATGCTGCTGCCCATCCCTCTGGTTTAGTCTCTTAGTTTCCTTTTACGACATCTACAGGAGGAGATGGAAACCACACGGATCTCGGATATCTACCACACGGGTAGACGGTTGACATAATCCAGATATTTTTTTAAACGTTGCCCCACATTAGGATTTCTCCTGTGTCGTGGATGCGTTTACAGACATGGATTCCACATACAATACACCCAGACCCGGAACAACTACCTGCAGGCCATACAAATATTTGTTCCGTGCGGGAATCGAACCCATGACCCGGAGCGTAGCAGCCGACTGTATCAGCCACTGCACCATACGTGCCGTCAATCGTTGCCCCTTCCGTTACTTAGCCCCAAACACGGGGTGAACAAGCATTAGGTACCTAACAACCGACTTATTGAGAAAAAATGGTTTCTATAAGAAAGTTAAGTACCTAGTGTTTAATTTGAGATTTATTACGTGAACATGATATGTACAAACGGCTACACATCAATCTATACACAACCTGTATAAGCTGATCTCGAATTGTATAGGCTTTTAGTTTGATGAGAGATCAGTGTAAACTGGTTTTGTATAGCTTGATGTGTAGCCGTGTATACCTAAATGGTACATCTCTCATCACCATCATTTCAGCCGAAAGAAAACCTCCTCAAAGGTAGCCACAACTACCGGTTTGAATTTGTGTGGTGTGCTCATTGGCACGCCAATGCCAAGGCGGGTTGGCGACCGCAGTTAATTTGTAGGTAAATGTACTCGTAAGGACGCTGTACCTGGACGCCGACCCTCTGGCTAATCCCTTAGACACACACAGGATGAGATGGAAACCACACGGACTCACGGATTCCGGTTGCTGCCATTCTTAGTCGGCCAAGGCACTGCAAATGGTTACAGAAACAATAAATTAATATGTAGGTATTCAGATCAGAGATACATATAGGTATATAATTATCTACACGTCTCTTTCTTCGCGGGTTTATATCCCTTACGCGGGGATATGGGTCTAACATGCAGAGGCCCTTTAGAGAATTAATCTAACCTGTAATGGTACCCCAACCGGGGACGCTCCATGGCTCCATAAAAATGCAGTCTTGGATTGTCCCCGCAGGTGTAAAACTATTGTATGCGATGGAAACTACAATTATAAGGTCTATTGCAATGGGTGCTAAATAGAATAATTGCTTCTAAAAACGACCATGCTACTAACAAGATGGACCCCCTATATGGCCACCACTACAAGCGACTGCGGCTCTATTGTGATCTTACGAGGACCTGGAGCCCCCTTCCGTGCCGAAGATGACCGCTCCAGTGGTTTTAGCCGGTAGGAGTCCGGCATACCCCTTCGCCCTTCCCCGGGGTGAAGGAAGTTCCATGTAGAATTTCCACTGTACATCAATAAAAAAATAAAAAAAGGGAGCAACACTGATGTGAGCGGTTTCACGGTGCCGCACCTCTCGGCGACATCGCGCGTCTCGAAAACTCGGAGCGGGTTTCCCCGTTATTACGCCATTAGACACTTCCACCCCCGAGCATATAGCTCTGGCGGCCCCCCTCTGATCGGTCAACTAAGGCAAGCCAGAGTTTAAAATGCTGCGGGCACTCATGGGGTTCCACTCCAACCGACCAATAAACGTAAGCCGGAGACGAGGCCCTGACCGACTCTGTGCAGCATTCGGGTACGCAGTGTCGCCACTCACATACAGTTCGCCACAAACTGCCCTGCGTTCTGTAAGCTTCATAATAGATCTCCTTATGATATAGGGACCTACTGTTTTTTATATCATCACCATCGCATCCCAATGGAGGATTTATTAATAATATCGACTCGCCCTACCAATAATGTAGGATCTACAAACACGCAACTATTCAGCAGAGCAGTTTAAAGTAAAAAAGTTGAATAAAAACGTCATCTTAAGGGACAAGGCACCAGTGTCGGCTCAGTGCCGGCTCAGAATACCACCACCCTATCTCCTCCCGTGGCTGTCGTAAAAGTCAACTAAGGGATTAGCCGGAGGATGGGCAGCAGCGTCCTTCGAGTACGTTAACAACTCAACCCAACCCAACACCCGTCTGCCAAGCGTGGCGATTATGGCAAAACCCCCCCCAATCAGCACAACATACACATACCCATATCGGTCGTTGTGGTGATCTTTGGGGGAGGCCTGTGTCCTGTAGTGGACTTCATTCGGCCGAAATAATGAAGGGACGAGATTATGAATTTTGGAATGAGTGTCAAGTACCTATCTATACAAATAAATAAAATTGAAGTGTCTGTTTGTAATGTCAAAATAACTTCTTTTTACTAAATGCATATGAAAGTATATACGGGACACATAATAAAAAAACAATATTTTTTTTGTCTGTCTGTCTGTCTGTTTGTCTGTCTGTTTGTTCCGGGTAATCTCCGAAACGGCTGGACCGATTTTGACGGGACTTTCACTGGCAGATAGCTGATGTTATAAGGAATAACTTAGGCTACTTTCATTTAAGAAAAATAATTAGGGTTCCGCGCAAAAAAATAAAAACCCTTGAAATCCAATATTTTTTTCTATGTCAAGTGTCTATATTGAAGTACTCTAAATCCCTTTTAAATTAAACGCGGGTGAAACCGCTAGTTCCCAGCTAGTTCTAAATATTGCTGTATACCCTGTAATTGGTTTATTTAATAGGTTGTCACATTGATGGGGTTTGTATTAACAATATTAGTTAAGTTGACGATATGGTGTTGCTGCGTCCCTCGATCAGCGCTCTCAGGCGCCTTTTGCAGATTTGTAAAAGTTATGCGGTGGCTCAGAGACTCAGGTATAATGCGAAAAAGAGTGAGTAACTTGTGTTTAAAGCACCTGGCAAGTGTTACTCCAATGTGTCACAAGTCACTATCTGTAACACTTCTCTAAAACGAGTCACACAGTTTAAATACCTGGGTCACTGATGACTTAAGTGATGTCTTGGACATGAGAGAACGCAGGGCGTTGGCTGTTCGATGCAATATGCTGAACCGCAGATTTGCACGTCGTGGCATGCAGGTAAATATGACACTCTTAAGAGCTTACTGCCAGTCATTCTACACGTGCAGTCTATGGGTTAGGTATACGCAAAGGTATACAACGCCCTGCGTGTGCAGTGTAATAGTGTTCAGGATGCTGGCGGGGCTGCCGCGTTTTTGTAGCGCTTTGGGGATGTTTGCTGAGGCGAGGATTGACGGCTTTCATGCCATCATCTGGAAGCGGTGTGCCTCGATCCTTCGCAGAATGCGTGCCAGCTCCCATAGCATCCTGAGCACGTTATGCAGTAGGTGGGATTGTCCGATGCTGCGTCATTTGATCGGACTTCGTACGTCTACGAGTACGTGCTACATGCTACGTGGATAGTGTGTGGTTCGAGATTAAGATTCGACTAACATTAGTTTTTATGTTTTTATTTATTAACACTATGGATCTCTGTAGTCTGAAATAAACGGTTATTATTTTAAATGTGGGGTTACTAATTACCTACACTATGTTATGTGTTTTTATGTAATAAAACAAAATTCAGAACCTACGTTGTTGATAGGGCGTCTCGATATGAGGAACTACTTACCTGCCTTATAACATAATTAATCTAGATAATATATATATAGTTCTACATCCCTTATATACTTACAAATATCGGTGTACCTGCACACACCTCAATATAAACTAAACTTCTAAAACAACTAAAATAACCAAAAATCCGTTCACTAAGCCAAATAAACGGACGCCACTTGAGAATGGCAAAATTGCCAAGTTGTCGTTAAACGTTGAGGGCACGTAGGTACCTAAGAGGCAAACACATTCGCCTAAGTGTTCCAGGGACTGGCAAATTGGCACTCAAGATGGACGATGGCGCCGCCAAGTCAATGGGTCGAGCTTCCTAATGATTTTGGGCCGAAGTGTACCTATTTGGGTTTGTAAGAGATGTAATCTGCTCTTTAATGTTTTAAATAAAATATGATTTTTAAGTATTTTATTAGAGCAACTTCCTTTTAAACGACCTAGGTAAGAAAAATCGTAGGCATAAAAGCTATTTACTGATTCTTAAGTTACTATCAATGATTAATAAGTTAAAAAACGATACTTAAAAAAATATTCTGTATCTACTCGAGAACAGATCGTCGTTACAGAGGAATACTTCCTGTGCAGCCTACAAAAATACACTATAGTATCGCTAAGCGACATCTATTGAAAAGTTCAGCAATACTTTATAGCGCCATCTGTAATGTTTAGCTAGAACTATCTGAACAGCTTAGGGTTAAAGTTTAAAATATCGCGTTCACGTTAATAGTTACATCCACCGGTAGAGTAGTACACGTCCGAATTTATAGATGGCGTTGTAATAAAGTTCAGTGTTCTTTGTCTGATAGATTTGGAATTGTGTTAGAAGGGTAATTGATTTAATCAACACGTTTCTGTCATTTGAGGTAGGATAGGTACCTACCTATCCTACCTAAAATAACAACAACAACCTTGTTCGCTTAAGCGTGTTGTTTTTAACAATCAGGGGTCCAAACACATTGCTTGGGCTGCCCATTCTAATAGCATAATATATTATTATAAGTAATGTAATGTTAAAGTATTCCATTTCAATAGGGTTGCCAGGCGTCTCGTATATACGGGACTGCTACAGTATAACTAAAATAACTGAAGAAAATAATTTGTCATAATAAATCATGATTGACGATGTCCTATGTTAAGTATATATTATACCTAATATAAACACAATACTTGTAACTATGTATAAAATAATGGTGAAAAATAAATAGAAATTAATGTAGGTACCTACCTAAACTCCAAAGCGATTTCAAATGTTCATACATTATAGGTATACAAACAAAATATGGGCCGTAGAAGAAATATAAAGTAGGATGAAGCAGGAATAAAATAATTAAAATTTTATTTTGGGACGAAGGAAGCATAGGTATTGTTTGGGACGACCCAGGTTTTTTTATGTAGGACAAAACTCAGTGGGCCAAACGAAGAATAAATCATTTTAGTATTTTTGCTACTAGTCAATGATATTATATGTTAAAAAGAAGTAGATATGTTACATGCGTGCCAAAAGTAAGAACCAAAACTCCCTGAATAGTAGCTCCTCGCAATCGGTTCGCCTAGATAGCTATCTCTTTTACAATTGTTGTTTTTGCATCTTCTTTCTCACGACATGGTTGTGCAAGCGAGACTGTATTTTGCCGTTTTGCGCGCTATTTAATATGGACATAATATATCTATGGTATAATATCATTGTTACTGTATTTCTCCTTTATCCGAGATACAGTTTACAGACCTATATTTTATGTCTCACATGCATTTAGCACGTAGGTAGGTAATATAGAGAATAATTGGCAAACACGGCTTCACATCAAGCTATACTAATTCAGTATAAGCTAGGGCGCAATTCCTTAAGCTTGAACATCCACACATCCTTAAATACAGAATCGAAATAACGATCTAAAACAATTTTGGTATTCGCTAAGACATGATTGAAGCTATTCAAGGACACGTTGCAGAAAATAAGCCATGAGGACCATTCTTAGCGAATACCAAATCGAGTTATCACCATTATGGATGTGTGGATGTTTGAGCTTAGAGAATTGCACCCTGATATGTCGCCATAAGCCTAGCTCTTTTCGTATACTTACCTAGTAAATAGATAGTCTTGTAAATTTGTTTTGTTTAATTATGTGGGGTGTCTTATTTTGAATGACTGGTCCCATACACATTTAAATACTTATTTTAGTAGGTGGTTACTATTTTGTAACTCATAGATACCCACACGATTTCATAATAGATTGATCATAAATTAAAACAAATAGGTACCCGAGTATTAACATTGGACTAGGAAATTGAGTAACGATGTTATATTAATAAAAAATGAAAAGTGTAATCCGCATCCAGACGCCTACCACTTGTGGTTATGGCGAGTGAACCGTGTTGTGTAGTCAGCTTTAGACCTTTAGTTTACTAGGTATATCCATTGTGTAATAATAAAAAGAAAACAGATCGATTAAAATGAGAATATTATGCGTAATTTTAGCCACCACTTACAAGGACCGTGTGGCCTAATGGATAAGGCGTCGGACTTCGGATCCGAAGATTGCAGGTTCGAGTCCTGTCACGGTCGATACAAACTTTTTGGGAATTATTTTGTTCTCATAAGAAATATTCTGTGACTCCGTCCATCTTAGTCTGTCTTATCTTCGAAAAAATACATACTTTATTTAAATAATATATAGTTTGTAACATAAGCAATCGGCTCTCCAAAGATTGATACAAAATAAAAATAATATAATCATATTCTGCAACGGCTGTTTTGCTTATCCACCATAAATGAAATGTGATAATTTTGGAAATTTTTCAGGAAAATCTAAAAATCAAAAATGTACGCGATGGAATCCGTTTAAAAGTGTTTTATTATAAAGGTCTTACAATTTAGGAAAAATCTAAACTATTTTAATAGTTTAGCGATTCATGCAACAATGAAGTAAATACATTTAAACTGAAAATACTTTTAATAAAGTAATGAATGTAATATTTTGCTTCAAAATTATAGGTATTCGGAGTGGTATCCGGATTGAGAATATCCACTCCATCTCCTTTTTGTGTTAAGATCACACTTAACACAAAAACAGATAAATCCTTAATCCCAAATCCAGAGGATTTGGATTAGATTGATTATTCATTACGGCCGAAATGGAATCTAAGCCAGAGGGATGGGCAGCAGCGTCCCTTTTGTGGAACAGTCGTCATACTGTGCTCGCAAATCCGCCTCCCAAGCTCGGTGAGTACTGGCATATTCCCCCTAAATGATCACACAATAGTGAAAATCTATGGGGGAGGCCTTTGTTGAGTAGTGGAGGTCCATTGGGTATTATAAAGATCATGATGAGATTAAAATAATTTAAAACATTTTTAACCCAGCCATCTAGCGGCAAATTCGAAAACTGCTTACAACAAGTGGAATTACTAAGTGATATAGTTTCTTACAAACAGGCTAGATAGCGCTGACTTCAACTTGTGGTTTTGGGCAAATGGGATTTTTTTTGGAGTTGGATGATAATGGCTATATTTTAGTTTTGGTATAATTTCACTTTAATATATGCTACATTATGTTATATGCCATATGGCTACATTATAGAGTCATTTTTAGAGTTACTCATGTAGAATGACTAAGAACGCGGCGACTCTGGTAAATTCGAAAACTCGAACTCGACCACTGAGTATTTTCGATATATCCTACAGTTGCCAAGCAGCTTTATATCGGTAGTCGTGAAGTCTCCATGCCAACTGCTGCTAACTACATTTTTAAGTCGGCCTTTAGTTCGAAGGATAGGTACAGTCTGTACCTATACTAACGAAAGAAAATAAAAATAACATAATTCGCTGAACAATTAAAAAATTTCAAAACGTTAATTCTCTTTGTTTTAGAAACGTTGGTGAACATTCTCATAACCAGATAATACCAACATATTTAAATAACTAGCTGGGACCCGCGGTTTCACCCGCGTTTAATTTAAAAGAAATTTAGAGTACTTCGACATAGACACTTGACATAGAATATATATATTGGATTTCAAGGGTTTAATTATTGCGCGGAACCCTAATTATTTTTCTAAAATAAAAGTAGCCTAAGTTATTCCTTATAACATCAGCTATCTGCCAGTGAAAGTCCCGTCAAAATCGGTTTAGCCGTTTCGGAGATTACCCGGAACAAACAGACAGACAACAAATTTAAAAGTTGTTTTTTTGTTACAGGTACCGTATATACTTTTATATGCAATTTAGTAAAAAGCTGTTGACATTACAAACAGACACTTCAATTTTATTTATTTGTATAAAAAATATGGTATGATGCAAAACGCCCTCTCGTTTCGTCTCGTTGCAAGCGATTTTAAAATATTTAATTGTTCATTGACTTATGTCGCTAACCATAACTACATTTTCCCCTTGACTTCCTTTCGCGCATCCGTACGGTGCAGAGGGGGTCTAATTCCCTTCTCATTATAATAACATTTATACCTACTATTTCGCGATCGATTCCCGGCTGGTGACTTATTTCTGGTTGTGTACTATTGTGTTTAGTGCTCGTTGCGTAAATTTTTATGTCCAAATATAATTTTATTGTGTTAAATAACCGAAATTATCTCTCGGTAAGTACATTTATTTTTATTAGTCCTGAGGTATCGCGAATATAATTATCAGTGCGCCCGTTAACTGGCACTCGTCCTTTGCCGCGTTAAACTTGTACATTTACTTTGTCATTAATTAAAACCAACTATTGATATTGTAAATATGTCGACAAATAATGATAACCCGCCTGACCGCGGTTTTTCCCGCCATTTTATTTTGTAGAAGTAATGTTACTAACAGCTCCCCAACCTCCTCGAATTCAAAACGGTGATTTAAAATGTTAGGGACGCGAGCAATGCTGACTATTGCGAACTAGTTTCAGTAGAGGCATCAGCATAACTGTCAAAAAATAGTGACCTTGTTAGTGATCAGGGGTGCAATTTTCTAAGCTGAAACATCCATACATCCTTGAAAACAGAATTTAAATAACGATGATAACCCAATTTGGTAATCGCTAAGGTTGGTCTTCATGGCTTACCTTCCGCAACGTGACCTTGAATAGCTTCAATTATGTCCTAGCCAATACCGAATTGGTTTTACGGCGTTATTTCGATTTTGTATTCAAGGATGTATGGATGTTTGAGCTTAAGGAATTGCACCCCAGGTATCACGCATTAATATAGCGAATAAGTCCGCTATCATGGATGTTACTCGGCGAGTAACGGCCATCGTATCTTTGTTAGCGATTAAATCGTCCTGCAATGAAACGAAGTTACCAGACACGGAACGCGGATTAGACAAAATTAAATCGAATACATATGTTAATACAGTCACCAGTAAACAAGGTATCGTATGCCGATTAATTAAAACTCCGTTTAGCGAAAACTGCTCCACCCATGGAGTCGCGCGGTCCGCTTCCCTGCGTAGTTGCATACCCCACGACGGAGCGATCAGCTGATAATACGTCATTGGTCGCTATGAAACAGGCCTTAATGAAAGCTTAGAAGCTTTTCGAGGCCCCAGATTAATAAGGGGTAAGGTTTGGTAGGAGTATGTATTTTTCCCGGCCCAGGCGCTCCCGGCGAAGGGCGGTGTACGGTCCGATGAGATCGCACAATTGCACGCAGTCTGCCTGGCATCCCGTCATCGGTACCAACGAAGCCAATGCTACAGCCGGAGAGACTGACGAGGCCTATAGGGCCTGCCTGGTAGGCCACGCAGGCGTTTTCATAATGCCACCACTGTTATAGCGACCAGGATACCGCACAACACATGCTCGAAGCGTGCCCTTCCTGGGCGGCCGAGCGGCCGGGCGGTGATCCTGGTCGATCGGATCGGGTTCGATTTCTCTCTGCCAGCAGTAGTGCCGGCAACGTTGGCAGAGCATGAAAACTGATTGCAGTGGTTTCTTTTTGTGAAAGCGTCTTGCTCCAGAAGGAGAGCGCAGAGCGGGATGGGGAGAAGGCCTATCCTGCTCAAAAAAGGAAGAAACGGCGCCGGGGTATCAGCCAGGACGGACCGACGTTTGTCAAACGGATTAATGTCGCAAAAATATTAATTAATTAATTCTCCCAACGATTGTACGTGACGGTTGTATTTTCTAACTAGAAAATAAAACAATAAGTTATAAGAGTTATTATTACAATATATAGAGCTCACCAACCAATTCCCGTGTAGTTACAGTACTGGGATAAAATATAAATATTCTATGATTTCTCGTCTAGTTATAAGAAAACTATGATCGGCGCGAATGAGTTAGGCTTATAGAAAAGCGAAGACACATTATGCAAACAGTCTTCGACTTCTCTTCTAAACGGGATGCTAAAATTTTACTACAAAAATACCCCAATGAAACGCTCATTTAACAGTCACAGTATTCAAATAAAAATATATGGAACATTTCTATTCTGTGGCTGTAAAGTATTTTTTCATATCAACCCAGAGTTGAGAAATGACGCGATTAGAAAATTGATGGCGAACTCTTGAAGACGTTTATTGGTGAAACGATAACCGGGGAGCTTCTTTGTAATATATTGAGATGATTTTTAACTTAGAACTTTGTTCAGCCTCCTGGCTGGCGTTGTAAATCGGTGTCAATAAATTATACAGCGCCATCTATCGGTGACTAACAAAATTATTTTATTATATATAATATTTTCTTTGTCATATTATCATATAATAAGGTGTGTATTGACTGCGTGCATTCCTGTCTGATGTACTAGGTACCTTTCTTTTTTGTTGGCCCATGAAAATACACCGTGTTCTTTCTTCATCCCGGGGAAGGGCGGAGGGGCTTGCCGGACTCTTACCGGCTAAAACCACCGGAGCGATCATCTTCGCCACCGAAGGGGAACTCCAGGTCCTCGTACGATCACACTAGAACTACCCATTGGTGCCACGCCTATAGGCACATCTCGGAGGGGATGACTGTAAGGCGGACACTCCCTCTAGCGGCAAGCGACTGTAAAAAAGGCCGCCCCCCAGGCACTCCTCGGGGGACTGTAAATTAATCCGAGGCATGCCCTTCATGGGCCGCCGAGCGGCGGATCCTGGTCGATCGGATCGGGCAAGATCTCTCTCTGCCAGCAGTAGTGTCGGCTATGTTAGCAGAGCACGAAAACTCGAACGCAGTGGTCTCCTTCTGTGAGAGCGTCATGCTCCAGAAGGAGACCGCAGAGCGGGATTGGAAGAGGGCCGATCCTGCTCGAAGAAGGAGGAAACAGCGCCGGGGTAACAACCGCCCTGGTGCCTGATTATCATACCCCTGAAACCCCCTGCCGTTACTATAAGGCGAGGGACCTCTGGGTTCGCGGGTGCGTAGATTGGGGAATCTGCGTGCCCACACCGAGCGACCCAAGAGAACATGTGCTGCCGTGGCACGCTCTGGGGGATCCTTTACAATGTTTTTCTTCATCGTGAACACAAGTGATTTTAATCCGTACATGAATCCGAAATGTCTGTGTTGCGGGCCGGGATCAAAATCAGACCCTCCTGTATGGAAAGCAAGCGTTCAACCATAAGGCTATCACAGTACAGCGATTATATAGCTTAAATATAGGTACCACCACCTAATTTACATAACTTAAATCAAGCCCAAGCGAAAACACCGAAACGTGACGGTGAAAATTAGAAGCGAAAGTTTTGCTATATAAAATGAAGACCTTACATTAGACTAACCATCCCTTCAGGCGATCGCACCCCTCATAATAAACTTTAAGGAATATTTACAGTAAAAATATCCCTCGGTATTATTTACCCAAAAAGGTTTGAAACATAAAGAAATTTCGCGCCATTTGTAAACAAATGACGCTTGTGTACCAGGTTTTTTCAGAGAGGTGATAAAATGTATAAAATGTAGTTCGCCCTTTTTGTGTTGTTTCCGAATTAGGCCTACCTATTGTGTTCACTGTGAAATGGAGACGTCTTTGTTTCTGAAATGCTCATCTACGGGGGTTTTAGAAAATCAAAAACGGAATGATGTAGAAACCCGTTGAATTTTTTATTGGTTTTCGAAGTATCCCCTGTGCTTTCTAAGCACGGTCGCATGAAAGTCCATTCTTTCATAATATGTCATTCATAATTCTAAAGCTATAATGATGTCTGGCAAGTTTCAATAAACATAACCTAACTCCCAAATATTAGTGAGGATAAAAGGGATATGATAGTTTGTTTATGTGCAAAAAACACGGAAAATTATCTTCGGTATGACATAAAAGGCTCGTATATCTAGCCATTGACTGAAACAGTTATCGTTATAACTATATCTATCATATATATCAAAGTCAAAGTCAAAGTCAAAGTCAAAAATTTTTATTTCAAATAAACCAAATATTGGCACTTATGAAACGTCAGAATCTAAGTTGCACGGTTCCAAATAGTTGATCTCATGGAGAAGAGCCGGCAAGAAACTCCATGGATACTCTTTTAAAATAATTGAGATTACAATGTTGATTGATACACATTATTGTCATATATATACCGAGAAAAATGTAGGACAATGTATAAAGATGGAACATACCACAATGAAATTATAATAATAAATTATTTGCCGTGGCAGTTAACGGCTGACCAGTCCCAACAAACGGCACTCGTTCACGAGCATGACGCATGCATCAGCATCGCTTAGCTCAACCATATTGTAGGGAACCGAACGACCCGATACACAACACCACCTCAGTACCCCATATCTTCAGTAGTCGCCGTAGAAGGACGTCCTTCGCGTAAATCATCAGTGAAATTACTTTGACCACGTTTAAACTCATTAAACCAGTTATAAACAGTGGCACGAGATGGGGCTTCATCGAAGTCTATCATAACATAGTTGTTGATTAAGACCGCAACGAAAGTCAATCAAAATTTCCTCTAGGTAAATTCATTTCGAAGCACGCACATTTTAATGTGCCGCCAATTTGTTAAAACAAATGACGTATAAATTCAATGTACAGCTTCCTAAAGAGATATATATAAAAAAAAATGCCAGTACTCACCACGCTTGGCAGATGGGTTGAAGAGCGCAGAATTATGCTGTTCCACAGAAGGGCCTGCCCAGCCCTTTGGTTTAGGGTCCTTTAGTGGCCTTTTACAACATCCACGGGAAGAGATGGAGTGGTGCGATATTCTTAATCCGGATACAACACTTAATTAGCTACTTGTGTGCTATGAACAAAATATTTCTGATAACAATCAGTAAGTACATTATTTCCCGAAGTCCCTCGCTCCGACTAATCTTACCTGTATATTCCACCAAAACATATACACAGTATGTACTGATAGTACATAAAATAAATAATTGCTTAGCATATTTCACGAACAGGTTATGCGGCAAAACCCTTTAAGGTCCTTCAAACGCTCAAATATAAAAATATATTCCAACTTAAATTAAAACCTCTTTTAAATAGGAAACCCGACTCGACCGACCGACATTTGATTTACGTAATATTTTCCGCGCCGCTATAATATGCTCGACCGGGCCGAGCCGGATATGAGAGCCTTTTGACCGGTTCACGGATCACCGGCCAAGTTTGCGTTAACCGGGCAACGATGATAAATAGGTTTAGATCGTTTTCATTTAAATTGGGAAAAGTTTTGAATAGGTATTGATTTTTCAACTGATCTTAGAGTAACCGTCTTTGTACTATCAGTCTCTATGAACTGAATTCCCTGATGATCTGTGATGAATTAAATCTAATATACACGTTCGATAAGACGTACAGTGTGTATACCAACAATGGAGGAGTAGACGAGGGGACTCAAACCGGTTGGTGAAACTCACCTCACATGGTACACGGACGGCTCCAAAATGCAGTCGGGTACAGGCGCAGGGATTTACTCCAATGACTGCAGTATCAGTCAAAGTATGGCGCATTACGCATCGGTATTCCAAGCAGAAACATATGCGATAATTGCCAGCATCAAAGAAATGCAAAGGAGGAATGTCAAAGATAAAACCATTTACATACTTAGCTATCGACAAGCTGCCTTGAAAGCGTTAGGGTAAGGAGTTAATCCTTCAAGTTTAGCTCATCATTTCGGCCGAATGAAGTCCACTGCTGGACACAGGCCTCCCCCAACGATCACCACAATGACCGATATGGCTCATTGGAGGGTTTTGCCATAATCGCCACGCTTGGCAGACGGGTTGGCGATCGCAGTTGAGTTGTTAATGTACTCGAAGGACGCTGCTGCCCATCCTCCGGATAATCCCTTAGTCGACTTTTACGACACCCACGGGATGAGATGGGGTGGTGGTATTCTGAGCCGGCACCACACGGCAGCTTATTCTGTACTAGATGATTACGTGCAGTAAGGTACCTACAAGAACTCTGTGATGTGGCACCAATGGAGTAGAGGGCTAGGGTGCTGATAAAAGATCCACAAGGGCGAGGTGCGTTCGGCGAAAGCAGAGCCCGATATCTAGCCGACAATAGATTAGATTAGAACCGTCTTGTAAGCGCCGTTAAATGAAGCCTTTCATTAATTCCTAGGTCGGAATTGGGAGATTTTATCTTAGGTAGCTAGCTATCAATTAGCATGCGATTTTGACGTTTCGCCGATCCAAACCCAAACATTTATTCGCATACTAACGACCGAAATTAAATACCAACCTATTCTAAAATCTTTCAATTTAAAGTACTGAATTACATCCGTTTTAGTGTTCGGATAACATTTATCACAAAAAACAGAGAAATCTTTAATACTAATCCAAAGATTTTGGATTCGATAAATTATTCATTTAGGCCGTAAGTGATTGATTACAGGTTCTTCATCTAATATACTAATTGCTTCGAACTTGGTAGCTGTTTACAGATCTTGCAAAGTTGAGGGCTTTATTTTAATTTGAAAATCTTGGTGGATTTTGTACTGAAACTGACCGCACATCATGGTCGATTTTTCGTTTCTCGAGTAAATGCTATAAATACGTTTCATAACTCATGACTTTCTTACTTTGATGTGGACCAGATCAATCTTACAGAACAGTGCAAATTAACTGACTCATAACTTCATAAAAAATCGTAACCAAAATGAATTGCCATAGGTACCTAGCTATTAGTAATGTCTTAGGTTTTCGCGATTATTACACATTGTAATAAAACACTTTTAAAAGAAAGAAAGAAAGTGGTCGGGTTTGCCTAAGGCATGTTCACACACTGCGGACTTTGTGATGCGTCTATGCTTGACGTCAGCTATGTGAATTAAAGAATACACACCAAGACACTGTGAGTGATTACTGCGTGCATCAAAACAATTTTTGATTCGTTTTGTACGGTAGATAAAATAACTTTTTAAATCTGTAACGACGCTTGTCACCTTAGTCATCCTGCGACCACGAACCCTGCAAAGTGTTCGAAACGTCAGGAAAAACAAAATCAATAATACACGCGATTTAATCCGTTTAAAATTGTTTTATTATGCCTAACTATTTATCGCTGTTAGAATTTTAGCAGAAGCACTACGGTTACTACCACAAGGGAGGACGCTGGTCACCCATTACGACACCAATGGGCAGTCAGAGGGTGTAGCCTATTCTTAACTGGCAGTTGCCAACGTAGAATGGAACATGCAAACGCAAGTCAGGCTAGTCTCGCTACATAGAAAATTATATTGTTTTTATTTAACAATTATGTGTGTGTTGGCTGTTCTATTTTAGTAGCCAATTGAAGAAATAAACCGTTTGGGTTTTTTTATTTTCTTTTGCAATCATATATTGTGTGTTGTAGTATTGTGTTAAAAAAATGCTGTGATCTATTTGCCCTCATCAGTTCAGCTAAATATAGTCCACTGCTGGACACAAACCTCCCCCGAAGATCACCACATCGACCGATATGGGTGTGTTGTAGGCTCATTGGAGGGTTTTGCCATAATCGCCACGCCTGGCAGACGGGTTGGCGATCGCAGTTGAGTTGTTAATGTACTCGGAGGACGCCGCTGTCCATCCTCCGGTTAATCCCTTAGTCGACTTTTACGACACCCACGGAAGGAGATGGGGTGGCGGTATTCTGAGCCCTATTTGGACTTATATCCGATCCGCTCTTACGCAGCTGACTGTACATCATATCATTTCAGCTCGGCGTGAAATCGTACCAAATACTTGAAATGTTTTTCATAAAAACCATTCGATCAGTAATACGGGCGGCAAGATCGTGGCATTTGGACCGTGAAGGGAATATCAGCGGCCAGTTTTAAATAACCATCGAGAAAAGATTTGTATGTTTATTTACGAATATGGAAAGTATGTATTGGATTGACGAAATAATAAATAGTTAAATGTATTTTTTGGCCTGTTGTAGATAATGTAGACGAGTTTTCTGCTGATTCCAAGCTATTTGGTTATCGTACTTACATTTGCTTTGGGTTTTAGGGTTCCTGAGGGCCGAATGAAAAACGGCGGATCACTCGTGTGTCTGTCTCTCTGTCTGGCAGTCACAGCCAATTCGCTTCGAATCTACTGGACGGATTTAGCTGAAATTTGGCACACGTATGAATCTCTACGACGTTAACATGAATGTGTAACGTAAATAAATGATTTTTTAATATGGAGGTCACATAACCCTTAACTAGAAAATTAAAAAGAGAGTTTTCAAATGGTACCTTGTTACATGTCAAGTGGAACGGGTTGTTATGAGGGCCTTAATATTTTTATAAATTTGCATTAACTAGTTTTAAAGTCAAAGAAAAAAGATGGAAATTTATCACTCCCCGACACTATCATCAAAACAAATTAACCAAAAATTTAGATTAATTAAAAATGTTTAGAAGTATTGTCTTAGGTTTTCGCGATTATTACACATTATAATAAAACAATTGGTCGCAGGATGACTGACATGACATGACATGACATCCTGCGACCACGAACCCTGCAAAGTGTTCGAAACGTCAGGAAAAACAAAAATCAATAATACACGCGATTTAATCCATTTAAAATTGTTTTATTATAATGTTTAGAAGTGTAATCCGTGGTCTTAAAATAACATGGTAAATCTTGCGATATTGCATACAAACTTACAACTGCAGTTGGAATGTATGTGAGAACATGTATTTCCACTACAATGTGAAGTTTGTTCTTGAGATCAATTTTAAAAAGACAGAATTAAATAAAAGAAAATATATTCAGCAATTTCCTTCTACACCTTTTTTTTATTTTTTATTGGTGCCCAATGGAAATTCTTCATGAACTTCCTTCGCCCCGGGGAAGGACGAAGGGGTATGCCGGACTCCTACCGGCTAAAACCACTGGAGCGGTCATCTTCGGCACCTAAGGGAGGCTCCAGGTCCTCGTATGATCACACTAGAGACGCCCGCTGGTGCCACGCCTATAGGCACATCTCGGAGAGTGACTGTAAAGTGGTCACCCGCCCGGTTCCTTCTACCACAAACAAATTTGTGTCAGATTGAAAAAAAAAACATGCTGTCTAGCATATTCATCGTACGGAGCCCTCTCCATGTGAGGTCAACTCGCACTTGGCCGGTTTTTGAGACCAAGCATGCGTATATTTGTTGGAATCCTTGTACTGTGGATGACACCACACTCACAAGTAATAATGCCACCAGATAATCTATTTTTTTTAACGTTGCCCCACACTAGCATTTCACCTGTGTCGTGGGTGCGTTTACAGACACGAATTCCACACACAATATACCCAGACCCGGAACTACTACCTGCAGATCATACAAATATTTTTTCCGTGCGGGAATCGAACCTGCGACCCGCAGCGCAGCAGTCGACTATATCAGCCACTGCACCAACCGTGCCGTCCACCACCAAATGTACTCGAAGGATGCTGCTGCCCATCCTCTGGCTAATCCCATAGTCACCTTTTCCGACACCTTTTTTTTTTTTATTTACTGTTCTCAGTGGAAATTTGCCTCAGGGAAGCGCGAAGGGGTATGCCAGACTCCTACCGGCTAAAGCCACTGGAGCGGTCATCTTCAGCACCGAAGAGGAGCTCCAAGTCCTCGTAAGATCACACTAGAGCATGCACACAGCATTTCCAACATCTAGGGGATGAGATGGGGTGCTGGTATGATTAATCATTCACGTTTTCATAAATACATCATTTTTATTTTTACATGTAGAGGAGAATAAAGGTTTTTAAAAGACGAAATTTTTACTGTCGAAATAAAAGCGATTAATTACTATTATAATAAAAATAAATTAAAGCTTATCGTTGCACATTCCATATGTATTTTGTGCGTCCTTGTTTGCGTAAATTAAGTAAAATTTTCTTTCTTTCTTTCTTGCTATTCAATATCATCATCGTCATATCAACCGAAGAAAGTCCAGTGCTGACCAAAGGCCTCCCTCGTGTGTTTCCACAACGACCTATTACATGCCGACGATCCAACGACTACCAGTTATCTTCACCAGGTCATCTGTCCATCCGTTGGAGGTCATCCCAAGCTGCGTTTTCCGGTGCGTGGTCTCCGCTTGAGATACTTTCTGCTCTGACGTCCATCAGTTCTACGGGGAGTGTGCCCCACCCATTGCCACTTCATCTTCTTCAATCCTTTCCTCTATGTCAGCAATTTTAGTCGCTTCTGCTAAAGATTTGCTAATTTCTTATGATTACGATCATTCATTTTCCCTGTGTAACCACTAAATTGTGAACTTGTTTGTTTCGATATCCCGGAAATCAATCCCACAATCTCATTCAGAAGCCTGCTCTGCGATTTATTTTACTAACAGGGCCCCGATGTAAACTCAGAAAACATAATCGCTTGGCCATAAAAGATTTACATTATCAAACACCATAATTTTATTCATGAGGTACGCTTGTAACCACTCACTGGGGCCGATGTGGCTCCACATTATGATAGAAATTTCGGCGATACATGACCTTTCCACCGTGGAAACTACCATGGAAGAATTCAGGTTTCGAGTTTGAGTTCCTGAAACACAAAGGACTGTTACGGTAGATAAGATAAAGATAAAAAGATTTTTATTCATTTAAACCATTAATAGCACTTATGAATCGTCATGACTTTAGTTGCCACGTTCCAAGATGTAGATTTCCTATGGAGAAGAACGGGCAAGAAACTCCATGGTTACTCTTTTAAAACAACACACAATTACAATTGAAGGGTTTAATTTAAAACTAGCTGGGAACCGCTGTTTCACCCGAGTTTAATTTAAAATAAATTTAGAGTACTGCGACAGAGACACTTGACATCTTCTATACAAATTGAAGTGTCTGTTTGTGTTGTCAAAATAACAGCTTTTTACTAAATGCATATGAAAGTATGTATATACGATACATATAACAATTCTGATTTTTTTTGTCTATCTGTCTGTTTGTTCCGGGTAATCTCCAAAACGGCTAGATCGATTTTGACGGGACTTTCACTATCAGATAGATGATGTTGTAAGGAATAACTTAGGCTACTTTTATTTTAGAAAAATAATTAGGGTTCCGCGCAAAAAATATAAAACCCTTGAAATCCAATATATATATTCTAAAATAAAAGTAGCCTAAGTTATTCCTTATAACATCAGCTATCTACCAGTGAAAGTCCCGTCAAAAAAACAGACAGACACAAAAAAAATAAAAATTGTTATTTTGTTATATGTACCGTATATACTTTCATATGCATTTAGTAAAAAGGTGTTATTTTGACATTACAAACAGATACTTCAATTTTATTTATTTGTATAGACTAAAGCTGCCGATAGCTAGTCAGGATTTGTAAGCTGAAGTGGCAATGGGCGGGGCTCATTACTCGTAAAACTCATGGGCGTTGGGGCAAAAAGGTTCTCGAGGGAAGATCTCATAGGAAACCGCGATGTGGGACGACCTCCAACGAGCAACGAGATGGACCAACGACCTGGTGAAGGCCGCGGAAATCGTTGGATGTGATTGTGAGAAATCTTTAGGGAGGCCTTTGTCCAGCAGTGGACATCTTTTGACTGATATGAGGATGCCGATTACTGTTTACCGGTTAGGTTAGAAAGTTACTGCAGCTAGTAAAATTACTGGGCTTGAAAAACGCAATAACTTTAAGTAACGAGCGCAGTGTGCATTACAATTGTTATGAGACGCATACGAACAGGCGAAGGACTTGCTCGTCTCGTCTACAGGTTGTATAAAAAGTGTCTTATTACTTTTTATCAGCCATTCATACGTCCACTGCTGGATTTAGATTTTCACAACTGTGTCATCATTTTGGGGGGTATTTGCCAAAACTCACCACGCTCGGCAGGCGGGTTGGTGAGCGCAGTTTGGTTAGCGTTTCACAGAAGGGACGCTGCTGCCCATCCCTCTGGTTTAGATTCCCTTAGTCGCCTTTTACGACATCCACAGGGGGAGATGGAGTGGTATTATTCTGAGCCGGCACCACACGGCAAAGATCGGTATATACTACGGAAATTAATAACTCTGCATTGAAACTAGTTAGAGCGGCATCGACCCTCTACCGATCCCTCCCTGTAGGTATACTAGCTAACTACACCTTAATTGAAGCGAATAAGTCACACATTTATACTATCGACTTGGCATCGTGTTTTCATAGTACAGCCCGAACTTCCCACGCCACACATTGGATGGTCCCCCAGTGCTCGTTGCGTGAAGCTCGCGTAACAGTGCGATTATGATTTTATGTCGCTCAGTATACGTTTATTATTCTTGTTAGATATTCGGCGTCGATCTTCAATTTTAGTACTCAAGCTGCGTTGAGCTTGAGACTTTATTGTTGTGCTTTGTGATATTCATTATTCATGCTCTATGCAGTCATATGAAGATATTATGTCATCAAGATTATGTGAATTTTGGTTTCTAATATCATCATCATCATCACTTAAATTGTTTATGTGATTAATTAATTATCATCATTTCGGCCGAATGAAATCCACTGCTGGACACAGGCCTCCCCAAAGATCACCACAACGACTGATATGGGCGTGTTGTGGGCTCATTGGGGGGTTTTGCCATAATCGCCACGCTTGGCAGACGGGTTGGCGATCACAGTTGAACTGTTAATGTACTCGAAGGACGCTGCTGCCCATCCTCCGGCTAATCCCTTAGTCGACTTTTACGACACCTAGGGGAGGAGATAGGGTGGTGGTATTCTGAGCCGGCACCACACAATTAATTATACTATAGTAAAAATATTCACTATTCTAGTCGTAACTGTCCATTGCTTCACTGTAATCAGTCCTATCAGAAAACCAGAGCTGCAGCATTAAGATGTTGCAGTACAATGCTGAGATAGGAGCCTATTCTGGCCTCACATCAGGTTTCCTTATTTATATATGTGCTGTTTTGTTTGTATTTTACTATTTTCATAATTGTGCGAGACTGGAATAAATGTTTCTTTCTTTCTTTCATTTCAGCCAAAACAAACGTCAACTTCTGGACAGAAGCCTCCCCCAAAGAGTGCCAAAACGACCGGTATGGGTTTGTGTTGAGTATGGCTACTTTTCCACAGAAGGGATGCTGCTGACCCCTATCTATGGTTTAGAGTTTAGACACCTTTTACAACACCACAGATGGAGTGGTGATTATTGATCTGGACACCACACTGAAAGATTCATTATTATGTTTATGTTCTGAAAATTGTACCCACGATACAGGAGAAATTCTAGTGTGGAGCAAATTATTTAAGAAAAAGTAAAAGAAACGGGGTGAGGCATGCAGGCCATTTTGGCTTCGGGAGAGGGCCGATCCCGCTCGGAGGAGGAGGACACGGGGCCGGGGTAACAACCGCCGCGGCGCCCGTGTCCAACACGCCTGAGCCCCCTGTTGTCTTTATAGGGGGGGGCCTTGGGGGTCGCGAGCGCGCTTATTGGGAATTCTGCGTGCTCATACCGAGCGACCCCCGGGAAGACAGCGGTGCGCATGTGGTCACGTACCGCTGTGTGCGCAGCACAGCGCATAGTGAGGCCTCGAGGGAACCTTTTACAATTCCCTCGAGAGATGCCTGGGGGGGTGGCCTCTTTACAGTCGCCTTCCCTCCACTAGAGGGGATGACCACTTTACAGTCATCCCCTCCGAGATGTGCTTAAAGGCGTGGCGCCAATGGGTGGCTCTAGATGGAGATCTTTCGAGTTCCTGGAGCCTCCCTTCGGTGCCGACGATGATCACTCCGGTGGTTTTAGCCGGTAGGAGTCCGGCATGCCCCTTCGCCCTTTCCCGGGGCGAAGGAAGTACATGAGGTATTTCCACCGGATCAATAAAAAAAAATAAAAAAATACCATTTTGGCTTTGTCAATTTATACAAGGCTCTCATGAGTACATCGGGAGAGGCATTGTAGAAAAGAGAACTTGTTGTAAAAACTATATTTACTTTAATACGAGCTTCACTTTGCTAATCTCGCTAAAACGTTATTTTCTGAAAGGTCGCAGGAGAAAGCCGTGAGTGAAATTTACACAAAATGCGAAGCCGACTCTACTATTTTATTTACTTCATAAATAAATGTTTTTTTCTTTTTAGTGGTTTAAATATTTTCATATCGTGCAGGGCTTTTGAAGTCGGTATTTTTTTTGTTAAAACGTTTTATCTATACAAATAAGTAAAATTGAAGTGTCTGTTTGTAATATCAAAATAACAGCTTTTTACTAAATGCATATGAAAGTATATACGGTACCTATTACAAAAAAAATATTTTCAATTTTTTGCTCTGTATGTCTGACTGTCTGTTTGTTCCGGGTAATCTCCGAAATGGCTGGACCGATTTTGAAGGGACTTTCACTGGCAGATAGCTGATATTATAAGGAATAACTTAGGCTACTTTTATTTTAGAAAAATAATTAGGGTTCCACGAAAAAAAAAACCCTTGAGATCCATCCAATATATATTTTATGTCAAGTGTCTATGTCGAAGTACTCTAAAAATTAAACGCGGGTGAAACCGCGGGTCCCAGCTAGTTGTAAATAAATGAAGGAACTTTTCCAATTTAGTATCAGTATTTAACACTAAAAATAAGAATTACTCAAATAGGTTCTCTGATCTGAGTAATCGAAACTAATAAGACGTCATCTAGATAATCACAGTCTAATTAAACACATTTATTGAAGCTGGTAAAAACACTACTCAACCACATGTAATGAAATTTATATGGGACCAACTCGAAAGCATTCTGCACCAGTTAAGAAAAGACCTGCTCAAATCGGTCTACAAATCTCGCAGTAATCGGTGTACATACATAAAAAAACGCATCGAATTGAGAATCCTCCTTTTTAAAGTTGGCTAATAAATATGTCTTCTATTTACCAGAAAAATCTAGGCAGCCGTTGTAAGCAAGGGATCAAAATAGCTGCCAGCCACCTTTAGTAACGAATCCCAAACAAATATACTACACGTGAAAGTGCTAACACTTCAAATATCACAGAAACATCGGTTATAGACCGTAGGCTGCAGTGTAACTCGGGGTGTAACCCCCAATATTACAAAATTCGTTCACGTATTGGCGAAAAATTCGCCTTTCTCAGATCAACAAGAGATCTGGCTGAAAATCATCAGTGCGGAAAAACTCACAGGATTCTGTGGTTAGCGTGTGGTGCGAGACACGGGAGTAGCGGCTACTGATAACAAAAAGTCTGCCGATATTTCAGTTTCACAATGAGATGAAACTAGTTCATTCATAGTTTAACTATGTAATGCTCGGTCTCACACGCATTAACGCTATTAACAGTAATCATTAATTTGTACAATAACAGAATCCCTTAGACATTATTTCTTATTACTTTCGTCTTGCTAAGTACTTGCACAGGCATAAGTCAAGTGGCCAGGATTATTATCCACCAGCAACTTGCTCTGAAGTATAACCTTGTCGGTCCGAGTTCTTTAAAATAGTCATGTCTATTTGTATTGAGAACGTTCTATCATCACTGATAGTACCATCGATGTCAATAAATCTGAAACCTGAACACTTAAAATTCCAACAACTTTCAGTATTGACATACTCTTAATATCAAACCATTACTGATCACATAATGTAATGTAATGTCCGATCTTATTTATCACTTTGATTGTATTTGTTACATCTATCTTTATATTTATAATTGTAATTAGTATTATATTTCTTTATACTTAAATGCATGTATATTATCTTTATTACTAGGTCTAAATGATTTAGTTTAATGTTAATTAAACTTAAAAAGAAAGTAAAAAATAAAATACTTTAGAAACTGTTTGTAGCCTGAACTTAGATCTATGTTTATATTATTTTTAATGCGCATGCTGTGGTCTCCTGTAATTGAGGAAGCACAGTGTCTTGTAAAATACTACTGTAAGAAAACAATTGTAATGTGCATTCCTTGTTGGAGGTCCTAATATAAATAAACAAATTATAGAAGTAGAAATCCTATTTTGTTTGCCGACCTATTTCTCCTCCTAAATGTATTTGAATTCAGTAGTAATAAAAAAACACCTATATTACGAAATATTAGATATCGAAGAATAACCAAATGAAATTACAGAATTGTTCATTAACTATTTTATTTGGTAGGCGGGTATATACAATTTTCACACGCAACAAAATATTAAGTTAAAATCGGCTACAGTAAATACCTTTCTTATTAGTTATTACACAGGAAATTCACAATCAGAAATAAACTACAACAGCTAGATATAACAATTATAATGAACACCTTACATAATGATTGATACTATACCTATAGATATAACTTTCAAATTCAAATTCAAATTCTTTATTGCATTCATGTGTTAGATAGGTGTTACATTTATAATAAGGTTCAACATGAAACCCGGTAAGGGTATGGCAACATAATTGTAATACATAACTAGAAATAATAGGTAGATAATAGAATCTAATAGGTACTTAAGCTGACTCATATATATAGTATACATTAAAAAATCCACAAGGGTCGAGGTGCTATCGGCGAGCTCAACATAATACAGACATATTTATATATATACTCAGTATTTTTATTTATCTTATACGAATCTATTTTGCGAGCTTTTCTATACAAAATGCCTTTCCTATTGCACATTCCTTGCTCAGATAATGGTCATGTAAAGCTAGTTATTATAATTATATTCAATTGAAATTAGACAGATAATATAGTCAACAAGTATTTTATTTTTTATGCACCAGAATTTTCCGTATGTCTGTGACATGTATGAAATTAAATTAATTTAAATTAATATTTATATTAATAAACAAATAAAACTATTAACATAATATTTCTTTATTAATCAGTATCGTTTATTATTTACGGTGGGTTCTACTAATTTATTTTCTAAATATTCTGAAATGGAGTAAAAGCAATTTTGAATTAAATATGATTTTAGTTTCTTGTTAAATGAAATAAAATTGGATTCTTCTTTAATTTGATGTGGAAGTTTATTATAGATTTTAATTGCCATATAGTATGGGCTATGATTTAGCATTTTGATTCGGGATTGTGGGAGATATAATCTATTTTTGTGGCGCGTATTTAAGTTATGGGTATCCCTGACTTTTGGAAAAATGTTAAGATTTTTGGATACAAATATGCAAATGTCTTGTATATAAATGGATGCTAAAGTTAAAATATTTAATTTTATAAAGTGGGGCTTACAGCTTTCTGTATTATCAATATGGGCTAGAATCCTTACACATTTCTTCTGCATTATAAATAAATCATTTGCATCAACGCTATTTCCCCAAAGCATCACTCCATATTTCAGCCATGAATAAGCGTATGCGTAGTATGCTGTTAGGGCTGTTTTTAGATCTGTACTACATTTTAACTGGAAAAGAGCATAGGTGAATTTAGATAATTTAGATTTTATGTGTTGTATGTGTGTTTTCCAATTTAAATGTGTGTCTATATGTATACCGAGTAAGTTAAATGTTGTGACTGTTTCTATAGGCGTGTTATTAAAGATTATGTTAGTGTTTAGGGCAGGTTTATTATATGGTAGAAAATGTATAATTTTTGTTTTCTTATAGTTTATTTCTAAGTTATGATCTTGTAACCAAAGGGTTACAGTGTGAAGAGCGTTTTGTAGGATGAAGTTCGGCTCGCAATTTTTGTCACATTTAACAAGTATTGAGATGTCATCGGCAAACAATACTGGCAGTGTTAATTTTTTATCTAAAACTTTCGGAAGGTCATTAATGTAGATCAGGAATAGTATGCAGCCCAGAACGCTTCCTTGAGGAATTGAGCTCGTTAGATTTATTTCTTGGGACCGAACTAAGTTAAGTTATTTATCATTTATCAATAATCATAATCAATGAAACAATACAAATCACAGAATGTACTTAACTTAAATTACAGAATGAGGTTCGATCCTGTTACTTGTTCTTCAGCAAAAGAGGGCCGAAATGAGTTATGCCAGGGTATATATACATTTTCTCACGTCATGGCTTCTCACGAGTGTGTGGAAGGGGTAGGCAGTGGAGGGCACGCCGCCGATGTTGCCAGTGTCTATAGGGTGGCCATTATAGATGTAACACCTATATAGGTTTCTAACTTGTAACTTACGCCATATATCTATGATTCTTATCACGTCGGCAAAGGTATCCCAGTCAAAAAGTTAACTCGTGCGTTGTCGGCGCAGCCCCTGCAAACATTCCTTTGAGAAATCATGAGGCCTTTTACTCTATACCCTCTGTTCAACACGACACGGCGAAAAAAATGTTTTTTTATGTTTATCCCCCAAATTAGGGGTGAGGTGTGAATTTTAATAAGGATGGTTCGATATTCGTCGTGATTAGGAGGGGTTTAATTAAAAACGGGATTGTGTGAGGGTTGTAGAATGGTTGTGAAGATGCGAAGGGTTGCGAAGGATGGTTATCAAACTGCATTATGGTTGAGCTGAACTATGCTGATGCGTGCGTTATTTATTTACTTTATTTCAGATAATAATAATCCATAATTTGTTTTTAAAATTTAACCTATGTTAGTAATCTATAATAACTTATTTAAAATTAAACTATATAATAATCTATAATAACTTATTTAATATTAAACATAGGTGTCCTAGACGCCATATGCAAGGCGTTCCAATGGCACACCACGGGACTATCAGTTCTGCACAGTATGGTGTTTAGGAGGCAGCTGGCACTGCACCCGTTCACTGTTATGCCAGTGAACGGGTGCCCACTGTCGGGACTGGTCAGCTCTTGACTGCTATAGAAATCTTATTGTACGACAATTAATATCATTGTCAAAGTCAAAGTTTTTATTTCATATAGGCCCTAATAGGCACTTAAGAAAAGTCGAAAGTTAAGGTGCACGGTTCGGAAAAGTTGATCTTATGGAGAAGAAGCCGGCAAGAAATTCCATAGACACTCTTTTAAAAAAAGTGATATTACAATTTAACACATTGCTCGCTATGTGGGAATAAAGTGGACTACATATCCACGATAATAAACACACTATTGCTTCTGTAATACACAATCAGAAATTGATAATTATTAACGCACAGGTACGAGTCAACGAAGTTCTCACATTTACAAAATGGAGAAGATATATTTATATTAAAATAAAGGGCAATATGGCCATCAAGCTGTAAACAATGTCATATTGTATACATTAACATGTCAAAAAGGACATATGTAATATGTCCTGTACAAAAAAGTTATCAATTCTAACAAGAATTATATCTTCATTCATCGCAATTCAGAATAATTAATAGATAAACACATATTTTGTCAAAAGGGTACCAGGGAAGCCACATGTGCAGAAGGAATCAGTGCCAAACATCCCTGTCGTCAACATAACTTTATAATAAGCTTTTCCAATAAGAACGCGTTTAATATTAAAATAAAATATATATATATAAAATTAAATTTAAATTACACCTTAAGTAAATAACGAGTCACAACATAATAAATAGTACATTGTTGGTGTTAAAAATATATTGTATTGTAAGCATGTTTATACACATTTTATGGGCACAAGCCTGAAATAAATGATTTATTATTATTATTATATCCTTTTCTTTACGGTTATATTGTGTTAAGCAATAAGACTGTAATACATCATATATTTTAAAAGACTATATCCATGGAGTTTCTTGCCAGTTCTTCTCCATAGGACCAACGACTTGGAACCGTGCAACTATTAAAATTCTGACTATTCGTAAGTGCCACCAAATGGTTTACATGAATAAAAAAACCTTTGACTTTGACATTGAAACACTGTGTATTAATCCTTCGGAACATGGAGTTGCCTTATACAATAACCACAGGAAAGAATGTTATTCATAAATGTTGATGAATTTCATTTATTTGTGTTCGATACTTCCCATCTCTTCCCGTGGGTGACGTAAAAGGCGACTACGGAATTAGCCGGAAGATTGGCAACAGCGTCTCTCCAGTACATTCACAACTCAACTGCGATCGCCAACACACCTGCCAAGGGTGGCGATTATGATATCTACCTCAATGAGCATACAACACAAACCCATACAGATCGTTGTGGCGATCTTTAGGGAAGGTCTTTATCCAGCAGTGGACGTTTTTCGGCTGAAATTATGCTAATGATTTGATACCTCAACATTTTATTATTCTCAGTGATATTTTTATCCTGTTCATATATTTTTTCTTTCTTTATTAAACGACTAACCCTTAAATTGCTTCTGTATCGTGGATACAGTTTACCCATGCGAGAATAGAATCCCAGACCTTGAGCGCAGAAGGTCAAACCCCAAGCCACTGCGTCGCAGTAATCAATCGAATCGAAGCTAAAATTATAATACTTCTAGAGGTTCCCAGTCAGATTTCCTGACCCTAACGCCGGACCAGATAACATCTAAGCTGTTACTAACACCAGAAAATGTTATTTCACTATTGACTTCGAAATTTTATTGGAAGAGAAGTTTAAAACAGATTTTTATTTCAGTTCGAGATCAGTTTAGAAACATCTGTAGCAGGCTAACATGAAATGTACATTCCAATGCGGGGTATGCTTCTACGTATTTTGACAGTGATTAATGATGGTGCTGAGATGGCGCAATGGACTGTTAAATGTTACACAAAACTTTATGGTACGGTATTTCGTAACAAGTTTTAGAGCTTGAGGGAAAATAAATATTGTAAAACCTTTTTTTTATTTTTATATTGGTGCCCAGTGGAAACTCTTCATGAACTTGCTTCGCCCCGGGGAAGGGCGAAGGGGTATGCCGGACTCCTACCGGCTACAACCACTGGAGCGGTCATCTGCGGCACCTTGTTTTTTATTGGTGTCCAGTGGAAATTCTACATGGAACTTCCTTCACCCCGGGGAAGGGCGAAGGGACTCCTACCGGCTAAAACCACTGGAGCGGTTATCTTCGGCACCGAAGGGGGCTCCAGGTCCTCGTAAGATCACACTAGAGCCGCCCATTGGTGCCGAGCCTTTAGGCACATCACGAAGGGGATGACTGTAAAGCGGTCACCCACGGGGGGATTGTGAAGAATCCCCCAAAGCGTCCCACGGCAGTGCGTGACCACATGCGTGCTCCCGTCACCTCTAAATATGTTAGGCGAAAAACATCCCTGCTGAACAAAGGGCGGTTACATGCCGTGTGTTGTCATTTTGGGGGGAATTTGCCGATACTCACCAGGTTAGCAGGCGGGTTGGTGAGCGCAGAATAACTAGCGAGTCTCTCAGTCGCCTTTTACGACATCCACGGGAGGAGATTGAGCGGTGCTACATTATTTTTCGTGAAAACACGGGTATTACTATTTTTAGGGTTCCGAACGCCCGAAGAAATAAACGGTGGAACCCTTATAGGATCACTCGTGTGTCTGTGTGTCGTGTGAAGTCTATGGTCGTAAAATAACATGGTAATTCTACGATGTTAAATTTGTTCTAGGGATAAGTTATTGGTACAAGACCGAATCCAACAATACACAATATATTCAGCAATTTCAGAACCATCTCCACGGGTGTTTAACCGTTTTAAAACAAATTAAATATCCAAATCCAGCATAAAATTGTTACAGAATTCCTGCTACACGACGTTACCCTAACTCAGGTAAATCGACCAGAACAACGCCAAAAAAATAAAGGGAAACATCCTCCCGGACATCTAATTTAAAACGAGCAAGTCAACAAATGACGGTAGTCCAAATAACTAAGCTGTGCGGTCGCCCCCCACCACGAAACCCATCAGTCTCGCATCGACCGTCCTCGGGGTAAGACCTGCGGACTGTCGAATTAAAAATTAACTACCGTAAGGAGCTAGACGTGAAAATTTATCGGTCAGTCCACTTTGTTTATGGAAGGTCCGACCTTTTAGGTGATTAGTTTTAGCTTTAAAGTGATTCAGTGTGGGTATGTTAGTTTAAAATTTTGCATTAATTCGAGTACCGGATCTGATGTAGGCTTATGGGATTAACTCCCAGTGTCCAAAATGAAATGTTATCTATTTAGAAAAACATGAAAGAGAGAAAATATATCTTCAATCTTTAGGTGTATATGACGCCCCGTGTGTGAAACATAGCAAGGCGCACAGTAAGGCTTCGGGAAAACCTTTACAATCTCCCGGTTGGTGACCGCTTTACAGACACCTTCTCCAAGATGTGCGTATAGGCCCTTAGGTGCCGAAGATGACCGCCTCACTGGATTGTTTTAGCCGGTAGGATTCCGGCATGCTACTTCGCCCTTCCCCAGGGCGAAGGAAGTTCATGAAGAACGCCATACTTTTGTAATATCTCTAAAGATGTCTTCTCTCTTCGTATTTCTTAGAAATTGCTTTTAACTCCAATACACGTAAATAAGCACTCAACAGACGATTCGAAAAGTCGAAAAGAAAATTCAAGACTCACATCCCAATTCCTCGTTAGTTGTTTCCTCGTACTAAACTTTAACGGGAGCTGTCTGGTGAAGTCAAATAAACGTTCTCACACGCCCCAATTGAAGCGTATTCAATGTAGTAGCAAAGAAAATTGGACCTAATCTGTAACGCGCCGGTTTCAGCTGAAATACGACCCTGAAGTATCGTAAGCGCCGCAATCGACGCCCGCCGCACTTTGTTATACTGTTTTTGGCCAAAGATTAGGTGGGTACAGACGGGTGGGTGATTTTCTTTAAAAATATTATAAAGCGGGAGTGCGAATTTTGTGAGGTTGTATGTATGTGGAGGGTAATCTCCGGAACCACTGAACCTATTTAAAAAAATCTTTCACCATTTGAAAGGTACTTTACTCCATATGGACATAGGCTATACAGGGTGTCCAGCAAATAGCACGACATACTGCAGGGGGTGAGAGCTTGGGTCAATACCTACCAAAAAACACAATATATGTTTAGCAAAATCTTACGGATTTACAGTAGTACAAAAATTTAAGATAAGAAAATTGTACTGTGAAAATTTAAATAAAAATTGTATTTCTTGAAAACATTTTAGTTTTTAATAGAATAAAGACTTATCAATGGGTAAAGTAACTATTCACAAATTATTTGAGGTAAAAAAAAACTGGAAAAGGAATTTTTCATTACGAGATGCTTAAAAATCTGTGTCAAGGTAGAGACTTTTCGATATTTCCGAAAATTTTGTACTACTGTAAATCCGTAAGATTTTGCTGAACATATATTGTGTTTTTTTGGTAGGTATTGACCCAAGCTCTCATCCCCTGCAGTATGTCGTGCTATTTACTGGACATCCTGTTTACTATGCTATAAATTTTCTAACGTTATGATCGTTCGGCACTGCAATTAGTTGAACAGTCGTAGCGCCGAACACGGCAAACGACCGTATAGTTATTACTTGTACGTCGCTTATGCCAACCAAGCCGCCATTAAACTCTCTCAGAAGTTAATTCAGAAGAAAAAATATTTTGTCCTAGTGAAACGTAATAGTAAAAGTAGGACAATATAAATGTTCTACGGAACGGTGTGGCCATCATCATCATATCAGCCAAAAACGTCTACTTCTGGACAAATGCTTCCCCATAAGACGACAGGTTATACGCCGTGTGTCGACATTTTAGGGGGGAATTTGCCAGTACTCACTAAGCTTAGCAGGCGAGTTGGTGAGTGCCGAATGGTTATTGTTCAACAGAAGCGACGGTGCTGCCCATTCCTTTGATTTAGCGGCCCTTAGTCGCCTTTTACGACATCCACGGAAAGAGAAGGGAGAGATGGGAGAGAGAGGAGGGGTGCTATATTCCTAATCCAGACACCACACGGATATGGAAGGTAATGGAATCCTATGCAGTTCTGCATTAGCGCTGTCTCTTCTACATTTATCATCATACTCTGTGGAGGATGGCACAAAATGGTTAATATTCATGACAGTCTGCGGGCGGCGAGTGAAATTGCTTCACATTTTTTATGTCTACCACTCCTGCTACAGTCAAACAAAACTTTCCTTCTTTACTTTACCGGTTCTGTAGTGGGGTATTGACAATGCCCTACTTTTTGCGGGTAGGTGAGATGTCGCACGTTTTAGGTATTTTTGTTTTGGGGCTTGTCTTCTTTAATGTTCTAAGATTTTTGGAACCAGCTGCAATTTACCTTCAAATTTAATCTACAGGTTTGATCTAGTGTTATTGTTGTTATCTTACGAGGACCTGGAGTCCCCCTTCGACGCCGAAGATCCAGTGGTTTTGACCGGTAGGAGTCCGGTATCCCGGGGAGGTGACCACTCCCGGTGGTACCGCTTACCCGGGGGGTGACCGCTTTGCAGTCACCCTCTCCGAGATATGCCTATAGTGGGCGCCTCTAGTGTGATCATACGAGGACCTGGAGCCAGCTTAGGTGCCGAAGATGACCGCTCCAGTGGTTTTAGCCGGTAGGAGTCCAGCATACCCCTTCGCCCTTCCCCGGGGCGAAGGAAGTTCAAGAAGAAAATCCACTGGGCAACAATAAAAATTAAAATAAAAGTGAGATGTCGCATGTTTTTGTTTTGGGGCTTGTCTTCTTTAATGTTCTAAGATTTTTGGAACCAGCTGCAATTTACCTTCACATTTAATCTATAGGTTTGATCTAGGAATTGATAAATAAGTGGCTGGCCGAAGAGCTATTGTCAAGTAGTAGTAATGCTAAGTTCATCATTTCGGCCTAATAAAGTCCACTGCTGGACACAGGCCTCCATCAAAGATCACCACAACGACCTATATCGTTGTGTTGTGTGCTCATTGGGCGGGAGATTGCCATAATCACCACGCTTGGCAGGTGGGTTGGCGATCGCAGTTGAGTTGTAAATGAATTTGAAAGACGCTGCTGCCCATCCTCCGGCTAATCTCTTAGTCGCCTTTTACGACTCCCAGGGGATGAGATGGGTTGGTGCTATTCGTAGCCGGCACCACACGGCACATGCTAACTTAGTCAAGTTCAATATTACTATATTCATGCGTGATTCTGTTCCGCTAAACGGAGTCCTCGGGCTGACTCCAGCTTTGATGTATCCGTGCCAATAACTGACTTAAGCTAACCAAGAGATTGTTGGTGTTACACTGATGTCTACCCTCAGCTTTGGTACTTAAGTTAAATCTAGGGCTTAACTAGCTGGCAAAAAGCTGGGCATCATATCGAAGGTGCGACAGTACTTTTACAGTATTGACGGAACGGTTGGTGCAGTGGCTGATACAGTCGGCTGCTACGCCCCGGGTCGTGGGTTCGATTCCCGCACGGAACAAATATTTATATGATCTGCAGGTAGTTGGTCCGGGTCTGGGTGTATTGTATGTGGAATTCATGTCTGTAAACGCACCCACGACACAGGAGAAATCCTAGTGTGGGGCAACGTTTTATAAAAGATAAGAATAAGAAACTTCACACTGGAACAGTGGCTCATTCTCATACCAAACACAAGTTCGATCGTGTATTGAGTGTCGCTGTTATCTAACGGTACGGCCAAATTTCAGCGTAGAGCATTGGAGCCGATTAAGAGACGAGCCAAGAGGCTCATTAACAACGATGCCTAGGCAAGGCTTCGGAGTCTTGAGCGTCGACGCAGAATTGCAAGCCTGTAAGTGTTTTATCGGATGCATTTCGGCAAATGTTGGAATAATCCATTTTAATTCCCCTTAGCCCATATTGTACTTATATTTGTTAACACATTTCTTATGTGACCGCTAAGGAAAGGGTATCTTGAAGTCAAGAGGGACAAAAATCTTTTGCTGGTCATTAATTCTTATGAGCATTTTATTGTACATTAAAAAAAAAACCCTTTTATTATAGCTTAGGAGGCAAACTAGCATGCGGGTTGCCTACGCAATCACCACGGTCAACAAACATCCACAACACCAGAGGAATCGCGTATGTGTTGCCGACCATAAAGGTTGTAAAGGCATACATACACATTTTCCTTGAAGGCTCCCATGTCGTAAGTCTGCCATGCCATTTCAGCAGAATAAAGTCCACTGCTGGACACAGGCCTCCCAAAAGGCTACAATGACCTGTCTGGGTGTGGCCTATGATTATGATGTTCAGGTAAGGGTGTGTACATTATGATTGAAAAATCAGTTATTTGTTTTACGTGTATAGTATACTCATGTATCTTATATATATTATCCGTATGGTGTCCGGATTAAGAATACAGCATCACTCCATCTGAAAGAAAGAAAATTTATTTTTACACCAAAAAGGACGCTCTAAATATAGAAACAATATTATATTAAAACGTAAAAGTTAAAACTACATAATTTTAACATTAATAAAAGAAAAAAAGACATTGGCCATACAGTTATATCCCAGCTATATATGTAAGCGGAGCGTGGCGGTAGAACGCAAAACGAGTGTACCATGTACCCAGATACGACAAAAAAAAAAAAAAAAAAAAAACCATCTGTTCTCGTGGATGTCGTAAAAGGCGACTAAGGGACCGTAGATAAGAGGGATGGGCAGCAGCGTCCCTTCGGTGTAACAGAAGCCATTCTGCGTTCACCTATCCGCCTGACAACCGTGGTGGTGGGAAGTTCCCCAAAAATGATGACACTATTGTAGAAATCGATGGGGGAAGCCTTTGTTCAGCAGTGTATGTACATCCTATTACTTATATGATGATGACATTTATTATTTGAATGTATATCAACAAGTTACAATACTTTGCCAATTAATAAGATTGCATGACAGTTAAATAAGCTTCTTGAACATGCAACTAGCTCCTCTGCCTACCCAATAACCGTCAAAAAAGGAGAGAGCCACGCTGAGTCTACCATTAGTTTTCGATAACTTATCAAAACGTATGACAGATTTGATGAAATTTCCGGTGTACGCTGGACGCTCAGAGCGGATATTACGTCTGCCGGTCCGATGTGGGTCACAAACCATTCAAATACGCCATTCCAATGGATGCCATCGATCTGTTGTGCGGGGAAAACGGCTAAAAGGAATAAAGGAATGGCATATTTTTTTGAAAAATGTTTTGGTTATTAGTTTGTTAGTAGCGCGGACTTATCTGCGCTCTACGTATGGATTAGGTGCATGGAGATGTATTTTTATGAACAGTCCATGACTCAGCGGTCGTTATTCAGCAGCCGCGCGTGCCAGTGAGTGTGGCCCGAAATTTTTACAATAAATAACTTCATCATTTCGGCCTAATGAAGTCCACTGTTGGACACAGGCCTCCCCCAAAGATCATCACAACCACCGATATGGATGTGTTTTGAGCTCATTGGGGGGTTTTGCCATAATCGCCACGCTTGGCAGGCGGGTTGGCGATCGCAGTTGAGTTGTTAATGTACTCGAAGGACGCTGCTGCCCATCCTCCGACTAATCCCTTAGTCGACTTTTACGACACCCATGGGAGGAGATGGGGTGGTGGCATTCTGAGCCGGCACTTATCAGATATATATGGATATTTTTCGTCATTAGCGACAACATAATCTTCAAAATGACGTATTAATCATTAATTTTGATAAAGATAAAGGGAAAGTGGTGTACTAACAAAAACACCTTAGTACCTAGTACTGTAGTACCTTACCTGTTTATTGCCGGCAGCCGCGAGACACAATAGATTTTTAATGATGTCTGGCTTTGTAACAGTTAACTGAGTTAACAAATATTTTTGTACAAAGTTCTAACATGCGGCTGTCACTAATCTCCACGTAAAATCTGTGGCCTTCTCACTACAAAAGATTACTGACCCACGGTCTAAGGGTTTAAATTAGTATTTTCTTTGTTCTCATCTTGATGCATTGATTGTAGTTAGGTCCTGCTTCTTTTAAAGGAACTGTTTTCTGAAAGAAGATGTAGTGTCAAAAATTGAGAAAGGTATGCTGAGATGGTTTAGCCATGTCGAGAGAATGAATGAAGAACGATTGACGAAAACAGTGTATAATGCGAGTGTGAATGAAAGCGTTGGAAGGGAGTAGACCTAGGCGGACGTTTCGAGACCAAATCAGGGACGTCTTGGAAAAAGGCCAGGTCAAGAGCATCCTAAACCGAAGAGCATGTATGAAGGGAATAATGAAAGTGGACGAAGCAAAACAAGTATGTAAGTATCGTAGCAAGTGGAAAGAATTGGTGTCTGCCTACCCCTACGGGAGAGAGGCGTGATTATATGTATGTATGTATGTTTTCTGTGACTAGCTCTGACGTGGAATTTGGATACTCGCGAAGAAGGTCAACGGTCCCGTTCATTTATTACTAGCTGTTGCCTGCGGCTTCTTCTGCGAGAGAACTATTGTAAGCCCTTTAGGGAACGTGACGCAATAAAATTAATATTCTATGTAGTATTCCATGACATAATCTACCTCTCTGTCATTTTTCACTTGAATCGGTTCAGCCGTTTGAGCTTGATGACTGGACTAGGTTAGCACTGAAAAACAGCGCTGTTTTGTGACTCACGTTACAACACAGTATTAGCTAAGTATCTCTTTGCCATATTTGAGCAGCAAACCACTGTTTTTAATCATTGTATTATTTAATTAAAATTTTCTATTCTAATAGAAAGTAATATGGACACTAAACTTGTAATGAAAAAGTACATAATAATTACGTAGGTATTAGTAAGAGTTATACAAACTTTGGCGCCTTATTTAATTTTGATTAAAGCCTATAACTTGAGGGAGAATGAGGATTCATCATAATATATCCCATCTACACTAATATTATAAAGAGGAAAGTTTTTTTTTAAATCCTTTTTTATTTAAGGGATTTATGTACACATTTGCGACAATGTCAATCCCATCGTGCTTTTACAAAAAGTAACTAACTCATAAAATAATTGAACTAATATTAATCAGACATAGCCAATAAAACTAAAATAACTTAAACTTGCTTATCTAATAAAAATGTATATAATATTTTTGCTGCTTCAGAATTAGGCTTAGCTAAGATTCCATGAAACATACCCAGAGGACAGATTTGTATTTTTGTATGTTTGTAACGAATAATCCCAAAAACTATTCTTTTTTTAGAAAAAAATTGGGATCCGTACTAAAACTTCAATAATGTAACCCAAAGTGTAAAAAAATTCGCCATAAATTGTCTTTCATCGCATGCGCTGCGGAAATTGATGATAGAACAAAAAATGTTCTACAATATTAAAGAACATATCAAAAAACTTCGCGATACCAAATGTACAACTATTGTAGTTATGTAACTATAACTTCTTTTTTAAATTTTAAAAGTTGATAGAAATGCCGGTCATAATCTGACCATGCTTATACGAGTATTTACTTTTAGTTTTATCCTAAAATGTTCACAAAATATATGTCCACCCGTGCAAAGCCGGGACGGACCGCTAGTACTATATATATATATTGGTATTATATGTGTTGCAGGAAGATGATCAAACTGAGATTTGATCAAATCCAAATGTGGCACCTCACAGTGTTGTAATTTTAACATCATATTCAACAAAAATAAATTATCAAATTCCTTAAAAAAATCACGAACACATTACAAACAATAAAAACAGTTAATCTCCGTTTTCATTATTTCGCTGCGATGTATAGATTACTGTTTTAGATGATAGTCGATGAATTGGCAATCAGAGATACAGTGCGTTCAATAAAAAATAAACATATTCATAATATCAGCATGTAACTATATCACGGCATGGCAAAACCTTCTTCTCATACAGAGAAGGAATGATGATGATCATTGATTGGCGATTTCAAACCATTAGATCCAGGTTTCTTCTCGATGTTTTTCTGCATCCTGTATGACTGACTGATTTAAAAATAATTTCATCAAATCGGCCATACAACGTCCACTACTGAACAAAGGCCTCCCCCATAGATTTCCACAACTGTGTCATTATATTGGGGGGAATTTGCCAGTACTCACCACGCTTGGCAGGCGGGTTGGTGAGCGCAGAGTGGCTACTGTTCCACAGAAAGGACGCTGCTGGCCATCCCTCTGGTTTAGTTTGGTTTAAATTTTTACATTCATACATATGTTTTGATACAGCAGTAATTTTTTGTCAACGCAGTGGAAAGTGGGAGACTTAAAAAGCTCTGTAGCTGAAAATGCTCAGGTTTGTAGGAAATAGATGGTGGTTGCTATACATTGGGATAACAGATTCCCCCTTATTCGAGCGGGACCCGCGCTCTCTGATTCAGCTTTGCGGTCTCGTTCTGGTGCACGATATTCTCAGAAAAGGAGTGGAGGAGCACAAAGGGAGAAGATCCATCGTCTGGCAGCTCATGCAGGGCACATGTCGGTCGTGTGCTGTGAGGTATCCTGGTCGGCTATAATGGTGGCACCCGTGACCTGGCATTCTATCCTTTGCAGGTACGCACTGATACAACCCGTCCTGTAACCTAGAGTTTCAGAAAATACACTGTAAACGTCCGGGCCACTACGATACCACAGCAGCTACGATACAGCCAACGGAGTGATCTATTCTTTGCTGGGACTCATGAGGGAATCTCTCTAAGCTCTCTCCTAAGTTCCGTTCCCCACATATAATAATACCTCCATAACATTATACATTCATATGCGAGAGGATGTATGGTGCGTTGCAGTGTGAGGGAGATGAAAGGACTGGGTGGACAGAAGACAAAAACGCGTGATTAAGTAAAGAATGAAAAAACTTAAAATTGAAAAACTGCTGCAAATTTCTATCCCACATAGGAATGTAACAAACATTTCTATTTTATATGTATGTATATAGATACAAAACGACATAAAATCCCGAACAACAGCTGTGCAAACATAGTATGTATGTCAAGTATTCAAACGCAGGACATTTCAATCAATGAAATAGCACTAACGTTCGTTCAAACGTACGGCGACCACGCTGCACGGTTTTTGAGAGACTTTTCAACTAATTGGGGAGTTTCTGTTTTTGCCGTATGAATGCTGTGGACACTAAAATGTTTTTAAAGCTTAATTTGGGTGACAGCGCTGAAAACGTGCGGTGCATCACATTGTCATTCCACACTTTTTTGTAGACTGTACCCAGCGCTTCTGTCAAGCGGCTGCTGCACCGCTGTCGTATCGCAACAACGCTGTAAATGCGCTAAAATATTGAATTCCATTACTTACTGACATTGGCGCTGCTGTTAAAAAAGAAAAAAGCTCAGATAACAACTTACGTGCTTAGTTCATGTTTCAAGTTATTAAAAATTACGATGAACGCATTCAGAATAGTCTAGTCCATGGTTAGATGTCTCAACTTGATTGATCAAATACTCATCTGCACTTTGCACCCTCTTATTAAAAGACCAGGTTTCACCTTTATGAAAAGTCTTCTCAACTTGCAAGCGACAAGAAGATAAATATTTTATTTTTCGTGATGTTTATTACTATTCGTAGTACTCTAAGATGAACTCTTAGGTAAGAAAAACATTATACTCATGTAAAAAGTGCATCCAGTCCTAGAGGCGTCCTTCCGGTCGAATTTTACGTGCACGAGATTGTTAGCAGAAGACAAATTTCGTTTTTCTTACATACATACCTAATAGCTCTCATTTTTCTTATGGGTGTGAGCAGAAACTAGAGAACGACAAGTACTGCGATAGATACATTTGTCGTGCCGCCTCTTGGTTTAAATACTTTTAAGTTAAATCATTACATGAGCATTGATTATTAATGTTGTACGAGAATCTTTCAAAGAAATGAGAGATCTGAGAGAGATTAGACCAAGTGCATGTAAGCCGACACACTCGCGGTGTCGTTCTAAATCATGTTAATTTCTATTAAGGAAGGAAGTTATTGTCCTCCAAATCGACTGCTCTGCCAGCAAAGCCGACAATAGTGCTGGCAGAGAAACTCGCCACCATCGGATACCATCCAAATTCATATTCACGCCTATTTACTTATCTTCCACCGTCAATATGGAACGGGCATTGAATCATCTGTCTAAGGCATGTCCTTCAAACCGCGTAGGTAGCGGTGTCAGTACATTATTGCGATTCACGTATGCAAATTGTTCATCAGCTATTCAGTGTTTGGACATTCGTTATGCGCGTCCCACGTACGGATTGTGTTACGCGCAAACTGCGTGACGTTGTGGACTAGAGTGTAAGAGGTAGCGATATACAAAATCATTATCATCATATCAGCTGGACGTGCACTGCCGAATAAAGGCTTCCTCCATAGATTTGACGCGGTTGGTGCAGTGGCTGATGCAGTCGGCTGCTGCGCACCGGGTCGTGGGTTCGATTCCCGCACGGAACAAATATTTGTACGATCTGCAGGTAGTTGTCCCGGGTCCGGGTGTATTGTGTGTGGAATTCATGTCTGTAAACGCACCCACGACACAGGAGAAATCTTAGTGTGTGTTATTTAAAAAACCAACCAAAAAAAGATTTCCACAAATAGTTGCGTCGCAGTGCATTGGGGGAATTTACCAATAATCCTGCAGTATCGGTGCTGTTCCTCATAAGGAGCACTGCTGCTCAACCCTCCTGCATAGCCGCCTTTTACAACATCCACGGGAGAAGATAGACTGGCGCTTTATTCTTGATCCAGACACTACACGGATAATATATCCAAATTACACAATGTAAATGGTCATCATTTCGGCCGAATGAACTGGACACAGGCCTCCCCCAAAGATGACCACAATGACCGATATGGGTGTGTTGTGTGCTCATTGGGGGTTTTGCCATAATCACCACGCTTGGCAGACGGGTTGGCGATCGCAGTTGAGATGTTAATATACTCGAAGGACGCTACTGCCCATCCTCCGGCTACTCCCTTAGTCGACTTTTACGATACCCACGGGAGGAGATGGGGTGGTGGTATTCTGAGCCAGCACCACACGGCACGGTAAATGCTCAAGTACAAAAAAATACTATGCTGCAAATCACGATACTCCGTATCATTTTCACCTACTGACGTGCCCAAAACACTGGCACGTTGTCATTGTCTGAATATGCCAACCCTCTGTGACAGACGGACAGATATACACACGAGTGATCCTATAAGGGTTCTGCCGTTTTTTCCTTCGGACGTTCGGTACCCTAAAAATCATATTGATAGGACTATTTTCCCTTTAAAAGTGATCGCTAACCCCCTCTACATATGCCACAAACCATTCGGACCACTCAAAACGGAATGTTTTATGTCCTATGCGTCCAAATCGTGTACGGAACCATTTGATTGACAGATTTTATTTTGGTTGCACCCCGGATGTCAAGCTGCATTCACTTTTTGGTGAAATATCGTGGTAAAAAATTCTGTGCGATTTTAATAGGAGCGGTAAACAGTTTGCTAGACGCGATTTTTGCGTCCAGGCAACATGCCTAAACGCTTCACCTTTCACGGTTCGAAAATAATAAAAAAATGTTAAATTCTCGCAAGAACTAATACTTTTTGGGTGTAAAACAAGTATGTGTGGTGTCCGGATTAAGAATATAGCACCACCACTTCATCTTCCCTGGATATCGTAAAAGGCGATTAAGGGACTCTTAACCAGAGGAATGAGCAGCAGTGTGCCTTTTTTGAAACAGCAGCTATACTGCACTCACGAACCCCCCCGCCAAGCATGATACTTACGGGCAAATTTCCCCCAAAATGACGACGAAATTGTGGAAATCTATGTAATCCTTTGTTTACCAGTGAATGTCCTTTGGCTAATATGACGATCATGAAAGTTTCTGTTTGTTGTTCAATCAAGACGGAACAGCTTTCGATACAATTTGAGAGAGAGGTTGTCTTTGAATAAGACAATGCCTTATCAAGTTCCCTTTACGGTTCAAATTAGTTCACTCTACGGAGGATAGGACGAATTCGCGAGTAAACAACTAGTAGGAAATTAGTATCAAGTGTAGAAGAATAAATCCAATAAAACTCTTTAACTGTTTTTTAGGTAATCAGATATATTTTCACGCTTCCACTAGAGCACCTTTTCACTTCAAAACTCGACAACGACTGACTAAATCACCGACACATAATAAATCAACACCTAGCTACTATGGTAAAGCAGTACGGTACAACTAGCGCCATATTTTGGCGGATATTGCAAATCTGTACTGCTTTACCCGAGTAGCGACAATATTATTTAATTAACATTAACATAAGTTTCAACAGATAAATAAACATTAAAATTCATTATTTGTATAATTATAATTTACAGTTAATAACTCACAAGTGTATATAGCAAAACATTAAAATACGTATTCAATCATCAAGATTATAGTTGTCTTACATTCGGCCATCCGACTCGCATAACACGTCCTCGTGTCTACATACAGCATAACAAGACTATACAACCCAGTTCAACAATGATTTATGCTTAATTTACACAATATTAGCAATTGGCATAAATAACTACTGGCTAGGCTATAACTACTACTAACTGTACTACCTTAAACCCACTTATTTACTAATTTCGCTTTTTGCCCACTTCTGCCAACTGTGGTGACAGATCGCATCTGCGCTGAAAACCACTACATCACATTAATTTCGGACTAAGGCTACTTCTGCCTTTGTCAACAATAGTATCAGGCGACTTCTGCACTGAACACTAAATGTGATAATCTTTGACCGAGGCTTCTTCGCTATTACAAAATCATGGTAACAGGCCGCTTCTGCACTGTATACCCCAAGTAAATAAGGCCGCTTCTGCCTGGCACACAATATAATGTAGCAACGAACATAATACAATGTAACATAACATTTCCACGCTACATACAACACGATTTCACTAGAACGACGGACTGCTACTCACAATCCGGTTCAACGTCGCTACCAGCACCACTAGAGGCCGAATCTTCCTCTGACCTCTTAAAATTCAACCATGGTTTCATTTTGTCTACAACTACAACTGAGTTATATTTGCGACCACTCTTTCGGGTTATTGGTGTATCTTCGACTTGATATCGATCGTTTTCAAATACGGAAGTTACACGATAAGGTCCCTGATATTTGGGCACTAATTTTCGACTCTGCCCTGACGACGGCACTTCTCTTGCGATACTAACTAAATCACCTACATTAAATGACTTTGGTATAGATGCATTTTTATCGTAATAATTTTTTTGCTTACCTTGATAGTTGGTAATATATTCATTAATTTTTTGACGAACCTGAACAAGTGATTCTTTATTAACATTATGGTCTACATCAAGAGAGGTTTTTACCATGCTGTCAGCTGACCCGATCAAAGAAGTACCAAAAAGAGCCTCGGCAGGTGTTCGACCAATACCTTTGTTGTGTGTATTGTTAAGACCCCACTGCACGTCAGGTATATAGTAGTCCCATTTCTTATCATCTTGCCCTACGCATTTGGCAGTGAGTGATTCGAGCAAAGTGCGATTGTAACGCTCGACTTGGCCATTGGCTCGAGGTGTAGCTACGGCATTGAGAACATGTTTGACGCCTAATCCATTTAGAAAGTCTTTGAATTTAGTGCTAGTAAAGGTTGAACCTCTGTCCGAAATAATTCTTTTAGGAACTCCAAAAATACTAAAATATTCTCTCAATTTATCAATGGCAATAGACGTTTTTGTACTTCTGACTGGTTTTAATATGATAAATTTTGTATAAGCGTCAATGATTACCAGCAAATGGATGTTTCCTTTTGTACTCTTGACGAATGGACCAACATGATCAATGTGTAACGTAGCAAATGGGGAATCTACTTTTGGTATTGGGTGTAATGGGGCTTTTCTATTAGATGAAGACTTTGTATAGGCACACTCTAGACAGGATTCAACATATTTCTTGACAAACCGTCGCATTTTACTAAACCAATACATTTCCTTTACTTTAGCCAGCGTTTTATCAAATGCAAAATGACCTATATCGTCGTGGCTTTGTTTGAGGATTTGCCACCGAACGCCTTTAGGTACTACCCACTTTTCGCCTTCGTCAGTGATGCGGTAAAGTTTATTATTTTTAACGACGTAATTTTTACTTGTATCTACTACATTATATGACTCTGGATCTTGCAATATAGATATTTTGCGCTGTATTTCTGAATCTGATAGTTGAACAGTACTTAACCAGTCTTTATCAGTTATCACCATTATTTCGCCCGTTTTACCAGAATCATGACTTCGATTTTCGTTAGGTCGTGGATTTCTACTTAATGCATCTACGTAGGCCATAACTTTCCCAGGCCGATACTCGATATCAAAGTTAAATTCTTGCATTGAAATCCACCACCTAGCGACTCTTGGGATTAGGTCTCTTTTTAAAAACGTTGCTCGTAGTGAATTGCAATCCGTAAAGACTTTAAACTCGATGCCTATCAGATACACACGAAATCGCTGTAAAGATGCTACAAGTGCAAGTGTTTCTAGCTCGTATGCTGTCATATGTTGTTCATCAACTGTAGTTTGTCTACTATAATAGGCTACTGGTTTAAGTATACTATCTTTACTTCTTTGCATTAATATACCCGCGATACCTATTTTGCAAGCATCTGTGTGCAATTCAGTGCTTGCGTTTGGATCGTACAATGATAGAGTAGGCTTACGTATAAGTTCATTTTTTAACGCGAGAAAAGATTTCACTTGTTCTGCACCCCACAGCCACTTGGTGTCCTTCTTGAGAAGACAAGTCAAAGGTTTCGCAATTACGGAAAAGTTTTTGACAAATCTCCTAAAAAAGCTGCATAAACCAATGAACTGCCGAACACCATGTTGATTAGTAGGTTCGGGAAAATCACGAACAGCCTCAATCTTTCGAGATCCAGGACTAATGCCTTCCTTGTTAAGTTCGAAACCCAGATAATCAACAGTTTTTCCCAAAAAATAACATTTACTTAGTTTTAGTGTAAGGCCTGCATTTTGCAATAGTTCGAGTATTTTTTCTAATTTATGTAAACCTTCTTCTATTGTTTTTGACGGTATAATAACATCATCCATGTAGGCTGAAGCTATACCCCTAGCGTTACCCATAACCAAATTGATCATTCGCATAAAGTTAGACGGGGCATTAGCTAAACCGAACGGCATTCGGTTAAATTCGAACTGCCCATCGGGTGTCACAAATGATGTTTTGTAGCGATCATCTGGTTTAATAGCAATCTGGTAGTATCCTGATGCCAAATCAAGGGTAGTATAATAATTATAACCAGCAAGGTCATCCAACTGATCATCAATTCTCGGTAATGGGTAATTTTCCTTATAAGTCTTTCTATTGAGGGCCCTATAATCAACACAAAGCCTTACATCACCAGTTTTCTTTTTTACAAGGACTATGGGACTCGCATATGATGATGTTGATGAACTGACAATACCACAGTCAACAAGTTCCCTTACCATTTCTCGAACCTTATTCCTTTCACTTATAGGTAACCTATACGGTCGGTATACCACGGGTTCATCGTCCTTAAGATTTATTGACATTTCAACAACATCTGTTTTGCCTATTTCTTTTAAGTTGAAGGCAAAGCAATTTCGGTACTTATTGAGCAAATCAACCAATGATTCAGTAGTATTACTATCTAATTCCCCGTCAGACCGTATATCATCTGTTATGATCAACTGTGGTGACTCGGGGGTATCGATATGTAATATATCGCAATGATTTTCATTATCAGATGCTAGATCAGCCCGGTTACACCTTGCTATTGTAGTACCTCTTTTCATAACAAATGGTTGGGAAGATAATGTTCTTATCAAAACTACTCCAGAACCACCAGTAACGGTAAACAACCCTTGAACAAGATAATGCTCTTTCCCTAATTTGAACCTGCTGCTTCCCTCGATATAAATGTCACCAGTATAACATGGTTCAGTCTTAAACTCAACTAACTTAAGGCCTTCAACTACAGTATCTTTTGAGCAAAGCAAGACAATTTTTTGTTTTTCGGACATAGTAGTCGAACGAACATGAAGCGAAACACTATCCTTTTCTATCAAAATGTGAGACTGTTCAGTAAAGGATCTACCAATTAGGAGAGGCTGCTGCAGAAATTGATCTGGGACAATGAGCAGTTCAACTCGAGCTCTAGCGTCATCGATTTCCATCTCAACGGAACACTTGCCCAAAGGCTGAACGGTAGAATTGCCAAATCCCCTAAGAATTGGTAAACTGACATCACTCTCCCACTTAGTGTTAACATCAGCAAACATGAGCGTTGCTGAACTACCAAAATCTAAGAAACAATCTTTTAAGACACCATTGACTAAAGCCCGTTTGTGATATTTTGTGACATTTGAATCAGTCCCAGCTACTAACATGACCGGTTTGGATGCGTTATTATTATTGTTAAAATTCCTATTCTCAGTTTCATTGCACTTGTCAGTGGAATGTCCAAATCGCAAGCATTTGTTGCATTTTAGGACTGGTTTCGTGCATTGTGACCTATAATGACCATATTGTGAGCAATTAAAACATTGAATCGAACGATCCTTAATCTCTTTGTTATTTGGAGTCCTATCTACTCTTGCATCTGTAGGTCGAAAGCGCTTTCTATCGGTATTGCTATTTAAATTAAAATTATGTTTGGCACTTTTTAAATATGGTAGTAATTGATGTGGGGTTTCAAACCGGGCCGCATCTGCCCCTAACCGAACGCTGCGATCTTCTATACCAAATATGATGCAATCTACTGCCTGTTTTCCTAGGATACCACAACGACTCAACAGTACAACTTTATCATAGTAGTATTCTTCGAGTGAATCGTTGAATCTAGCGCGTTTACTCAGCATTGTTGTGAGTAACTGTCCGTAATTTTCATCACTGGGAAAAGCTAACTTCAATTTTTCTTGCCACTCTGGCCAAGAATACATAACCGTAGTGAGACCCTGGTACCACTTCTGAGCATAGCCCTTTAGCTTAGGGAGAGCAAAATGTATTGTCTGCTTGTCAGTCCAATCGTATATAGTAGCACATTCGTTTACTTTATGAATCCACATGTTTACAGTTTGTTCTTTAAGAGCAGGGTCAAACTCAGGTACAGTATTTTGGTGAGACAATTTATTATTACTAGCCTGATTATTGATTGACTGTAATGCTTCTACTAATTGAGTCATGGTAACATTACCGTCAACACGTGAGTCAGTACCTGGCATGACCGTTTCTTTTGAGTGCCTGCGTGGTGGCTTGTTGCTGATTTGGTTGCGCAACTGCCGACTTTCTGGGCTGTGCTTCCACTGGCTGGTAGGGCTGCGCGCCCGCTGGCTGGCAGGGCTCCACGGCCGCTGGCTCGCACGGCTGCGCGCCCGCTGGCTGGCACGGCTTCGCGCCCGCTGGCTGCCACGGCTGCGCGCCCGCTGGCTGGCAGAGCTGCGCACCTGCTGGCTGGCACGGCTGCGCGCCCGCTGGCTGGCACGGCTGCGCACCCGCTGGCTGGAACGGCTGCGCGCCCGCTGGCTGGCAGAGCTGCGCACCTGCTGGCTGGCACGGCTGCGCGCCCGCTGGCTGGCACGGCTGCGCACCCGCTGGCTGGAACGGCTGCGCGCCCGATGGCTGGAACGGCTGCGCGCCCGCTGGCTGGCAGGGCTGCGCGCCCGCTGGCTGGCACGGCTGTGCACCCGCTGGCTGGCACGGCTGTGCGCCCGCTGGCTGGCACGGCTGTGCGCCCGCTGGCTGGCTCGGCTGCGCACCCGCTGGCTGGCACGGCTGCGCGCCTGCTGGCTGGTATGGCTGTGCGCCCTCCAACCGGCGAGGTCACGCTCTCTTCCGCGTGCCCTTTTGCTGTTGGGGCTAAGTCGCTGGCTGGTAGGGGTACGGAGCCGTTTGCTAGTGGGGCTGTGTGACCGTTGGCTGGTATAACTGTCCCCACTGTGTGACCTCTGACTGGTCCGGCTTGCATGATGACTACTGCCGCTATGTGATCTTTGCCTAGTCTGGCTAAGTCGACGCTTCTGACGGCCACCCATCACTTTACGATCAAGAATAGGGCTACGATTCATCTCCTGTTCGAACAAGACAGCCGCTGATGTTCTATTTTAAGAAAACTTTCTTAGAACATTTTTACTAGAATATATATCGAAATCTATGCTACCGAGATGTCATAGTTCTTGATAACTATCGTGTATATACTTAATGTCGCGACAATTCTCACAATTTATACAACTACTTCACCTTATTTTAACCCAGAAGAAAAGAAACGTGAAGAATAGAAAAAAAAAATATGACGGTATTTAAATTATAGTCACTTTATAATTTAAATAAACTTCCAGGCGTAGACATCATATTTTCTGTAATTTATACTATTTCAATATAGTATTTATTACCCGTGGTCTCATGGGCGAAGTAAAGTAAGAAAACAACAGTAACTTACCAATCCCACTTCTGATTTGTAGAAGAATAAATCCAATAAAACTCTTTAACTGTTTTTTAGGTAATCAGATATATTTTCACGCTTCCACTAGAGCACCTTTTCACTTCAAAACTCGACAACGACTGACTAAATCACCGACACATAATAAATCAACACCTAGCTACTATGGTAAAGCAGTACGGTACAACTAGCGCCATATTTTGGCGGATATTGCAAATCTGTACTGCTTTACCCGAGTAGCGACAATATTATTTAATTAACATTAACATAAGTTTCAACAGATAAATAAACATTAAAATTCATTATTTGTATAATTATAATTTACAGTTAATAACTCACAAGTGTATATAGCAAAACATTAAAATACGTATTCAATCATCAAGATTATAGTTGTCTTACACAAGACATCATCAGCCTATATCAGTCCACTGCTGGACATAGGTCAGCGTGCACCATAACACCCGTTCATCAGTATTCCGGATCCAGCGGGACCCAGCAACCTTCATCTGGTCATTCGTCCATCTTGCCGGTGGGCGTCCCCCATAAATTTTCCCCCAAACGCGGTTTCCACTCTAAGACTTTTCTGCCTCATCGGCAGGACCGAGGTCCTTTAAGAGACTCCAAAATTTGAACGGAACTAATTGAAACACAGGGACTTTTTATATGTAGTTGCCATGTGAGAATAATAAGTTTTTTTTTTATAAGTATCAAACACAATTTGCTTTCCAGTCTCAGCGGAACTGCTAAATTAATTGGTTTCTCAAAACAATTTCCATTGGAAACCTGATCGGGTCACCTAACACAATTAGGATACTATCGACTGTCCAATTAAAGGAAAACGATGCCAATAATGTTGCCAACCTACCAGAAATGTCTCAGTTAATAATAAGTTGCCAAACTGGGCAGATTTTGAAATCAAAACGTTTTGAATTTTGTTCAAAGTGTATTTCTGACGCAGGGTACATTAATATTCGATATTTAATTAAATCGTCTTTTTAAGGGTTGAGTTTTTCAGCAAAATATGGGAGAGGGTTATCCAGGACAATCTTCCAATGATAACGATAGATAAAATATTTTATTCATTTAAACCATATACAGGCTTATCAATAGTCGAGACTTTAGTAGCCGCGTTCCAAGATGTAGATTTCCTATGGAGAAGTACGGGCAAGGAACTCCATGGTTACTCTTTTTAAATCGTATTAAAACTTCTATTAAATCATATTTTATGAGCACATTGTTGTAGAAATTAAGGTTATTTGAAAAAACATCATGTAGGACAATAGTCTTAAACTTCTTAAAAGGTTCTACGCATGGCAGTATTTTTTTTTAAAGTTTTTGATTCAGTTGTCATGGCAGCATTTGGCTGACCAGTCCCAACAGACGGCACTCGTTTACGAACATGACGAATGCATCAGCATCGCTCAGCTTACAATTGCTGGGAACGCAGTTGTTTATGGTGTTAATGGCTTATTATTCATTACTGCCAAGTCGCATTTATATTTGCCGTCTCTACGGGGGTGTCGTACGGTCCGTGGCCCTCTACGGGGCACTTGTATGGTCAGCCCGGCTGTCAGGCGTCCCGCACTGCAGAAACAAACTTCACGGTCTGCAGCGCAGAGTGGCTATACGGATCACACGGGGATACAGGACAGGGTCCTACGAGGCGGCAACTCTCCTGGCACGCTTTCCGCCTTTCGATATCCAGGCGCAGACGGCGTGGGTCTAAGATCAGACACGCTCTCTCCGCCAAAACGGCGAAAGCGTGCTTTCAGGGGTGTTCGACAGAATGAGGCGGCTGGCTCGACAACGTGCAATCGAGATGTGGCGAAATAGCCAACAGTTCCAGTTCGCGACCAAGCACATCGTCGATGCCATCCTGCCGCTTTTCGGAGCCTGGTCAGTCCCGGAGGCTGCGGCACAATGCCACATTGTGATAGTGACCAGGATACCACACATGCTCGAGGCATGCCCTGCGTGGGCGGCCGAGCGGCGATCCTAGTCGATCTGTGCCGGTAATAGTGTTGGCTGTGTTGGCAGAGCATGAAAACTGGAATGCAGTGGTCTCCTGTAAAAGCGTCCTTCTGGAGAAGGAGACTGCAGAGCGGAATCGGAAGACGGCTGATCCTGCGCGAACAAGGAGGAGACGGCGCTGGGGTAACAACCGCCTTAGATACTAATTCCTATCCTCCTGAAACCCACTGCTATCGTTATAAGGCGGCCTCTGGGTTTGCAGGTGTGTAGATTGGGGGATCTGCGTGCCCACACCAAGCGACCCAAGAGACGACGTGGTCACGCGCTGCTGTGTGCGCGACATAGTACAGTGCACAGTGAGTGGTGTGAACGCTTTACAGTCACCCCCTCTGAGATATGCCTAAAAGCGTGGCAACAATGCATGGCTCTAGTGTGATCTTACGAGGACCTGGAGCCCCCTTTGGTGTTGATGATGACCACTCCAGTGGTTATAGCCGGTAGGAGTCCGGCATGCCCCTTCGCCCTTCCGCGGGGTGGAGAAAGTTCATAATAAATTTCCACTGTGAAAGTGATTTTCATTTTCCGTTAAATCGGTCTCAGACTGGTTAGGAGCTGATAGCCAATAACCTCGGTCGTAATACAAATGTGGGTGAATGATATTACACCTTCGCTTTACCGGCCGGAGAATACTCCTACACACACACACATGTCAACCCACAAACGTCCACTTCTGATCATGGACCACTACCGGAGTGATACAATGAGTGGTTATAGAGGATAATGCCATAATCACCACGAACTGGAACTGGAACGGAACTGGTGGTTAGCAAGTGGTTTGGCGATCGCAGATGAGTTGCTAATGTCCTCGAAGAACGCTGCTGCTGATCCTCCGGCTAATCCCATAGTCGCTTTTTACCACACCCACGGGATGAGATGGGTTGGTGGTATTCGTAGCTGGCACCGTTTACTCAGCAGATTCATACATATTTTTCATAGATCTGACTTAAAACAAATCCCCTATTTACCCACTTTTAGGGTAGAATTTACTTATACACTGAAAGTACACATATGTGTGTAAACACATACATGTATATTTTGAACTAAAAGCCGATTACCAATTTTCATAGATCTAAGTTGTAAAATTACGAACTTTTATTCAACATCTCGACCCCTATTTTACCACCTTAGGGGTAGAATTTTCTAAAATTCGTTCCATAGTGGATGCTTACGTTATTAAAGGCATCAACTGTCAACATTTTATACTTGTAGTCCCAGCGGTTTAGGCTTCGCGTTGATGGATCAGTCAGTCAGGACAAATTATTATATATTCATAGATCATTTAAATTTAAATGATACAATAAATTATGCTTACTTATTCATTGACTAAGAACCATTGTCGTTTAAGCCCAGAAACGTCCATTGCTGGACATGGGCTTCCTCCAAAGATCCCCACAACGAACGGTCTGGGTTTGTGTTGTGTGCTCATAGGGTAGTTTTGCCATGCTTTTCCCATAATTGCCACGCTTGGCAATCGCAGTTGAGTTTAAATGTACTCGAAAAACGCTGCTGCTGATCCTCTGGCTAACCCACGACATGAGATAGGGTGGTGCTATTCTTAGCCGGCACCACACTATTAATTCCAAAGATGCTTATGAAAAATGATAACGAAAATATCATCATTTCGGCCGAATGAGGACTTCATTCGGCCGAAATGATGATATTTGCACATACTGCTGGACACAGGCCTCCCCCAAAGATCACCACAACCACCGATATGGATGTGTTGTGGGTTCATTGGGGGGTCTTGCCATAATCGCCACGCTTGCCAGGCGGGTTGGCGATCGCAGTTGAGTTGTTAATGTACTCGAAGGACGCTGCTGCCCATCCTCCAGCTAATCCCTTAGTCGACTTTTACGACACCAATGGGAAGAGATGGGGTGGTGGCATTCTGAGCCGGCACCACACGGAGAACGAAAATATATAACGTCTTTATTAACTTCCAAGTTGAATTTAAAATTTAAGCCTGTTTCTCGTCGCCTAGTCGCGTCGTTGTCGTCGCGTCGTCGCACGTCGTCACGTGTACGCACCGGTCCACTGACTTCGGAACAGCTTGGCCAGGTGTTTGTGAAATTTCCAGTTTTAACGCGCCATTTTCTATTTTCAGTCTTACTTATATCATTTTGTTAGAAGCAAAAATGTTAGTGATAAAATATTATTTCAAAACGAAAATTATGTTGTTAGAAGAGATGGTTACTGCAATATTTTTTTCTATAACCTCTTTCTCCCAATATGGTGAGAAGTAAATGAGGTATACTGCTCCGCTAGCGAGAAGAATTGGTGTTCCGGCCAAGTAGTTGCGATTGGGCTGAGTCAACCAGTTTTGCCGTGTGGTGCTGGCGACTAGCACCACCCTATCACATCCCGTGGGTATTGTAAAAGGCAACTATGAGATTAGCCGCCGGGTGGGCAGTTGCGCCTTTTGAGTACATTAATTAAAACTTAACTTCGATTGCCAACCCGCCTGCCAAGAGTGGCGATTATGGTACCCCAATGTGTGCACAACACAAACCCATACAGGCCATGGTGGTGATCTTTGGTGGAGGCCTGTGTCTAGCAGTGAACTTCATTCAGCCGGAACGATGATCACATCATTCTAAGGTAGAGGCTGTGCTCACCATCCTGCCTGCAAAACGTGGTGAGTCCTGGCAAATTCCCTCCAAAATGACGATACACGGCATAATATGTACAGGTCGTCTTAAGGTGAGGCCTATGTTTAGCTTGGCTGATATGATGAAAGAAAGAAAGAAAGAAAAGTTTTATTTTGGACTCGTACACAAATTATTTATTTATTTGTTTATTTCTCACCACAATAAAAGTTACAGTATTATTCAAATTTACTGTGGGAGACTGGTGCCTAAACTAGGCTGAAGCCTGTATCTCAGGTCACCAGGCCTTCCACCCCAGAAGTCTAATTTTGCTCTTATGAACGACTTTTTTCCATTTGCTTGTACTTTGTGTACTTGCCTTTTCCTGATTTCATCTAGTTGTTTCCTCTTTTTAAAGTTCTGTTGAATACTCTCCAATAGGTTGATATAACAATGACAACGAAAACGAAATATTAAGAATATATAAAAGTATACGGCTTAGCTGTACGAGGCCAAAAAAGGTCCCTATCTCAGCATATGCTGCAGCAGTTTATGCTACAGCGCTGGTCTTCTGATAGGGCCTCTATGTTGATGCCAGGGGCGGCTACGGCAAAAGATTAACATATATATATATACTTATTAGTAAATAAGGATAAATATTGGAGGAGTACATACAATTTACACAGGACGAAAGATTTAGTCAGTTTATATAGATACCAAAGAGGGTTGAATTTAGTAAAAATCGACTAAGAGTCAAAAATTAACTCAGTGCACCTTTTCCATTGCACGCTTCGATCCGCACTCCTTGTCATTTTGTCTATGTCCTGAAGGAAGCGACCCTAGTGGCATCGGTTGTTGTTATGCATTGTGCGAAATGAATGAATGAAAATGAATTGGATGAATTGAACCGTACGACGTTGCCGACATATTTTTTAGATTTTTTTCATTTTTGTGGAATATTTTAGGGATATGTAAAGATTAATTAATATAAATACCGTACAACGTTGCCTTTATACTTGACACTGGCGAAATTGTGGAAGATACTCTACGGAAGCCATAATCTAAGACAAGAAGAAGAAAATGAATTGTCTAAATTACTGAAAGAAAATGGAAAAGTCCATGTAATTATGTGTGTTAAATATAGTAAAATTATAATGATTTAATGTATATTATGAGCATAATTTGTATAGTTCTGTTTTTTTACCATCCATTTATGATGATGCAGTTCATCAGTACATGTATGCAGCTTGATATAATGAACAGATGTACAGATGTCTTTCTTTGAAAACCACACGTCAAATTACATATCTTTTTGCTCTACTTTCTACCTAAGAAAAGAGCCTGAGGGGCCATAAAACCATTGTTTTATTCTCATCCACGTTCGCAAGCATTCATTCTTCAGACAGCATAGTTTCACAATTCCTCCGCAAAAGCGAGTTTTCCGTAACATTAAGCTGACCCCCGCTTGTTTTATGGCCCACAGCTAACGTATAGCAATACACAGAATAAAGAACATCAATTGTGTGCTTATAGTATATAGTAGGTATAGAATTTAGTTTCCATTCCGGAATTAAAGTAGAAGAATTAAGGGGTACTTTGTTATTAATTTATGACCAAGGGGCTCTAAACCAGAGGGATGGGCAGCAGCGTCCCGTCTGTGGAACAGCTGCCATTCTGCGCTCGCCACCCCGCCTGCTAAACATGGTGAGTACCAGCAAATTGCCCCGAAAATGACGCGACTATTGTGGAAATCTTTGGGTGAGGCCTTTGTTCAGCAGTGGACGTCTTTTGGCTGATATAATGATGTATATTATTTGAATATTTTTTTACTTTTAACTGATTCGATTAAAACCATCAAAAGAAACTAATTTCGGTGGCCGACATCTACTATTATCCAATAAAAAATATGTTTTTGCAAACTATAACATTTTTTTATTTATTTATTGGTCTCCAGTGGAAAATCTACTTCGCTTTGGGGAACATCTTCGGCACCGAAGGGGGGCTCCAGGTCCTCGTGCGATCACAGTAGAGCCGCCCCTTAGTGCCACGCCTTTAGGCACATCTCGCAGGGGATGACTGTAAAGTGGTCACCCCCTCTAGCGAAGGGAAGGTGGCTGTAAAAAGACCACCTCCAAGGCACTTCACGGAGAGAATTATAAAGGATCTCCAAGCCTTGCTGTGTGCTGTGTGCACGGCGGCACGTGACCACAGGCGCACCACCGTCTTCCCGGGGGAGCAAGAAGCGATCTACCACCCGTTATTTGATGAATTAATCTTATGAAGTTTGTTTCATTCACTTCAATAGTCGACATAAATATTCTTATATGTTCTAAGTATGCGTCTAGACACTTACGTTCATAAATGAAATTATAAATAATACGCAAATGATATTCACATGCAAATGTTACTTTTCATTACATCTCAAGTTTAAACTTTACACAAGAGAAAAGGAATGTCACGCAATCAGTATAATAGGTGAGTGAAAATAAGTCGATTTCACACGAGGACACTTTTGGTTTATATTATTATTACAACTAAACTTGTAAAATGTCTTTCGCTTCCGGAAATATTAAGTATACATTTATTCGGAATGCGGGTAAGTAGGTACTTTGCGGAAAGTGTATTGAAGGCCGTAATATTGTAAAAGTATTGTTCTGTAAACCCAGAAATTAATTACTTTGACTTACATATATAATATATGCAAGTCTAAGTGCATGTATGTATTTATCCCACACATTGGCATGCGTCCTCACATAATTATTCACGACTCTATTGTATTAATAAGACTGTAATACTTCCACACATTTGAAAGAGTATATCCATGGAGTTTCTTGCCGGTTCTTCTCTATGGGTCCAACGACTTGGAACCGTGCAAATATTTAAAATGTGTACACAGTGACATGGTTTACTTGAATAAAAAGGAGTTTAACTAAATCAGTCCAAGTATCTAAGTAGAATATGTACATATGTAACAATAAACTTCAGAAGTCAAAATAAAAACATTAAACAAATATAGAAATTTTTAGATTATTATAATGAAAAATATTCTAATTTAAGAAAAGTGACTTATATTCAGATCGTCTAATTTGCAATACTTGAGATGACGATGACCTCTTTGATCTATGCTTTGCTTTTAAAAACACGCGATAATGTAATTTTTATCCAAAGAACTACCAAAATACTTGCAACTGCAATTGAGCGCGAGGCGGGCACTGTGAAGATGTTTTGTACCTACCACCCATTCATAGGAGTCTAGTGGACACGTGAGGCTATTAACCACCAGCTATTTTGGATATTTCTGCATTAGAAAATAAATAGTTTATTATGGTGAACAAATACAATGCAATTTTTTACTGTTTCGGTTAGAGAAAATTGGACGAATGCTCCTCTACAAAAGTTTACAGGCGATTAAATCATCACCCAATAGAATTGTGTCTGGAATGCATGAGTTTGTACATTAAATATGCCATTTACAATCCAACATATACCTTTTAGCTAATCACAACTGAGCTGAAAATAGCTCCATTCAAACGAACAATGCACTGTTGCACTAGATTCCAGCCACTACAACGCTCCTCACGTAGAACATATAATCTTGGCCCGCCCGCACGGTGTTGCACCGTGTGCACCGGGCTTAATAACGTGACGTAAGAAATATGGCCGCCCAGAGCACGTTCTGAAACTTTGCTACTCACACAACATCGCGTGCTTATTTGCAGAGTTGGGAAATGGTAGAAAAGGTAATAGAGACTCAGATATTGTCTAGATTGAAAAGTTGAGTATTTACTTTGCTCATGCAAATGTGAGATTGCAGCAAGGTGGTGAACCTGATAAGGTCTATTGATGATCTCGATTTTATTTTTCATAGTAGTATATTTAAATAAGGTTTGGAGGATATCTTACCACATGGATATTTGTAACTTTGCTTGACGGTTCGTTGACACAATCGCTAGGCTGCAGGTCCCATACTCGCACATAGTAAATATTTGTATTGCCCACAGATAATTGTTGAGTCTAGGTATTTGGGATGCCCTTAGTGCAACCATGGGTCACAGGTCGGCGCAGATGGCAAGGCATATTCTCAGACTAAAAATGGTGTCAAGGTATTTGTGTATGCGAGATTAACGCCTGTACAATATACAGGGTGTCCAGTAAATAGCACGACATACTGCAGGGGGTGAGACCTTGGGTCAATACCTACCAAAAAACACAATATATGTTCAGCAAAATCTTACGGATTTACAGTAGTACAAAATTTTGCGATAAGAAAATTGTACCGTGAAAATAGGATAGGCGTGATAAGTATAGTTAAAATATATTTTGGTTTTTCAAATATCTGCCATAACTAGTAAGATTAAAAGCACGATTTTGCATAACAAACTTCTTAAGTTCACAAGACTATCAGCAGCTTTAAACGCTCCAAAACGTCTCGTAGCCGGGCGATGTTATAAAAATCCCGGGTAAACGTGTCCGACCCGGATATCGCTCCATCTTCTCAAGATAATACCTGATTCTAGTTCTTGACGCATACATAAAATATACCAGGTAGGAAAGAGCGCGAAGAGAGTAGTTGGAATATGTGTAATGTGTCTGTCAACTCACACACAACACAGGAGAAATCCTAGTGTGGGGCAACGTTTTTATTAAAGAAAGAAAGTAAATATATCTAGAGGATGGATAATAGCATCTTTCTGTATACTGATAACAATATACTGCAATCACCATCTCGCAAAACCCATCCACCATCTGTCAAACTCGGTGATAATGGTAATATCCCCAATGACCGCATATTGTAGTATAATTATCCACGTTCAGCAGTGGACGCTTACGGGATGATGTGTGTGTGTGTGTGTGTCAGACAGGGGCAAGCTGTAAGTCATCCCGCGTGTACTAAAAACTCTCATAAACGGTTACTTTCTCGATTTTTGGCGATTGACAGAAATGTAGGATTGCATTATTTCATAACAATGTCTTAGGTTTTCGCGAGTATTACACATTATAATAAAACACTTTTAAATGGATTCTATCGCGTATATTTTAGATTTTCGTCAGGAAAAACAAAAATCTAAAATATACGCGATAGAATCCGTTTAAAAGTGTTGCATTATTTCATTGCACTCCTATGACATTTTACACTACCCATGCAAAGAAGTAAGTTATAGCCAAATGGTGCGGCTGCTCGGCCCCCCCGCCTCGCCTCGCATACCTAAGGCGCGGTACAGCGGTATTGGTCAGGCTATAGCAATATTCTCCTGTAACGACATGGCGTAGCGAAATGGGGTTTATTCTTTATTCATATAGTAATAAACTATATGAATATACCGAAGATGTTCAAACGGTACGTAGATGACACTTTTACCATCTTGCCTCACAATAGGGTGACTGCATTTTTAAAACACCTAAATTCAATACATGGTAAAATTCAGTTTACTATGGAATTGGAGGATAATAAATCCTTAGCTTTCCTTGACATACTTTTCATCCATAATCCAGATCATTCTGTTAGTCACACCATGTATAGAAAGCCTACCCATACAGACAGGTACCTTAATGGTGAGTCTCACCACAATCCTTGCCAGTTAGCTACCGTGGCTAAATCTTTGTTACAGAGAACACACGGCATCTGCGACCCCGACCATATCAAAGTCAAAGTCAAATATTTTTATTTCAAATAAACCAAATATTGGCACTTATGAAACGTCAGAATCTAAGTTGCACGGTTCCAAATAGTTGATCTATGGAGAAGAGCCGGCAAGAAACTCCATAGATACTCTTTTAAAATAATTGAGATTACAATGTTGATTAATACAAATTAAGGTAAACCATATAAAGAGCATTATGTAGGCCAATGTATAAAAAAAATACATACTAATGTAATATAATCATTATTCGCCATGGCAGTTAATGGCTGACCAGTCCCAACAGACGGCACCCGTTCACGAGCATGACGCATGCATCAGCATCGCTTAGCTCAACCATATTTTAGGGAACCGAACGACCCGATACACAACGCCACCGCCAGCAAGACATTTTAGTGAGCATAACAGACCGATACTACCAGGACAAAGGCAAAGGGTACTAAATATATAACATTAACGGCTACATGATGCTCGCACATTTACAATTTTATGATTAATTAATAATGTCAAAATATTATTAGAATGTAAATTGCAGTCATTAAATTAAACATAGTCAAATAATTTATATCATAAATATAGAATTCAATTTTAAATAAGTCAAATTAAATGTCAAGATGTCAATAAAAAGATAAAAAATAAGTCAAGTAAATGTCAGGATGTCAACAAAAAATTAACTACAATTTCTGTGTAGACGGTAAAGCATTGATTGGGAATAACAACACGTCAATCATGCGAAAATTATACAATATATTATAAAGCGCCAGAGGGTCGCAGTGTGCAGGAGGGAAACGTTTGCCAGACATCGCTATCGTCGATGTAATGATTTATATTATAGTAGGCTTTCGAAGTTAAAATGCGCTTAATCAATGATTTGAATCTTATTTCTGGTAAGTCGGTAATACTACAATGAATTTTGTTATAGAATCTAATACTGTTTCCCATAAACGACTTGCTGGTTCTGCTAAGTCTAAAGCCAGGTACAACCAACTTGTTCTTGTTGCGAGTATTTAAGCTGTGCACGTCACTTTTCTTACTGAAATTTGCTATATTTTTGCGGATATACATAATGTTTTGGAAAATATATAAGGATGGTAGAGTAAGAATGTTTGTTTCCTTAGATAGTTCCCGTAGTGACTCACGAGAGTCTAGGTTATAGATAGCTCGCACTGGTCTTTTCTGTAATATAAAAATAGACTCAACATCAGCAGCCGAGCCCCAAAGTAAAATTCCATAAAACATAATACTGTGAAAGTACGCAAAATATACTAACCTAGCTGTAGCCACATCCGTAACCTGTCTAATTTTTTCTAACGGCAAATGCAGCAGAGCTTAGTTTGCCTGAAAGTGCCTTTATATGGGGTCCCCATTGCAATTTTGAGTCTAAAGTAACACCCAAAAATACAGTTGAGGAGACCAGATCTAATTCTTTTCCGTCAAGTTTTACTTGTGACCTTACATGGGTCACATTTGCTGTAGAGAATCTTAGACATTTGGTTTTTTTTGCGTTTAATAGAAGATTATTCGCCGAAAACCAATCAGATATCTTATGAAGTATATCATTGGATTCTATAAGATGGCTATCCTTTCTATTTACTTTAAATATAAGTGACGTGTCATCAGCAAACAAGACTATATTCGACATTGTATCGTTTATCATGTATGGCAGGTCATTTATATAGACCAGAAACAAAAATGGCCCCAAAATTGATCCTTGCGGTACCCCCATTTTAACGTGTGTGCCTGTTGATGTGACGTTTTCAATTTCTACTCTTTGATCCCGATTTGACAAATATGAGCTTACAAAATCAATAGATCTACCTTGAATTCCGTAGTACTTAAGTTTCAGAGTGAGGGTGTGGTGGTCCACGCAGTCGAATGCTTTAGACAGATCGCAGAACACGCCTAAAGCATCATGTGCATCCTCCCAGGCCCCTAAAACGGTTTTAATGAGAGTGGACCCAGCATCCTCTGTAGATCGTCCCCGCGTAAATCCAAACTGATTGTCATGAAATATCCTATTTCTGTTAAAGTGTGCTGCCATTTGATTTAAATCTAGTTTTTCAAAAATTTTGCTTAAGGTTGGTAGCACAGATATTGACCTATAATTTGATGCATTATTTAGGCAACCAGCTTTAAAAATGGGTACAATTTTGCTGGATTTCATGAGATCGGGAAAAGTGCCCTCTGCGATGCAGGAATTAAATATTGAAGCCAAAATTGGCGCAATATTAGTTATAACAGATTCGACGGCTTTCGTTGACAATCCCCATAAGTCCTCAGTTTTTTTAACTACTATTGTTTTAAATGTTTTAATTATATCACTGTCTGTCACAAAACTAAATTCAAAGACAGGTACATGTAAATCGACATTTTTCTTTAAGAATGCCTCTGCTGCTAAGGGAGACGATGGAAGGTGTTTAGTAGTCTCTATTGGAATATTAGTGAAAAAGTTTTCGAGGAAATTTGCGACTACAGACTTATCTGAAACTAGTTTGTCATCGATATTTAAACTAATTGCACTGTCACTGAATCTACCATCACTAGTTTCAGCATTAATTATTTTCCATGTCGTTTTTATTTTATTATTCGACTTTTTAATTTGGTCACTAATATAAGCAGCTTTTGCTTGCGTACATCATTTCGGCCGAATGAAGTCCACTGCTGGACACAGGCCTCCCCCAAAGATCACCACAACGACCGATATGGGTGTGTTGTGGGCTCATTGGGGAGTTTTGCCATAATCGCTACGCTTGGCAGGCGGGTTGGCGATCGCAGTTGAGTTGTTAATGTACTCGAAGGACGCTGCTGCCCATCCTCCAGCTAATCCCTTAGTCGACTTTTACGACACCCATGGGAGGAGATGGGGTGGTGGCATTCTGAGCCGGCACCACACGGCAAAAATTATTTATACAAAAAATCATTTTATCTGCCTTTAGCAATGTTTCTGTTAGGCATAAAATATCCACATTATATTTCTCAGCAAATAATTCAAGATCTAAAATTTTGCCAGAGAAGCGATTAATATTCTGATGTGTCAGTGTTAAATAATGACAATCCTTCTCTGTTGTCACACACTTAAGTTTAAATTATTAGTTTGTCTGACCACATTAGGATTAGTACTACTACTAATTAGAGTGGAGGTTGGAGATGACTTCATCATACTACTTATGACTGAGTTAATATTATAAGCTACTAGTGTAGCAAGGTGACGCTTACATCTAAAAGGCAGATACACAGTATCGCCAGTCAATTTTAATCTACCAACAAAACAATTGGTGTCAAAAAATATAAACTTGTCACTATAGTGACTTACTAAAAAGTGCATGTGCATATTTAGCACATGAATATTTTTGTTTAGTTCCTCTGACTGATGGTCTAGGTAGGGAAATGAACACAGTATTATCCTACCACAGTTTAAATTTAACATCAAAGCAACACTGTCCGAGATGTCTTTTTTCCTAACATTTAAACTATTACCTACTAGTAAAGTTATATTAGTATAAGGATTGAACTTATCTGTCAGAAGTGATGTTATTATTTGATTGTAGGTTGACCCAGGCATGCAATTATTATGTGCGGAATGACCCAGGCTGTTGCTTAACAAACTGATCTCTGAAATCTGGCAGGGGAACTTCACCATGTGAAGGAGGTTCTCCAGCGAAACAATTTGAGAGCTCCAAATCCCCGTCGCAGAAGCCGCCCGAAACCCACCACGGTTGATCGATGACCTGCAGTATTACCATTCATTAAGGGAGTCACCGACAGAATTGGTCATATCCTGAAGCGTGCTTCCATAAAAACCTACTTCAAGCCGCATAAGAAGATCAGCCAACTTCTCAAACCGGTGAAGTGCCACATTCCTTTACAAGATGCAGGGGTCTATAAGATTGACTGTGAGTGTGGGTTGTCATACATAGGGCAAACAAAGCGTAGTATAGCCACTAGGTTAAAAGAACACATAGCTGACGTCAAGCATAGACGCTCCACAAAGTCTGCAGTGTGCGAACATGCCTTAGACAAACCCAACCATTTTCTTCGTTTCGATCAACCTCAAGTCCTCGCGAAAGAGAACCGATATGTACCAAGAATGTTTCGTGAGGCTATTGAAATTAAAAAACATCCTAATTTTAATAGAGAAGATGGCTGGCAGGTACCACCAGTTTGGAATCCTGTTATTAAAATAATAAAGTCCCAAACCAAATACCACACTAAAAAACATCAAGACACTGTGAGTGATTACTGCGTGCATCGAAATAATTTTTGATTAAAATTGTACGGTAGATAAAATAAAATAACTTTTTAAAAATCTGTAACGACGCCTGTCACCTTAGTCATCCTGTGACCACGAACCCTGCAAAGTGTTCGAAACGTAAGGAAAAACAAAAATCTAAAATATACGCGATAGAATCCGTTTAAAAGTGTTTTATTATAAAATAAACTATACATTATAAAGCTTTCAATAATCTTATAAAACCCCAAACCCATTCTAATTTTCAAGATCAATCGAGGCCCAACCTAATGCCAACAATATTTATACAAATAATAACCCAAAAAACTCCATTTTGTTTTACAAAGTAAAGTATCGGGGATTTTTCAAAAACAACCCTCTGTCGGGGGAGCGTTCATTAGCTATTAATTAAGGGTGGCCGCGCGCGAGCGATCTGCTCATTAATTCAAAGCATCGTCTGCGGCCAGTCTTAACAATGATTTTGGGATACACTAACACAGGGATCGTAAACATTTTTTTATACAAGAACAAAAGCTACAGCCATACACGCCCCAATTAGCTTATACAGTATCATCATCATCATCATTTCGGCCGAATGAAGTCCACTGCTGGACACAGGCCTCCCCAAAGATCACAACGACCGATATGGGTGTGTTGTAGGCTCATTGGGGGGTTTTGCCATAATCGCCACGCTTGGCAGACGGGTTGGCGATCGCAGTTGAGTTGTTAATGTACTCGAAGGACGCTGCTGCCCATCCTCCGGCCAAACCCTTAGTCGACTTTTACGACACCCACGGGAGGAGATGGGGTGGTGGCATTCTGAGCCGGCACCACACGTATATACAGTATACATGAGAGGATCTCTTTGATGCAAACAAGCAGTTTACTTATGACAAACTTTTATTTTACTTGCTTTGTTCATCATCATCATATCAGCCACAGGACGTCCACTGCTGAACAAAGGCCTCCCCCTTAGATTTCCACAACGAGCGGTTACATGCCGCCCTCATCCAACGACTCCCAGCGACCTTCACCAGGTCGTCTGTCCACCTCGTTGGAGGTCGTCCCACGCTGCGTTTTCCGGTGCGCGGTCTCCATTCTAGACCTTTGTGCCCCAGCAGCCATCAGTTCTACGAGCAATGTGCCCTGCCCATTGCCACTTCTGTTTACTAATCCTTTCAGCTATGTCGCTTGCTTTGTTAGTATGGGTCAAATCTTGCAACTGAATTTTAAAACAGTTATCCCCAACCGATAGAGCTGAAATTGCATAAAAGTTGAGTTTGGATGACAATGCATAGTTAGCTAAGTGACGTCATTCTAAATCCAATATGGGGAACTCCCAAAGATGTGGATCAACTATTTTTTATGCACCCCCATGATAGGTATGGGTATTAAATGAAAGGGTTTTGCTGAGAAAAATAATAAACATACGTTTGTTTTTAAAAAGTTTGTTAAAAATATTTATGTTTTATTATTTAGTAAAATTAATGAAGACGACAATCGTGCTGTGAACGGAGCTCTATTCAAACCGAATTTTGAAGGATTAAAAAAATGCAGCAACGTTTATGGCACTAACTTTTGAGCTCGATCTGGCAGGGTTGCGTCTGATAATTACGGTAAAAAAAAAATAGGAGGAAAATGTAAAAGGGATACAAAGTTTTTTTAAGGAATCAATGCCCCACACTTGAATTTCTCTTGTATCGTTTGTACAGTTTACAGACGCAAATACAGCCAGACTGATAACAACTATCTGTAGATCATACAAATATTTGTTCCGTGCGGGGAATGAACCTGCGACACGTAGCGCAGAAAGCTTATCGCTTTGCCACTGCACCAACCGCGCCGTCATGTGGCGATTACTATATTTTCTACTAGCTGGAACCCGCGGTTTCACCCGTCATTTTATTGAAGAAATTAGCCTATTTATAAATAACTAGTTTTACCATGCCACGCGTTGCTGTGGCTAAATGAATATGATTTTGATTATGAACAAAAAAAAAAACAGTTTAGGGTCTCTTGGTTTAATAAAAACATGCGCGTAGATGAGTACAACGATATGTAAAACATTCAAAACAATCTGTGAAGAACTTTAGGTTTTCAATTTTTATATATATAGATAATGCTTTTCGATATTTTGTCGAATAAATTAAAAAGTATTTGTATATGTGTATATATAAATGTTTGTGTATTTATATATCTATATTGTGTATAATCTTCCATTATTTATATATTTAGTATAGTAGACGTAATTTAGTTATTTCATTATGTATCTGTGTGCACCATCAACTTCCGCAATATATTATCCACTTAAGTATTTCCCCATCCTAAGGTTGCCTGGAAGAAATCGCTGAGCGCGATAAGGCCGCCCATTGTACTCTAAAATATACTTATAAGCACTACTGTTTTTATTACCTTTAACGATTGGTATACAATAAAGAGTTATAATAAATAAATAATAATAAAAAAAAAAAAATAGATAGATTATGAGTCTCCTGATTTAATAAAAACGTGCGCGTATAAATACAACGATATGTAACGGTTGGTGTAGTGGCTGATACAGTCGACTGCTGCGCCGGGGGTCGTGGGTTCGATTCCCGCCCAGAACAAATATTTGTATGATCTGCAGGTAGTTGTTCCGGGTCAGGGTGTATTGTATGTGGAATTCATGTCTGTAAACGCACCTACGACACAGGAGAAATCCTAGTGAGGGCCAATGATTTAAAAAAAAAACTTCTAAGTTGAGTAAAACAAAAAACAAACGATCTGTATAGAATTTTAGGAGATTTGTGATTTTGAACAAACGAACATTATTGTTTTATATATATAGATATATTATGAGTGTCCTGGTTTAATAAAAACATGCGCGTATATGAATACAACGATGTGTAAAAATTTCAAAATGATCGGTAAAGAACTATAGGAGATTTGCGATTTTGAACAAACGAACATTATATTTATATATAGATTTAGAGTATGTTAGATGTGGCATAGACACTTGACATAGAGTATATATCTTGCATTTCATGGGTTTTAACGTTTTTTGCGCGGAACTCTAATTATTTTTCCAAAATAAAAGTAGCCTAAGTTATTCCTTATAACATCAGCCAGTGAAAGTCCCGTAGAAATAGGTCCAGCTGTTTCGGAGTTTAGTGGGAACAAACAGACACAACCGACAGACAGACAAAGAAATTAAAAATGATTTTTTTTCGGTACCTGAATATATTGTCATATGCATTTAGCAAAAAGCTGTTATTTTGATATTAGAAACAGACACTTCAATTTTATTTATTTGTATAGATGTAAGATACGTGATCGGAAGATAGTCAAAACAGCAGAATAGAAGAAGGGGGTCCAGTCTTAGTTGGATACCTGTAATAAATAATACGTGTGGTATCCGGATTAAGAATATAGCACCACTCCATCTCCTCCTGTGGATGTCGTTAAAGGTGACTAACTGCCGAAATTAATAATCAATCTAATCCAAAATCTTCAGATTCAAGATTTTGAAATTCAGCTCTTATTGTGTTACGAATTTAGGATCACATGTAACCAAAAAAAAAACAGACATATCCGTAATCCGAAACCCAAAGATTTTAGATTAGATTTATGATTAATTTCAGCCGTAGGGAACTATAACCTAGAGGGAAGGGCAGCAGCGTCCCTTCTTTAGAACATTAGCTATATTCCGCTCACCAACCCACCTGTCAAGCTTGGCGAGTACTGTCAAATTCCCCCCCAAATGACGACACACAGCATGTAACAGGTCATTTATGGGGAGGCTCTTGTTCAGCTGTGGACGATTTTTTGGCTGTTATGATGATGATGAATGATTAACACATAGTGTTAGGTAGACTGTCACTTCAGTTACTATAGTTACCTGTCAAACAACGTTTAAATAAAATATTCTATTACAAGATCCAGGTAATAATTATTTTACTTTAATATGGTAGCAGAGCGTGGTTGGTGAATTTAACATCTTTGGCAATTATGATTTATTGTTTTGTAGGTACCCAAATCCTGTACTACGCTTTGGAGGTCTCTGAGTAGCCAACAAACATTCCAGGTATTGCTTTTGCTTGAAACGTATGTTGCTTTCCATCGTAATGTCTTAGGTTTTCGCGATTATTACTCATAATAAAACACTTTTCAACAGTTTTTTTTTTTTTATCCTTATAAAAAAAAAATTGTTTTAACGTTTTTTTTTGTAACGACGCCTGTCACCTTAGTCGTCCTGCGACCACGAATGCTGCAAAGCATTCGAAACGTCAGGAAAAACAAAAATCTATAATATACGCGATATAATCCGTTGAAAAGTGTTTTATTATTTTGCTTCCCATCCTTCAGAAGAATAAAGACTTGTTCCAAATTGACGCAAGTGAAAGACGCAGTTTTTCCTTTACACCCATTTCTCAAAGGGTGTAGTGATGGTACCATCATATGCAGAAATAGTTTTGTTGACACTTCGATTGGAAAGGTAGTTTGCAGTTTGGATAGCTTCTCCCCATAGACATAGTGATAGAAGAAGTCATTTAAACCCTTTAGATGACAGGCTCGAGCGTAAAATCTACCGTACTAGAACTGTGTGTTTAGGATATGAAATTGAAAGTATATGTAAACTGCTGAATATAATCGTGTTTAGTTACCCATCCAGCTGTCCCTCAGTGTGGTCCCCCAGCAACGCCCTAAGCCGATGTCCAAATCCCGCAGAATGTGTCCTCAGCTGCAGTTACTTAGTTTTAAGTTTATGCTTGGCTGCAGGACTTTTGGCTTCGACAGATTCCCCGGTTCAGCAACGCACAAGAAGTCATACAAAAAAGACCGTTTTTTGCAATAACAATAGCCTCTGTAAACACTTTTCTTACTCGAGCAAACCAATAAAACTAACAACGAAAAGTCTCTTAAAGTTAGAAACTCACACCCAACTCCGATTCTAAGCCCCCACAAACTGGTGTGAACCGGTGAAATCTGCTAAAAACCGGGTAAACCCAGTGTCCGCTGCCCCTATCAGATAAAACGAAGCTCTCACTTAATCTTAAGATTTCATGACTTGTTCGTTCAGGCTTCCAGCAAGACTTGTACAAAGGCAGGCATTAAAACGGACTTTAAACCATGGATTTACGTAAATACCTCAGAGTTTAGATCTTAGGAACTGCGATGTGGAGGTGAGTCGTTTGTATAAAGAGCTTAATTGATTGCGAATTATTGTGGTTTGTATAATAAAGTCATGTTTTGACTGTGTGTGTGTCTGTGTGTGGGTAGTAATGGCTTAGGTGTTCGCGATTATTACACATTAAGATATAACTTTTTTAAACGGATTAAATCCGTATGGTGGATGTCGTAAAAGGCGACTCAGGGAATCTAAACCAGGGGGATGGGCAGCAGCGTCCCTTCTGTGAAACGGTAGCCATACTGCGCTCACCAACCCGCCTGCAAAGCGTGGTGAGTATTGGCAAATACCCCCCAAAATGATGACACAGTTGTGAAAATCTATGGGGGAGGCCTTTGTTCAGCAGTGGATGTATGAATGGCCGATATGACATGACATCGCGTATATTATAGGTTTTTGTTCTCTCTGATGTTTTGAACACTTTGCTGGGTACGTGATCGCAATTAATAAAGTCCCAAACAAAACACCACTCTAAAAAACATCAATACAATATGAGTGATTACTACGGGCATCGAAACAATTCATAATTAATTTTGTTAGGTAAATAAATATAACTTAAAAATGAAACTGTAACGATGCCCGTCACCTTGTCATCCTGCGGCCATGAACCTTGCGGAGTGTTCGAAACGTCACGAAAAACAAAACTCTATAATGTACGTAATGAAATCCGTTTAAAAGTGTTGCCCCACTCTAAGATTTATCTTGAGTTGTGGATGCGTTTACTGACACAAATTCCACACACAATAATATACCCAGATCCGGAACAACTACCTGCACATCATACAAATACTTGTTCCGTGCAGGAATCGAACCCGCGACCCTGAGCGCAGCAGCCGACTGTATCAGCCACTGCACCAACCGTGCCGTCAATCAGTATTTATGTGTGTGTTTTTATTCTGTTTTATTTTCAACTAGCTGGGACCCGCGGTTTCACCCGCGTTTAATTTACAAGAAATTTAGAGTACTTCGACATAGACACTTGACATAGAATATATATATATATATATATTGGGTTTCAAGGATATTTTTTTGCGATACCCTAATCTTTTTCCTAAAATAAAAGTAGTAGTCTAAGTTATTCCTTATAACATCAGCTATCTGCCAGTGAAAGTCCCGTTAAAATTGGTCCCGCCGTTTCGGAGATTACCCGGAACAAACAGACAGACAAAAAATTTAAAAATTGTGTAGTTGTTATAGGTACCGTATATACTTTCATATGTACTTAGTAAAAGCTGTTATTTTGACATTAAAATATTTATTTGTATAGAGTATAGCATAGAAATTTAGAGTACTTCGACATAGAATATAGATACTGGACTTCAAGATTTTTAGTTTTTTGCGCGGAACCCTAATTATTTTTCTAAAATAAAAGTATGCCAAGTTATTCCTTATAACATCAGCTATCTGCCAGTTAAAGTCCCGTCAAAATCGGTCAAGCCGTTTCGGAGATTACCCGGAACAAACGGACAGACAGACAGACAAAAAATTTAAAACTTTGTTTTTGTTATAGGTACCGTATATACTTTCATATGCATTTAGTAAAAAGCTGTTATTTTGACATTACAAACAGACACTTCAATTTTATTTATTTGTATAAATAACTATTTAAGTAAGTATGTAAGATTATTTTCGAGAGCTTCGCTGCTGCATCGAGTGATTAATAATAATTTTAATATAAAATTAAGTCCCAAAGTATAATAATAAAATTATGAACATATATATAGATATACTAAATTTGTAAACATAAATGTTCGTCGCTTGTTGTAGATCAATAAATGAGTTATTCTTTCTTTATTTCTGTCAATATATCCATTTTGCTTAAGAAAACACACGGCAAGATTTTCGGAAAAACCTGGTGACGAGACGAGCAAATCATTTCCCTGGTTGTAAGCGTCATGCCTTTTTATTGATGCCCAGTAGAAATTCTTCGTGAACTTCCTTCACCCCGGGGAAGGGTGAAGGGGTATGCCGGACTCCTACCGGCTAAAACCACTGGAGCGTTCATCTTCGGCACCTAAGGGAGGCTCCAGGCCCTCGTGTGATCACACTAGAGCCGCCCACTGGTGCCACGCCTTTAGGCACATCTCGGAGAGGGTGTCTGTAAAGCGGTCACCCCCCGGGAAGCGTCATACCTGCCTATAATATTTGTCCTGCTATTCGGGACTAGTCCTGCGTGGCACCACACTGCGCTCGTCACCACGAGACATTCGTTGTTTAGTTTTAAATGCCCAGTAATTTTACTAACTACAGTCTCTTTCAAACTGGAACACAGAGACAGACTTCCAGCATTGTTACAAAGATTTGTGATTCCGATTTTCACGTAGGAAATTCTTAAATATAACACAGACGACCGTGTGGTGCCGGCTCAGAATACCGCCACTCCTTCTCCTCCCGTGGGTGTCGTAAAAGTCGACTAAGGGATTAGCTGGAGGATGGGCAGCAGCGTCCTTCGAGTATATTAACAGCTCAACTGCGATCGCCAACCCGTTTGCCAAGCGTGGCGATCATGGCAAAACCCCCCAATGAGCCCACAACACACTCATATCGGTCGTTGTGGTGATCTTAGTGGGAGGCCTGTGTCCAGCAGTGGACTTCATTCGGCCGAAATGATGACCTGTACCATTGATGAATCGCTCTCCTTCAATCACTCAATACTACCTTTTTTCTTCTTCTTTCGAAAGAAAGAAACAAAGAAACATTTATTCCACTCTCGCACAATTATGAAAATAGTAAAATACAAACAAAACAGCACATATATATAAGGAAACATGATACGAGGCCAGAATAGGCTCCTATCTCAGCATTGTACTGCAACATCTAAATGCTGCAGCGCTGGTTTTCTGATAGGACCTGATTATAGTGAAGCCACGGACAGTTACGACTAGAATGGTGATTATTTTTTCTATAGTAGATAGATTTCAACTTGTTAAACTTATATTGTACCTGGCACCCACAGGACAGGCTTGCCTAGTGTGGGGCCACTGGATTATTTCTTATTTTGTAATGTTGTTTCTTGGCAAATAAATAAATTTTATATTATTTTATATTTATATAGTATAATTAATTAATAACAAAGATAAATACTGAAGATATAATCGTGACAGCTTCTTAATAAATAATTAAACATTGGTGTTATAAATAGCGACTCTACTATTGGCCTTTCGCTCGCGGACCATATGTGCGACGAGACCATAGAAGAGGAAAATTTATAATTCCGATCTTTAATTGATCGTATTGTGCTATTCTTTTTTGACGAATATCTACCTTACTTCTTTATTTTATGGTTAAATATCCATTAAATTGTCAAAGGAATTGTCGGTATTAAAGAGAGTGTGAATAATCTGTATTAGAACTGGCTGAGATGGTGTTTTTATGGGTAATTTACGCTTTTATGGCAGATTATAGGATGTTTCTATGGCTATATTATGGGAGGAAGGGAGCGTGAGCATCAACAGATATTATTTGAAATTTTGAGAATTATTCTAAGTTAGAATGGGGGAATATGGGCTTTGAATTGCATAATAATCTCTTTTTACGCCTCGCCTCGCCTTTAGACACATCACGGAAGGGATGACTGTAAATCCCTAAAATCAAAGAATTACTAATAAATACCTAATGTGCCGGCTCAGAATACCACCACCCCATCTCCTCCCGTGGGTGTCGTAAAAGTCGACTAAGGGATTAGCCGGAGGATGGGCAGCAGCGTCCTTCGAGTACATTAACAGCTCAACCGCGATCGCCAACCCGTCTGCCAAGCGTGGCGATTATGGCAAAACCCCCAAATGAGCCCACAACGCACCCTTATCGGTCATTGTGGTGATCTTTGGGGGAGGCCTGTGTCCAGCAGTGGACTTCATTCGGCCGAAATGATGACCTAATGTCTTGAGGTGACAATCGCAGTGTTGTACTACGCAGGACGTGCCTTTGTTCGTATTACAAATGTTTTAGGCTGGCGTATCGCTCACCATCAGTTGAAAGATTGTTCGTATACTTACAAGGTAGAATAAAAAAAAATGAAGGAATGTCGATTAAGTTCTCCAGAGCACAGAAGGTTAGCATTTTTTCGAGTAAAACGAAAATTCCATCCGTAAGGCTACAACCATTAATTTCAGACCTTTTTGAGTCCTTATGGGATAGGTGACCGTTCTACTCACAGAATAATTCACCCAAACTCTGGTCCGAAAAGGAAATACCTCGGGAGTGACGTTTCATGAATTTTAGTTGGACTAAATAAGAGGTGGATTTCGTTGCCGCGGCTAATGATGTTAATGAGTTATCTTTTATGTTGGGTATTTTATTATATTTCTTCTTTCCATTTTCTTACCTTTTGCATGCCGATTGTACAGGGTGTCTGCATTTTGCCATTTAATGTAACACCTCTGTAACTAAATTTATAGGAAATAAATATTCTTATTGTCTCAGCCTTCATAAAAACCCGCCTGCCAAGCGTGGCGATTATGGCAAAACCCCCCAATGAGCCCACAACTCATCCATATCGGTGGTTGTGGTGATCTTTGGGGGAGGCCTGTGTCCAGCAGTGGACTTCATTCGGCCGAAATGATGATGATGATGGGTATACATATATACTTATTAGTATAGAACGGATGGTCGTAAGATCCCACAAAAACATTGTCATAATAGTCATTATAACTGTCGTAAAAGTCTTCATTATTTTCTGGCACAATGATTTTACACACATATGCAAATTTTCATTACAACATAAACGGTGTACCGCAGTGGCACGACTACTAAAATATAATTTTGACGCAATAGTGAAACTCACCCGAAAATAAAGCTACTTTTGTATTCTCCCGCCGTTTCTAGCGGCAGTAGCTAATGGTGGTGGTCGTCATAAGTATCTGGCCTTATCTTCACGCCTCGTCCCAAGAGGGGTTATCTAGTAGAAGTGTAGAAACATTTGAACTAGTTGTCTAATAAAGTGGTAAAAATTATTGCTAACGATACGATATTACCTACTTATACTGTCTGTCTGTCGTCTAACAGTTAATAGAGTGGATCGTCTGCTGTTGCTGTTTTTAGCTAATCAGCCCGCCGGTCGTTGATGGGCTGAAATGATGATGATCATGTATTTAGTAGTATTTTTTATTGTTTCAAATAAGTAAACTACGATTTGTTTCATTAATTGTTTAATCCAGACAAAGTTTGTTTGAAAATGATAGATTTTAGCTTTAAGGCCGCCCATGTTTCGGGCTAACTATTGCAAATAATATTTCCTATTATTTTGGTGCCTTCTTTCGAACAGCAGCCTTTCTGCGTTCACCAACCCACCTGCTAAGTGTGGTGAGTACTAGAAAATTCCCCCCAAAATCATGACATTATTGTGGGAATCTATGGGGGAGGCCTTGTTTAGGAGTGGACGTCTTTTGGCTGATATGATGATTATTGTTGTGTCATCATCATCATTTCGGCCAAATGAAGTCCACTGCTGGACACAGGCCTCCCTCAAAGATCACCACAACGACCGACATCGGTGTGTTGTGTGCTCATTGGGGGGTTTTGACATAATCGCTACGCTTGGCAGGCTGGTTGGCGATCGCAGTTGAGTTGTTAATGTATTCGAAGGACGCTGCTGCCCATCCTCCAACTAATCCCTTAGTCGCCTTTTTGACATCCACGGGATGAGATGGGCACCAGCACCAGCTATTCGTAGCCGGCACCACACGGGTGTATGGTGTACAATAAAGTTATATGCTATTCTATTCTAGTTTATAGCACTTATGAAACGTCAGAATTATAGTTGCTTCGTGGTTAATTGGTTATTCCTATGAAGAAAAGCATTAATTGCATAGCATATTGAAATGTTCCAAAGAGCATGGTGTTTTGTTGCTGGTATTTTGTTTAAAAAACCTATGTCCTACACTTGGATATCCCCTGTGTCGTGGGTTCAGCTTACATACATAAATCACACATGCACTATCGCCCAGACCCTATAACAACTATTTTACCTACATCGTACAGACCTTTGTTCCATGTGGGGATCGAAACCACGACACAAAGCAGAAAGCCAAAGGCTTAGTCACTGCACCAACTGGTAATATGATGCCCAAGAGTTTTAAAGGACTTTATGTAGAATCCCCGAAAAAACTCATTTGCTAGAATCAAAAAATCTGCAATCCTTCTCCAGCACCCACAAGCCAATTTTAACTACCCTCATATTAACAATTAGAGCAGAAAATGATTTAGCTCTAAATACGGCCGGCACAAAATGATTTTTGCTAAAAGTCGCCTGCTAAAAGCTAGCAGCTCACCATATTAGCTTGTGGTAACGCGCAGCTATAGTAAAATACAGTACATAGAAGTTCCACTACGACACACAAAAGCATGCTCATAGAGAGGTGTCAAGGTGATTTCACGACACTTGATACTTTAGTTTTTATTTGGCCGTTGGAAACACTTCATGTACTTCCTCCGATCTGGAGAAGGGTGGGCACATATCGGGGGTAAAGGATCCCCCTGAAGTTTTGTTGTGCGTTGTGCTGCACACACAACACGTGCGCGTCACCGTCTCCCCGGAGTCTCATACCGAGTGATGAGCACGCGGATAAGCGCCCGGCCAAGAGTAGACGTCCTCTCAGTAAACGCTCGGGGCAGGGTGAATGCTCATCGAGTCCGCCCTTGCTCATCCGTATCCTAAGGAATGAATATGGCCCAGACTAGGCCCCTTTATGTCAGAATGTCAATTATTTCTCGAACATTCTGACTCCTTTACCAAGTAAAGTAGTTATTACCCAGGATGCACCGGCCCGACGACTACGCTTCCTTCTGGACTAGCAACCACTGAGCATACGAGATGTTCAGTCCTTTTTTTTGGCACTTGATCACGTATGCGCCGCTGTCTTCCCGAGGGTCGCTTGGTATGAGCACACAGACTAAAATCTGGGCGGCCGCCACTCCCGGAGTTTCACTAACTTTTTTTTTGTCGTGAAGAGATACTCCTGGTCTTCCTCTGCCTTGGCCCTCCCTCCTTGGAGGGTCCGGACTATTACCGGCTCAAACCCCGCGATGTTCCTGCCAATTACCTATGGCTGGGAGTGTGGTGTTTGCCGTGTAGCCATTGGACGACACCCTTAGCAGGTATCGGCCCGTCACTTGGTTAGACGGATCCTGTCTCTTTGCAACTTGGCCGGCCGCACACAGCACCCTACAAATACACAGACCCGAAACAATTATCTATAGGCTTTATCTATGTAATATTAATAGAATATGTAGACACTGATCAATTAGCAAATACCGTAATGGATATTCTAGAGAGATCGAAATAGTTTTTTTTTTTATTTACTATATTAAAGCATTTCATCAAGTTTTGTTTAATGTGGGACTTCTATGCACCATTTTGTTTCGCGATGTTAGTGCACTTTAGTTTAATATGAGCCGTCATTATATTTTTTGGATTTCTCTTGTAATTTTATGCTAGACTCTGAGGGACTAATGTTAAATTATTTATGCAATACCATATTAAGATAAACTTTAACAGTTATAGGAAAACAACGCAATGAAATTAGGCGTGCCACCTTTTTTTGGGACAATAAAAGTATATTTGGGTTTTGGGATCATAGAAATAAAGTACGATGTATAAAAACATATTTTTACTTTGTGCTACTTTCGGCAATAATGATATATATATAGATAGCATCTTTACAATAAATTAATGTTTTAATTCAAGAATATCAATAGTTTATATTTAAGTTGAGAGATGCTTTGTTTCTCTCATCCCGTCACTTCGCATTCATAATAATTCCAAGAGTAAGGCCCTATATTATTAGTTTACTAGCAGCTTAAGTAGATATACGTGTGCAATCAATGTTGCACTGAACATATCGAGGCGAAATCCTTGGCCTAGAAGCAGAACAAAAAAGCACTTGAGTCGCTCTGAAAGCGTAATGCAATGTGCATAATTGTAGTGTTGTGATGACACACGTCCGCTGTCACCGTAACCCATTTGCACCATTCCATAAATCATAACCGAGCACTACGGATGTTGAGGACCTGGGGAAATATGTGGGAAAGGTTTCACTCGGGGTAACATAGTTTTAGATTGATATATTTCGAAGTGTATGACTTACTACTTAGCGAGGTGGTAGTCGTGAGCGAAGGAAGATTCAGCGAGCAGGTATTCATAATAGTTATTTAATTTTTTTTATTATTTATTTACACACAGAGTGGGCAGAGCACATTGCTCGTAGAACTGATGGCCGTTGGGGCACAAAAGTTCTCGAATGGAGACAGCGCACCGGAAAACGCAGCGTGGGACGACCTCCAACGAGGTGGACAGACGACCTGGTGAAGGTCGCTGGGAGTCGTTAGATGAGAGCGGCATGTGACCGCTCGTTGTGGAAATCTAAGGGGGAGGCCTTTGTTCAGCAGTGGACGTCTTGTGGCTGATATGATGATATGATGATGATGACACAGAGTGCATTGGTTAGGTTAAAATGTGACGGGGGTGACCGCTTAACCGTCATCCCCTCCGAGATGTGCCAAAAGGCGTGGTACCAATGGGCAGCTCTAGTGTGATCATACGAGGACCTGGAGCCCCACTTCGGTGCCGAAGATGACCGCTCCAGTGGTTTTAGCCGGTAGGAGTTCGGCATACCCCTTCGTCCTTCCCCGGGGTGAAGGAAGTTCCATGTAGAATTTCCACTGGATAACAATAAAAAAAAAGTAACAAAGGTACTGCTTATTTCAAAGAGAAATTTTTGCCAGCAGACCTGCAGAATTATATAGGTATAGCCTCGACTACTGCCTAGCTTCTAATTCAGTTTATTCACCGAAAATTGTTAGTTGGAAACTAATTACATACACAGCCATCTAAACCATAAACAAGGTAGAATAGACGCTCTATATACACCAACACTAATCAGTTATTTACTACAAAATCTATTAACTTTATATTTGAATTACAGACATTTCCCATTTTCTCCTTCAGGCCTTAAGATGACGCGCATACGTCACATCCTAACCATCAGATACAAAACAAAGTAGAACAACAAGCACTTGCCATAGACAAGAGAGAAAGTTATAGTGTAGGGGTATACAGCGCGCGAGAATATTTAGTCGATTATCACGAAAGATTTTATTTTATGTTCATGTTACAGTAAAGCTTAGATCTCTGTTGTGTTGTGTTGTCTCTGTGATTATTTTTTAACTTATTTCATTTTTCTCTTTTGTTGTTTCGATATTTTTTGTCTTAGCGCCACGCGACGTGACTGTCCATGTGAGTACACTTAGGGTGAGTTTCATAAACGAGTCTAAGCGTGAACTTACGCTTCAACAACAAACAACAACCAAACGCGTCAATATTATGAGCGTAAGTAGTGCATTTTGACAGATGGAAGTGTAAGTTCACGCTTAGACTCGTTTCTGAATCTCACCCTTAGCAGGTTCCATCTGAAAAACAGCGCTGCATTGACGTATTACTGCAGCTTATGCTGAGATAGGAACTTTTTTTGGCCTCGTACAGCTAGTACCAATAGCATTTGGTATATTTAAGTACTTTAAGACTATTTGAGAGACAAAAATAAATTATTTTATTTTTTCTTTCTTTCAGGTATATTGACAACTATTAGTAATTGGAGGAAGGAACGGATCAATGTAGGCAAACAATTTTTACTATTTTTGGATTTCGTACTTCCAAATCAAAAACCCCTTATAGGATCACTGGTATGTCTGTCTGTCTGTCCGTCTCCACGCGAATTCTACTCGCACTTACCCTGTTTTCTTTTTCAGACGCTGTGCCATACTAAGGTTAGTCTGTCGTGGTTACAGTTTACAGAAATAAACCTCTCTTGTACGAACACCCATACCCGCCACAATTATTGGTAGATAATACTAATGTTTGTTCCGTATTGAACCCGCGACATGTAACGCGGAAAGCCAATTGCCGCTGCACTAACCGTGCCGTAGTTTTTGATGATGTGTCAAGGCTGGGGAAAGTTCGCTCCGAGATTATCCGTTAAGCTGCACGTCCACTGGCTCGGTATCGGAACGTACGAATTTTCTTGCGTTGTATTGATTCTTATGAAGCAGAGTTCACTGGATCGGCAAATCCGCACTAGACGTATGCATTTTTGCAAGGCAAAAATACCGCTGCTCCGTACGCTTCGATGCTGGGCCAGTGGACGGTAGGTAAGGTTAGAACGGGGTGCTAGGTCAGGAAACCTCCACGTGCGCTCGGTGGCTTCTGGTCCCTCTTGATACGTCTGGGGGGAAGAGCAGTTGTCGGGCCGGTGCACCCTGGGCACTGGGCAATAACTACTCCACTTTTAGGAGGACCTTATTGCCCGGTGGCTAATATTCTGACAGGGACGGGCCCACTTATTGGGCAGTAGGTAGGCCGTAGGGTGTTCCGCCGTTTTCGGAGGAACACGGGCGGGCTAGCGGCGGGCTCGGTGTGCACTCACCCTGCCCCGAGCAGGTAGTGGGAGGACTCCCCTTCCCTGCCACCGTCGATATCGTAACCTCGGTTGGAGTGTCGTGGTCACGTCTCGCGGCTTCGATCGAGACCGAGGATCTTGGCTTAACCGCCCGGATCGCGAGGAAGAAGGCCTCTATAAAAATTCCCCGAACCCAAGCTAGCGTGCGGCGAGGGGTGCATGGCTGATGGGAAGTTCAGTCGCGAGCACGCCTACCCCAGGACCGGCGGCACCTGAAAATGGGATACGCTTGCCCGGGCACAGGGGGCACTGCCCGGGTCGACCATTTATTTCCCCCATACTCGTGGGTCTAACTATGGAAACAATAAATAAAATAAAACGCGTGAAGAAGGTGGAGATTACGAAGGTGAGGGGTGAGAAGGCTGGTTCGCTGTCAGAGTCTGACAGCGTCCAGATGGACGTGGGGTCGGATGGCGACCCAGTGTCCGGTGCCAGGACGCGTAGTGCGCGTAACTTGCGCGCCAACGCGCGTGCGCAGCGTGCGGTCGCATCGCTGTCACGTCCGGGCACGCCGTTGCCGTCGGGTGGGGTTAGCGACTCTGAGGAATCTTTGGATCCTCGGAGTTCGCACGCCTCACTCAACATGGTGTTGGGTAGTGAGGGCCGCAAGCGGACTCTACCGAAGGCGTCTGTGGGGTCCTCCCCCGATGCCAAAAGAATGGCCCGAAAGGAGTCGGACGTCGACAGGCTGGAGAGGGAGAACGCGGAGCTGCGCTCTCAACTCGCCAGCCTCTCGGCACAGATTGAGAAACTGACGACGGAGGTGGGTCTCCTTCGTCGTCAGGGGGGTGCAACTATTGGCGCCAGTAGAGCTGTCACTCCGGCGTTCTTGCCGTCGGATGCAGAGGCCGAATTTCGGCGGTCCATCGTCCTGGAAGTTGGGAGGATGATGGACGCCAAGCTGGCAGCCTTAGCGGAGCGGCTCCCGCCGGAGCAGCGATTGCGCCCGCCACTTGCAGCTGATTTGCGGCGTCTGCGGCCCGATACTGCCACCCAGACGACTGCTGCGGCACCGTCAGTCAATGGGCAGGACTCTTCCCCTGCGGCTCCTCAGAAGCAGGTGAAGAAGAAGGGCCGCAACGCAGCAAAAGTCGCTGGAGTGGCCGACCTGCCAGCGGTGCCTGCTGCAACTGCGGCACCCACTGTACCAGCGGCAACTGTGCTAACGGACACACAGGCCATAGAGGAGACAACTGAGTTGTGGTCCACTGTGGCAGGAAGAAAGAAGAAGAAGCCCCAACCTCCTAAGGCCCAGGGAGCCGCTGCTGTGCAGGGCACGCAACCATCATCTCCCAAGGGAGGGAGGGGTAAAAGGAGGGGCAAAGGAAGGGGGAAGGTCAACCTCCCCAGGGTTCCCGCAACGGCTGCCATCACGGTCACCGTGCCGGAGGGCTCACCTGACAGCCGGTTGGGTGAGGTAATGGCCGAGGCCAGAAAGAGCATAAAGCTCGCTGACCTTGGCATCGGTCCCGACACGGTGACCATGAAGAGGGCGGCCAGCGGCGGAATGGTCCTGTCCGTCGCTGGTGAAGACTGCAGCGCCAAGGCTGACAGCCTGGCGCACCGTATGCGGGAGGTGCTCTCCCCCGTCTTTGTCGTGCGGATCGCACGGCCAATTAAGACGGCGGAGATGAGGGTACGCGACCTGGACGACGCCGTCACGCCTAAGGAGGTGGCTGATGCCATCGCGACGGTGGGTGGCTGTCAGCCCGAGGAAGTAAGGGTGGGCGAAATTCGCCGTTCATCCGTGTCCTTGGGCACCGTCTGGGTGCGCTGCCCACTGGAGGTAGCAAAAAAGGTGGTGTCCGCCTCACGTGTCTGTGTGGGGTGGGTGTCGGCCAGGGTCGAGGCATTGGCAGCACGACCGTTGCAATGTTACCGATGCCTTGAACTCGGGCACGTGCGCCTCCGCTGCGCCACCCATGGGGGGGTTGACAGAAGCGACCTCTGCTTCGCTTGTGGCAGCCAGGGCCACAAGGCGAGGCAGTGTACGGCGCAGTCGCAGAGTTGTCCGCTATGCGCGGACTTCGGACTGCCTGCAGGGCATAGGCTGGGCAGCAAGTCATGCGCTGCCCAGAAAGGTAAGAGGGGGAAGCGAGCTCCCTCTGCCTCTGCCAATGGGCAGGAGACGACTGCGCCAGCACCATTGGTCGCAGGCCCACCGGAGGCAATGGATACGACACATTCCCAGCCCTAAGAGTCCTTCAGGGCAACCTGAACCACTGCCGGCGGCGGCTGTTGTGGCGGAGCCCTACGTCGTCCAGGAACATCCTCGCTGGTTCGGGGACGCCGGGGACTCCGTCGCCATCTATTGGGCTGGGGTTGAAGGTGGGCCGCCCTGCTCACTGTTGGACAGAGGGCAGGGCTTTGTTGCTGTGGAATGGGGACCTCTGGCAGTAGTGGGCTGCTACGTCTCCCCCAACGTGTCTCTCGCCGACTTCGAGGGATACTTGGATGGGGTGGCGCGCAGCATTCGCTGTAAATGCTTGCCCCGTCCAGTGCTCGTCTTGGGGGACTTCAACGCTCACTCTAGAGCTTGGGGCAACCGTCGGGACGGGCCGAGGGGGAGGATAATACAAGACTGGGCGGCATCGCTTGACCTCCGATTGTTGAATCGGGGGTCCGTTAGCACCTGCGTTCGGTGGCAGGGGGAGTCGGTCGTGGATCTGACATGGGCGACTCCTTCTGTGGCCAGCATGGTGTCGGGCTGGCGGGTGGCGGAGGAGGTGGTAACGTTGTCCGACCACCGCCACATAGTTTTTGACGTGGCCCTCCGTTCGCCTGGCCCGAGCCGTCTAGGTCCTAGCCCGCAGTCGCGGCGTTGGGCCCTCACACAGCTCGATCGAGAGATGCTCGTCGCTGCTGCCAACGTCGTGGCGTGGTCAGAGGTCGATCAAGGGATCTTGCCCGATCCAGAAGAGGAAGCAGCCTGGTTCCGGGAGGCGATGACGTCGATATGCGATGCATCAATGCCCCGGGCTAGGCGCTCCCGGCGTACGGCGGTGTACTGGTGGTCGGAGGAGATCGCGCAGTTGCGCACGGTCTGCCTGGCATCCCGCCGCCGGTACCAACGAAGCCGACGCCGGCGTAGTGCTACAGCTGGAGAGACTGCGGAGGCCTATCTGGCCTACCGGGCGGCCACGAAGTCGCTGAACAGCGCAATTCGCGAGGCGAAGGCTCGGTCCTGGAGCGAGCTCCTGGAGGGACTGGACAGGAATCCGTGGGGGAGACCCTATCGTATGGTCGTGGGAAAATTGCGCCCGTGGGTCCCCCCGGTGACCGAAACTTTGGCCCCGGATTTGCTGGAGGGAGTACTTTCAACGCTCTTTCCGGCGGTCCGGGACCGTCCTGGTCCCTCTCCACCCCCGATTGCCCCGGAATGGACCGAGGAGTTAGGGGTTTCGGAAGGGGAGCTGGACCGAGCCATTGGCCGCCTGAAGAGTCGCAACACCGCACCGGGTCCGGACGGCATTCCGGGCCGCGCGTGGGTGTATGCACTGCAGTCTCTTGGGGACCGCTTGAGGCGGCTGTTCACCAGCTGCCTCCGTCGAAGCGTGTTCCCGTCCAGCTGGAAGGAAGCCGGATTGGTTCTGTTGAGGAAGGAAGGAAGGCCTGCGGAGTCTCCTTCTGCATATCGTCCAATTTGCCTGCTCGACGAGGCTTCGAAGCTATTCGAGAGAATAATTACCCGAAGACTCGTTGAGCACCTGTCGCGAGTGGGTCCCGACCTGGCCGAAAGTCAGTATGGCTTCCGGCAGCGGCGGTCCACAATCGACGCGATTCTTCGCGTCCGCTCGCTGTCGGAACAGGCAGTGTCCCAGCGGGGTGGGGTGGCGTTGGCTGTCAGTCTAGACATCGTCAACGCCTTCAACTCCATCCCGTGGGGCGCGATTAGGGGGGCACTAGTCCATCATCGATGCCCCCCTTACCTGCAGGGCATCATAGGGGCCTACCTGCGCGATAGGCACATTCGCTACGTGGGCAGGGACGGTAGCGTAAAGCGGAGGGAGATTACGTGCGGGGTTCCGCAGGGGTCGGTCCTCGGCCCCTTTTTATGGAACCTCGCCTACGACGCGGTCCTGCGTGTCGTTCTCCCCGCTGGCGTCAGCTTGGTCTGTTACGCTGACGACACTCTTGTGTTGGCCAGCGGGGAGTCCTTCGAGGGAACCATCCGGCTTGCCGAGCAAGCGGTGGCAATTGTCGTGGCCAAAATCCACGCTCTGGGTCTGCAGATAGCGCCCCACAAAACCGAGGCGCTATGGTTCCACAAACTGCCGCGGAGCAGAGAACCACCCAGTTCGTGGATACGCGTTGGTGACGCGCAAATCAGGGTGGGCCAGTACATGAAGTACCTGGGGCTCACTCTGGACAGTCGTTGGGGCTTCGAAGAGCACTTCATGCGCCTCGTCCCCCGAGTCGAGAGGGTAGTGGGTGCATTGCACCGGGTGCTGCCCAATCTCGGGGGACCGAGCGAGGAAGTTCGCCGTCTCTACGGGGGCGTCGTGCGGTCTGTGGCCCTCTACGGGGCGCCTGTATGGTCATCCCGGCTGTCTGGCGTCCAGCGCTGCAAAACCAAACTTCATAGTCTGCAGCGCAGAGTGGCTATACGGATCGCACGGGGATACAGGACAGTGTCCTACGAGGCGGCAACTCTCCTGGCACGCTTTCCGCCTTTCGACATCCAGGCGGAGATGGATGCGTGGGTCTATGACCGGACACGTTCCCTCCGCCAAAGTGGGGAAAGCGTGCCATCAGGGGCGTTTGACAGAATGAGGCGGCTGGCTAGACGGCGCGCACTCGAGATATGGCGACAACGCCTACGGTTGCAGTTCGCGACCAAGCGCGTCGTCGAGGCCATCCTGCCACTCTTCGGAGCCTGGCTCAGAAGGAGCGAGCGCGTCACCTACCGTCTGACGCAGGTATTCACCGGTCACGGTTGTTTCGGTGCGTACCTGCACAGAATAGGACGCGAGGTTACGGCACAGTGCCACCATTGTGGAAGCGACCAGGATACCGCACAGCACACGCTCGAGGAGTGCCCTGCGTTTGCGGCCGAGCGGCGGATCCTGGTCGATCGGATCGGGCAAGATCTCTCTCTGCCGGCAGTAGTGTCGGCTATGTTGGCAGAGCATGAAAATTGGAGTGCAGTGGTCTCCTTCTGCGAGAGCGTCATGCTCCAGAAGGAGACTGCAGAGCAGGATCGGGAGAGGGCTGATCCCGCACGGAGAAGGACTAGACGGCGCCGGGGCAACAACCGTCCCGGCTCCCAAGTCCAACACGCCTGAGCCCCCTGCCGTCACTTCATGGTGGGGGGCCTCGGGGGTCGCGGGCGCGCAGATTGGGGAATCTACGTGCTCACACCGAGCGACCCCCGGGAAGACGGTGGCGCGCACGTGGTCACGTGCCGCCGTGTGCGCAGCACAGCGCAAAGCGAGGCTTTTTACAGTCGCCTTCCCTCCGCTAGAGGGGGTGACCGCTTTACAGTCATCCCTTCCGAGATGTGCCTAAAGGCGTGGCACCAATGGGCGGCTCTAGTGTGATCTTACGAGGACCTGGAGCCCCCCTTCGGTGCCGAAGATGACCGCTCCAGTGGTTTTAGCCGGTAGGAGTCCGGCATACCCCTTCGCCCTTCCCCGGGGTGAAGGAAGTTCCATGTAGAATTTCCACTGGACATCAATAAAAAAAAAAAAAAGGTAAGGTTAGAACGGACCCCTACGAACCGAATCGCTCGTGTTAAGCGGACATTTCTAATCGGCATTAGCCTAATTAAGCAGCGTCCCTTCTGTGAAACGGTAGCCTTACTGCGCCTGCCAAGCGTGGTGGGTATTGGCAAATACCCCCAAAATGATGACACAGTTGTGAAAATCTATGGGGAGGCCTTTGTTCAGCAGTGGACGTATAAATGGCCGATATGAATAAATAGCCTAATTATATTTAATTAAAAAAATAACATGTTAAAATTTTACTAATTATAAAAAAAAGTATGTACTTATTGTATTCTTGTATAATTAATTATTTGTGAAATACTAATGTTGCTTTCTGTAAAACGTAGACAACATTTCAGTTTATCTTTTGAAAATAAAATCAAATAATACATTGTCAAAACGGCTGCTTGTCATATGAATATTTGCGTTATGATGTCACTATTAAAGCAATAGTTTGTGAAATAAAATTTTGACAAATGTTGCTTGTGAAATCATGATTTGCTAATTAATTGTGTGTGAAAAAACATTACAGAACCATTATGAATGTGTGAGCATGATGTAGCCGTTAATGGTATATATTTATTTGTACTTATATCTGCAGTATTGCACGGCGAACAGTGAGACTTTGGAATCCTCCTTTACAATATCCCCGGGGAGGGTGTTCGCTTTACAGTCACCCTCTCTGAGATGTGCCTATAGGCGTGGCACCAGTGGGGCCACCCACCACCTCATCCAGCCGTCTAGTGTGATCATTCGAGGACTTGGAGCCCCCTTAGGTGCCGAAGATGGCCGCCCCGGTGGTTTTAGCTGGTAGGACATGCCCCTTCGCCCTTGCCCAGGCTCCAGGTCCTCAATCATTGGGTGACCTATGTTCAACATTCTTCATTGACGAGCTGATATATATGTGTGCACAATACCCATTTAACATAAAGTGGCCCAGGTTACGTTTTCGTAAAATACTTTGAAAACATCACCACCAGTTAAAAAAAAAGTCGTCAGACAGAAAAGTTCAAATACTTCGTGTCCGCACCCACCGGCGACAGATTTTAAAATGGATGACAACCGTCGTTTCGCTTTGTGTCCCGCAGTGAGTGACTATGCAATTTGGTGGTACTCTTCTTTGCTGTCATTCATTTGTGGATTTGTGTCGTTGATACTTATGTTACGTTGCAAAGAGAAGTGAGGTTTTTGTAACAACGTGTTCAGCGTTGATGTTCTCCGAACGAAAGATGCGGATTTTTTGAGGGCCTTTGGCGATTAATGGTATCTCGCCATTAATCGCCAATGGCCCTCCTTTTTTTTTAATCGTTTTGGTGTGTTTGATAACATCGGATTTTCTTCGATAATCTTTTTCGCTGTTATTCATTTATGGATGCAATCTGTATATTTATATGTGAATGAAGAGTACAGGATAAGAAGGGGCTCAATAATAATCAGGGATACTCGCTAATCAAACTTTCGAGATTCAATCAAAAGTATTTATTTATTTATACTTTTATGCACAATGATGGTACACAAGGCGGACTTAATGACATATGGTATTCTCTACCAGTCAACCTTTGGGCTAAAAAAGATGTTATACAAAAAAAAAAAAAAAGATACACATTAAATGCCACTTAAAGTTTAATAAACAATTTTAAGTGAAATTAAGTCATAAAGAACACGCGCGACCCTAGTCGATTTTTCAATGACACAATATTTTCTTAGGTCATAAAAGAGTGGAGGGAAATTTAAATTTGGAATTATCGTATTTTCTTCTAAATAATTGTATTTTAGGTTTTAAAAGCAACCAGCCAGTACCATCGATATAAAAAAAAAACGCTTAAATTTCTGTGTTTCCCACATATATATAAATATATATATATATATATATATATATATATATATATATATATACCTATACGGATTATGAATGAAGGCGAAAGAGCTTTATTCCCGGTTAACTGTTTGGTTGGTATTTGAAGTTCCTCTTGTGTCTGAGATACCAGAGAGCCAATTCTCGTCATTAATTTACACTGTGACTGAAACTTGACCGAACTGAGATTAAATTATGAATTGACTGAAAAAATGGTATTCTGCTACTCTTAAAGTTCAGTCAAATTTCAGTATAATCTCGACCTAGTCTCGTTTCAATCTCAGTTTTGACGTTTATTCAATGAAATTTAGTACACTTGACAATTCGAAATGTTAGCACAATACCATTTTGACTTCGATCAACTTTCGATCCAATTTCGATCTCATCACAGTGTAAGTTCACGTTTGACGTTGTTTGCTAGTTTAGGAGAATACCATTTGTGACATTTATGACACTGAGACTAGATCGGAACTATATTTGAACATTTTTTAATTACGAGAATTGGCCCTCAGTTTGTTGAAAGGTATGATATTTTCGAGCTTTTTATTCTTTATAATAATAAAACACTTTAAAACAGAACACAGAACACATGGCGGACGTTAAGCATAAACGCTCCACAAAGTCTGCAGTGTGTGAACATGCCTTAGCAAACCCAACCTTTTCTTCGATTTTATCATCTTCGAGTCCTCGCGAAAGATATTCCCTTCCACAAATCTCTTTCTTTTATTTAGAAGAACTTGCTGGAGGTGATTTTGCCCTCGCCGCCGTAGTAAACAGAGTCTATATTTTCTACAGTATATACTTCTCTGTAATTGATTTGTGAACGTGTACATATTGCGGAATTGTATTATTACACGTAAATCATTTCGCGTTAGTTTATTTACTCTCTCCCTGGGTATTAGTCTACTTACTATATTTTGTCTTTTATGAAATTTAAATTTTCGTTTAGACTTAAGGCGTTAGTACTTCCCTGCACATGTGGCTTCCCAAACCAAACACATCTGAAGTTAAATTTGCATTGTACAGCTGCCATATTTACATTTTATCAATGTATTGATAATTGTTTTAAATACTTTGTAAAGTGAACTTTTTTTTTAAATGACTACAAAATTTAACTCTTAGTTTCACTCGGAATTTCTTCTCAGTGGCTGTCTAGTAGCGAAATGTTTTCCGTTGTTTCAGTATCACTAGTAAAAGTGTCTGTCAGGAGCTATTTACTGAATGAACAAACCTTGTGTCAGATTATGCCTGGAATAATACCTGGCGCATGCTGAGCTGGACACCCATTTGGTGCAATCTTGAGACACACTCGTGTCTTTGGTTGCACTGAATAAACGATTTTATTATTATATTGATTTACCTCAACAATCGTTTATGAAGTGTTATTGTCTATGAGCAACTCAATTTTTACTTGTATCCCTCCAATAATCGTATCAAAAACAGATTGTTAGAGCAATCTATCCTCAAAATTACAAGCACAGCCTCTGGACAAAGGATTGTAAATTATATACCATATGCCATGCATGGGACACTGAGGCAGGCGTCCAGTCTATATCTATTTAGTGAACACAGGGGTGTGAATCGACTTGTGCATCATATAACAGCTCGGGTCGACCGCAGTCTGACTGCGGCAGGGGCACGCAACATTTTTTATAGATCATCATTATATCAGGTATGGGACGTCCACCGCTGAACAAAGGCCTCCCCAATAGATTGCCACAATTGTGTCACCATAACAGGGAAATTTTCAAGTACTCGCCACGCTTGGCAGGTGGTGGATTTTTTATGGATTATCATCATATCAGCCCCTAGCCATAGGACGTCCACTGCTGAACAAAGGCCTCACCAATAAATTTCCAGGCTTGGCGGGTGGGTTCCACAGAAGACGCAGACGCTGCTGCCCATTCCTCTCGTTTAGCGCCCCTTAGTCGCCTTTTACGAAACGCATGGGTGGAGATGGAGTGGTGCTGTATTCTTAATCTGGACACCACAAATTTTATTGATAAAATAAACTAGGGCTTAAAAACAAGGAAATTGTTCTTTTGTACGTGCGTTAGAAGTTATACTTCTATGGAACAACAAAAAACCGCATAGGTACCGATAGGCTACGCAAAAAACAATGTTCAATGTAAAATACTAACTAAATACAATTAATAAATGTTTCATAAAGAACATTAATCAATTAAAATAATATACAGTCAAATATTGAAATATTTATTATAATCATAATTAAAACGAGTAAAATCTATTTAAAATCATTAGTCAGTGAAACAAATATGTACTTTTTAATTTTCTTTGACGGCCAATTGCGGAGTGTCTTTAGTGTGATAGTCAACTTGAATAATTCAAACAGTTGAATGATGACACGTTTGGTGCAGTAGCTAATCTGTAATTTCTGCGTGCTACCTTTTCAATCCCCGCATGGAACAAATATTTGTAAAGATAAGAAAATGTATTCATGTAAACCATGTACTTACAGGCACTTATAAATCGTCGAGACTTTAGTTGCCGCGTTCCAAGATGTGGATTTTCTATGAAGAAGAACGGGCAAGAGACTTCATGGTTACTAAATCATATTAAATGTTACAATATTTTATGAGCACATTGATGTAAAAATCAAATAAATGTATCAATGTATGAAAGAAAGAAAGAAAAGCAATTTATTACCACAACAAAACGCGCATCAGTACAGCCTTTTTTTTTTTTTTTTTTTTTTTTTTTTTTTCTTTTATTGATGTCCAGTGGAAATTCTACATGGAACTTCCTTCGCCCCGGGGAAGGGTGAAGGGGTATGCCGGACTCCTACCGGCTAAAACCACTGGAGCGGTCATCTTCGGCACCGAAGGGGGGCTCCAGGTCCTCGTAAGATCACACTAGAGCCGCCCATTGGTACCACGCCTTTAGGCACATCACGGAGGGGATGACTGTAAAGCGGTCACCCCCGCCCCCGAGGGAAGGCGACTGTAAGAAGGTCGCCCCCCCAGGCACTTCCCGGGGAGGATTGTAAAGGATCCCCCCAAGCCTCGCTTTGCGCTGTGCTGCGCACACGGCGGCACGTGACCACGTGCGCGCCACCGTCTTCCCGGGGGTCGCTCGGTGTGAGCACGCAGACTCCCCAATCTGCGCGCCCGCGACCCCCGAGGCCCCCCACCATGTAGTGACGGCAGGGGGCTCAGGCGTGTTGGACTTGGGAGCCGGGACGGTTGTTGCCCCGGCGCCGTCTCGTCCTTCTCCTTGCGGGATCAGCCCTCTCCCGATCCCGCTCTGCAGTCTCCTTCTGGAGCATGACGCTCTCGCAGAAGGAGACCACTGCACTCCAATTTTCATGCTCTGCCAACATAGCCGACACTACTGCCGGCAGAGAGAGATCCTGCCCGATCCGATCGACCAGGATCCGCCGCTCGGCCGCCCACGCAGGGCACTCCTCGAGCGTGTGCTGTGCGGTATCCTGGTCGCATTCACAATGGTGGCACTGTGCCGTAACCTCGCGTCCTATTCTGTGCAGGTACGCACCGAAACAACCGTGACCGGTGAACACCTGCGTTAGACGGTAGGTGACGCGCTCGCTCCTTCTGAGCCAGGCTCCGAAGAGCGGCAGAATGGCCTCAACGACGCGTTTGTTCGCGAACTGCAGCCGAAGGCGATTTCGCCACGTCTCGAGTGTGCGCCGTTGAGCCAGCCGCCTTAGCCTGTCGAGCGCCCCTGGCGGCACGCTTTCGCCACTCTGGCGGAGGGAGCGTGTTTGATCATAGACCCACGCATCCGTCTCCGCCATGATGTCGAAAGGCGGAAAGCGTGCCAGGAGAGTTGCCGCCTCGTAGGACACTGTCCTGTATCCCCGTGCGATCCGTATAGCCACTCTGCGCTGCAGACCGTGAAGTTTGGCTCTACAGCGCTGGACACCTGAAAACCGGGATGACCATACAGGTGCCCCGTAGAGGGCCACGGACCGCACGACGCCCCCGTAGAGACGGCGAACTTCCTCGCTCGGTCCCCCGAGATTGGGCAGCACCCGGTGTAATGCACCCACTACCCTCTCGACTCGGGGGACGAGGCGTGCGAAGTGCTCTTCGAAGCCCCAACGACTGTCCAGGGTGAGCCCCAGGTACTTCATGTACTGGCCCACCCTGATTTGCGCGTCACCAACGCTTATCCACGAACTGGGTGGTTCTCTGCTCCGCGGCAGTTTGTGGAACCATAGCGCCTCGGTTTTGTGAGGCGCTATCTGCAGACCCAGAGCGTGGATTTTGGCTACGACAATTGCCACCGCTTGCTCGGCAAGCCGGATGGTTCCCTGGAAGGACTCCCCGCTGGCCAACACAAGAGTGTCGTCAGCGTAACAGACCAAGCTGACACCAGCGGGGAGAACGACGCGCAGGACCGCATCGTAGGCGAGGTTCCATAAAAAGGGGCCGAGAACCGACCCCTGCGGAACCCCGCATGTAATCTCCCTCCGCTTTATGCTACCGTCCCTGCCCACGTAGCGAATGTGCCTATCGCGCAGATAGGCCCCTATGATGCCCTGCAGGTAGGGGGGACACCGATGATGGACTAGTGCCCCCCTAATCGCATCCCACGGGATGGAGTTGAAGGCGTTGACGATGTCTAAACTAACCGCCAACGCCACCCCACCCCGCTGGGACACCGCCTGTTCCGACAGCGAGCGGACGCGAAGAATCGCGTCGATGGTGGACCGCCGCTGCCGGAAGCCATACTGACTTTCGGCCAGGTCGGGGCCAACTCGCGACAGGTGCTCAACGAGTCTTCGGGTAATTATTCTTTCGAATAGCTTCGAAGCCTCGTCGAGCAGGCAAATGGGACGGTATGCAGAGGGAGACTCTGGGGTCCTTCCTTCCTTCTTCAAGAGAACCAATCCGGCTTCCTTCCAGCTGGACGGGAACACACTACGACGGAGGCAACTGTTGAACAGCCGCCTCAAGCGGTCCCCAAGAGACTGCAGTGCATACACCCACGCGCGGCCCGGAATGCCGTCCGGACCCGGTGCGGTGTTGCGACTCTTCAGGCGGCCAATGGCTCGGCCCAGCTCCCCTTCCGAAACCCCTAACTCCTCGGCCCATTCTGAGGCAATCAGGGGTGGAGAGGGACCAGGACGGTCCCGGACCGCTGGAAAGAGCGTTGAAAGTACTCCTTCCAGCAAATCCGGCGCCAAGGTTTCGGTCACCGGGGGGACCCACGGGCGCAATTTGCCCACGACCATACGATAGGGTCTCCCCCACGGATTCCTGTCCAGTCCCTCCAGAAGCTCATTCCAGGACCGAGCCTTCGCCTCGCGAATTGCGCTGTTTAGCGACTTCGTGGCCGCCCGGTAGGCCAGATAGGCCTCTGCAGTCTCTCCAGCTGTAGCACTACGCCGGCGTCGGCTTCGTTGGTACCGGCGGCGGAATGCCAAGCAGACCGTGCGCAACTGCGCGATCTCCTCCGACCACCAGTACACCGCCGTACGCCGGGAGCGCCTGGCCCGGGGCATTGATGCATCGCATATCGACGTCATCGCCTCCCGGAACCAGGCTGCTTCCTCTTCTGGATCGGGCAAGATCCCTTGATCGACCTCTGACCACGCCACAACGTTGGCAGCAGCGACGAGCATCTCTCGATCGAGCTGTGTGAGGGCCCAACGTTGCGACTGCGGGCTAGGACCTAGACGGCTCGGGCCAGGCGGACGGAGGGCCACGTCAAAAACTATGTGGCGGTGGTCGGACAACGTTACCACCTCCTCCGCCACCCGCCAGCCCAACACCATGCTGGCCACAGAAGGAGCCGCCCATGTCAGGTCCACGACCGACTCCCCCTGCCACCGAACGCAGGTGCTAATGGACCCCCGATTCAGCAATCGGAGGTCAAGCGATGCCGCCCAGTCTTGTATTATCCTCCCCCTCGGCCCGTCCCGACGATTGCCCCAAGCTCTAGAATGAGCATTGAAGTCTCCCAGGACGAGCATTGGACGGGGCGAGCATTTACAGCGAATGCTGCGCGCCACCCCATCCAAGTATCCATCGAAGTCGGCGAGAGACACGTTGGGGGAGACGTAGCAGCCCACTACTGCCAGAGGTCCCCATTCTACAGCGACAAATCCCTGCCCCCTGTCCAACAGCGAGCAGGGCGGCCCACCTTCAACCTCAGCCCAATAGATGGCGACGGAGTCCCCGTTGTCCCCGAACCAGCGAGGATGTTCCTGGACGACGTAGGGCTCCGCCACAACCACCAAGGCAACCGACCACTCCGCAACAGTCTGCAGCAGTAGATTCTGCGCGTTGCGGCAGTGGTTCAGGTTGCCCTGTAGAACTCTTAGGGCTGGGAATTTTCGGCCTCCATTTCCTCCGGTGGGCCCACGACCGATGTCGCCGGCACAGTCAACTCCTGCCTATTGGCAGTGGCAGAAGGGGCTCGCTTCCCCCTCTTACCTTTCTGGGCAGCGCATGACTTGCTGCCCAGCCTATGCCCTGACGGCAGACCGTAGTCTGCACATAGCGGGCAATTCTGTGACTGTGCCGTGCACTGCCTCGCCTTGTGGCCCTGGCTGCCACAAGCGAAGCAGCGGTCGCTCCGGTCAGCCCCCCCATGAATGGCGCAACGGAGGCGCACGTGCCCGAGTTCAAGACATCGGTAGCACTGCAAAGGCCGTGCCGCCAATGCCTCGACCCTGGCCGACGTCCACCCCACACAAACACGCGAGGCGGACGCCACCTTTCTTGCTGCCTCCAGCGGGCAGCGCACCCAGACGGTGCCCAAGGACACGGATGAGTGGCGAATTTCGCCCACCCTTACTTCCTCGGGCTGACAGCCGCCCGCCGCCGCGATGGCATCAGCCACCTCTTTAGGCGTGACGGCGTCGTCCAGGTCGCGTACCCTCATTTCCGCCGTCTTAATTGGCCGTGCGATCCGCACGGCAAATACGGGGGAGAGCACCTCCCGCATACGGCGCGCCAGGCTATCAGCCTTGGCACTGCAGTCCTCACCAGCGACGGACAGCACCATTCCGCCGCTGGCTGCCCTCTTCATGGTCACCGTGTCGTGACCGATGCCGAGGTCAGCGAGCTTTATGCTCTTCCTGGCCTCGGCCATAACTTCACCCAACCGACTGTCGGGTGAGCCCTCCGGCACGGTGACCGTTATGGCGGCCGTTGCGGGAACCCTGGGGAGGTTGACCTTCCTCCTTTTATTATTCTTCTTCCCCTTTCTTTCTACCGCTCCCTGGGTGGTGGAAGATTGTGCAGCCTGCGCACCAGAAGCTGCCTGGGCTTGGGACTTTTTCCCCCTCCTTGCAGCCACAGTGGACCACAACTCAGTCTCCACTGTGGCCTGTGGCTCAGTAGACGTGATTGCCGCAGGCGCAGTGGTCGCCGCATTTGCAGCAGGCACCGCCGGCAGGTCAGCCACTTCGGCTACATTCACCGCATTACGGCCTTTCTTTTTCTTCTTTCCCTGCGTTAGAGTCGCAGGGGAAGAACCCGGCGCTTTTGTCGATGCACCAGGTGCCTTGGGTGCAGTCGTACCCGTCGTCGTGCCGGACGGCGCTTTAGCGGCGGCGGCATACGTAGCTGCCTTTGTGGCAGTCTCTGACTGCAACCGCCGTAAATCAGCTGCGAATGGCGGGCGCAGACGCTGCTCCGGCAGGAGCCGACCCTCCAAGGCGGCAAACCTGGCGCTCACTATGCCCCCGACTTCGAGGGCGATTGAACGCCGAAGTTCGGCCACCGCGTCCGGTGGCATGAACGCCGGAGCATCGCCATGACTAGGGTTCGCTGGTGCGTCCCTCTGACGGCGGAGTAGCCCAACCTCCGTCGTTAACCTCTCTATCTGCGCCGAGAGGCTGGCAATCTGGGAGCGCAATTCCGCGTTCTCCCTCTCCAGCCTCTCGACATTTCCGTCCTTATGGACTGACCGTTTGGCATCGGGGGATGACCCCTTTGACACCTTAGGCAGGGCCCGCTTGCGACCCTCACCTGCCCTCACTAATGAGGCGTACGAGCCCCGAGGATCTAATGATTCCTCGGAATCGCTTACCCCACCCGATGGCAACGGCGTGCCTGGACGCGACAGCGGTGCGTTGTTACGCTGCGCACGTGCGTTGGCGCGTAAGTTTCGCGCACTACGCGTCCTGGCGCCCGAGCCAGACACGGGGCCGACATCCGATCCCATGTCCATCAGGACGCTGTCAGACTCTGACAGCGTTTGCATCTTCTTCACCTCCGTTACGATTTCCTTCGTAACCTCCTTCACGGCCTCCTTCTCAGCGTCAGTTTTATATTTACTATTTTTAACCATAATTGATCCCACGAGTATGGGGGAAATAAACGGTCGACCCGGGCAGTGCCCCCTGTACCCGGGCAAGCGTATCCCATGTTCAGGTTCCGCCGGTCCTGGGGTTGGCGTGCTCGCGACTAAACTTCCCATCAGCCATGCACCCCTCGCCGCACGCAAAGCTTGGGTTCGGGGAATTTTTATAGAGGCCTTCTTCCTCGCGATCCGGGCGGTTAAGCCAAGATCCTCGGTCCCGGTCGAAGCCGCGAGACGTGACCACGACACTCCAACCGAGATTACGATATCGACGGTGGCAGGGAAGGGTAGTCCTCCCACTACCTGCTCGGGGCAGGGTGAGTGCACACCGAGCCCGCCGCTAGCCTGCCCATGCTCCTCCAATAATGCAGGAACACCCTACGGCCTACAGCCCAAAAACTGGGCCCGTCCCTGTCAGAATATTAGCCACCGGGCAACAAGATCCTCCAAAAAGTGGAGAAGTTATTGCCGGGTGCCCAGGGTGCACCGGCCCGACAACTGCTCTTCCCCCCGGGCGTATCAAGAGGGACCAGCAGCCACCGAGCGCACGTGGAGGTTTCCTGACCTAGCACCCCGCATCAGTACAGCCTGTAATCTGTAATCTGTACCCACGACACAGGTGAAATATAAGTGTGGAGCAACCTTTTGGAAAAAGCGACTAAGGGTTGATATCAGGAGGATGCGCATGTAATAACATACTGCGAACACCAATCCACCTGCCACGCGTGGTGATTATGATAGTATCCTAGATCTTGTGGTGATCATTGGGTCCATCCATATGTTGTCTGTGATAAATCGCTAATAGGGATAAGACCTGTATAATTTATTTTATAACGTCTGATAATTGACATGATTGCAAGTGTTTTAACTGGCAATCAAAGGCATAATGTCTACAAATTGGAATTAATTATATTATTATTGTAAAAATAACTTGACATTTCTAATATCGCATTTAAAATTGCAAATATTTATGTTATTTACTTATAGTTAATAAATTGACATTTGACTTGACTCATTTAAAACATTTAAAAAAAATGTAAATTTACTTATATACATTGATTGACTATTTGTTATTGTTAATATTGTTCTTGTGACATCAAATTATAATATTCTTACAAAACCGTAAATCTGTGAGCATTATGTAGGCATTGATGATATATATTTAGTACTTAATTTTGATTGTGTCTTTTGCCTGGCTGTATTGGTCTGTCATGCTCACTAAAATGTCTTGCTGATGGTGGCGTTGTGTATCGGGTCGTTCGGTTCCCTTCAACATGGTTGAGCTAAGTGATGCTGATGCATGCGTTATGCTCGTGAACGGGTGCCGTCTGTTGGGACTGGTCAGTCATTAACTGCCACAGCAAAAAATATTATTATGGTACGTTCCATCTTTAGACATTGACCTACATTTTTCTCGGTATTTGTTGTACAATCATTTTTGTATCAATCAGCATTGTAATCTCCATTATTTTAAAAGAGTATCCATGGAGTTTCTTGCCGGCTCTTCTCCATGAGATCCACTATTTGGAACCGTGCAACTTAGATTCTGACGTTTCATAAGTGCCAATATTTGGTTTATTTGAAATAAAAAACTTTGACTTTGACTTTGACTTTGACCACGTATTGTACAATTAGTTTTATAATTATTTTACTCTTTTTATTAGTCCCAGTGGAAATTCTTCATGAACTTCCTCCGCCGCAGGGAAGGACGGAGGGGCTGGACTGCTACCAGCTAAACCACTGGGGTATCTTCGGCACCTAAGGGGCTTATGATCACACTAGAGCCGCCAACCAGGGCCGCGCTTATAGGCACATCTCTGAGAGGGTGTTAGTAAAGCGGTCTCCCCCCCGGGGGATTGTAAACGATCCCCCGAAACGTCCCTGTGCATAATTGTTTTACCTAGCAATTGTTAATCTATTGACGTACAATGAAGAATATTCTATTCTATTCCATTAAATTCTATTGGGATACCTATGTTCAGAAATGGACGCTTATGACCTGAAAGTGATACTCTTTTAATACTAGGTCGATTTGAAGATAGCATCTTTATTTCTTACAGATTTGTAAGAACACTCCATATAAATATTCATGCCTTCAGTTTCATATTGATATGGAGACTCGTATGTTATAACCGCTGGAGGCCGCGGAATTGTAGTCTGACTATACTGCACGAGTCACGAATATTGAGTGATGTTATTAAAACGTCTCGGGGGCTTCTTGAGTAAAAGATAGCTTATAGATATGATCTGGATTATAGAAAGAAGAAGGAAGGTGGTTTTTTTCTACTATAACAGAAATTAATAGTGTATGTACAAAAATAATGAGGGCGTGTACTGTAATGTACTCGGGAATGGATGCCTGTGCTTAGTGTATCATAATAATAACTGATGATGAAGGCACGGTTGGTGCAGTGGCTGATACAGTCGATTGCTGCGCTCCGGGTCGTGGGTTCGATTCCCACACGGAACAAATATTTGTATGATCTGCAGATAGATGTTCCGGGTCTGGGTGTATTGTATGTGGAATTCATGTCTGCACCCACGACACAGGAGAAATCCTAGTGTGGGGCAACGTTAAAAAAATAAAAAATAAAATAAAAAAACTCTTATGTTTCTTTAATCTATTTATAATGTTAACTAGCGGTGCCCAGTGGTTTTGCCCGCCGTTTAATTTAAAAGAAATGATTGACTGATTATTTATAAATCATTTAGAGTACTTCGGCATAGACAGTTGACATAGAGTACATATTTTGGATTTCATGAGTTTTTTTTTGCCCCAATTTTTTTTCTAAAATTAAAGTTGCCTAACTTACTCCATACAACATCAGATATCTGCCAGTGAAGGTCCCGCCAAGATTGGTCCAGCCGTTTCGGAGATTAGCTGGAACAAACTGACACGCAGGCATTAAAGAAAAATAACAAATGTTTTCTGTTGTATGTACCGTACATACTTTTATATGCATTTAGTAAAAAGCTGTTATTTTGACATTATAAGCAGACACTTTAATTTTATTTATTTGTATAGATGAAGTAATAAATAATAATAATATTAGCATAAAGTTGCAATTTTATTTAACTACCCCACCATTTGCTTTTAAATTAGAGCACGCACTTTTGCACTTAGAACTACGAGTGTGCGAAAGTCATTATGTCTGTCACACAGAAAACTACGGTAATATTGCTGATGGCAATATCGCTCTAGGTTATTAATTAACATGGCAACCCAATTCCCGGCCCGGCTTTAAGGGGGGCGCGCTCGTTGCCTCAAAAAGGACAGAACAGTCCAGATCCTCGCATCCCTCGCGGGGCGCATAGAAGAATAACACACGCATTTAGAACATTGTTTAGACTTAGTACCAGCAACGTTTTTATAGTCGAATAGATGTCATTAGAGATATTAAAATAATAATAATAATACGTTTATTTCGGATATTTGTCCATATAGGTTAGTAAGACAAAGACCTATAGACTATGTTAGTGGTACAAATAAAATGAAAACAAAAACGAAACTTAATTAACACATACAAAACTAACAAAAATTAAAATAGGCTAGTTCATGAACTTGTGCGCACTTCCTGGTGCACTAGATCCGTACATATGCATACGGGTCCAGTGCCACAGGAACGGACATCCGGTGGAAATACCTCATGTACTTCCTTCGCCCCGGGAAAGGGCGAAGGGGCATGCCGGACTCCTACCGGCTAAAACCACCGGAGTGATCATCGTCGACACCGAAGGGAGGCTCCAGGAACTCGAATAATCTCCATCTAGAGCCACCCGTTGGTGCCACGCCTTTAGGCACATCTCGGAGAGGATGACTGTAAAGTGGTCATCCCCTCTAGTGGAGGGAAGGCGACTGTAAAGAGGCCACCCCCCTAGGCATCTCTCGAGGGGATTGTAAAAGATTCCCCCGAGGCCTCACTATGCGCTGTGCTGCGCACACAGCGGTACGTGACCACATGCGCACCGCTGTCTTCCCGGGGGTCACTCGGTATGAGCACGCAGATTGGACAGTCAAGCCGATCTGCAATCACTCTCAGTATGCTGTTGGTGCTCCCCCGTAACCGACGCATTAAGGATGCAGTTCGCTTTCTAATGATTGATTGAAAGCTATCTATATGCGCTTCAGCAAACATGATTGAGGCGCTACAGAACCGTGGAAGCCCCATCAGCACCCTGAAAGCATTGTTATATTGTATAATATATATATATTGTATAAGAAATTGTTGATCTTTTACTTTTCTATTTTGGAAGTTAATAAGGTGGTTATGCATTAAATATTATTTAGATGTTAATAATTGATGCGATTCGTCTGTAATCGCTTTTATTTTACTAATTGTTTTCATTTCGCCCGAATGAAGTCCACTGCTGGACACAGGCCCCCAAAGATCACCACAACGACCGATATGGGTGTGTTGTGGGCTCATTGGGGGGTTTTGCCATAACCGCCACGCTTGGCAGACGGGTTGGTCGCAGTTGAGTTGTTAATGTACTCAAAGGACGCTGCTGCCCATCCTCCGGCTAATCCCTTAGTCGACTTTTGCGACAACCACGGGAGGAGATGGGGTGGTGGTATTCTGAGCCGGCACCACACGGCAATGGTTTTAGCAAACGCTAATAGTAGAATAATTATTTAATTAGGAAGGAAGGAAGGACAAATGAAATGAAATTAAAATTACACTTACATTACTTTATTTTATTCATTGGTCTCCAGTGGAAGGGAGAAGAGGCATGCCGGACCGAATAAAACCAATAGAACGGTCATCTTCGGCACCGAAGGGGGGCTCCAGGTCCTCGTAAGATCACACTAGATACTTACATTACCTACATTAGTTAGTAGTATAATTCAGCCATGTATAATTAACATTCAAAGTAAATTTAAATAGACTGATCAATTACAGCAGTGGACTGCGATAGGCTAAACTGATAATGACGATGATGATGATGAAGCAATTCCATAATTTCAAATCATTATTTAATCATGTAAAATTGTTCTCTAGCTATGTAGATTCTAGGTTTACGTCAACTAATCACATGATCTCATTCAAACAGTTCAATATTTTCCATTTAATTTCCACCAACAAAAGCCGACATAGTCCCAATGTTATGCACCCCTGTCCCATGTCCGGACTCACTTGACCATTCAAATTTATGGGTTGTCGCCGCCATCGGCTTACACTGCCGCGTTTAAACTATACCATTATTGATTAACATATTATTTGAGGTTGAATATTTATGTGTTTTGTATAACAATGTTTGAAAGTAGGTTTTGTTTGTTTAAGATTAATGTTTAAACTGCTATATGCCATCTAAAAGATCTAGGTAAAACCCACCGTCTCCAGGGTCTAAGAATCAGTAGAAAGAATACGATTTGGAAAAATGAGAACGACCCAATTCTCGTAATTAATCTATACAAATAAATAAAATTGAAGTGTCTGTTTGTAATGTCAAAATAACAGCTTTTTACTAAATGCATATGAATGTATATACGGTACCTACAACAAAACAGCTATTTGTAATTTTTTTGTCTGTCTGTCGTTTGTTCCCGCTAATCTACGAAACGGCTGGACCGATTTCTACGGGACTTTCATTTGCAGATAGCTGATATTATAAGGAATAACTTGGCTATTTTTATTGTAGAATCTGTACAAATAATTAAAATTGAAGTGTCTGTTTGTAATGTCAAATTATCAGCTATTTACTAAATGCATATGAAAGTATATTCGGTACCTACAACAAAACAGCTATTTGTAATTTTTTTGTCAGTCTGTCAGTCGTTTGTTTCCATTAATATACGAAACGGCTGGACCGATTTCTACGGGACTTTCACTTGCAGTTAGCTGATATTATAAGGAATAACATAGGCTACTTTTATTTTAGAAAAATAGTTAGGGATCCGCGTAAAAATATTAAAACCCTTGAAATCCAATATATATACACACTTATATTATGTCAAGTGTATATGCCGAAGTACTTTAAATAATACATAAATAATCCACTTTCTTTTAAATAAAAAAGCAGGTAAAACGGTAAAACCGTGGAACCCAGCTAGTTTACACTATGGTTGAAAGTTGACCGAACTGAGATTATATTATGAATTGACAAAATATAGGTATTCTGATCCTCTTAAAGCTCAGTCTGATTTCAGTACGATCTCAATCCAGTCTCATATCAAGGTCAATTTTGGCGTTCATTTAATTAAAATCTTAGCACCTGTGTTAGTTCAAAATGTTAGCAGAATATAGTGTTGACTTCGATCAACTTTCGATCCATTTTCGATGTCATCAAAGTATAAGTTCACGTTTGACGTTGTTTGTTGGTTTCATCATTTCAGCCGAATAAAGTCCACTGCTGGACACAGGCCTCCCCCATAGATGTCCACAACGACCGATATGGATGTGTTGCGGGCTCATTGGGGGGTTTTGCCATAATCGCCACGCTTGGCAGGCGGGTTGGCGATCGCAGTTGAGTTGTTAATTTACTCGAAGGACGCTGCTCCCCATCCTCCGGCTAATCCCATAGTCGCCTTTTACGACACCCACGGGAAGAGATGGGTTGGTGCTATTCGTAGCCGGCACCACACAGTTTGTTGGTTTAGGAGTGTCCATTTGTGACATTTATGAAACTGCAACTAGATCGGCACTCTATTTTGAATGTTCTTAATTACGAGAATTGATTTTCTGATTTATGAATAGAACACTACATCTCAGTGTCCTTCACCATCATCATCAGCCTATACCGATCCACTGTTGGACGTAGGCCTCTCCCAGCGTGCGCCACAACACCCGGTCATCAGCTTTCCGCATCCAGCCGGAACCAGCAACCTTTTTCAGGTCATCCGTCCATCTGGCTGGTGGGCGTCACACACTACGTTTACCCATACGAGGTCTCCACTCTAGAACTCGTCTGCTCCATCGGCCATCGGTCCTTCGACAGACGTGACCAGCCCACTGCCAACTTTAGCTTGCTGATTCGGTGTGCTATGTCGATCACTCTCTCTCTCTTCTGTTCCTTCTCGTGAACATAATCAATTGCAATGGTTCAAATTTGAGAATATAATGTATAGTCTATAAAACAGTAAAGCTTGACTGAATTGCCCTGACTATTTAAATAAGTATAATTGGATATGGATTCTTAACTTTCGTTTGATTAGTAACCCATCAGAGTAGTCAAGCTGCCAAAACTCCCACTCTGAGGCCTCCGACTTAGCTTGACCACCGCACTGTCGTGGCAAAAAGCGAGACCGAAGATTGCCCTCCAAAGCACGGAGACGCTCGTTCAAATGCCATTATACAGTACCCCATCCATATTTACCCATCCAGTGTATACCCGCGCCGAGCGTTGCTTAACGTCGGTGATGGTTTACTGATCAGACAGCGGCCTGTATGGTGTCCAGATTAAGATTATAGCACCAATCCATCTCCTCCCGTGGATTTCGTAAAATACCAATAAGGGACTGTGGAATATCCCGCCTGCTAAGCGTTGTGAATACTGGCAATCCCGAAAATTACGACACCATTTTGGAAATTTATGAGGACGGCCTTTGTTCAGCAGTAGACGTATGAATGGCTGATATGATGATGAATCTAAATCACTGCCATTTATGTCGCACTATATTTGCTAGTGGCCAACCACTAGAGACCTATCTCTTACTGCAAATGTCCGGCTAGGCAGGTATTACCGCTGTCCCAGAGACGTATCTGCCCTGTATTAGAAGGGGTGACCTTTATAAACAACCCCTCCGAGATGTGCCTAAAGGCGTGACACTAATGGGTAGATTGGAGGCTAGTTCCTAGAGCCTGCTTTCACTGACGAATATGACCGCTCTAGTGGTTTTTAGGCGGTAGAAGTTTGGCATGCCTCACCGCCCTTCCCGGAAGAAGTAACTACATTATGTATTTCTACGACATGAAATTAAAAAGGTACCACTGCAGTGGTAAATATTTTGCTGCTGTCTAGGCATTATACAGCTAGTGAAAAAAAAAACTTCGAGGCGACGTACGTATGTAGCAAATGACACGTATGGTTAGTCCTAACAATTGTTATAAACAGGCGTGATGCTAACTACCACCACGAATAACTTGGTCACTAGATTCTATAAAAAACAGAAAAAGATATTCATTTCGGCCGAATAAAGTCCACTGCTGGACACAGGCCTCCCCCAAAGATCACCACAATGACCGATATGGGTGTGTTGCGGGCTCAATGGGGGGTTTTGCCATAATCGCTACGCTTGGCAGACGGGTTGGCGATCGCAGTTGAGTTGTTAATGTACTCGAAGTACGCCGCTGCCCATCCTCCGACTAATTCCTTTGTCGACTCTTACGACACCCATGGGAGGAGATGGAGTGGTGGTATTCTGAGCCGGCACCACACGGCAAGGAATTAGTTAAGAAAAGGAGATTAGTACTCATAATATTATACTAATATTTTCCCAAAAAAAGGGTGTTGTTAAAATCTTTATCTATTAGCCCACATCTCGCTACTTCTGATTATAATACTTATACACACACATCAGCCTGGGAGGGACCCAATGAGCAGTTATAGGGGTTACCATGATCACCACGCGTGGTAGATGAAATGCTGTGCCCATCGATCCATAGTCGCCTTTTACCACACCCATGGATAGAGAGGGTGATCTATTCTTTGCCGGAAATGACAAGGAACATCTGAGTGTAAGAGGTTTCTTAATTTATATGCCAGTGATGCTGATGCCGAGCCAGTCTAGTAAGCTAGGTATAACAAGATGTATTAATACGTAAGTGTAAAATGTAAGGTAACTAGCTAGGGTTTCCCCTAGTCCCGAGGCATCGAACTTTTAATAAGCTCTACTCTCAACTCTGTATTATTCAGGGTTGGCTGTTACAAAAATGAGTAAAGTTAGAAATTCTATATAGATATAATTAAAGTATGGCAAGTCTCATAGAACGTCTGTGCGACGTACTTTTTTAATTTGTTGGTATGAAGTTTGAATTGAAAAAAGTACGTTATTTCCAAGATAACGCTACGATACTACGCTGGTGCTACGTTACGTGCTACGCCAACACAAAAGGCTACGCATTCATTTGCATTCTTATAACTACAGAACTTATGCTTAAGCATACCATAATCTCCACAATTTCAGATAAGACTAACAGTTTAATAATTGTATTAAAAAATATGGGTAGTCATAAAATAATAATTTTAAATCGGTGTTGTGTCCGTCCTGGTGAGAGCATAGGCATAAAACTAAATACTAGCAACAGAGATGAAAGCCGACAATGCTAATGTATCCATTAAAAGGAGGTGGATGGGGTAAGGCCCCAAAAAGGTTTTGAAATTCTCCTTTAAACATAACAGGGAAGTCTATAATGGAAAAGTTTTTATTCCGTACACATTTTTTAAGGGTGGGAATATGTGAAATTCTGCGTGTTTATTTCTAAACAATACAATCCATATATTCTGTAGAAACTGACTATGGAAAAATATCTACCTAAACCTAAACAGCTTTCCTCTGACTTCCGCAAGCCTTTGAGAAACGAAGTATCTGGAGTTAGATGTTATTACTGCATAGTTTCCAGCATAGACAGACCGCTCTCTTCTTGTAGATGCCATAAAAGGAAAATTAATTATGTTAAAAAGATAGGTAGAAGCATAATGTCATCTACAAAGAAAATATGATCACCAATCTTTTTACCAAATGTGGTGATTACCGAAAAGCGTTCTCACAACTGTTCTCCGTAATGATGACGCCTAAATACTCATCCCGGCTTGTATGCGACATCGTATACTTTTATTCATCCTTTGGAGAGCATTTCAGGTCTTGAAAGGATAAGGTGACCATTTTCAAGTTCGTAAACTGTAATTTTTATAAATATGCTTCACACAAAATTTTCATGTGTGTCGTTAATCGGGCGCGCAGTTGGGAAGTCGGCGTGCTCACACCGAGCGACCCCCGGGAAGACGGCGGCGCGCACATGGTCACGTGCCGCCGTGTGCGCAGTACAGCGCAAATCAAAGCTTGGGGGATCCTTTACAATCCTTCCCGAGAAGTGGCTGGGGGGCGACCTTTTTACAGTCGCCTTCTCTCCACTAGAGGGGGTGACCGCTTTACAGTCATCCCCTCCGTGATGTGCCTAAAGGCGTGGCACCAATGGGCGGCTCTAGTGTGATCTTATGAGGACCTGGAGCCCCCCTTCAGTAATGAAGATGACCGCTCCAGTAGTTTTAGCCGGTAGGAGTCCGGCATACCCCTTCGCCCTTCCCCGGGGTGAAGGTAGTTCCATGCAGAATTTCCACTGGACAGCAATAAAAAAATAAAAAAATGTTAGTTTACAGATATTATTCTCACATGCACACCACCTTACACCTATACTGGGGATAGCTACTTGTTATTCACAGTTATGATATTTATCATAAAACATTTGTTACCTGCGGGAATCGAACCCGCGACATTTCGTCATCATCATCAGCATATCAGCCAAAGAACGTCCACTGCTGAACAAAGGCCTCACCATGAATTTTCACAACAAACGGTTACACGCCGTATGTCGTTATTTTACAGGGAATTTGAACTCGCTAATTCCTTCCAAAATGTTTGCCAAGCGTGGTGAATCAGTATTTAGAGGACTGCTCAGCACAGAAGAGACAGAAGAGACGCTGCTCATCCCCCTGGTATAGAGTTCGTTAATCACCTTTTACGACATCCACGGGAGGAGATGGAGTGGTGCTGTATTATTAATCCGGACACCACACGGAACCCCAATCGACCCGTCGTACAGGAACCCAATCGCTTAGCCACAGCGTCAACCATCCCTTCAATATAATATGTCTTCTAAAGTGACGTATTTGGGTGTTTTAAACTAGGTTTAAATCAACCGAAGGAAATGAAACTCTCATAAATTATTCGCCGAGACGGTTGGTAGACAGAATACATTTTATAAGCTTTCAAATATGATGACTTATGAAAAGTTTAAAATAAAATAGTTCATATCATATATACACACATTTCGTGTGGTGTCCGGATTAAGAATATAGCACCACTCCATCTCCTCCCGTAGAGGTCGTAAAAGGCGACTAAGGGACTCTAAACCAGAGGGATGGGCAGCAGCGTCCCTTCTGTGAAACGGTAGCCATACTACGCTCACCAACCCGCCTGCCAAGCGTGGTGAGTATTGGCATATACCCCCCGAAATGATGACACAGTTGTGAAAATTTATGGGGGAGGTCTTTGTTCAGCAGTGGACGTATGAATTGCCGATATGAGTATACACACACATGATGTGGGATGATATCCCCTAAACGTCCACATCTGAACATGGGTTACCCATAAATTACAACAACAAGCGGTGACCTTGCTTGCCATAATCACCATGTTTGGAAGGCCAATTGGTGTACTCATCATTTCGGCCGAATGAAGTCCACTGCTGGACACAGGCCTCCCCCAAAAATCACCACAACGACGAATATGGGTGTGTTGTGGGCTCATTGGGGGGTTTTGCCATAATCGCCACGCCTGGCAGACGGGTTAGCGATCGCAGTTGATTTGTTAATATACTCGAAGGACGTTGCTGCCCATCCTCCGGCTAATCCCTTAGTCGACTTTTACGACACCCACGGGAGGAGATGGGGTGGTGGTATTCTGAGCCGGCACACCACACCTCAGTATGTTGTCATTATCATATAGGAGGGAGCTGCTGCCCATCCTCTTGACATCTACTCTTAGTTGCCTTGTACAACATCTATGGTTGGCGAGGGGTGATCTCATCTTTGCTTGGAATCACATGGAAGCGATTGGTATTACCTCTTTATCTTATTTAGTTTTTGACAAGCTCATTAATCATGTTGTTGCTAATTATTCAATGACAGTCAAGTTGGATAACTTCAATGACATTATATATTAAAAAGAAGTAGATATGCTACATGCATGCCAAAAGTAAGAACCAAATCTCCCCCAATTGTAGCACCTCGCAATCGGTTCGCTTAGATAGCTATCTCTTTTACTCTTGTTGTTTTTGTATCTTCTTTCTCACAATATGGTTGTGCAAGCGAGACTGTATTTTGCGCGCCATTTTATATGGACGTAACATATCTATGGTTGTAATATCATTGGGTAACTTTGAATAATTTTCTCCGATTTTTACTGATCTTAAAATAAAAATGTTTTAGGTAATTATGTTACATTGCTTTAATAGTGTTCTTTTATATCCAAACTCATAATAATATAACTAAATCGATGAAAAAAATAAAAGCGCTTTAGTGGCCATGCAAAGTTACCATGACTTTTCGGTATCTTTGAACTGAGTTATTTTGGACAGCGAAAACCCTTTTTAATTGACTATTTAAACGACTTCGGTGAGATTAAACTCTTATTTTGAACGAAGTAAACATAGATTTGTCAAACTAAAAAACTTGTCATAGTGAACAATAGAGTCTGACATTAATGGTGGAAACAATTGAAAACCGTACGACACCGACATATTTTTGTAGATTTTTATAATGATTTAGAAATGTTTTATGATAGTGAAAAGATTCATTCATCTGAGCACCTTACAAAATTGCCATATACAAGACATTAACGAAATTGTGGAAGATACTCTAACCGAATCCATAAATATAAGAGAATAAGAAGAAGAAGACATCAATAGTGAACACCATACTTTGATGGCTGTTAGATTTTTTCCTATGTGACATTTTGAATAATTGGTAACTCAGTTTCTCGTAGATAGTAATTATGTATTTGACTATGTAATCTTGTGACTTTTGAGAAATAAATAAAGCATCTTCTTATTGGTTTTATTCAAAGTGACAAGAAAATTAAAGATAGAAACCATGATCGTATACCTATTGTTTAATATTAAAAATCATAACACAAGGAACATATATTTCACAGATAATATATATATATAACTGATATATTTCACATCTTATTTTAATTATAATAACACGCGAGCTTCCCGCAGCCCTTTCCTTTGTTTGTGAACCAACAAAAAATGTTACCCTTTTAAGAAAAGCCAACATTTTCATAATATTATGCATGTAGGTACAAAATTACATGATATTAAAGCCTCTTTGCTGGAACTATGTTACCGAAACATTGCATGGCAAAGTTGCACTTAAGTATATTAAAAATGTAATGTTAAAAGCAACGGATAAAGACTTGTTTTACTGTCACATTTTTAGTTATTAAGGAATATTTTTAATGTTATTTTGCGTTTTTATCATAAAGGGTATCTTTCCGAAATCTTGTAGTCAAAAAGAGTGAGATGCACCGCAATTTTTTTTAACTTTGCATATACAGTGTGGCCTTCGAATGAATGCGTTGCTGACTGTTTAAAAAAATATTGGAGATTAAAATTAGCGCTAAGCTATTTAAGTATAATGTAGGTTGACGTTATAATATGAACATTCATATTATAACGACCATAGACTATACACTTAATACTGACAATAACGACAACCTACATAATCAGCCCACTTTTTCTGTCCCAATGCTGGGGCCTTTTCTCATGATGAGAACAATAAAGGTTGACTAGGACTTTCTTTGCCTTAGGAGGGGCGAAGGGGCATTCCGGATTTTCGGCTAAAACCCCATTTCCTTTCCATGTCCTTTCATTTACCTATGCCTAGAGCCGAGCGAGATGTGACTAGCGAAGGAATAAAAAAATCCTATCATAGCTATATATCACAGTCCAATGTTTACTCTCGAGACTTGAGTCAGATAGGTTTTTGGTTGGTTATCAGTTCGTAGGTAGACTTATCCGTGTGGTGTCCGGATTAAGAATATAGCACCACTCCATTTCCTCCCGTGGATGTCGTAAAAGGCGACTTAGGGAATTTAAACCAGAGGGGCGGGCAGCAGCGTTCCTCCTGTGAAGCGGTAGCCACACTGCGCTCACCAACCCGCTTGCCAAGCGTGGTGAGTATTGGCAAATACCCCCCAAAATGATGACATAGTTGTGGAATCTATGGGGGAGGCCTTTGTTCAGCAGTGGACGTATAAATGGCCGATATGATGATATGATGAGGTAGACTCCATATATAGCTCATGACTGAACTTGTACAGTAATTAACCCCTAAATACGGCACGTATGTATACGACACGTATGTATACGACACGTATGTATGCGGCACGTATGTATACGACACGTATGTATACGACACGTATGTATACGGCACGTATGTATACGACACGTATGTATACGGCACGTATGTATACGACACGTATGTATACGACACGTATGTATACGGCACGTATGTATACGACACGTATGTATACGACACGTATGTATACGGCACGTACGTATACGACACGTATGTATACGGCACGTACGTATACGACACGTATGTATACGACACGTACGTATACGACACGTATGTATACGACACGTATGTATTCGACACGTATGTATTCGACACGTATGTATACGGCACTTATGTATAGGACACGTATGTATACGACACATATGTATACGACACGTATGTATACGACACGTATGTATACGATACGTATGTATACGACACGTATGTATACGGCACATATGTACGGAAAATATTAAGAGTTAAGAAAATCACATCCTCTTCTTGAAGTGGCCGATGCAGATGCTTAAATCTTTAACAACGTTACTTCCACTGACTGATAAGGTAAAAATAATAATGTTTGATCACCACTATAATGTTATCATAAAATAAATTATCCTGTTTTAGTTTTAGTAACGATATGATAAAAAATGTGAATATTTAAAACGAAATTATTCCCAGTCCCCACTAACATTAAAGCAATAAGCTATCCCTCGTATTTTATCTCAGTTCATGTAGTGTTTCGTATAAATAAAATATTTTATTTTACTACGAGATGAACACACCTTAGTTTCTTTGCAGGCTTGAATAATGGCCATGTGAAAACTTTTTTGTTTAAGTAATTTTTATTACACATATTCCGTATGGCATCTGGATTACGAATATACGAGTAGCACTACTCGATTCCATCTACTTTCGTGACTGTCATAAAAGGCGATTAAAGGACTCTAAACGAAGGATGGAGCAACACGTATGGAGTAAGTTTGACTGCGTAAATATTATATGTTCAAACTTTTTATAATTTTGACATTATTGTAATTTACTATCTATTACTAATAAATTATCAATTAATAATTGATAATTTTTATGTTCATTACTTATATTGACATTTGCGTTGACTCATTTAAAATTTCGTAAAATTTTATGTTATTAACATCAATTTAATATTATGGTATTGATTGACTATTAGTTATCACTTATCAGTAATATATGTATTGTTCTTGTGGCATTAACTTATAATATTTAGCCATTAATGTTATATGTTTAATACTTATTTTGATTGTGTCTTTTGCCTGGCTGTATTGGTCTGTCATGCTCACTAAAATGTCTTGCTAACGGTGGCGTTGTGTATTGGGTCGTTCGGTTCCCTACAATATGGTTGAGCTAAGCAATGCTGATGCATGCATCATGCTCGTGAACGGTTGCCATCTGTTGGGACTGGTCAGCCGTTAACTGCCACGGCAAATTCATTATTAAAATATTATTGTGGTGTGTTCCATCTTTACACATTAACCTACATTTTTCTGTGTTTATTTTACAATCATTTGTATCAATCAACATTGTAATCCCCAACTATTTTAAAAGATTACCCATGGAGTTTCTTGACGGCGCTTCTCCATGAGATCAACTATTTGGAACTTAAATTCTGACGTTTTAGAAGTGCCAATATTTGATTTATCTATACAAATAAATAATCTATACAAATAAATGAAATTGAAGTGTCTGTTTGTAATATCAAAATAACAGCTTTTTACTAAATGCATATGAAAGTAGATATGGTACATATAACAAAAAATCAACTTTTAATTTTTTTGTCTGTCTGTCTGTCTGTCTATCTGATTGTTCCGGGTAATCTCCGAAACGGCTGGACCGATTTTGACGGGACTTTCACTGGCAGATAGCTGATGTTTAAGGAATAACTTAGGCTACTTTTATTTTGGAAAAATAATTAGGGTTCCACGCAAAAAATATAAAACCCTTGAAATCCAAGATACATATATTCTATGTCAAATGTCTATGTCGAAGTATTCTAAATTTCTTTTAAATTAAACGCGGGTGTAACTGCGTGTCCCAGCTAGTTTGAAATAGAAAACGTTGACTTTGACATCCCTTCTGGGATACTATAACCGTACTGAGCTTACCAACGCGCCTGTCAAGTAAGACTACAGGCAAATTCCCCCCAAAATAACGACACAATAGTGGAAATCTGTGGGGGAGGCCTTTGGTCAGCAGTGGACGTTCTTTGGCTGATATGATGATGTGTGGACACATAGTCGCACGGAACGCACATATATATACGCTTCAAATAGTTTTTATTCAAACGACTCAGTCAGTTTAGGCAAGCAGTGTAATTGGAAGCTGTAAGTAGAAAAAGTGTCTACTAAATTAAATAGATTTGTTTACGCGATTCGTATGATAAATGATGATAATATATAATTAATTAATAAAGTGTAATCAATAGTAATGTGCTATTGCGTAATTAATTCGTAATTGTAAATTATATAAAAACTGTGGCATAATTTTCGCATCCCTACTAAAAGGCAAGATATGACGGACTTGTATAAAATCATAATATCTTTGTATACGATATCTTTTGGCGGATAAAATATATTTATTTGTATTTGTATTTGCAGTTTTTTATGCGACATTACCCATAAAACTAAGAACCACTTATAGTAAGTCTACCGTAGACTAATCTTACCAAAGCCCAAAATTAACATTATTTTATTGTTTTTACAAACATTTCCATACTAAATTTCGTATATTGTTCGTAGTAGAGGAAATTTTAATGTTCGGTCTCTGTTTAAATTTTCAGTTTACGACGCAAGTTTAGTTTAGTCGTATATCATAGTAAATGACACTGTGGTCATAGCCTAAAATTATTAGGAAGAATATACATTGAATAGATAACCCTGTGCGTGTTTCTGCATGAGACAGAAAATTTGACGGCACGGTTGGTGCAGTGGCTAAGCGACTAGCTTTTTAGCTACACGAGTTCGATTCCCGAGCGGAACAAATATTTGTATGCCTTACAGATAGAATAATAAAATAAAAAACCGGATAAGTGCGAGTTGAACTCGAGCTAGAGGGTTCCGTACGATGAATATGTTATCCAACATGTTTCATGTCATCGTAGTTGAAAAAAACACGTTCTCACATTCATTCCAATGCCAAACGTAAGTTTGTACGCACAAAATTACAAGATTGATCGCGTAATTTTCAAACCATAGACTTCTTATAGGTTTTCCTTCTTCTATAGAGCTATTATAAATATTATTTTCGTAATTTTTAAATAAATTTTAGGCCCAGTAGTTTCGGACATAAGGTCCCCGGAATAGTCAATTCTCGTCTATTTTTTAAATAGTTATTAATATTTTAGTATGTTAAAAATGTATGTTATAAATTTAAAAAATACATATATTTGAGATCCTCATAACAGGCCCTTCCATTCCATATGTTACACGGTACAGTTCGCAGACCTTTATTTTCTAATTTTTATTGCCCCCAAAAGTGAACCTTATATTCAAAATTCATTTATTTAGGTTATAGGTCCGTATTTAGGTCGCTAAAATTCATATGTGTACCAAATTTCAACTTAATCGGTACAGTAGATTCGGACAAAATTGGCTGTGACAGACGGACAGACAGACACACGAGTGATCCTATAAGGGTTCCGCCGTTTTTTTTCCTTCGGACGTTTGGAACCCTAAAAAGGGATTTCCATGTATTTATTTGTTCCGCTCTGTCAATAAACTATTTCTGTCTTTATTAGTCCTAAAGGACTGTTTCTAAATTACTTACTTTAGTTCGAATTTGCATTAATCTTTGCTACCACGTAGGCTTCAGCGAATCGCATATCGCGTTCCACGTTCCGCGTGCCGTCTTCAATTTGCAATTGTTGTGTTGAGATGGAGATGTCGGATGATATAGTAACTTATTTGTCTTGACAATCCCTTCATCATCATAACGAATAGAAGAAGCCTCGCCATAAACGAGCGGTTACATGGTGTGTGTCATCATTTTGGGGGGAATTTGCCAGTACTCGCCAAGCTTGACAGGCGGGTTGGTGACCGCAGTATGGCTACTGTTCCACTGAAGGGGCCTTTTACGATGTCCACAGAAAAATGTGTAGTGGATTCTTAAACCGAACACCACACGGCATCATCATCATTTCGGCCGAACAAAGTCCACTGCTGGACACAGGCCTCCCTCAAAGACCACCACAACAACCGATATCGGTGTGTTGTGTGCTTATTGGGGGGTGTTGCCATAATCGCCACGCTTGGCAGGCGGGTTAGCGATCGCAGTTGAATTGTTAATATATTCGAAGGACGCTGCTGCCCATCCTCCGTCTAGTCCTTTAGTCGTCTTTAACGACACCCACGGGATGAGATGGGTTGGTGCTATTCGTAGCCGGCACCACACGGCATCATAGTTCCTTCATATTATACATAAATACCTAAAGATTGCCGTGAGACCGTGTGGTGCCGGCTCAGAATGCCACCACCCCATTTCATCCCGTGGGTGTCGTAAAAGTCGACTAAGGGATTAACCGGAGGATGGGCAGCAGCGTCCTTCGAATACATTAACAACTCAACTGCGATCGCCAACCCGTCTGCCAAGCGTGGCGATTATGGCAAGACCCCCCAATGAGCACACAACACACCATATCGGTCGTTGTGGTGATCTTTGGGGGAGGCCTGTGTCCAGCAGTGGATTTCATACGGCCGAAATGACCTAAAGATTTTAATAGAGTGACATTTACACCATCATAACTTAGACTACACAATATGATTTCAGAAATAAATTGCGGAGACATTATATTTTTATGATAGAACAAAATTACCAGCCGTGGTTTGTAAATCCAGGGCCATTACAAGAACCTTAGAATTTGGATTGTTTTACCACCATTTTGTATAGGAGATAAGATTTCTGTGCTTTTAATTGCATGAGTTTGCAACCACAGACGCTAGTGTGTTTAATATAATGTGTTATCTCCTTTATTTCTTAAAGCGTTTATTACAATACCTTAAGTACTAAGTTTGCGGTTTTTACCATCTGGGAATAAAGAGGTGATGTTTCGTTATTATATTTTCATGGAAAGTAGAGTGGCTTTTCATCATTCAGTTTTCCTAAAGTGGAGAATGGTTCCTCTGGTATATTCATATGTAGCTGAATTTTAACTGTGTAAAGCCTCTTTTAAAATACTTCTGGCTCTGTTGGCGCAGTTGCTGAGCGATTGAGTATATCCATGGAGTTTCTTGCCGGCTCTTCTCCATAGGACTGACTTTTCCGTACCATGCTCTTAACTGTTGACATTTCACTTAACAACGTATTAGGGTCTATCTATACAAATAAATAAAATTGAAGTGTCTGTTTGTAATGTTAAAATAACAGCGTTTTACAAAAAGTATATATGGAACATATACGAGTAACAAATATCTATCTAACGGCCGAATGAAGTCCACTGCTGGACACAGGCCTCCCCCAAAGATCACCACAACGACCGATATGGATGTGATGTGGGCTCATTGGGGGGTTTTGCCATAATCGCCACGCTTGGCAGGCGGGTTGGCGATCGCAGTTGAGTTGTTAATGTACTCGAAGGACGCTGCTGCCCATCCTCCGGCCAATCCCTTAGTCGACTTTTACGACACCCACGGGAGGAAATGGGGTGGTGGTATTCTGAACCGGCACCACACGGCACGTATGTGTACGGCACGTGTAGATGCTGTACGTAAGTATATAAGGACTTACTTTAATACTGGAAAAAATTGTAGGACGTAAATCTATAGGTTACAATACTGCAAAAAAATTAACATAAATCTTTATTTTATAAAATATTACATGGCCCTGAATTATTTTATAAAATTTTCTAGCGAAAGAGTTTCAGAGCTTGAGTTTCAGTTTTCAAGTGTTTATATATATATTTATTTATTATCAGTAAAACTGGTACTTGACATTTGAAGTCTATACCCTTCATAGAGCCTAGCCTTAAAAACTTTTCCATTATTAAAGTAATTTTGACGGCACGGTTGATGCAGTAGATGATACAGTCGGCTGCTGCGCTCCGGGCCGAAGGTTCGATTCCCGCACGGAACAAATATTTGTATGATCTGGAAGTAGTTTTTCCGTGTCTGGGTGTAGTGAGTGTGGAATCTGTGTCTACAAACGCACCCACAACACAGGAGAAATCCTAGCGTAGGGAAAAGTAAAAAAAAAAAGACGCCTCCCAAAAATCGACACAACGATCGGTCTGGATTTATGTTGTGTGCTCGTTGGGAGTATTTGCCTAAATCGCCAAGCAAGCGAGTTGGCAATCGCAGCCAAACTGTAATTAATGTACTAGAAGTATGCAACTGCTCGTCCTCCGGCTAATCCCATAGTCGCTTTAACGACACCCACGGGGTGAGATGGTGGTATTCTTAGCCAGCGCCACATGACGATATTTTTAAAAAAGAGTATGTATAATGTATACTTAACTATTTCATAAAAAACTAACATGGAACACTGGACACTTTCTCTCACAGAACACTTTACATACACGAATAATTTTATTCCATTTATCCGCAAACACATCGCATTCTGAATTATCAGTCAGAAGCGAGTTGAGCATATACCGAGTCATCATACCGGCCATTTATACGTCCACAGCTGAACAAAGGCCTCCCCCATAGATTTTCACAACTGGGTCATCATTTTGAGGGGTTGCTGAGCGCAGTATGGCTACCGTTTCACAGACGGGACGCTGCCGCCCATCCCTCTGGTTTAGATTCCTTTTACGATATCCACGGAAGGAGATGGAGTGGTGCTATATTCTTAATCCAGACACCACACGGGAAGTCGAACTTTTTGTTAATCATTGAAGAAACATACGTAATTGCATCTTACCAGATCCAGGAGCATCCAAGTCGACAAAACCACTTGATCTTCTTCTTCTTCGCCAGAGCGTTTATCATTACTGACAAGATCACGACCCTTCGCTATGTTTGCCAGCTACGGTCAACATTCATAAAAGTTTATTTCCCAAAAGCTAGCAATTCTTCAAGCTTAATCATGTTCACTGAGGAAGTGAACCTGATGAAGACCTGTTTCCAGCAATACACATAGACTCTGTCCTGTACGATGTTCCTCTAGACCACTAAGTGATTAACAGTAGTTGAGTAGAGTCTAATCTTTACTTTCCAAATTAAGAGATATAATTATGAATTTTTATTTCAATTCGATGTACAAATAACTATAATTATAAAAGTCTAATTAATTAAATGTTTTAAGTTAATCTTATATTACATAAAGAGATAATGCTAATTAAATAAGATATTAAATGAACACGAGTTGGTTGTTAACTAACTTATAATTAGAACTGATTTTGTGCATGAGCCGCCGATAGACAAATGCTAAATTCACATATATATTAAATTTAGAATTTCATTGCGTAGTGAATCTTTAGTTCATAAAAAGTATATATAATATAATATATAATTATAAGGAGATTAGCCGGAACAAACAGACAGACAAAAATAGACAGATAAAAAATTAATATTGATTATTTGTTATTATTTGTTTATTTAAAATCTTATTTAATTAGCATTATCTCTTTATGTAATATAAGATTAACTTAAAACATTTAATTAATTAGACTTTTATAATTATAGTTATTTGTACATCGAATTGAAATAAAAATTCATAATTATATCTCTTAATTTGGAAAGTAAAGATTAGACTCTACTCAACTACTGTTAATCACTTAGTGGTCTAGAGGAACATCGTACAGGACAGAGTCTATGTGTATTGCTGGAAACAGGTCTTCATCAGGTTCACTTCCTCAGTGAACATGATTAAGCTTGAAGAATTGCTAGCTTTTGGGAAATAAACTTTTATGAATGTTGACCGTAGCTGGCAAACATAGCGAAGGGTCGTGATCTTGTCAGTAATGATAAACGCTCTGGCGAAGAAGAAGAAGATCAAGTGGTTTTGTCGACTTGGATGCTCCTGGATCTGGTAAGATGCAATTACGTATGTTTCTTCTGTGAAACGGTAGCCATACTGCGCTCAGCAACCCCTCAAAATGATTGTGAAAATCTATGGGGGAGGCCTTTGTTCAGCTGTGGACGTATAAATGGCCGGTATGATGACTCGGTATATGCTCAACTCGCTTCTGACTGATAATTCAGAATGCGATGTGTTTGCGGATAAATGGAATAAAATTATTCGTGTATGTAAAGTGTTCTGTGAGAGAAAGTGTCCAGTGTTCCATGTTAGTTTTTTATGAAATAGTTAAGTATACATTATACATACTCTTTTTTAAAAATATCGTCATGTGGCGCTGGCTAAGAATACCACCATCTCACCCCGTGGGTGTCGTTAAAGCGACTATGGGATTAGCCGGAGGACGAGCAGTTGCATACTTCTAGTACATTAATTACAGTTTGGCTGCGATTGCCAACTCGCTTGCTTGGCGATTTAGGCAAATACTCCCAACGAGCACACAACATAAATCCAGACCGATCGTTGTGTCGATTTTTGGGAGGCGTCTTTTTTTTTTTACTTTTCCCTACGCTAGGATTTCTCCTGTGTTGTGGGTGCGTTTGTAGACACAAATTCCACACCCACTACACCCAGACACGGAAAAACTACTTCCAGATTATACAAATATTTGTTCCGTGCGGGAATCGAACCTTCGGCCCGGAGCGCAGCAGCCGACTGTATCATCTACTGCATCAACCGTGCCGTCAAAATTACTTTAATAATGGAAAAGTTTTTAAGGCTAGGCTCTATGAAGGGTATAGACTTCAAATGTCAAGTACCAGTTTTACTGATAATAAATAAATAAATATATAAACACTTGAAAACTGAAACTCTTTCGCTAGAAAATTTTATAAAATAATACAGGGCCATGTATTATTTTATAAAATAAAGATTTATGTTAATTTTATTGCAGTATTGTAACCTATTACCTATTTACCTCCTACAATTTTTTCCAGTATTAAAGTAAGTCCCTATATACTTACGTACAGCATCTACACGTGCCGTACACATACGTGTAACGTGCAATCCTAGCATATTGCAATCGCAATATTAACATACAATTATTATATTATTAATGCACAAATATATGAATTGCAAAAATTAAAATACGTAAGTTTATAGAATGAATGAAGTAAACGGGATATATTTCCGTAAGCTGTTTCAATTCGCTGATTGCTATTCGCTTAAACTTCAGAAAATATTAGTCTTTATGGGTTAAGTGAAAAATTATGAGTTGATATAACGCCTCCTCATAGACTTCCAGCCTAATCCTAGCTACCTTCACCTGGTCATCCATCCACCACGGTGGAGATCATGCACGGCATTTTCCCGTGCGTGGCTGCACTTGATAACCTATTATCAAAAGAAAAAACATGATTTCCGTAAAATGGCCTGTCATTAAAAATCAATCCAGTAACAGTTGGAATGACTTTCTATACTTATTATATATGTATATATTGTAAACTACCGCATGAAATAACAACGGCGCTGATCAGGCGTCATTTAGCGTTGTACTAAGAATTTCGCGACGATTATTATGTAAAGGAGCCAATTTGTCTTTATGAGTGACACACGGACGAAAGATCGATTTACGTGTTCGACATGAACTATTATATTTCTTCTTCTCTTAGATTATGGCTTCTGTAGAGTATCTTCCACAATTACGCCAGTGTCATGTATAGGGCAATGTTTATACGGTGTTAAGTTTAATCAATCTTTACATAATCATAATTTATTTCTCAAAAATGAAATAATCTACAAAAATATGTCGGCCATGTCGTATGGTTTTTAATTGTTTCCTCGTTATATTTCTCAGTAACAACACTACTAATGAAGACGAAAAGTGCACAAAGGAGTGTGTGTTATCAGCAATGACATATGACGTAAAACATATATGGGTCTATAATACTGATGAACATTGTTTAATTATCTTTACATCTTATAAAATTCAGAGTTGTTGCCGGCTCAGAATGCCACCACCCCATCTCTTCCCGTGGGTGTCGTAAAAGTCGACTAAGGGATTGGCCGGAGGATGGGCAGCGGCGTCTTTCGAGTACATTAAAAACTCAACTGCGATCGCCAACCCGTCTGCCAAGCGTGGCGATTATGGCAAAACCCCCCAATGAGCCCACAACACACCCATTTCGGTCGTTGTGGTGATCTTTGTGGGAGGCCTGTGTCCAGCAGTGGACTTCATTCGGCCGAAATGATGATTCGCCTTGTTTATACATCAGTGATAGCCTGGTGGTTGAATCCTGCCTTCCATAAGAGAGGGTCTGAGTTCGATCCCGGCCCACGCCTTTGACTTTCCAGATTCATGTGTGGATCAGAATTTGATCACTACTTGCGTTAACGGTGAAGGGAAAACATCGTGAGGAAATCTGCACACTTAAGAGGGCTCCAAAATGTTCCCAATGGTGTGTGTAGTCCGCTAACCTGCACTAGGCCAGCGTGGGTCCACCTTCTAAAGCTTACCTTTCTCATCGTGAGAAAAAGCTAATGCCCAGCGATAGGACCGTTGTTACTCTACTCCTATAGAACATTGATTGGACTCGAATAGAGTTTTCACTGCGACGGAATCGTTGGCGCAGTGACTAAACAATTTACTTTCAGCGTAGGGCTGAAAGTAAATTGTTCTGTTATTGTCCTCGTAATGGTCCGTGTTGGAGGAGAAACTAATAATTTGGTAATGGTTACAAGTCGAACCCGTCCACAAACCGTTGTAAAATTGTCGCATTGTATTGATACAAAACGATTGCGGTAGCTCGTCTACGCACGTAGGCACGTCTACGCACGTAATCGCATCGATTACTTGCGGACACGGAAGGAAAAATGCCTTGTGTAAACGACGAGTCCTAATTCACTCGCAACTCCAGCGTTTTCTGCAGAAGTACTCTCGTTCTACGTGTTCTTGAAAGTAAGAGTTGAGGCTGACCATATCGTTAGAACATAGAACAACATATAATAAAACAACGGCACGGTTGGTTCAGTGGCTGACGTAGTCGGCTGCTGCGCTCCGGGTCGTGGGTTTGATTCCCGCACGGAAAAAATATTTGTATGATCTGCAGGTAGTTGTTCCGGGTCTGGGTGTATTGTGTGTGAAATTGATATCTGTCAACGGACCCAAAACACAGGAGAAATCCTAGTGTCGGGCAATGTTTTTTTTAACAATTAATAATAACATGCTCGTATCGTTTTAATCCAATAATCTGCAGTCACTATTTGAAAGATAATGGACAACTGCGTGTTTGAACGCAATACGAATCTGTCGAGCCCCTAATAAGGTTGGATTAGATGAGAGTCAACTGTAAAATCTTTTACTCACATCTATAAGCCAACATGTTCGCCAACTCGCTGGCGGACCTCACCACCCGTATGTCCGACCTACCTGTCCTTAACCACTGGGATCCCTGAGTCCACGAAGCCTGTGCTTACAATGTCGTTCATTTGTTATCATTACTACTGATGCCGTTCCGGCTTTAAGGGTTTGTTGTATAAGGCCCGCTATTTCTCTTATGTATTTGTAAGCTTTGACAGTGGTATTTGGGTCAATGGTTGGTGATTTACCGGAACGTCTCTGATCCTCGTAGCATTGAGCAGAGCTCTCTTTTAACTTCGCAGAAGGTATTAGGTTCCGGTATGTATATAATCAAGCGTTTTTTAAGGTAACGATCGTTCGGTATGCAGGAAATATGTAGACAATTGTGCTAGCAGCTTTTTTCTGTACTACATTTCTGAGCGATAGAAACTGACATTAGCAGTTTCTATTCTCTATTCTATTGTGGCTCTCACGGGCTCAGACTTCGACCCTATTGGATCCATTGTGCTGCCCAAATCCCTGCACTACTCCTCCGCTGGCAAATCAAGAAGTTCCTGTACTGTGTACTTCGTAATCATACCTGCCTGGAGCCGCGCAAAATCATCAGGCAAAGGATAAGCTATTCCTAGATGTTTTGCCCTACGTCTTCCCAGCGCATCACAGCTGCACAAAATGTGCTACATTGACTCTTAATTGTCCATACAGAATCTGCATGTATCCGTTGTGCTAAGCTTCATCCTATGAAGGTGCTCCTTGATGCCAAAGTGTGCTGTCATTACGCCTATATAGTGCCTTAAATGGGTTTTGGTTAGATTTAATAATCTGGCATAAGCAGTTTAATAGAAATTCTTAAAAAAGAAGGTGACATTTTTTTGTTTATATATATCCGCGTCAGCTTTAAGGCCTACCTTAACCTACGTGAATGTTCTTTAAGATAATTAAAGTATAAAAAGTAGAAAGAAGTAAGAAAAAAAAGGCTCAGTCAATATATTTAACACCACATAGAATATTGTTACGCTCAAGTATACTAACCGCGTCGATTTTAATATAGCTACATATATGCAACTATTATAGACCAGACAGTTAATATAAACACAAAAATGTTTGTTCAGATTAAAACGTGCACATTTTATAAATTATCGAATTAAAATTAAAGCTCAAAAAATCTCAGGCGGTTCTGCTGCGCCAAAATTGAACAATGTTAAATAAGTTTTAATAAAAGCAAAAATGAGTTCAGCCGAAGAAGATTCGAAGAGGTACTTAATGTTTGAAGTTATTTTTCATACAAGAAACAGCGTTTGACATCGCGCTAAACCACCTCTCGCGCGTAAAGCTACAGCACGTCACTACTTTCGTCTCGAACCGCTTCATAAGTGTTTTTGAAAGAGGTGTACCATCGTACGTTGTTCACGATCTCATGTTCAACTTCACAGTTTTACTCAAGCTAATACTGTGATTGCGGTGTTTCGATTTTCAAGTAGAATCTCATCAACCATCTCCAACATTTACCGATAACATTCAATTTCAATGAAAATATCAATGCGATGTATCCTTTTGAGCTGAGTCGCAACCATTTCGTTTTATTGATACAGAGCTCCAGTTGTGCACATTTGATTTTCTGAGATATTTCATTTACGTTATTGATATTTTCAGGTTTCAAGGAAGTTTTATTTCATAACGGGTGTCAGTTGATTTCCCTGTGGTCTAATAGATGATTGGTATAAACCAGTTCTATTGTTGCCATCTTGTTTTGGTAGTACTTATACTGGATTTTACATAGCATAGAAATAATAAAAGAAAATACACGGTTATTACAACATTCACAATTACTTTTCGTAATTTTAATCTCGAAATGTTATAGAGACGGTATTCATACGACATAGCTGTAAGGATTAGTAAACTGAAGTGGCATTGGACGGAGTACATTGCTCGTAGAACTGATGGCCGTTGCGGCACAAAAGTTCTCGAATGGAGACCGCGCACCGGACAACGCAGCGTGGGACGACCTCCAACGAGGTGGACAGACGACCTGGTGAAGGTCGCTGGGAGTCGTTGGATGAGAGCGGCATGTGACCGCTCGTTGTGGAAATCTAAGGGGGAGGACTTTGTTCCGCAGTGGACATCCTGTGGCTGATATAATGATGACAATGATGAGCCATACTACATCGCGATTCACTGCTTCCTGGCGTGAACTTGAACCGCCACAAATTCCCCGTCACTGTGGCAGTGTATATGTCACAGGTGAATGGAGAAAATGGAGATTTGATCAAATCCCTAAGGTAGATGATCAATTCAAGGAAGATGTTAAAATTTTATTAAAGTTACTAAGTGATCTGGTCAAGGCGTGTAAACGCTTAAGGGAGGATTTACTAAGGCGCCGTGCAAAATATCGTGGTTTATTTCAATAAGCCCTTATTTTTATAGATAACACACAATTTGATTATTTATGTATGTGTCTATGTAAGCCAGCGACTAAAAGCTGCACCAATGTGTGTCACGAAAGGCGACTAAGTTATTAATGCGTCATGCTCGTGAACGGGTGCCGTCTGTTGGGACTGGTCAGACGTTAACTGCCACGGCAAATATATTATTATTAGATATATATTTTTTCTTCTTTTAAAAAACGTTGCTCCACACTGGGATTTCTCCTGTGTCGTGGGTGCGTTTACAGACATGAATTCCACATACAATACACCCAGACCCGGAACAACCACCTGCAGATCATACAAATATTTGTTCCGTGCGGTTGCTGCATCAGCCACTGCACCAACCGAGTCTTTGACCTCCGAATCTTTACAAACATACTTTCGCACCCACTATCAGCTTTTACTCATTCACCAGATAGCTTGGACAACATGGTTAAACTAACACATTTAAAACCAACTTCAAAAAACGGAAAGTTCTGTTTTTTTCGAGTATGTTTGTATAGGCGTGATTTTTGCAATACTACTGGACCGATTTTTATGGTTGTCTCACTGGGGTCATCTATATACTTACGGAAAGGTTTTGGTTTATAAAATATTAAGCTGCCATTGGTATGTACAGACTTATAGATATATAGATAAGTCGGTGATTTTTTTCTTTAAAGCTTTATTATATTCTGATGAACTCGCCAAAACGGGGTTACATTTCTAGACATGTAGCAACAAAGTATTTGATCCTATAACAGTAATATTGTAGAATTCTCATTATATAAGGCAAAGAAAGTATTCTCCTTGAGAACGGCTTCATGGTCCCACAAGTGTGTCATTTTGGAGTGAATTTACCGGTACTCACCACGCCTGCTGCTGTTCCAAAAAATAACGTTGTCGACCTTATCTATGGTTTAAAAACCGGTTAGTCGCTTTTTTCGATATCCATCCATGGACGGAGATGGAGTGGTGCTATACTCTTAATTTGGGCTGTGTGGTGCCTGCTACGAATAGCACCAACCCATCTCATCCCTTGAGTATCATAAAAGGCGACTATGGGATTAGCCGGAGGATAGGCAGCAGCCGCCTTCGAGTACATTAATAACTCAACTGCGATCGCCAACCCGCCTGCCAAGCGTGGCGATTATAGCAAAACCCCCCAATGAGTACACAATCCATCCATATTGGTCATTGTAGTGATCTTTGGGGGAAGCCTGTGTCCAGCAGTGGACTTTATTCGGCCGAAATGATACTCTTAATTCGGACATCACACAGAAAATAAACACGAATTAATAGTTGTCTATGGCAAATCTGCAAATTTGTGCAGTTAACGAATTTGCATGAAGCATTCTAGTTACGTATTCTGTCAGTGAATACTTTGCTTGCTTAACGATATGATGGCTAACATTTGAACTGAATGATATCATTAAGTTGATGACGTTTAAAATTAGCAGATTGCACTTTCGTATCAATTCACAATAATTTTTTTCCAACTGAATTACTTCTACGGCTGGACATAGACCTCTCCTAAAGATCCCCACAACGACCGATGTGGGTTTGGGTTTACTTCTGCCATACATGTCCATGCTAATCCCGAAGTAACTTTTTACGACACTCAAGGGATGAGATGGTTCTGCTATGCTTAGCCGATACGACATTGTTACGGCAGAGATCAATTAGGTTTGACTGCATATACATAGAAGGTCAGCATCATTATCATCGTCATCATTATTTCAGCCACAAGACGTTCACTGCTTGTTCAGAGATCACCACAACGACTGCTCGCATTCAGCGTATTTCCGAAATTTTCCTCAGATTGTCGGTCCATCTTCTAGGGGTCTACCCACGCTGCGTCTTCCGGTACGCGGTCGTTACTCGACAACTCTTCAGACCCAAAAGCCACCTGTTCTACGAGCTAAGTGCCCCGCCCACTGCCGCTTAAGTTTAGCAATTCTTCGGCCTATATCGGTTACCTTGGTAGTTTTGCGGATCTCTTCATTTCTGACTCGATACATACATAGTATGTGAGTACCCATTTTTTATTATCCTTTGATAAGAAAAGTTACCAAAACGTAATCTGTTTGCAACGAAATTTTTTTTTTTTAGTACTCGAAACTGGATCTTTTATAGTCAAATTGTCGAATGAAATTGTCTAGAATATCTTGCGTATACAAGGACGTATATTTAAAAAAATATAAATACTACGTAATATATATAAAAAATTAATATAGTTCATGTATGATTATTGCGTACTTGGCCTTATTTGTACTGGGCCCAGAGGAAATTCTTCATGAACTTCCTCCGTCCTGGGGATAGGGCAAAGGAGCATGCCGGACTCCTACCGACTAAAACCACTGACGCGGTCATATTCGACACCTAAGAGGGGCTCCAGGACCTTGTATGATCACATTAGAGCCGTCCATTGGTGCCAAGACCATAGGCACATCTCGGAGAGGGCGACTGTAAAGCGGCCATCCCCTCCGGGGAGATTGTAAAGAATCCCCCCGAAGCCTCACTGTGCGCTGTGCTATGTTGCGCACACGGTGCCGCGTGACCACATGCGCCCCAACGTCTCGTGGGGCATGGGAGAGCCTAGCTATAGTTATTAGTTGAGTAGAGCTAGTAAATGCTAATAATAAATAAGGCTCCCACAGTCATGACCTTCGGGCTTCTGAAAATTTAATTCTTAACATTCCATCCCACCGTACAGGTTTTTGTCCAATTCTTTCGCTGTTTTAACATTAAAACTCTGGAATGCGCTTCCTCTTAATATAAAGAAAGCTCCAAATAAATTCGCGTTTAAACGTAAAGTGCGTCAATACTTCCTGAAATTGTTACAATCCTAATCAGTTTTGTGTTCGTCATTAGAGATGATATTTACATCAGATATTATTATGTGTTCTATTTATAATTATGTAATATAATATAGTATCTATTTTTATATTAGTATATGTATGTATTACTATTTTTAATTCCGTCTTTTTTAACATTATTTATAGCTTTGCTTTTATACCTCTTTCGGAGTTCTTTGTTTAACCCAAAGGTTGATTGGTAGAGAATGCCTCATGGCATTAAGTCCGCTTTATGTATACTCAATGTACATTAAAGTTTAAAGTAGAAAGAAGAAGAAGTACCACGCAGTCACAGAATACATAATGTAATGTAGCAACATTGCTGCGTTTCGTGTACGAAACGCAGCAATGTTATACGGTGAATGAAAAATCCCGGACGTCCAACTAAACTATATGGCAGGCGTACGATATAGGTACCCTCAAGGAAAAGTGTATATCTGCCTGCCCAGCAACTAATCGGTAACACCTTTGGTGTGGCGGGCGTTTAAGACCGGCGGCGATCGCTTAGGCGGCCCACGGGCTAGCTTTCCCTTCGATAAAAAAGCCTGAGTCTGTGTGGCAAATGCCCGATCAGAGGGGGCCCTCTAGAGCTAAACGCTCGAGAGTTCAAGTGTATATAATTGCACTCCAAATGTTCAAGAAGCACGATGGTGGAACCAGTGCCGCACCTTCTAGAAACTATAAGCTCTTACATGTTGTTGCCCCTTGTCGCCTATAGTGGTGGCTGTTTCGGGGGGGCCATCTTGTGAGTGGAGTGTTACCGTTTACCACAGAATCTCAATTAAAGGTGGAAAATTTTAGTAGCCGCTGCGTCTGTTTCTTCCAAGTTTTCAGTCCTTATAGTACTCATTACAATAGATTTCGTCGTTCTATCTTATACAGTAGCCCTACACCGCTGGGGACAATCCTTGACTATTTCTATATTAAGGCATCGTTGGTTAGTGTCCCATTACATTTTAGATTAAAATTCTCTATTTACCTCAGGCTGCTGGATCCATGTTCCCGCGTAAGGCTATTAAAATACCGGCTCTTTGCACATGACCATAACCCGTGAACAGCCACAAGGTTATACCTGCCTGTTTGGACTTATACCTAACTAACAATTAAATAATATGTTTATTTATATATCCTACAACATACAATATGTACTGAAACCCAGTCCAATCCGTGAAGATGATATTTAGTTTCGTAATGTTTGATATTTATATCATTCCTTTCAAAATGAAGACTGTCACAATAGAAAATTTTACCCGTGGCCGCGCGGCCCGTCCATGTCGTTACGGGCCCGGTGTACTACTGCGCCGATGCAAACGAGGTCATAAGCTGGTTGAATTTAATATTAATCAATTTATAAGAAATAAGAATTTATAAGAAATAAGTACAATACATTTTCACTTTTTTTGTAACCTGTTTATTTTATGTTTTTTAGTTTATATTTGTAAGATAGCTTGTATAAAAAAACCTATATAATTATTTTGTGTTGCCAGTTCATTACACTTTTGGTTGTTATTGCGTTTCTTATAAATATTTTATACTTATTTTTAGTTGTATGCGTCGTTATTGGTACCTTCTAAAATATAACGTTTCCTTCTTTCTATAGTACTAATAACTTTTCGGTGTAGTGTCTGGGTTAAGAATACAGCACCACTGCATCTCATCGCGTTGACGTCGTAAAACGCGACGAATGGACTCTGACCCAGAGGGTCCTTTTCAGTAACCATACTGCGCTCACCAACCCGCCTGCCTAAACTCCCACCCAAAATGACGACACAATTGTGGAAAGCTATGAGAGAGGCCTTTGTTCAGCAGTGGACATATAAATGGCTAATGTGATGATAAGTATAACTTTGGATATTTTTACAACTCTTTTCATGTTTTATCATTATTGAAACATAACTATACACGCTCGTTTTCGGTCGTACAGAGTTTAAGATACATATTGTGTAAGAGAACGCAATCTCGCAGTCCCACACGACGTAAATCGAACGCGCCTACAATCGGGTGTTTGCACAAAGTTCGTTAATTCATCAAGTTTGCACAGACTGCTGATCATCTTCTAATAGTATGCGAATGCCTAATGCAAAATTATGCGAACTGCAAACTCGGCGTTTATATTAGACGGTACAGATCTGCGTTAATTTGAACGGAAGTGTAAAGTCTGTATTCCACTGCGGTGCAGTCTCAGTGAACTGACTTTCTGTAATCAATGAGATTCATATTGGTCGGATCATAGGCACATTTACTGACATTACATTTTTCTTGTGTGAGCAGCAAATAACATAACTTATAGCCATATCTCATAATGTATAAGACAAATACCTATTTGTTTATCGACTTCGGTGGCACAGGTTTGGTCCTGTTTCACGATCCACGAGAAGAAACATACTCATGCAACCACTTGCACAATTACAATAAATAAAAAATAAGGCAGAATAAAAAAGTATACTCAAAGTATTTAGACGCAGGCCCATAATTTTTTTTTTCCAACCCATATTATTTTTAGGCCTCTAAACCTACCTATTCCAAAGCTATATAGGATACATTTTCTTCGTAAAAGTAGTCGATAAATTGTTGAACTTTACACTGTCTAGCAATTGAAAGTGCCGAGTTTACGAGCGAGCACTGTAATCGATCAATTACGTGACAAGTGTACCAATATTTTCGTACTAAGTGTAAATTTTATGAGTGGTTTAAAATTCTATAAAGTGTATTAATATAGTTGTATTGGTTCAATATAGGTATAAATCTGTCCATGTTACAAAGCCTATATAAAATCAGTCTGGTATCCTGGGAGGCTGGTTGGTATCCAGAGAGCTGGTTTTCTCGCACCGGTGTACCGCAATATTTAGCTAATGAACCTGATTTTATTACCGACTTTGAAAAGGAGGAGGTTCTCAATTCGATGCGTATTTTTGTTAATGTATGTACACCGATTACTCCGAAATTAGTAGACCGATTTGAGCAATTCATTTTAACTGATGCAGAATGCTTTCGAATTGGTCCCATATAAATTTCATTACATTTTTTGAGTAGTTTTTAAACCAGCTTCAATAAACAGGTTAATTTGACTGCGCTTATCTAGATGATGTATTAATAGTTTCGATTCCTCTCAGATCACAGAACCGATTTGAGTCATTCTTATTTTTAGTGTTAAATACTGATATCAAACTGGAAAAAGTTCTTACATTTATTTACTCTAAAAAGGAACAAATAAAACGAGCTATATATTTAAAAAGACTCGTGTATAATGGGCAGTCTTATCGCAGTAGGCGATCTCTTCCAGACAACCTTTGGATGGACTTGAAAGAAAGGGGATATTGGGCTGTGAAGTGTACAAAATATCATACACAATATTACTTCGACATAATAATATTAAATACATACAATAAATATTTGACATCTAATACGATGGAAAAAATATACTAATAAATGTCAAATATAACTGGGAAAGTAGAAGAAAAATGAGAGAGAACGGTAATGCTCCATTACGATTTTCTTAAAAATAGGTAGGGTTTGAGCACATCTTACTTAAATAGGTAAAGCATTCCACAAGTGAGCTGCTTTAATAGTAAATGATTTAACGAAGAAGGATGTAGAATGCTTACGTATACTTAATTTTAGATTTTCTAATAATCTCAAGAAATTAGAATATGTGTCACAGAGCAACTGAAAGCGTTCTTTAAGATAAAAACAGCTAGAAGGATTAAAGAGCAAATTATAAAGCAAAAAATGAATGTGAGCATTCTGGCGAAGGCTGATAGGCAGAACAGCTCTCCGAGAGTGGCCTGAGCATAAATTTGGAGATCATTTGCACAAAGGTGGAAGGAAGAAGACAGTCGAAGAGAGATAGAATTAATAAAAAGTGCGAAAATTAGTGGGGATAACCCGCCACCCTGAGGCACAGAGTGTAGCACCAAGAATAGAAAGATTCTTGGATGCAAATACGCTGACGGTGGCCAAACAGGTAACTATGAAACCAGTCAAGTATCGATGGACATATGTTAAAAGAGTAGAGTATTCTAAGAAAAATATCGTGATCAACGGTATTATACGCGTTGCTAAAGTCAAGCATTGCAAGTACTGTTAACTTACCCATTTCCATGCCTGACCTGATATCGTCTGTAATATTAACAAGGGCTGAGGTAGTGCTATGTCCAGGCCAAAAACCAGATTGAAAGGGATTAAGTAGATTGTTTTTGAAAAGAAACGTACTAAGTTGATTGTGGACAAGCTTTTCAAGGACATTTGATAGAAATGGAACAATGGACATGGGTCGGTAATCAGAAAAGGAAGCAGGATTCGATTTTTTGGGTAAAGGAATAACTTGAGCATCTTACACGCTTGCGGAAAGACATTTCTAGTGACAGAAATTGAGGATGTAAACGGTGACAGGAAGAATGTCTTCAAGGACTGATCATTTACGGTCAAAACAGTCACTTCCAACACAGCATTGGATGTAATTCATACAATGCTCTTTTTAACATCACATACGGAAAACGTCCTTCGAGTACATTAACAACTCAACTGCGATCGGCAACCCGCCTGCCAAGCGTGGCGATTATGGCAAAACCCCCCAATGAGCCCACAACACATCCATATCGGTGGTTGTGGTGATCTTTGGGGGAGGCCTGTGTCCAGCAGTGGACTTCATTCGGCTGAAATGATGATACGGAAAACTGACTAATGATAAAAGGGGAAAAAGAATACAAATAAGATATAATATGTAAATAAGATATAATATCTAACTCCGACCCTATCGTTATAAAAATCTCTCGATGGGGATGCGGGATTCGCCTAGCGCATCCCCCGCTCGAAAAATGCTAAATGTGAGTTGTATATCAAAGAATAGATAACGCTACTGCTCCATCCCGCTTTCCTGTCTCAACATAATTTTGGTTGATCTACCTCAGCGAATTTGTCAGCTATTTTATCGAAAACCAACTGAAACAGTTTACATGAATCACACAACACAAATGTTCTAACTACGAGTATGCTTTTCCAAAATGGGCGTCATATCTAATTTCTAATTCAAATAATAGAACAAATATCTCAACTATATCCGATTACATGGGAATTAAACAGCAAATTCTGACAAACGAGCCATCACGCAAACAATGTTGGAACAATTGTTTGTCTGTGTCATTTGGACGCGTCAAAGCCAACCCATGACAAACCAACGTATATAACAAACACACCAACCTGTATATATCATTGTTAAATTCACTGCCATTGAAACGTAAACCTTACGCACTTGTAATAAAGTGTAGTTTCCATTTGATTGGTTGTAGATTTATATTGGCGTCAGTTAGCATATCTGTAGCGCAAGTTTGCAATGCAGATTGGCCAGTTGTATGAAAATGCAAATAATGTGCGGCCATTGTACACGGTAGGTTCAGTGCAGAAGTGATATCAATTCAATTTGTGTACGTCACTATTCGGAAATGAAGGTTTGAGTGTCGATTGTTATTGTATTTAGGGTGTGATTAATTGAAAGTAGAGTTGATGCAAATTACTTTGTATGTTGGTACTTACTTAATTAAGAAAACTATTAATGTTTTCATTTTAGAAGAAGTTATGTGGTAAAAGAAAAATAAAAGACGAAAACTGCTCTTTTGCTGCAATAAATTGCACAATAAGCCGTATTTTGTTATTAATCTCTAAATATATATATAAATATATGTATAAGCCTACAATTTTCGGTATAAGCATGATGGGTCAGTTAACCTTTGAATGGGTGACTGGGTAGAGGTTATGGAAAGGTTTACTGAGGTTATAATTTTAAAATCATAAATATAGAGATAATGAAGTGACAATGATAGTTGACACATGATACCGATTTTTTATCAATCAAATCGATTTATTGTCGTGGTTAAAATAAATAAATGTGATACTTATCTGATTATTTAAGATAATGCATGATACAAAAGTACTATATTAGTCTTGTAAGTTTTTTCATTAATACAGAAATAATACTGTATTCATTTAAATATTTTTCTTTTGATAAAATCAATCAACTGAATCGATTTCTATGATAACATTTGAATATTTTTTTCAGACTTTCTCTACTAGACTAGACTAGACTCTCAATTTTGTGGCATATTAATTGTAATTAATAAATTTAAAAATAATTTAATTTAATTAATTAGTTGTAATTGTAATATAATATATCAAATCTATGTATGTTCAACTCAGTATTAATTTGGTTGACGACTTTATTAGTCTTGTTTTAATTCACCCCGGGGAAGGGCGAAGGAGACTCGGACTCCTACCGGCTTAAACCACTGGAGCGATTATCTTCGTCACCTAAGGAAGGCTCCAGGTCCTCGTATGATCACACTAGAGCCGAAATCACACTAGAGCCGACGTTTTCGGCACCTACAAATTCATTGGTGGTACGTACACACACTCACTCATTTGTTACCTTTAATTCTTACACCCTTGGGTTCACCCATAGCAGTGCAATAAATAAATCTCATTGAGTAAAGCCAAATAGCTGTTCTGTCAGTTACCCATATTTAGTGTACCGGTGCATAGGTACGCCGCGGCGTTGCGTACACGTTTCGCTTACGTTCGGGCACGCCATTGTCTGGAGATGCGACTCCGAAGGCTCTATCACCTCGTGGACGTCGCACGCTTTGTCCGTGATCTCGCTGGTGGGGGCGTCCCGTAAGCGAGCTTTTCCGGAGACGTCGTCTGGGTTTCCTTCCACCGGCAAGAGCTCTGCGATGGGGTTCGAAAGGAAGATTATGTCGTGAGGCTGGAGAGGGAGAACGCGGTGTTCCGCTCCCAGGCTCCTAGCGGCAGAAATCGAGGGGCTAACGACGGAGGTGGGGGCGTACCTTTAACAGTGTTGCTGCGGATGTTTATGGTGTTTATGGGCAACCGTAATTACTAGGCAACATGCATTGTTTGATCTCGTATACAGCGTTAGTCTTCATAACCAGCCAAATTTTTAGAGACTGCTTAGAAACGATAATATTTTCGTTCTATGTTTTACGGCTATATTTTTGTTCACCATTAAAAGAACGTGTGTGACGAACATAAATTTGGCAATGTAAGCGTGCTCAAGGTCAAGTTCACATACGTATTACCTACGAGCGCGGTCATGTAAAAGGTCGGACATTTCAAATGAATGTTTTTTAATATTTATTTTAAACTAGCTGGGACCCGCGGTTTCACCCGCGTTTAATTTAAAAGAAATTTAGAGTACTCCGACACAGACACTTGACGTAGAATATATATATATTGGATTTCAAGGGGGTTTTTTTTTGCGCGGAACCCTCATTATTTTTCTAAAATAAAAGTAGCTTAAGTTATTCCTTATAACATCAGATATCTGCCAGTGAAAGTCCCGTCATAATCGGTCCAGCCGTTTCGGAGATTACCACCGGAGATTAAAAATTGTTTTTTTGATATATGTACCGTATACACTTTCATATGCACTTTCATTACAAACAGACACTTCAACTTTATTTACTTGTATAGATTTGACAATAATTTCCTTATCTGCCTTACCTTCGGTTTGATGTCTAAATCTTAATTTTAAAATATGGCTTATAGTCTTTGAAACCTAACCCTGTATATATATATATATATATATCCGGTTGGTTTAGCATCGCATAGTCGCCTTTTACGACACCCATGCGAGTAGATGGAATGGTGCCATTTTTTTTTTTCCGGTTAGCTGGATACGAGTACATATTTGTAAATAGATTTCCTTAAAGAAAGCACAACCATTCGATAGTCTAGAAAAATGCAAACAATGCTAATAAACGTACATATACATAGGTACGGTCTGCAGATTTTATTGTTACCACAGCATTACATAAGGCAGTTTGCATTGTAGATTGCCTTTAGTGCAATGCAAATACTAATAGATGCTGGCCATTGTACACTGTGGGACAAAAACATGTCGACCACGGAGAATTTAATTTCCATAGATACGCCTTTGTGAGCGTAGCCGGGCGATGGGTTTACAATGGAACCTAATTGTCTTTGTGTTTACCAAACGGGTACACTTAAAGTTATTAGTGAGTATGTTTTGTGGCGTGAAGTGCACAAGTGTATGGGGTCTTTTTACTAGCTAATTTCGAGGTTGTGTTGTTGCGTTTTTCAGCAAAAATGTTGTGTGTACTTAACGTTGGAACAAATTACATTTACTCGGAATAGAAATATTAAATTCTTTCTATGTAGGTAATACTCATCTCTACTCAGACCAATGTAGCAGTAAATTTAGACGCAGAGACAAACAAACAGACAGGGACGTAACATTAAAATGTTAATAACGCAACGAGTCTGATGGTACTCAGTAGTTAGAAACGCGCGACCCCTTTTAGTTCAGTAGCGCAAATAAAAGATGGCGGAAGTGTGCTTTATCCAAAGAAAAATTTTTTTTTTTTGTAAAACGTATCCTCTTTACTGTTTGCAAATCTAGATATAAATAAATATTATATGCTCATTTACCGTGTGATGCCGGCTCAGAATACCTCCACCCCATTTCCTCCCATGGGTGTCGTAAAAGTCGACTAAGGGATTAGCCGGAGGATGGGCAGCAATGTCCTTCGAGTACATTAACAATTCAACTGCGATCGCCAACCCATCTGCCAAGCGTGGCGATTATGGCAAAACCCCCCAGTGAGCCCACAATACACCCATATCGATCGTTGTGGTGACCTTTGGGGGAGGCCTGTGTCCAGCAGTGGACTTCATTCGGCCGAATTAATTATCACAATGAAACTTTCTTCACTTATTCTTGGAAGTATTAGAAGTAACATAGTATATACATAAAAAAAGCTATTTAATGGCTTCAATGCCAGCGAAGCCGCGGGTAAAAGCTAATGTTATTTAGTGCTAGTAGCTTTTCTATTTTTTACTAAATCTCTTTGATGCGTGAAAAAAGATCGCCTATGGTCTACTCTAATGTCATTATGAATGCCATTACAGAATTAGCGCGTTAAGTCGTACACCTATTTCTAATATCCATTCATATCATCATATCGGCCATTTATACGTCCACTGCTGAACAAAGGCCTCCCCCACAGATTCTATAACTGTGTCATCATTTCGGGGGGTATTTGCCAATACTCACCACACTTGGCAGGCGGGTTGGTGAGCGCAGTATGGCTACCAGTTCACAAAAGGGACGCTGCTGCCCATCCCTCTGGTTTAGATTCCCTTAGTCGCTTTTTACGACATCCACGGGAGGAGATGGAGTGGTGCTATATTCTTAATCCGGACACCACACGGACATGTTATGTCCATCAACGCGATAATAAGCTGTGTTAAACCTTAGCTCCAGCCTTACTAGTTGACATCCACACAGTTCAAAAAATGAATAATAAAATTATATTTTGTTTTATAATTTACCCATAGTTAAATTATTGTCACATGTTGTACACCGCATCAAACCTCTTGATATGTAAAAACCAAACCATAATCTTTAAATCGCTGTTTACTGTGCCTGCTTTATCTTTCTTATTATATTATTATGTGTAAAACGTTGCTGGACGCGTCATCGTCACAGTCGCTGATACAGTCGGCTGCTGCACACCGGGTCGTGGGTTCGATTCCCGCACGGAACAAACATTTGTGCGATCTGCAGGTAATTGTGTGGGGCATTTTGTTAAAAAAAATTACGGCCAATGCTGAGCAAAGGCCTACCCTATAGATTTCTACAACTGTGTCATAAAATTGGGGGAATTTTGCTTGATTCACCATGCTTAGCAAGCAGGTTGGTCAGCGTAGTATGGCTACTGTTCTACAAAAGGGACGCTGCTACCCATACTTCTACTTTAAAGGTCGTTAGTCGCCTTTTATTATATCCACGGATGGAGTAGGAGCTATTTGCGTGATTCGTTAATAAGGTTAGAGATATTTTTGTAATAAGTTTAGCTTTATCACGCAATTGTTTTTTATCAATGATTATTGATTCTAAGGGCCTCAGTTGCCTGACAACTGATAAATTAACTCCAGTAGTAGTTGAACAAAACAGTTATATTATTTTTTATGATTATTAAATTTGCACGCACGCCCGTATCCCCGTTTCCTGTCCTGACAACAGGCAGCACATCACATGCAAGTTAACGACGTCATTAAACCAGATGATTGCGTTACCTGTAGTGCTACACATAGTGTTAATTACCATTATGTTTACATGGAGTAATTGTTAAGTGTGACTCGAGGTTATGAGTATAGTTTGTTGGATACTGAATACGTATCTTGTCAGCCACCTTTTAGAAATTTAGTAGTAAGGCTGTAAGCCATTTGTGTAAGTAAATTTCTCTCTCTTACCTTTGTTATAAAACCGGAAGCTTTGTAATAAATTTTTTAAACGGCAAAGTCGACTAAGGGATTAGCCGGAGGATGGGCAGCAGCGTCCTTCGAGTACATTAACAACTCAACTGCGATCGCCAACCCGCCTGCCAAGCGTGGCGATTATGGCAAAACCCCCCAATGAGCCCACAACACATCCATATCGGTGGTTGTGGTGATCTTTGGGGGAGGCCTGTGTCCAGCAGTGGACTTCATTCGGCCGAAATGATGAAATCGCGTGTATTATTTTATTGATTTTGGTTTTCATGACGTTTGGCGATTATGGCAAAACCCCCCAATGAGCACATAACATACCCATATCGGTCGTTGTGGTGATATTTGGGGGAGGCCTGTGTCCAGCAGTGGACTTCATTCGGCCGAAATGATGATGTTTCGAACACTTTGCAGGTTTTTTTTACCTTGGTTTAACCATAGCGCTTTTCAGCGCGACTGATCGTCAATATGTGTGTAACTACCTAGTTAGAAAAAGCGTAAGTCATACATATCTGACATTATAATGACCAAGGGCCAAAATTAATAATCATTCTAATCCAAAATCTTTGGATTTAGGATTGAATACTCGTATTTTTTTGTTTTCAATATGAGCTCAACACAAAAATGGATGAACTTCAAAATCTTAAATCTTCAGATCTTCAGGTTTTGGATTAGATTCATTATTAATTTCGGCCGTTACATAAGTGGTTTTTGAAGGAATAATGAAACGTTGCTTAGCAGTCATCAGTAGATTCGGATAACGTATGATACGTGACCTCAAGAATCTCGACTGTTACTTCGATTAAAGTTTTTGAATCGGAAATAATTAAGTTTGGTTAAAAGAATGCCTAGAGGAAGGCATGGATTACTGTTCTATTTTTTTACTAGTTGGGAACCGCGGTCTCAGCGCCGTTTAATTTAAAGGAAATTGGATTATTTATAAATCATTTAGAGTACTTCGGCATAGACACTTGACAAAGAGTATATATATATATATATTAAAGATCATGGGTTTAATTTTTTTGCGCGGAACACAAATTATTTTTCTAAAATAAAAGTAGCCTAAGTTATTCCTTATAATAACAGCTATCTACTAGTGAAAGTCCCATAGAAATCGGTCCAGCCGTTTCGGAGATTAGCGGGAACAAACAGACAGACAAAAAAATGTTGTAGTCACCGTATTACTATTTTCATTTGCATTTAGTAAAGTATTTAGTAACTGTTATTTTGACATTACAAACGGATACTTCAATTTCATTTATTTGTACAGATGTATAGATTATTTTTTGTACGATTCTGTTAATCAATGTTGACGATCGCTAAATTGTGTGTCAAAGCCTGTCAGTTCCCTACAGATATTGCGTATTCAGTTTTACTGTCCTTTCATCTGGTTATGATAAATCTACGTTAAAATCCTTGCACTGACTAACTGATTGTACACTTAAGAATGTTTTATGTTAACGATACCCATAAGTAGAATATTATGCTATATTCCATGGGAGTCGCAAGCAGCCACTAAGGGATTAAGACAGAATTATAGCTGCTATAGACACCTGTGTTCTAATAACCATATTGTACTAATCCACTTGTCAAGATTGTACGGTTATAGTATATTCTCCCTTTTATGGCTTCGTTATGACAGTCTATGGAGGAAGTTTGTGATTATTATTACAGCAGCTTGTTTGATAAGTGAATGTGACCGAATATAATCAGAATAGACGGTCATTATCAGTAAGTTAGCATAAATGTGCTAAAGATGTCACGGTATTTTGAAACTAAAAACCTCTCTACGTTTCCAGCCTTAGCATGAATCTATCAATTTTCTTTATTTTTTTTATAAAAAACATTGCCCCACCCTAGGATTTTTCCTGTGTAGTGGATGCGTTTACAGACATAAATTTCACACACAATACACCCAGACCCGGAACAACTACCTGCAGATCATACAAATATTTGATCCGTGCGGGAATCGAACCCGCAACCCGGAGCGCAGCAGTCGACTGTATCAACCACTGCACCAACCGTGTCGTCTTTTATTGAGGATGTTTATGTTTAATGTTGTGTTTCTTACAATTTTTTATAATTATGATGGTTATTTGCTGGGAAGTTCAGAAGAATATGCCAAAGATGTCACACTTGTGATATCGGCCATACAACGTCCACTGCTGAATTGCTTGGTTTGGTTGGCTTGGTGATGCAGTCTGCATAACTAAGCCATTCGTAGTCAATATATTTATGTACTTAACAGATTTTGAAGCGGCTTCGAAACCTCGTGCCCTTGTTGATACGTTATCTGTTGATCGTCTCTGGGTGAGTATGTGGTTAAAAAATAATACTCTCAAAATATTGTACTTGGTTTACTTATTTATGCTTAATATACAAGTGTACAAAGGCGGTCTTAATGCCGTAGGCATTTTCTACCAGACAACCTTTAGGTGATGCAGAGAACAACTAGGTTTAAAGTTATATTGTTTATTGTAAGCAATTCAACAATTGAACTTTAAAAGTAGCTCCAGTGAAGAGTCCCGTCAAAATCGGTCGAGTCGTTTCGGCATACAAAACAATGGTAGTTTTTTGCTATTGGTACCGTATATACTTTCATATGCATTTAGTAAAAGGCTGTTATTTTGACTTCAAAAACAGACACTTCAATTTTATTTATTTTTATAAATGTACACTAGTGTACAAAGGCGGTCTTAATAATAATAATAACACACCGGTGTTGCTTCGTGTCTCCTGTAGTGGTGGCCATTTAGGGGGCCCATCTTTTGAGTGGCAAGTCACCGTCTGCCACAGAATTTCACTTTAAAGGTTGAAAGGCAGACGCCGTTTTTTCCGTTTTTCTTAGTATTAAATCCATTTAGCACCCATTGCAATATACCTTATACTTGTAGTTTCCATTTCATACAATAGTTGTTACCGGAGGTACCCGTGACAATCTGAGACTGCATTTTATAGTGCAGTCATGGAGAGTCCCCGGTTAGTGTCCCATTACATTTTAGATTAAAATTCTCTAAAGGGCCTTTGCGTGTTGGACCCATGACCCGCGTAAGCCTATCAAAAGACCGGGTTCCCCCTTACAGGGGATATAAACCCGTGTAATAGAGAAATAATAATAATCAGTTTATTTATTTAAGGCACTAAGTCCCAATTACATAATTTTTTGTCATTTTCTGCCAGACGACCTTTGGATGATGCAGAGATAAATATAATAATATATATAAGGTAGATGCACCAACAAAATAAGAGTGAGAAGTGATACCCTATCGACACGACTATTGAAACTGAGACACACAAAAACTAATATCAACACCATAGTGAGTGACAAAATAAAACATTACACGCTTATTACGGCCTCTCGAATTATTACCACTGTAATGACGTGTAATATTCGACGCGCGTCGGTAATACCCAGTAATATCGGGTAATACCGGGTAATATTTTTAACGGGACACTTGCGGTTGGACGGGTTATAAACCGATACCGAACAGATGCCTGCTCGAGAGGGCATAGATTAAGTATGTGATGTGAATTGGCAGTCTCATCAACTTACACCTGACTGACCTGCTATAAGCAATATTACCTTTGCGATACGGTTAGCTGTGCGGTCACAATTGGCTGAACCGTTTGAGATTTTGCCAAACAACGTCCTGCTGAACAAAGGAGTCACTCATAGATTTACACAATTCTGTCGTATTTTGGGGGGAACTTGTCAGTACTCACCATACTTGGTAGGCGGGTTGGGGACCACAGTATGGGTACTGTTCCACAGTGTAGAGACGCCACCTTCTATCCCTCTGGTTTAAAGTCCCTGAGTCACCTTTTGCGACAGCCACGTGAGGATATGGAGTAGTTCTATGTTTTTAATCCAAACACCACACCTAACGCATCTGTCTTTTTAAGGTTTTACAATGTAACTAGGAACCCGGGTTTACACTTTCATAAGTTCAGCCGCAAAAACGCACCTCCAGTGACTTTAATTGTTGAACTCTTTCTCTCTCTTTATTGTACACTAGTTAGTAAAAGAATAAAGTACACCGAACTGCCTTGTCGCACTCGCGATTTCATCCAGGCAACATAAATTATAAAAAAATGTGCGTGATCCATCAATAAATTAAGGATATAGTTTCAAGCATATCTTCGCTCCCTATTTCATGTATTCTTATGCCTATTGAAACTAACTTTTTTTTATAGTTTAATAAATTACAGTTTTTTTATTAGCTTCCCTGTATAACCAGAGAAAGTAACAGGAACATGTGAACGGACTATAAAATAAGATTTAAATTGAAAAGATACGAGTACTAGAATTACAGCTAAAGGACCCTACTGCAGGCAGGGCTTAATATGCAGTATCTCTACCGGATTGTTTAGTGGGAATGCTTGTAGAGCCGATATTTATCGACATTTATATAACACAACAAAACTTAAGCGGCCTACTCAAAGCACTGCAAGGCCCTACATGCAGTATCTCTACCGGATTGTTTAGTGGGAATGTTTGCAGAGCCGATATTTATTGACCTTTATTATTGAATAGCTTGGTGAATAAAAAATATTTGTGAACTACCGACATTGATCTAATGTTTTTGTTAATACTAGCGCTCAACTGTATTTTTTACGTTTAGTTTTTAAGTTTCTCGTGTGAAGTGATTGTATAATCTTATGAGAAATAACGTTCTTAAACCAGAATAGGCCGCTTCAGTTTTGTTGTGTTGGGTTTAATTAAATTATTATATTATGCTTAAGAGCCGAGTTACCTGATACTTGCCATATTTTTGAGTCTTTATTGTTTGTTTTAGAAATTTTCCAACACGTACTTGGTACATTTTAATGATTTTTTTCTACATTTAGCTGTCAAACGATTTGGTTTACTGGACGGAGAAGCTGCAATGAAAAAGAAAGAAGACATTCTCTACAAACCCTTTCTTAAATAGACATGCATTTTGCTCTCTATTTCTGTGTTTGTTGTCATATCTGTTTCCGCTTAGTCCATGCGATAACCGATGTAGTCAAGAGCGTATGACAGATGGCGCCGAGTGCGGTTGAGCTGCGTGACAAATGCGGCCGCACTGCGACCACGCGGCGTGACCGTGGCCTGTACGAGGCGGATGTGTGGCGAAGTATTGTGAATTTGTGACGGAGTCTAGATAGATTAATCATTCGAAAACGTATTTTGGCGGTAGGTGCTTGGTTTTTGTGAGTTTGGGACTTCACTTAGTTTATTTAAGTATGGAATGCTGTGGTGGGCAATTATTACATATCCATACATATAGTGGATAACCAGATATTAAATGTCGCTTTTTATACCTTATACAGTATTGTAACCAACGAAAAGGTGTTCCGTTATATTACCCACATCAATAAAGATATTAAAATGATAATATTTTTTTTGGATCTTCTCCAATCCATCCTCTATCGACGTATTTCGTTTTTAACTCAAAGGTTGATTGGTAGAGAATAATTCTATATGGCATAAGTCTACCTTGTGTACCAACATTGTACATAAATAAATAAATAAAATAAGCATAAAAGTCGTAGCCTGAAAATATAATAAAAACTGCTAAACATATTAAATTGCCGTATTTAAAACCCAGACTATATTGTAAGAGAGAAAGTGCACAGATAAATATAAATTTATTTTTATTTTTTAGCAGCCAGTGTCCATAATTTCGTTTTGTATTGTGTGATCGATAAATAAGTTTAATTTTGGTTGGATTATGTGTTTTTATACTAGCCAGTAACGAGACGTGCAAGTCAATTGTGACTTGCAGTATGCATCACGCCTGCCTATAACAATTAAAATGCTACCCAGGACTGGTCCTGAGTCGCACCATACTGTGCTCGTCACCTCGATACATTAGTTATTTAGTATGTTATAGCCGTGTGGTGCCGGCTCAGAATGCCACAACCCCATCTCCTCCCATGGGTGTCGTAAAAGTCGACTAAGGGATTGGCCGGAGGATGGGCAGCAGCGTCCTTCGAGTACATTAACAACTCAACTGCGATCGCCAACCCGCCTGCCAAGCGTGGCGATTATGGCAAAACCCCCCAATGTGCCTACAACACACCCATATCGGTCGTTGTGGTGATCTTTGGGGGAGGCCTGCAGCAGTGGACTTTATTCGGCCGAAATGATGATGATGATGATGTTATAGCCAGTAATGTCACTTTAAACGCACTTCAAACTGTAACACGGTTTGAAGTGCGTCTGAATTTATTTATTCTTAATGTACAATAGTGTACAACGGCGGTCTTAATGGTATAGGTATTTTCTGACAGACCTTTGGGTGATGCACAGAAAACAAGGTAGATGTACCAACAAAATAAGAGTAAGAGGTATTGATGCGGTGACATTTATTTACACAGAATAGAAAATTACATATATATTAAATATATAAATATCCTAAATACACGTACATGTTTTATAATAAATAAAAACAACTAGGAAAAAACATCAAGGCCGAGATGAATCTGTCGACGTCTTGTCAAGTAGGTATTTATGATTTTTAAATTTAAAGTAGTGCTGACCGTTAACCATTCTGATGTCAAGAGGTAGCGTATTCCACAGTAAAATAGTTTTACGCCATTCGATGAATAATGGCGGAGCGGGGCGCCGTCTGGTGTTTAGTAGCGATACTAAGGCGTGTAGAGAGTTATGGAGTGTTCTGGATAGTTCTTCGTAAACAAGACACGTAGCGCCATCTGTTATCTAGTAGCTGTACTACGGTTTGTAGTAACTTCCAGAATGTTCGGGATTGTTCTATGTGGCGCCATCTGGTGTCTAGTAGCGGAACCACATAGTCTGGAAGGTTCTGGAAAGCGAACATTCTGGAACTTTCTACAAAGTATCGGTCGGCCCATGTATATAGTGGCCGTGAAGGAACAACAGTCAGTTCAGTTTACTCTGCGACACAGTGGAGAACAAGCGGAATACCAAGCGATTAATCTGTAAGTTTTGTAAGCGATATTAATTGTGTTCAAGATTAAATTGTGTATACCGTGTATATTGGTAAATTTAATTTATCCCGAACCCCGGCTCGTAACAATAGTTTGAACAAAGAAGGTAAAATGAATAAAGTCTGATTGATGAGTAGGACATTGAAGAAGACGATTAATAGTAGAACGAAGATTTTTATCATGGTTGAAACAAAGATACTGGAAGTGAGAAGATAAATAAGAAGGAGAATTGGGTGTGTGACGTGTAGAGAACAGGGTAGTCAGTGCTCTCATATTTCTGCGCTGCCGAATCGGCAACCAATTTAAACGAGATCGAAATTCTGAGCCATGATCATATTTTCGGAGATTGAAGACAAATCGAATGCAATTGTTGAGAAGACCGTCGAATTTGTTGAGTAGATCTGCATTCAGGTCAAAGTAGTACACATAATCGATTATTGGGCAAATTAAGGATTGCACAAGCATTGCTTTTATATGAGATGGTAGAAAGTTTTAGAGGCGATAGAGTGACCGCAAAATACCCGGTACTTTTAGTCTTACGTTAATAGATATCGTGGTTTATGGTTCTGATATATTATGTCTAAATGATTGCTTTTGTTTACTGCTTAGCGGTGAATATATGGCACTGCTGGGGTACCTACCTAACCGGACCTATAGCAATAAGAACCTACCTACCTACCTACAGTACTGTACTGGGGTTATAAGATTACGTTAGTAATATATTAAATATTATTATTAATAACCAGACCTTATTTCACGTAATCTCCACCATTTATTACAAAACTACAAACGTTTACGATATATTATGGTTCGTAATTACTTCGTCTCCCTTCAGAAACTGCCAACGTCTCACATAATTGAATATGGCGCGAAAATTTATGGTTTTTGCACAATTTTTATAGCCTCCTGTGTTTAACGTGTCTGCTACCAAAGATTATGAACGGAGCTATGATGTTTGTCACCCCTCGTATGCGGTAGCGTGAGGGTAGGACATCTGGTTGCAGTATGTGTACGAAGATGAGTCAGTGTGATTGTGAATATTTTGGTGTGTCAATAAAATTATTGTCCTGACGTTAGCTATTATAGTCTACTTATCTTGATACGATCAGATGATAATAAATGTATAGCCTAAAAGGTAGCCGTGTATGCTATAACGCACGGATACACATTAAGCTATTATACACTTGAGTCTATTAGAATCAAATACCGCAATGTCCATAAAAAAGCAAAAATGCGTTTTCTATGCCGTATGAATCTACAGATTAAAAGGAATCTATTTGAATATTCAAAATGCAACCAAAGCTGCAATGTCATGTAGAAAACTGGCATTAAAAATTAAAGTATGCTACAAATATAGCATTATCCATTGGTGTATGTATATAAAAAACATGAATTATGGCCAGAACACGAAAATGGACATTGCGGTATTTGATTCTAATAGACTCACTTGTCAGTATAAACTGCTCGCACTGTAGCGCGTCGTATCGCGTTTTTCCGTACAATGAGAGATCAACTATACTAACTAATAACTATATACTGGAAATGTATAGCTTGACACGTGTGTTTACTAATTACTTGTCTCCAAAGAGATAATTGGAGACACAAGTAATTAGTAAACACACGAAAAGGAAACTCTAATAGTTAGCAAGTATGATCATTATCATCATAACTAAGTATGATTATTATCATCATAACTGCCGACTACATATTCAAAAGCATGTTGAATATTTTTCAAGTCAAGTCTGTTTCCGTTCTTAATACGATTACATATTACGACAGGAACGATACAATACACGTTCTGTCACAGACAGACGGACTGCCTTTTCTTCTTTTGAAATCGTAAGAGTATATCGAATTGGTACGATGTTGAGTGATTGATCACATTACTACAAAATAAAAATATAATTAGGTATGAATCATATTTGCCTCCGTGTGGTATCTGGACTAAGAATAAGCAACACTCCATCTTCTACTGTGGATGCCATAAAAGGTGACTCAGGAACTCTAAACCAGAGGAATATGCAGCAGCGCCCCTTCTATGGAACAGTAGCCATACTGAGCTTACCAACCCATCCGATGATGAGCACCGGCAAATTCCTCCTAAAATGATGAAACAATTGTGGGAATCTATGGAGAAGCTCTAGTTCAGCGTGCACGTCCTTTGGCTGATATAATGATAACGGTGATGATACCTCAAGCCATTTCTGAAATAAAGGATCTTGACATACAGACGGACAAAAAAGTGTTCTTATAAGGGATACGTTTCTCCGTTATGCGACACGGAAACCTAATAAAGTCCTAATTTATAATAATTTGATTGTGTCGTCGTATCGAAGCGTTGAGATTATGAAAAATAAAAGTTATATCAATGTCAAACTAAAAAAAAGTCCCCGAAGCCGACGTCGGGAGACTTTCAGCCGAAAATGCAAAAATAATACTACTTAATATGATGTTACAACAGCTCTATATACTATCCAGAAATAGCAATCCGCCCCTGTTGCATTACATAGCGTACATTATAAAAATAGTACGAGAAACTCGACGTTATTTATATTAAATTATAAGGGGATACACCCCTACAGAATGTGGTAAGTAAGTATGTTGGTACGTGTACGAATAGTGCGTATTTCTTAAACGATTTGATTGAAGAAAGTCTCTGGTATGTCATACTTTCTGACGATGACATGACGGACTAAAAACAGTTACTGAATAATTTAGGTACTAAATACTAACAATTACATTCCAAAATGTATCTACTCTTAAACCCTACATTTTTTTATTATAATATATAAATAATCTTGCTTTCAGGCGTTGGATTTTTTAAATATAATTATGGTTCATATTCTTTTTTTTTTGTTGGGCTTCTCGCATAAATTTCTGGGAAATGTGGTTGCTTAACCGGTTATTTCTGGCGAAGCCAAAAGAGGCCTCCAGCCAGGCTTAAAATTAATATTTAAAACTAAGCAACTTTCGCTAAGGGCGCCCCCTGCGGGACACGGACCTCGGCTTAGGGCGTTGCTGGGGATAACAAGCTATTGTTATGGGGACAGCTAGATCGGTATTATTTAAAATGTATTAAGGGACATTTAAAGCTATAGGCTCGGCACGGGCCGGCGCGAGCAAGAGGCGGGAGGGAGAAGTGCTAACTTGAACGGGAAGGTAAGCATATATTTTCCATAGGTATTCTTTTTTTGTACACTGCCGTTTTGTTGACGAAAAACGTTCCATAGTATCCCGAACGGCGCCCAGACAAGTTGGATTCAAAAGTTGATCTTTCTTGAAGTTTGACCTATGTGTTTCCTCAACAATACCGCAGTAGGTACCTACCTCTAGACAAAAATCTTTATCCAATGAGTGTTACCAGCGATGACATATTATGGCACTAAGATGTGGTTACCCACTGTAAGAATCAGTAAGGAAGCTGAAGGTCACTCAACGACCTATAGGGAGAATCATGCCTAGAATTTCTCTGCGAGATCAAAAGAAAATCAGGAAAAAGTTGTTGTTGTTGTTGTTGTAGTTGACATAGATGAAAGGCAGCATTAGTAAGCCACATTACCCGTAGAACTGATGGCCTTCAGGACAGAAAGGTTCTCAAGGAGAGACCACGCACGGGAAAACGCGTGGGACGAATGAGTTAGTTTTTGTTGTGTCAATTTTCTTAAATAACTTTAAAACTATATATTATAAAATTACTAATTAAATATATTTAAGACCCTCACAACAAGGCCTTTCATTTCATATACTACACGGTACATTTTGCAAAACTTTATTCTTTACTTTTCTATATTACCCCCCCCCCCCCCAAAGTTGCCCCCCATATTCAAAGTCATTTATTTACGTTATACATTACGTTACGCTAAAAATCATCAGTTACCTAGGTACGGTAGGTACTTGTTTTTTTTTGTATAGCTTTTCTTCCTGCCTCGCGTCAGCCATCTTTGTCACTCAACCCGTGACCATAAGGGCTATAAAGGGCTGAGGACAACATTGCAAATTTATCATCGCAGTTCCCATTTCACCACGGTACCCCATTTTCTCTTAACCTTGTATGATTTTTAAGGGATAAGTATTAGCTAATGCGTCTACATTTTAATTCATTCCTCATTCTCACGGCAACATTAATATTATCATATTTCTACAGAGACCATCAAAACATTCGAAATGTTTATAAAATTAGTCCTTACTGTTAGAGTACTTTGATGTGCTCATTTTGTATAAATAGCTTATAAAACAGCTGTGAACCAATATCACTATTGACTCACTATTTCGAACAATATGTTTGTCCAATCAATAATAGAGTAAGGCCACAAAAGAATAAAGACTTTGAAATTCGAACATAGGTGTGGAGCCTTGCCTTTAATTGGACGAACTTTGTATTTGGAACATCGCGTCTACACATTGATTTCCTTTAGCAAGCCAGGTCGCAAAAGTCATCACACACTGTAATAACTGGAATACCGTCAGTTAGCTCGTAAAGTGGCAATTTGCACCCTGTCCCGAGGGTGATTAATTGAGTAATGCAGAAACCAATTACAGCATGGAGTCGTCTTCTCACTGTATCGAGTAAACATGTTTTAAATTTTGATAGAATTTTGACGGCACGGTTGGTGCACTGGCTGATACAGTCGGCTGCTGCGCTCCGGGTCGTGGGTTCGATTCCCACACGAAACAAATATTTGTATGATCTGCAGGTAGTTGTTCCGGGTCTGTGTGTATTGTATGTGGAATTCATGTCTGTAAACGCACCCACGACACAGGAGAAACCTTAGTGTGGGGCAAAGTTCAAAAAGATGGACTCTGGCTTTTATCGACGACTTAAGGGTAACGGTTCGATCGTTGAACGAACGATGGTGAAAAGATTTGACCCCAAAGAAATAATTGATTTTATAAGATAGTGCTAGTTTTGGTCTGTAATCGGCATAACAACATATTACAAACGTCAGCGTGGCTCCTTCATAAAAACAAAAATATTAGTGGTAATTGATAAGGGAGTTGATTTCCGAAGTCATATCAAAATAATTTCATCATCACCATATTAGGTCATTTGCCGTGTGGTGCCGGCTCAGAATGCCACCACCCCATTTCCTCCCATGGGTGTCGTAAAAGTCGACTAAGGGATTAGCTGGAGGATGGGCAGCAGCGTCCTTCGAGTACATTAACAACTCAACTGCGATCGCCAACCCGCCTGCCAAGCGTGGCGATTATGGCAAAACCCCCCAATGTGCTCACAACACGTCCATATCGGTGGTTGTGGTGATCTTTGGGTGAGGCCTGTGTCCAGCAGTGGACTTCATTCGGCCGAAATGATGATATTAGGTCATTGAAATATACATCTATTGCTAAAATGAAAAAAAAAATTTTTTTAGATGAATTGCCCCACACGAGTATTTCTCTTGTGTCGTGGGTGCGTTTACAGACATGGATTCCACATACAAAACACCCAGACCCGGAACAACTACCTGCAGATCATACAAAGGGAATCGAACCCACGACCCGCAGCCGGAGCATTGATGGGCGGATTATGCATAGTGGACCTTACCTTGTACTTTGGCAAATACTGAGTTAGTCGGAAAAACTTGCTAAGCCGCGGCCAATCTAAAGTGTCAGTGATGACTGTTTCGGCAATGAAGGGGGGCTCCATGTCTTCGTAAGATCACTAGAACCCCCCATTGATGCCACGCGGACTGTAAAGCAGTCATCCCCTCTAGCGGAGGGAAGACGATTATAAAAAGGCCGCCTCCAGGCACTTCTCGGTGAGGATTGTAAAGGATCCCCCCAAGCCTCGCTGTGGGCTGTGCTGCACACACCGTGGCACGTGTCCACATGCAAGCCACCGTCTTCCCGGGGGTCGTTCAATATGAACACGCAGACTCCCCAATCTGCGCGCCCGCGACCCTCGTGGCGGAGCATACCTAGCCGGTACACTTGCTATAAGAGATAAACCACCAGTAAACATATACATATTATTATAATATTAGTCAATAACTGTCCCACTTCAGGTTTAAGACCTTTTCTCATGCAGTAAAGCAACTAGCATTGTTGCATAAACGTTATATAAACACAGGAATGCATTTTGTCCGCAATATGTTGCAAGAATTACGTATAATAATGACGTCTAGTTGCAACCAACCGCGGCACTGGTTGGTGTGCGACTACGTGAACTCCGGGCCATTACCTTGCTCTCATGTGACCATCATAGAGCGCGGGCAACGCATCTACACTTATAAAACATCTTAGGATCTGAGTAAGACCCCGGCCCGCACCACAGACTTTTCGAATTCATGTGCGGATCAGAATTTGAATATTACTTGCGTTAACGGTGAAGGAAAACATCGTGAGGAAACCTGCACTGAGAGGGACAGGTTCTAAATGGTGTGTGTAGTCTGACAACCCGCACTAGGCCAGCGTGGTGGACTAAGGCGTAACCTTTCTCATCCTGAGAAAAGGCCCGTGCCCAGCAGTGGGACAGTAATACGTTGCTTTATTTAAATTAAATTCTAGTTCCTCTAGATGGAGATGTTTCGTATTCCTGGAGCCTCCCTTCGTTGCCGACAATTGATCACTCAGGTGTTTTTAGCCGGTAGGAGTCCGGCATGCCCCTTCGCCTTTTCCCGGGGCGAAGGAAGTACATGAGGTATTTCCACGGGATCAATAAAAATAAAATTAAAAAGGGCTAGGGCGGTGGACCAATGCCCAACCATTGTCATCGTGAGAAAAGGCCCGTACCTAGCAGTGGGACAGTAATGGGCTGAATATGTATGTATATATCTTAGAAGCGAGTACTTAAATCTACTGGAGACCACGTCACGTATACTGTAAGTGAAGTGATCTTCAAAAAATACATGCGAATTCTGCATCTGCCCTTATCTACTTACAAAAGAACAATTCAAATTGAACCCTCGAAACGTCGAACAATACAGTCAACAATTTGAATAATAACATTACAAAACCGCAAACAGAAACTCCGGTCTCCGCCGAAACGTTATAACTACAAAAGTATGATTTTATCGCGATCGACGTCTCGAACAGAATCGTCTCCCTAAGTGACCAAGTTTCGATAAGTTTTCGCATAAATTATATTAGATAAGCGAAAATATTGTCTTCGGCGGCATATTTTCGGTATCTCAGATAATAAGTTCGGGCAAACATTTCGTAACTTGTCAGTCTCAATATGTCACGATAGAGTTTCAAAGTTGTTTTGTTGAGTGCGATAGCCCTGTGCGGGTTGGTTTACCGGGTTCCCGTAAGGGTTTTGGTAGACGGGCTACTTTTGATCGAGTAACTTTTGTTGGCAATCAGGAATAGACAGCGTACAGTAAAAGGGCAAACTTGAAGGAAAAGCGTGTTTAATAGAGATGCTCATTTTGAAGTGAAAACTTTTTTTAGCGCGGTACGCAAATTTTTAGATGAGATAAAATCTCTGGACTCGCGACACCGTTACGAGACGCTTGAAGTGAAAACTTATTTTAGCGCGGTACGCATATTTTAGATGAGATAAAATCGCTGGACTCGCGACACCGTTACGAGACGCTTGAAGTGAAAACTTCTTTTAGCGCGGTGCGCATATTTTTAGATGAGATAAAATCTCCTAACGCGCCAAAATAAGTTTACACTTCTGTCGGCACTCCCGGAGTGCAATTTTTTTTTAAGCAAGTAGAACTGATTACTGGTAAATACAAAACGAGCAAACGGGGCGATGCAACGCATCTTATTGGCTGGGAGCGCATATTGTTACCCATGCGAGTGAGCGAGACAGCGAACAATATTCACAGAGTGAAAGTAGTTAAAGGTAGTAGTAGTACTATGATAGTATGTGACATTAACTAGAATAATGTTGAATGCTGCATAATTATTAATATTATTTAAATAATAAAAAACTTCATATGATATTTGTAAAACCTTTACTTACATTATTTTCTTTCTAAATCAGTACTTAAATTGTGTTATTTTCAAAAAACCATTGCTCAAAATACTGCTGAACAAAGGCTTCCCCATAAAAATGTGCGGTTACATGCTGTGTGTAATAATTTTTGGGGAAATTTGACAGCTCTCACTAAGCGGTCCATCTCGCTGGTTTAAAGTCCCATAATCGACTTTTACGACATCCACGATAGAGTGGTGCTATATTCTTAATCCGGTAACCACATGGACCAATTGTTTTTATTTTACATACAATGCGTAAGAAGCTTCGCTTCTGCTGGGTGTAGCACGACACGTCACTTTTTTAATTACAGTTATTTTGATATCTATATGATATAGATATAAAAAACACTTGCGAAACAAAAAAATCGTACAATATTAATTATTTTTAAATAAATTTATACACCATTTATCCCTTTACTGATTAACACTAAATAAAATAAATAATAATCTCAACTAGATTTTTAAAGCTGTGCTGGAAAGTGGGCTTTCATAGAGCGAAATAAAAATGTTCTAAATAATATGCAAAATATATGTTAGCAATAAAAATTGCCCAGAGTTATGCGTCTAGTAGAGGTGACGCTACGCTTAGGCCGTCATCGCCGGCCGCGCATAAATTCAGATGCGCTGAGACCGTTTGTGCGTGAAATAGAAACTCCCCGTCGTGCTGTGTTGCCTGTCACATGCATAATATATTATTATTTTCTGGTGGGCTTTATTGGAGTAAAATTTATTGAAATTCAGTTTTATGCCGCTAGCTTTGGTTCGTGCTATGATGTAATGTCACAAAAGCGTCCTAATAATTAATTTAAATGGATTTTTTATAATGGGTATAAATTTGCACTTTAATACCTTTGTCAATATGTTCTTGCTCCGATCATAATTTACCTATTAAGTGAAAATTGAATAGAATGGTTTTTAAATTACTAGTAATTATGTCCTAAAAGACACTATGACACAACCCGCCATATTGAAACAAAATTGGTGTCACTAGGATGAATGCATTCCTAGCTTCTTCTCCAAAAATATTTTATAGGTTAACAATATACCTAAACAAAACGCCAGAATTTTTTTATAATCTTTATAAATATGTTATGTCAATAGCCATACACAATACATCTTAAACGAAAACCCGTACTTAATTTTTCACTTTCAAACAAAAACAATAATCAGTCTCTAAAATATAAAATTACTCCATTCTCGCGAACCACATGATCCAAATTGGAAATAAAGGAGTCGGGTATGAGACAAGTGAAAAACTACAACATTTCCCTTGTTAAAACACACTATAACTCTAGCGGGTCGGGTCTGCATTTCCGCGTGAAGATGAGACCGCCGCGTCTAAGAGATTTATATGCCGCTTACGGAAATTGACTGGGTAGCTAATATTAGAGAAGTCAGGATAAGTTTTATTATAAATGTTTGTAAATTGAAGAAAATTATTAATATTTCAAATAATTAAGTAACAAGCTCCGAATAATAAAAGTCTTCTATAAACTACTTTAAATAAAAAGTCAAGTCAAAAATCACGCCATAAAAAGTATGAACAAAGAAAATATTATCATCTGAAATGTATTTAATACATACTCATAGCTATGTTCAGAGGATAGCCGTGCTCATATGCCAATTTGCCCTAAAGATTACGATCGCCTACTACTGTTAGAATGTATTGTTTTCTTAGGGTAGGTGGCATACGGCATACAATACTCATAAATTACACATTGTATTCAGTTTATACAACTGTTATGCTTAGCGCCAGTTTTAGTAATGTTTTTATTTTAAGGATATTTTATGGTTTTATGTAACACCGGACGACATCAACACGTCATACATGGATGTTGCAGAATATCAGCGCAGTGGCCTTGTGACGCCCCTGCATCAAGCTGAGCGATATACCGATTTCTGTTTATATGGACAGATTTATACAACTTTTATTGTTCGGCTATGCGCTATGTCCGTGTCAGATAATAAATAAATATTTAATTTATTCTTTCTTGCTTTTTTCTTTCTTTCTTTCTTCTTTCTATATTATTTATTGTAAAAATAACTACAAAACTAAGAGAAGATATGGTAACCAAGTGTAGCAGCCGTAGCGTTTCATTTATGCTTGAAGATTTTAGATTTAAAACGAAGACGTTTTCATTTGAAATTCGACAGGTTTCTTACGGTTTTTTATGAAGAAATAAGTATAAAATACTGTTGAATTTATTTAATTCCGTGTGTGGTATCCGGAATAAGAATATAGCACCAGTTCATCTCCTCCGGTGGATATCGTGAAAGGCGAATGAGGGACTCTACGCCAGATAGATGGATGGGCAGCAGCGTCCCATCTGTGGAACATTAGCCATACTGCGCTCACCAACCTGCCTGCCAAGCGTGGTGAGTATTGGCAAATACCCACTAAAATGACGACATAATTGTTGAAATCTATAGGGGAAGCTTTGTTGAGCAGTGTGCGTATAAATAGCTGATAAGATAATGGTGAGGATTTCTCTTGTATCGTGGGTACAGTTTACATGCATAAATATCACATGCATAAACACACAGACCCGGAACAACTACCTGCAGATCATACAAATATTAGTTCCGTGCGGGAATCGAGCCCGCGACTCGATGCGCAGCAGTAACTGTATTAGCCACTGCACCAACCGTGCTGAGATATTTGTTCCGTGCGGAGATCGAACATGTGACCGAAGAACAGAAAGTAAATCGCTTAACTACCACGCCAACCGTACTATCTGATATCAGAAAAAAATATTCAAGTAAAAAAATCCTTTAGCCGTTAAGCCGGCTAATCTTAAATTGTCCCAATTTAAGATTCTGCATCTGTCATCTACAGCATCTGTCTTTAGCCGTAACAATATATCTACAACTACGCTTTCCCTTTCATGACTGAGCGCTGGCCTGTAATGATAAGACCCTAATACATTTATATCATGTACTTACTTCTAGAAAGCCTCAATCTATCTCTTCATGCGCAAAATGGAACAATAAGCACTTAGTCTGAAAAAAAGTCTCCCACGGTGTAACAACGTTGAGTTTATATAAAATGGCGCTCATTTCGGCTGAATCGCCGTGGGACATTGACAAACAGTTCGAAATGAAAAAGATGTATTTTTCTACGATAAAATTCGGGGTGACGCCTGACTATAAATTTACGTTCGAACGCCAACTGAGGTGATTTTCGTCCTACTTTTATATAAGAAAACGATTTAAGATGAAATTTGGTATATTTGTCAGGTTAATAAGGTCACTTTTGTGTTGGTTGACATTAAATCGCTAAGCGATTCGTTTTAGGTCTGAATTGGACTAAGGAATTTTATGTATAATTTAAAAATAAATGTAATTTTCTCGCTACCTATAATTTATATGCATTAATTTGGGTAGGTATCCTAAGCGTGATTTACGACCTGCGGGCAAAAACGCTCCACAGACAATTGATACAGAAATACTTGATTTACTGTTTTATTTTATTTTAATTGCTTTTTTTTTATTTTCGTAAGGTTTTGTATATATATATATTATATTTTTTTTGTAGAACCCGCAGTCTTCTGGTTATGTATTAATCGTAGTAAAGGGGACGGACTGAAAACCAGCGTTGACCCGTGCGTGGTTTAACCACTGCGCACTGCCAACATTGCTGAGCCCGTTCCTTTTACCATACTACACAAAAAACAAATGTATCTATTTGTATTGTTCCGCATTTAATGAATTATGTGTGTTTAGTTTGGTAATAAAATTATCTTTATCTTTATCTTTATCTTATTTGATTTATTTGAAATAAAAAACTTTGTCTTTGACTTTAAGTATAGTACTTTCTTGATTGGATTTACATATATACAGAATCAGTTGTCCTTTATGAAGACTGAAATAAACTTTATTAGGAATATTAATTTATTCATAATTTGGAACGGTTGACGCAGTAGCCAAGCGATTAACTTTGTGTGCCACGGGTCACGCACACATATGTATGGCTTATAAGTAGTTATTCTGGTTTGGGTGTTTGTGCATGCGACAACATTGTCGGGCCGATACCTGCCTGGGGTGCGGTCTAATGCTAACAAGGCAAACACCTCACCTCCAGCCAGAGGTAAAAAGGAGGGAAGAAAGGAAGAAAGAAAGAAAAGAAAAATAATTTATTCGTCACAGATATATAAGGCACGTTACAAAACAGGATAAGAAAGTTAATCACAAAAAAAGCTTGTAGAAATAAAGCGACAAAAAAGGATTAGATATGAGCAATCATATATGTCTCACGTCTGTGCCAAATAGGCGTTCAGCTCAGCATTATGCCAGGCAGAGATGCCAATCGCTGGTTTTCAGGTGGAACCCGAAATGAGATACAGCTGTCAGTTAGCACAATAAAATAACTTTTAAAATGAAAAACATTATGTGTCGTACTCGTCCTTGATAAATAATATATAATAAATAATAGTATAATAAACTCAATAGATAAATAACATTCGTGATTAAAAACTGTATTATTATTATTTAAAAATAAATAAAAATGTTAGCGCATTAATCAATTATACCCTCGTCAGCATAAATTAATTTAAAAAAGTACCTTTAAGTAGGTAGTTTTTACTGTTTAACAGTCTATTTGTATTGCGAGGCAGTTTCATACTTTACTCCTGTCACAAAAGGTCCCAGGGGGCATAATACAAGACGTGTTACAAGTGCTTCATTGTTGTATTATGATAAACCCGTATGTATTATGAATTACTGAATCCACCCAGTCAGTATTATTATTTGACCGCTTTACAGTCACCCTCTCCGAGATGTGCCTATTGGCATGGCACCAGTGGGTGGCTCTAGTGTGATCATACAAGAACCTGGAGCCTCCCTTAGGTGCCGAAAGATGATCGCCCCATTTGTTTTAGCCGGTAGGAGTCCGGCATACCCCTTCACCCTTCCCTGAGGCGAAGGAAGTTCATGTAGAATTTCCACTGGGCACGGTGTCGCCGGGAGCGGGTTTACTTGATTCTTTGTTCCTAATATTATATAGGTTATATACTTTGGAAGGATTTAGGGCCAGACAGACAGACAGGACAACATGGTGTATTCGCCGGAAAGAATCATGCATGCGGTATGCCTTTCTCAAGGCGGCCTAATTGTAATATTTATAAAAGATTATGATTAAATGAACATGGCAGTGGCCGTGTGGTGCCGACTTAGAATACCACCACCCCATCTCCTCCCGTGGGTGTCGTGAAAGTCGACTAAGAAATTAGCCGGAGGATGGGCAGCAGCGTCCTTCGAGTACATTAACAACTCAACTGCGATCGCCAACCCGCCTGCCAAGCGTGGCGATTATGGCAAAACCCCCCAATGAGCCCACAACACACCCATATCGGTCGTTGTGGTGATTTTTGGGGGAGGCCTGTGTCCAGTAGTGGACTTCATTCGGCCGAAATGATGAACATGGCAGATTAGTCTGACCTGTCTCAACAGACGCCCCTCGATCACAACCATGACGTATGCATCAGCATCGCTTAGCGCAACCTTATTGTAGGGAAACTCAGCGACCCAATACACGATGTCACCGTGTATTTTTTTCATCATCACACATCGGCCATTTATACATCCACTGCTGAACAAAGGCCTCCCCCATAGATTTTCACAACTGTGTCATCAGTTTGGGGGGTATTTGCCAATACTCACCACGCTTGGCAGGCGGGTCGGTGAGCGCAGTATGGCTACCGTTTCACAGAAGGGACGCTGCTGCCCATCCCTCTGGTTTAGATTCCCTTAGTCGCCTTTTACGACATCCACGGGAGGAGATGGAGTGGTGCTTTATTCTTAATCCGGACACCACACGGAAATGTATTTTTTTGCAAAGCTGAAACTAATCTAAACTATATTAGTCACGTTTTCAGCCAAAATACCTCAAACCAATACCTCTTGGCCACTTGTTATAACTCACTCAAATTAGTTGGCAGTTAACATGAACACAATATCAAATCCTCACTCTCTAAGGGTGTGAATTTCACATAAACGACGTTCACCCCCTGAAGAAAGTTAACGCCAAATTAAACCACAGTTTGGCGGCCAGGGTGAATAAATTTGTGCCAATATGTTGCTGGCCTAGGCTCTAAACGATATTGGTTTAAATAGTTTTAAACATTAGTTTAGTGTAAGGACGGTAGAAATAGGGGAAATGATTGGTCAGGGGCGGGAGTGTAGCGGGGACCGACTTATCCGAACCGTGCACTTAACTATTGACTTTTCTCAAGAGCCTATTAGGACCTATCTATACAGCCGTATGCCGTGTGGTGCCGGCTCAGAATGCCACCACCCCATCTCCTCCCATGGGTGTCGTAAAAGTCGACTAAGGGATTAGCCGGAGGATGGGCAGCAGCGTCCTTCGATTACATTAACAACTCAACTGCGATCGCCAACCCGCTTGCCAAGCGTGGCGATTATGGCAAAACCCCCCAATGAGCCCACAACACATCCATATCGGTGGTTGTGGTGATCTTTGGGGGAGGCCTGTGTCCAGCAGTGGACTTCATTCGGCCGAAATGATGATACAGATAAATAAAATTTGAGTGTCTGCTTGTAATGTCAAAATAACAGCATATGAAACTATATACGGGTACCTACAACAAAAATACTATTAACGATTTTTTGTCTGTCTGTCTCTCAGTCTGTCTGTCTGTTTGTTCCCGATAATCTCCGAAACGGCATAACTGATTTCTACCGGACTTTCACTGGCAGATAGCTGATGTTATAAGAAATAACTTATTATTTAATTTTATTATTATCTTTAATTACTTATTACTTACTATAACCAAGGAATAACTTTTATGTTAGAAATATAATCAGGGTTCCGCGTAAAGAAATTAATACCCATGAAATCCAAAATATATACTTACTCTTTGTGAAGTGTCTATGCCGAAGCACTCTAAATTGTTTATAAATGATCCAAGTTCTTTTAAATTAAACGGCGGGTAAAACCGCGGGTCCCAGCTTGTATGAAAAATAACTTTTGAATTTCAAATTGAATTTGGTGGTTTTTAGTCTGGAGTTTCCTTTCCAATACACTGAAATATATTTCGCTCTATACAGGATTTTTTTAAACGTATTTTGTTTATTAGGTGATATAATTATGGTTATAATAGTTAAACACATAACCGTTATACATTATAACCATAGATACCAGTAACCGATATCCATTATAACCATAGGTACTAGTAACCGTTATCCATTATAACCATAGGTACCTGTAACCGTTATCCATTATAACAATAGGTACCAGTAACCGTTATCCATTATAACCATAGGTATATCACCGTACTACTGCGATCGCCAACCCGTCTGCCAAATGTGGCGATTATAGCAATAATCCCCAATGGGCCCACGACACAAACCCATACCGGTCGTTGTGGTGATCTTTGGGTAGGCTTCTGTCCAGCAGTAGACGTTTTTCGGCTGAAATGATAAGTAATATTAACTTAAACACGCGATTAATCGGTCAATATTCACCACTTTTAAAATAGCTCAATGACAATCTGTTAACAGCGTCGTGTCACTGTCGACGCCCGCGGAGATCGGGAAGGTCTATACATCAAATTATTATATAATTATATTATTATTATTTTAAATATTTTTAAATACGCAGTTTTCCATCAAAAGCCAACGGCAAAAGAAAATGTTGTGAGCCCATGCGTTCATAATAAAACGGAGCGTGTGTAATGTCTCGAGGAAGGAAACTGTTTGCGTCACCTGCAAATGCCAGGCGTTTTCCTTCGTTTTGGCTTTTTCATAGTCCGTTAAATATTACGTACATACTATACTACCAAATTCCTAATGTGAACCTCAACCTTACTATTAGAATGGTGAAAATTTGTGTTTGAATGTTTATGTGGCTCCAGTGCGTTGAAATGCCTAAACAAATACAGTGAGGTTATGTCATGTAATCCGGTAGGTTGTTTGGTGTCCAGATTTAGAATATATCACCACTCCATCTCCTCCCATGGATGTTGTAAAAGGTGAATAAGGGCTCCTAAACCACCACGACACCATTGTGGAAATCTAGGAGAGCCCTTGTTCAGTAGTGGACATCTTTTGGCTGATATGAACTTAACACTATGGTTCATATTCAGCTATTTGAAACAGCATGCAAATTTACACAATATATTTAATATTTAAAAACAAAATTACACAATAACTATTTATCACTATTTACAAAAATGGTATAAAACTCAAATTCAAATTCATAAACCTACTTCTCAGGCATAAAAGTTAATGTAAAATTCATCATCATCATATCAGCCACAGGACGTCCACTGCTGAACAAAGGCCTCCTCCTTAGATTTCCACAACGAGCGGTTACATGCCGCCCTCATCCAACGACTCCCAGCGACCTTCACCAGGTCGTCTGTCCACCTCGTTGCCGGTCGTCCCACGCTGCGTTTTCCGGTGCGCGGTCTCCATTCGAGAACCTTTGTGCCCCAACGGCCATCAGTTATATAAATTATATAGTTAAAAATTATAAGTTAATTATTATTGATTATTTATAGATGATAGGATACAATATAAAATTAAATACAATATAGAATAATACATGGTTAGAAAATCAGATACCATCACGTGGCACATACAATTCAATTCATATTATCGTATATGATGGAGAAAATTCATTATTCTTATTTAGAAAATCTGTCAAAGCGTAGTAACGTTTGTCAACAAGCGATCCTTTATATATTAAAGGATCCTTTTGAATAAATTCATATCATTAAAATTTCTTATACCCAGTGTGAAGTTATTGAATATCCGAGGAGCTGTGCGAAATATGCTTTCGTGTAGTAAATTCGTTTTGCTGACCATCAGTCTCAAATTATGTTGATGGCGGATTCTAGTTCGATATTCAAATAGCTCTATATTTCCCCTAACTAGTTTCATAAATATATAAAGAAGGTAGGGATAATCTAAGATGTTTTTATAAGTGTAGATGCGTTGCCCGCGCTCTATGATGGTCACATGAAAGCAAGGTAATGGCCCGGAGTTCATTTAGTCGCACACCAACTAGTGTCGCGGCTGGTCGCAACTAGACGTCATCTTAGTTCTAGCAACATGTTGCGGAAAAGATGCATTCCTGTGTTTATATAAGGTTTATGCACGAATTTTAGTACAGCTGTGAGAAAAAACATCATTCCTTGCGTAGAATCTATACTGTAAATTACAGTGTTTTGTTTTATTACGCGGTCTAATGGCGGCCGGCGCCAGGATGACATCGAACGAGCATACTCATAACTGCTACCTGACGTAACTAAAGGTATATATTCGTCTCTTTCTAACGACCAATATGCCGCGTGGTGGCTTTCATTTTCTCTCCGTTCCTTCGCGCATGTTTGAGAGCTGTACTGGTAGTAGGTATAGTAAAATTTACGGCGTTCTGTAGTGTCATAATGTTCATGTATGGCGCATCTATTTGTAAAATATAATTGGGGATAATATTCTCAAATATACTGGAATATAATCTGTTTAATATCAACTAGTTTCGTAGTGCTCGTACAACTAATTTGATGATGGAAGCTATTTCACATGTTCAGGAATCTTGTTATAAATTGTCCTATACATTGCACAACAGTTTCATTGTAGTCGCGAGGTTTTAGATACTGTTAGGGTTCCGTGCGTCTGAATGAAAAACGATCCCTTATAGAGTCAATCGTGTGTCTGTCTGTCTGTCTGTCCGTATGTTACAGCCAATTCGCTCCGAATCAGTACACGACACGAAACACGTCACTTTTGGGGGACAAATTAGAAAATTAGAAGATATAGTAGTGCAAACTGTACCGTGTAACGTATCAACTAAAAGGTCTCAACTTTTTTTACAATGCACATTTTCCAGTAATAATAACTACAGAGCCTAAAATTTTGTTAAAGTACAGAGAATAGTTCTTTACTTATAGGTTACAGAAATACCTCGTCGCTTCAGCTGAACTAAGTCCATTGCTGGACACAAGTCTCCCCCAAAAATCGCCACAGTGACCAGTCTGGATGTGTTGTGTGCTCATTGGGGGGTTTTGCTATAATCGCCATGCTTGGCAGGCGGATTGGCGATCGCAGTTGATTTGATAATTCACTCGAAGGACGCTGCTGCCCATCCTCCGGTTAATCCCATAGTCATAGTCATTTTTACGACACCCACGGGTTGAGATGTGTTGGTGCTATTCATAGCCGTCACCACACGCACCTTGTATTACCCAAAATAAAAGATATCTATCTATCTAACGGCCCAATGAAGCCCACTGCTGGACACAGGCCTCCCCCAAAGATCACCACAACGACCGATATGGATGTGATTTGGGCTCATTGGGGGGTTTTGCCATAATCGCCACGCTTGGCAGGCGGGTTGGCGATCGGCCAATCCCTTAGTCGACTTTTACGACACCCACGGGAGGAGATGGGGTGGTGGCATTCTGAGCCGGCACCACACGGCGAAAAATAAAATAAAAGATAAACTCAGAGGAATTCGCTTTATGAAACCTGAAGATGCCGTGGGTGCGTTCGAAAAATAACGTGGAAGATCCCGAAAGGTTCACTGGTTCAGTCAATGGTTCCATCGCATGTGACGATGCTCAGAAAGGAACAGAGACTACTTCAAAAAACAATAACATTATTAATAGGTTCCTACATTATTCCGTTTTTGATAGCGTGACACTTGTACCTTAATATTCGAGATTAATCTCACATACAGGCAGTTGGACAACAAAGTGATTGAGAACAGAGTGAGTGAGTGAGTGATTAAAGGAATCTGTTTTTCCATTATGAGGTACGGAACCCAAAATTCACAATACTGCTCATAATATTTCCGTTCAATTTAATATAATAAACAACCAATCGGTACAAAGAATAAATAATAATTGGTGCAAATACAGAACAAGCCAAATTAGGGAGCAGAATAAATAAGATACGGAAGCTAACAATGTCAGCCGAAAAAATCGGACACTACATCAGCAATATTTTCTTTAGGTACACTGTCGAGAGAACGGGCCGCAATTTCAATTTACGAGTGGCGATGCTATAAAATTGGCACGTGATCGCGCCGAGACAAATAAGTGGATATCGCTTATATGTGTATTAGTAATATTGCTCGGCAGTGTAGGGCTGGGTGTGGGGCGAACTGGGAAAATTGGACGTGGAGATGATTTGTTCGAATTTTTGTGTACTATTATTTTATTGATTTTAAAAATTGTTTTTCGTTCCTACCGTTCTACTCCTCCTACTTCCTCCAAATTGTACTGTTTTACTATGAGGTTCATGTTCATATTCGTGTCTGGCCATTTAGGGGGCCCATCTTGTGAGTAGCGAGTCACTGTCTGCCACAGAATTTCCAATAAATGTTGAGAGGCAGACGCCGTTTTTTAAAAGTATTTAATCTATTTAGCACACATTGCAATAGATATTATAATTGTAGTTTCCATCCCATACAATAGTTTTATGCCTTCGGGGACAATCTGAGACTGCATTTTTTTAGTAGAGCCATGTTGAGTTCCCGGTTAGTGACCCATTACATTATAAATTAAAATTCTCTAAATCGCGTGTGCGTGTTGGACCCAGGTCCCCGCGTAAGCCTATCAAAAGACCTGGTTGCCCCTTACAGGGGATATATGCCCGTGAATAGAGAAGTATATAAATTAAAAATATAATAACTAACATCTAAAGATATAATAACTAACATCTAAAGATATTTAAAAAAAACCGGCTTTATTATGTGTTTAAGTTTTTTTAACCTATCGTCGACGTTTTTAAGTTAAGACATAACCCTAACAAGCTGCAGAACTAAATTGGAATATATATATAATAGCTACATATATTCCCAAATACTATTCTATATACGTTATGGTAAATAAATAAATTATTAGATGATAAAACAAATAAGACCACAAAAATGTAACAAGCGATTTTTAAGGATATCCCCAAATATTTCCTTTTGTCAATTGGGAAGTCTTGACAAATATTGTACCGACGTTTCAGTATTGTACCAAATTGTCTAAATAATACAGAAGAAGCCTTCCTGAAGAGTTAATCAGATGATGACGTCATCACAGTCTGCTATTATGTGGGTATACTCGTATTACTCCCGTGTGGTGCCAGCTACGAATAGAACCAACCCATTTCATCCCGTGGGTGTCGTTAAAGGCGAGTATGGGATTAGTCGGAGGATGGGCAGCAGTTTCCTTCGAGTACATTCACAACTCTACTGCGATCGCCAATTCGCCTGCCAAACGTGGCGATTATAGAAAAACCCCCCAACGAGCACACAACACACCCATACCGTTCGTTGTGGCGATCTTTGGGGAGCCCTGTGTCCAGCAGTGGACTTTATTCGGCTGAAATTATGATGATGATAACTCGTATTATTATAGTTGATTGCAGATGATGACTTATTAGGCAAATGCTGCCTGCATTATCAATATACTTCTGTGACTTGCTTGTTGCCCCAGGCTTCTTCTTCTTCCTGCCCTAGTCTCAATTTACTTAAGGTCAGCGCAATATGGTTCTTCTTCCATTCTTCTCTGTTAGGTGTCACCACAATATTTATTCCCTCTTCTTTCATGTCTTCCCTCACACAATCCATCCATCTTTTCTATGGTTTCCGTCTCCCCTTCCATTCATCAATATTCATATTCATCACTCTCTTAGTCTCATGCATCCCTCCTCATCACATGCCCATACCAAGACAAACGACTTCTTGTTAATCTTCGTTCCTGTTAGAGTCACTTTTTTTAATGTTTTGTATGTGTTATGTGCATAGGACTAGAGAGACCATCGAAATCGTAAACACTGGTTTTGCGTTTTGCTTGTACTCGCTGCTTTCAAGCCAATACTCTTCAGTCTTTGCCACCATTCCTCCAATCTGCACTGGGCCTCTAGGTTACTCTCGGTAACCAGCACAATGACATGGGCGACCATCATACACCAAGGTGCGTTTTTCTGCATGTCCACCGTCAGATTATTATCACCAGATTATTATCAAAAAGGTAAGGGCTGAGAGCCGACCCTTGGTGCAAGCCTGCCGCCACATTAAAGTTCGCAAGGCACTACCATTGTTGACTGGACTTGGGTCGAACATCGGTCGGATCAAATGTACATACTTTCCACGCACACCTTTCTTCTTTAATGGCCCACCACAAAATCTCACGGGGCTATCCGGTCGTATGCCTTGTCGAGGTCAATAAAAACCATGTGCGAATTTTTGTGTGCGCCTCCGTATTTTGTATCATTTTCTTCATTATTATATATAAAAATAGAATATAACATATTGCAATGCACAACACAATAGAAAACATTTACAGCTGTTATATATTATAATAGCCATAAAATTGCATCTCAAACACATACACTTATGGTGTGACCTCAGCAGTATAAGAACCCTTCAAAGTCCATAACTTTTGTGCCATAGGGTTCAGGCCCCTCATACTTGAACAATACACAAATTGCAGTTCTAATGCTCGGTACAATTTACTGCTGGCTCCTTGTCTAGTCGCACAGAGCAGTTAAGATATAGAGGCAACGGCTGGGAAGTGGATTACACGGTTTTAATGGCACCCTTGAGAATAGTACAATTGTTTAGAGAATGGATTGTTTGTTGATTAATTTGATGGTTTTATATTTATTACGTATTTTTTTATGTTTACTCATACTCTTTATTATGGCGCGCCTATTAAAATTGTAACTTTAATAATTATTTACATTGTGTACTTTCGTAAACATACTAGACTACTGGAAACAATTTGTTATTAAAATTAAATGTATAATGTAATTAAAGTTTTCCGTGTGGTGTCCGGAAATAAGATAATATAAGAATATAGCACCACATCTCCACCCCATATGATAATCATGTGACCGGTCGTTTATGGGGGAGGCCTTCATTCAGCAGTGGATATCTTTTGGCTGATATGAAGATGATATGATAATTGTAACTCAAAGCTGCGTGTTTTTCTTCAGTAATGCTTTGGGTGAAAGTGTGATCAATATGAAAATATAAAAGTAAACTCCAGTGTACAGTTATATGAATATAATTATATAAATATGAACCGAATTATAAACACGGAAACCGAAACAGGGTAATACTTTTCAGTCGGGTGACTGAAAAGTGTTGGATTTGAGAAAAATCAGCAGGGCTTGTTAGGCAATAGTAGATTATGGGCAAAATTATGGTAAAATTAGAACATTAAAATTGCTCGTTTATTAATATATATTATGTTAACCGGCTCAGAATGCCACCACCCCATCTCCTTCCACGGGTGTCGTAAAAGTCGACTAAGGGATTAGCCGGAGGATGGGCAGCAGCTTCCTTCGAGTACATTAACAACTCAACTGCGACCGCCAACCCGCCTGCCAAACGTAGCGATTTTGGCAAAACCCCCCAATAAGCCCACAACACATCCATATCGGTGGTTGTGATGATCTTTGGGGGAGGCCTGTGTCCAGCAGTGGACTTCATTCGGCCGAAATGATGATGTTAACTTAAAGAGCCGTCGCTGTTACAATTTCTGGATACTTTTATAGAACAGACACTCAGGTTTCTACTGGGCACTGATCGTATAGAAAGCAAAGAACCACTAAGCTGGAAGCCGATGAGATCTCCCGTTGATTCGCTGAGATCCGGTGCACTGGATTTTTAGGGACGTGTGTTGGTGACGAATACCTTCTGAACTTCCAACAATGATTACCGTAAAATAGCGATTCGCAGGTTCGGTCGAAGAAAGTTGACCGACACCAAATAACCAAGTTCCATAGCTTCCTCCAATATACTTAAATACAGTGCTTGAACAAAGTACTTTAATTTTAGAGTAGTTTATAAAAGTAGCCTTTATAAATTACTCTATGGCTCGACCTTGGGATAGACCAAGAGTTCGGGTGCGAAAGTAACAGATGCTGTTAACGCAATTTAGATAATCGTTTGCGTAAATAAATAGCTGTCGAAACTCAATTAGGGTCCTGTAGTGAGCGGGCAAGCCACTCGTTCTGTGGGAAGGCAAGTTCAGTAAACATCTGTTGTAATTTATACGTAATTTTATACCAAGACGGTGCTCCTTGATACTATCTGATGGATTTTGGAGATTTTAAAATGTAAAAGGGTAAATGAGATTTACTGTCCTTGAGGAGGAAGGACTTCGCAAAATATTTCCTGATTCGAAAATGTACGTCAGATCCGGATCTAAGTTCACTTGTTTTGAAGCTAATGAGGCTGACTCAATTAATCAGGTTCTGAAATCATAGGTCCGATTCCGTGTGGTGTTTAGATTAAGAATATAGCACCACTCCATCTCCCCCGTGGATGTCTTAAAAGGAAACTGATGGACTCAAAATCTACAGGATAGGCAGCAGCGTCTCTTCTGTGGAACAGTAGCCATACTGCGCTCACCAACCCGCCTGCCAAGCGTTGCAATTACTGGCAAATTCCTCCCAAAATGGACACAATTCTAGAAAACTATGGAGGAAGTCTTTGTTCAGTAGTCGACAACCTTTGGTTGATAATATGATGATGAAGTTATACTTCGCGCAAAATAAAATTTTACTGCATTCATGTACCAATCCATGATGGAAACTTACCATAGATGTTTGTCTGATGTTCATTTTTTTAATGCATTGCCAAATTTGGATTTCTCATGTGCCGTGGGTGCAGTTTATAGACAAACATCTCACTAATCTGGACAACTCCATACAGATAGGATGAAGTGGCTACCATACAGAAAAGATGAAGTATACGACGACAGTGTAGGAGAGCTATTTAAGTTTAAGTTGATGAGTCAATTAACTCTCAAACCTTCGTCATACTTTGTTCAACATTCTAGTATCTTAAGATCAGCAAAAACATCGAAAAAATACAATGTACTTCGCAGACAACCAGATTCCATAGACAAAGCAGTGTTGTCAGTTGAAATATATCCAACACGGTACACTTGGACATGTTTTGAATTAGTTACAGACTTTGATATACTGTTACAGATCGCCTCATTGCTCGTGACCTTGGCTGCGAATGGATTTGGCACATGAAGTGCTATGTTTGCTCCTTACATTGTTTATTACGTTAGTTCCACGTTGTATTCGTTTGATTAATATGAGAATCAGAGCAAAACAATGTGTGTACAAAATTGAAGTAACCTGAATATTTTCCCGAAGCACTTAATATTTTTTAACTTCAATTTAATTACATTGCTACTATGTTTGTTCTTTCTATTCATGGTGCCGAGACAAGCAAGTCATTCGCCTGGTGGTAAGCATCGTGTCTATCCATTACAATTGTCATGCTACCCAGGACTAATCCAGCGTGGCACCTCATTGCGCTCGTCAACTCGAGACATTAAGTTATTTAGTCTCTTACTCCCAGTAATTTCACTAGCTACAGTGCTCTTCTAACCAGAACACAGTAATATCTAAAGCTTAATCACTACTGTTTAGCGGCGAAACTGCCTCTGGGCTGCTACCTACCTATTCGGCTTCTTGCAATAAGAGACTTACCACTAGTGCTGGGCAAAACCATAATAATATGAAGTCGAAGATAAGTTGAATAATATTAGTTACAGTATGTCATAATGGCTCGGAGGAAACATAGAAAACCCCCTCCAAAGCCCCAAAACCCCAAGCCCTCCCCCAAAGATCGCCACAACGACAGGTCTGCGTATGTTGTGTGCTCAATGGGGGTTTTGCCATATTCACCAGGCTTGGCTGGTGGATTGGCGATCGCAGTTGAATTGTTAATGTACTCGAAGGACGCTGCTGGCCATCCTCCGATTAATTCTATAGTCACCACAGAAATGGCCTCAAAATTCATCCTTGAGGTACTCCCATTTTAACATGTGGGCATGTAGATGTCACGTTACCAATTTCCACTCTCTGATACTAATTTAGGAAATAAGAGGTAACAAGATCTACTATTACAAGGTTGCAAGGTTATACATAGCTGAGCGTGGTTTACAATTACCGATAAAATTGACGAATGAGCTGATTTTAGACGTCATGTTGGTGATGACGAATTAATCGAAAACTGGATACACGGTTGGTCAATTTTTTCCAATTTACTGATTGTTATTTCAGTCACAGTTAAATCATCATCATCATCATTTCGGCCAAATGAAGTCCACTGCTGGACACAGGCCTCCCCCAAAGATCACCACAATGACTAATATGGGTGTGTTGTGGGCTCATTGGGGGGTCTTGCCATAATCGCCACGCTTGGCAGACGGGTTGGCGATCGCAGTTGAGTTGTTAATGTACTCGAAGGACGCTGCAACCCATCCTCCGGCTAATTCCTTAATCGACTTTTACGACGCCCACGGGAGGAGATGGGGTGGTGGTATTTTGAGCCGGCACCACACGGCAATAACTAACTTAAATATATAATTTTATTTTCGTATTCTTAGTTTATATTTAAATTTTGTAATATAATTTTCCTTCAACAGCCCGTTTATCACACAGATGAATATTGACGGTGCAAGTAATACAGTACACATATAATGAAAAAATACGTCTTTAAACATAACGGTATCACACACGTTCAATAACTCACGCCAAAATCTCGAAATAAGTATATAGAGTTCAATTCATTTATTTTTTCCGAACAGCAATCTATTAAGGGGGCGATAAGCGGGGGCTGCGTTAAAATAAATTGATTTTATTCAAATTTCTATTAAGGCACCGGCTCGCTGTGTTTCTGGAGATTGCTACGGGCCCAGTCTTGTTATTGGAGAGTTAAGAAAAGTATTGCGTGCAGTTGGATGCGGCTTGAAGAAGTAAAAATATAAATCAAATGTTTTTCATTTCAATTAGGCTTTTACAGGTACTTATGATACGTCATGAATTTAAGTTGCACTCTCTAATGTCTTTTCTCATAGGGGTAAGACGATTTACCAATTTTCTCTGCAATACCGTTCTGTTTTAGTTTGTAGATCCTTATTATTAGCATATTTCTAAAAAAATAAGGAATCTTTATTATTGGTATTATCGGAACGACCTCCCACCTCCTTTCGGTATCGTTACATATATTTAATTTAAAATATAAAAGCACCTCATGAAACAGCAAAAAATAAAGGTATGAACATACAGTTTATTTTTCCTTTCGATTGGTAAACATGTAGATAGTTTATTTTGCATTGTATTGAAATCCTCTCCACCTCAGTATGCCAGCAACTTAAATGATTACATATTATATATAATATTAACCATAAAATAGCTACACTCGGCTCACTGTATTTTATTTATTCATAATACTTTCAATATAAAGTATGTCCTTTTAGTAGTATATTCTTTGTTTATAATCTATTCGTTTTAATATGTGTACCCAGCGACCAGATAGATGCGCACCACGGTTAATGACAGATAACACTTAGTCAATTTTACACACTAAATTCTATTTGTTATATTATTTCATTGTATTGTTTATTTAATCACAAAATGTACATTAATCTATGTTGTTTAAATGTATACGTAGTGACCGACTGTGGGTCACTACACGGTCCTATCTTAAAACCAGCGCCGTAACGTTCTACCTTTGCAGCATATGCTTGCAGCATTTATGGCCTCGTGCAGTATCCTTATGTTTATAAAAAGAACTGCTTTTCGTTTACTCTGTTTCTAAGAGTGTTGTGCGAATCTGAAATAAATTTCTTTCTTTCTTTCTGTATTGGAGTATTAGCTTCGTTTGTTACAAGGAAAACTTTACTGTCGTCATATAAGCTAAAGGCCGTCCACTGCTTAACAAAGGCCTCCTCCATAGATTGCCATAATTGTCATAATTTTTGGGGGGAATCTGCACAGCGCTTGGCAGGGTCGGGGACCGAATGGCTGCTGTACCACAAAGGGACGCTGCTGCTCATACCTCTGGTGTAGAGTCACTTCGTCACCTTTTACGAAATCAACGGGAGGGGATGAAGTGGTGCTATGCTTATTCTTAATCTGGACACCATATGATATTTGGTGGTTAAAATTAATCAATCGTAATATAATACGAGGGCGGCACTGAAAATTTCGGGAATCAAGGAAGTGACACAACATTACTATTTAAAAATGTATTTATTGCTTTTCGAAGTATTCTCCGCGAAATTTGACACATTTTTCCATACGATGGAACCAATCATTGAAGCAACCATTCCATTTGGAAGTTGGGGTCTCCAAAATGGCCGTTTTGTAGGCGTCCACAGCTTCTTTAGGTGATGAAAATCTCTGTCCACGCAATTTATTCTTTATTTTAGGGAAAGTATAGAAATCATTAGGGCTTAGGTCGGGGCTGTACGGCGGGTGGTCTAATAATTCTATGTTTTCTTGCTCTAAAAACTCTTTTGTTCTGTGCGCGGTGTGAGAACTCGCATTGTCGTGATGGAGGATGATGCGGCGGTTGCAGTTCTCTCTACGGAGTTCAGAAACGACCTGTGGCAAACAAATGCTAGCATACCATTCTGCATTAACCGTTCTTTGTCCCTCAAGAGGAATAGTCGTAACATGGCCGGTTTTGGAGACAAACGTGGCCACCATTTTTTTTGCAACACTCCGTGAACGAACAATTTTTGTTGGCTTTAACTCATTTTCGAACACCCAAACTCGTGACTGGTTTTTTGTTTCGGGTTCGTACGCATATATCCAGGATTCGTCACCTGATACGATGTTGTATACAGCATTTGAGGATCCTGCGTGGAATCTTTCGAGAGTTCTGACGCACCAAGTAACGCGAGCCGCTTTTTGCTCTTCACATAGCAAATGCGGTATCCATCGGGAAAACAACTTTTTTACACCTAATTGTTCATGCAAGATTTTTTGTATTTGACTCATGCCAATGTCTAAAGTTGCCTGAATTTCGCGGTATGTCACATGTCGATCTTCCTCACTCAGCTTACACACAGCATCAACGTTTTCTTGGGTGACTGCAGTTTTTGGACGACCTTGACGAGGATCATCACTGAGCTTGACACGTCCACGTTGAAATTCAGCAAACCAGCGATAAATTGTGGTTTTGGATGGGGCTTCATCACCAAATGCAGAAATCATCCGGTCAACACACTGTTTTTGTGTTAAACCACTTCGAAAGTCATAATAAATCATCGCTCTTGAATTTTCTCGAGTCAATTCCATTTTCTCAACGACTAAACAAGTTTGACAAAACCTTGTGACAAGACCGTGAATCTTTTTTTAAATAAATAAATGGTATTCGATTTGTAAAACCAAGGAGTTTTCAATTAAAAAGATTTTAATATGACAGGAACAGTGGAAATATTCCATTCCCGATACTTTTAGTGCAGCCTATGTACAAGCTTTTTTCAGTAAAAGAAAACTGCGCAGTAGCAGTAGTAGTTTAGTAGCTTGCTCATGATAGCCGTGTATTTAAAAAATGCTTTCTCCAAAACTACATACTTTTAGCAGCAGTTTGGCTTTCACTAGCTTGCCGTTGCTTTATGAATCGTCCTGTATAATATAGGATCTTACAAAATAGACAAATTTAAAGGGGACATAATTATGTGTTTGTTAAAACACAACCAGTGAACTCCATTTTTTGTAATAATTTTATAAATGTAGCCAGCCGACTTAAATTATAATTTTTTTCAGTATTTTATTACAGTGGCGCGTTTTCTTTGTCTGTGTAAATATTCGTAAAAAAATTGTGATTCAAATGTATTTTTTAGGGATTATGTAGTTTCAAAGGTCAAAGTCACCACACGAATTAAATTACCCACAATCAACCTCAAATAGCAATTTTATTAATTAAGCTGAGACCCGCGGTTTCACCCGGCGTTTAATTTAAAAGAAATTGGTTTATATCAATATAATTTATAGTACTTCTAGTTGGTATAGACACTTGATATAGGGTATGCATATATATTACATTTCATGGGTTTAATTTCATTTGCGCGGAACGCTAATTATTTTTCTAAAATAAAAGTAGCCTAAGTTATGCCTTACAACATCAGCTATCTGCCAGTGAAAGTCCCGTAGAAATCAGCCCAGCCATTTCGGAGATTAGCGGGAACGAACAGACAGACAAAAATATTAAAATATTTTTTTGTAGTAGGTACCGTATATACTTGCATATGCATTTAGTGAAAAGCTGTTATTTTTATTAACAGACACTTCAATTTTATTTATGTCTAGAGTATAGATTATTCACTATAATTCCTATAAACTATAAAGGAAATAACAACTTTTTTTTAAAATTAACACTTGATTGTCCCCTTAAAATTTATTGAGGGACCCTGTTATACACAATGTAATGTACGGATTATAAGTGAGTAATTTGTTTAGGTTAGCTAGTATTAGACTCGATCGATTTCATTCATCCACTTGCCCTACGCATTTAACTTCTGAGTAACCACCGCTTTTGAGAATGTCCATAAGTGCCCATTCCATTCTGTTTCCTACATCCACCGCAGATTTCCACTCAAAGCTTGTAATTGAAAAGTTTGCCAGGAGAGATGTAAAGTGATTTATAAGACAGACGAAGTGTCGGTCCGGCGACCTTTTTATTCAACGAAACCTTGTTACAATACTTAGGTGGATCTCTAAAATGAATCGTGCAAGTTTCTGAATCTCGTAACTTATTTTTAATGGTAACATCGAGCGTTGGAATGTTTTTTGTTAAAGTGGTTTTTGCATTACAGTGCGGCCGCGGAGAATGCGTTGCTGACACCTGTCAGTTAGACTGGTTTCATTTATGTTAAAGATTAACGGTGAATTGCCATAATTAAATAAAAATTAAAAATAAATTAAAAATCCCTATACCAATAAACTTTTCTTCTTTACTGACATATTCTTCTTCTGAGCTTTTAGAAGCTTTGATGATTTTTGTCCGTAGTAATGACATAAGATTGTAACTTGCTACTTGCCTAAAATATTCAATAAATTCTGTACATTAAGTCACGTTTTAATCAATTAGTTTTATTTAAAAATTATTACTACACACGTTCTTCCATGACACTACTGACATTGGCAGAATTGTCGACACCGGCACTGTTGCCATATTGAAAAATTGAAAAAATTGAATTGAATTGAATTGCCATAAAAAATCAGATGAACAAAAATGAATTATACGTAAAATTTTACTTCAAGTCGAAGGAAACTCAATAAAATTTCATTAATGATATATATTATTGGTTAATTGATTTAACGTTGGTTAGTAATAACTTGTCGATAATATTAGTTATAATTTATTGTTTGATATTACTTCATCATCATCATGATCATCATCATATCGGCCATGCACCGTCCACTGCTGAACAAAGGCCTCCCCCATAGATTTCCACAATTGTGTCATCATATTGGGGGGAATTTGCCAATACTCAGCACGCTTGGCAGGCAGGTTGGTGAACGCAGAATGCCTACTATTCCACAAAAGGGATGCTGCCGCCCATCCCTCTGGTTTAGAGGTTCCCTTAGTCGCCTTTTACGACATAAATGTGAGGAGATAGAGTGGTACATTTTTAATCCGGACACTACACGCATAATACTTGTACTACAACGAAACCATGGTGCTGCCGCAGTACCGATTGCTGTGGCGAATTAAGCACCAATGAGTTGGCTATCGTAGTGGGGTGCGATGGGGTGACTTAAGTCTATACTACCCCACAACAATTAACAATGTTGCAAGTGTGACTGAACTAGTAAAATCCAAAATAATCTTTACACATCCAACTGCAAAGATGTTTGCATAAAATCAAGCGTTTACTTCAGCATTATATTTCACAATTGAAAAGTTTTTTATATTGCAAATTTTATCTGCTTCATTTCGATTTCAGTAATAAATTTCGAGTGCTTAAAATTGCATTTATATAAAATGAAACATTCAGTTTCAAAAATGAACAGTTTAACCAACTCAAGCTATAAATCACAGGGATCGAATTTATTAAAATAATTTACAATATAAATTGCGTTAAAAGGGAATTTTGGGCACTATGGGATAACAGGATGACAGAGAATAAACAAGATGAGTGTTACTTAAATAATAAGGTACTTACGGGGGGAATGTGTTGACGAAAGGGCAGGTACAGTCTTTTTTTATCCTTTTCTCATCAGCCCGTATCGCTCATACCCAGTTGTACTTTCTGATTGGTTAATAATCGGCGAGATTAAATAACCCCTGGCGCGGTCATTTTATAACAATGACACAAGGACCACACTAACCAAGAAAGATGATGATGGTTGGAAGTTGATCATTGCTTGGCTCAATTTCTCACCGGTCATGGTAACCTTAAGAGTAAATTATTTAGCCTCACCTTGTCTCACCATTCTACAAATACATCTACACCGGACTGTGAATATGAACAGTCTGTACATCATATCCTGTGGGAGTGTGTTCTTTGGCAAGATGAACGCGATGTTATGTTTGACAGCTTGCAAGTCACATCCGGAATTGTTTACTATACAGATCGCGTTGCAACTAGGATGAATTTCGGTGCGTTCAGGCGTTTTTGCCATACCTACTATTGGAATCAGTCACAATAGCTCACAACATAGTACCAGTAATTAAATATTTATACACATTTTTGTACCCTTTGCTTTTGTACCTTTTGCTTGGCTAATAGGCTTATCCTAGTTGTACACTCCCAATTATTGCGCCTATGGCCTATAATATTTTGTATCCTGCTTGCTACGGAGGGAAGTGGAACGTATATTCTTTCCTACTCCACCTTTTTCTTCTCTGATGAATTTCATTGCGGGTTCTAAGACAGTTAATCATTTCTCTGGGACACACCGAGTTTCATTGGTCGTTGTTCTTTTTGGTGGTCACCATTGTAGATTCTGGCTTACAGGAGTTGCAGTGGTTGGGCATGCGTGGCAGGCTTGTCCCAATAAAAAATAAACAAGAAAGAAAAAAGAAGATTGGCCCCTAAACGTTCACTTCTGAACTTAGGCCTCCCAATGACCGTTAAACTTAACGGTCTTAGGTGTTACTGCTGTAATCACCACGCTCGGTAGTCGGGTTTGTGAATGCAGGGTGCTGTTATTAGCACACAGGATCACGCTGCTGGTGACACTCTTGATATCAAACCTTAGCTGCTTTTTACGTCAACCATGGTTGGCGATGGTTGGCCTATTGTATGCCGGGAGCCATAATGGTATCTTTTTAATGTTTTTATTGGTGCCCAGTGGAAATTCTTCATGAACTTCCTTCTGCCCCGGGGAAGGGCGAAGGGGTATGCCAGACTCCTACTGGCTAAAACCACTGGAGCGGTAATCTTCGGCACCTAAGCCTCACGCTCCAGGTCCTCGTATGATCATATTAGAGCCGCCCACTGGTGCCACGCCTATAGGCACATCCCTGAGAGGGTGACTGTAAAGCGGTCACCCCCAAAGATTTTTTTCTTGCATGTATTTTGCTTTTATAACATTCTTCATGTAAGGGTAAATTAAATAATCAGTAAACCGGCTAAGTGCGAGATGAATTCGAGCGGAGAGGGTTCTAAAATTGCTAAATATGTTGTCTATTGTCGAATTTGGTCTTGTACCAATAACTTATCCCAAGAAAAAACTTGACATTGTCTTTGAAAAACATGTTTTCCGACACATTTCAACCGCAAACGTAAGTTTGTACGCACAGTATTGAAAGATTTACCATATTATTTTAAGACCTTAGACTTTTTAAGGTTTTCCTGTAATCTATAGGCAAAGAGCTCTTATCTATGTTTTTTGAAAATTTTAGTATCATTAGTTTCGGAGATATGGATTATGGTTATTTTCGTAAATTTTATTATTTGACTTTAAAACTATTATATTTTGAAATTATAAAACAAATACATTTGAAACACTCACAACAAGTCCTTCCATTTTATATTTTACACGGTACAGTACCGTGCCGTGTGGTGCCGGCTCAGAATGCCACCACCCCATCTCCTCCCGTGGGTGTCGTAAAAGTCTACTAAGGGATTGGCTGGAGGATGGGCAGCAGCGTCCTTCGAGTACATTAACAACTCAACTGCGATCGCCAAGCCGTCTGCCAAGCGTGGCGATTATGGCAAAACCCCCCAATGAGCCCACAACACACCCATATCGGTCGCTGTGGTGATCTTTGGCGGAGGCCTGTGTCCAGCAGTGGACTTCATTCGGTCGAAATGAGTACGCAAAACTTTATTCTTTAATTTTCTGTATTGCCCCCCAAAAGTGACCCGATATTCAACATTCATTTATTTACGTTACATGTAAGTGTTTGGGTCGCAGAAATCCACATGTGTACCAAACTTTAACTTAATCGGTGCAGTAGATTCGGAGCCAAAGGTCCACTGCTGAACAAAGGCCACCCCCATTCATTTCCACAACGATTGTGTAGTAATCTTGGGGGGTATTTGTCACTACTCACTACGCTTCTGTCAAGCGAGTGAGTGATGAGTGCAGAACCACTCAAACCGGCAATATGCAGATAAATGCTGCCCATCCAACAAGGAAACAAAAATAATCCCAGACTTCCCCTAATTACCACATTAGGGAACAAAACGTTTTATTACAGAGCCAAAAATATCCGACAGTCTTCGACCTGTTGCTTTTCGTTAATTAATTCTCTTAGTTAAAGTCGCTCGAGAGAAACGCGGCTAAGATATTGTGAAAAAATGGCGTGAAGGAATTACTTTTTTACGGGACGTCGGGCCGGCAACCTTCGGGCCGGACTTGTAATGATTTATTGCCGGCCCAGACCTCTGAGCAACGACTGTTGCTATCCATCATCGTTTGTAGTGTAACCAAGTTTGGCGAAGTCGGGATTAAGATGTTGCAGTATTAATTTATTTGTCACTTTCGGGATGTGATAAGTTTTTGGATTTTACGTTTTACTCGGTATACCTTACGGTTTAATCTGTAATGGTTAAAAAAAGAAACCTATCTTTAAAGTTATGTAATATAAACTAATCGCATATATTTTTTATGTTTAGTATCTCGGTTTAAGTTTGCTGGTAGAAAACTCATGTTGAGTTAAGCTCGCTTTTGTACATTTTTTGAATATTTAACAATCTGTGCATCTTATAATGATGAATAAAAATAAGAATAAAAAAAACAAATAACTAGGATTTCTCCTGAATCTTGGATACAGTTAAGACACAGACATTTCACAGGCACAAACACCCAGAACCGAAACAACTATCAGTAGATCATACAAATATTTGTTCCGTGCCGGGATCGCACCCGCGACACGTAGCGGAGAAAGCCAATCGCTTAGCCACTGCGCCACCCATTCCGTTAAAAAGTCGTTATTCAGCTTTCTATAATAGCAAATATTTAGTACAAATATCATATGGATATTATGCCGTCGGTTTTAAACCCTTTTCCGATTCTTATGAGTAACTGCTTATAATTAGGTTACATTTAGAGAACAGTTTTGCGGATAAAATTTGATTTTTCTGACACTTCATCGCCCATATATCCTCAGCTTATGTGCAAATACGTTGCTCAATCCTGGTCAATTTCTAATTCGTCTCTTTTTGAATCGGTGGAGATAGAATTACTACAGTGAAGAATAAGTAGCTTCATCTACAGCTTGTCTTTCAATCAACATCATCGTCCTGCTCTGTGGAACTATTCTAAACGTCCGAATACTTTGCCTGTCGGGATGGTGTCTACAATGATTGATGTTTAGAATCTGCCAATTATGATGGAGGCTTACGGAAATATTACTCACAATGGGCCTCATATGAAAACTCAAGGTCACTCAGCGAGCTATGGACAAAGTAATGTCTAAAGCTTAAACACTACTACTTAGCGGCGAATATCTGGCACTGGGGTGGTACCTACCTACCTAATTGGCCTCTTGCTATAAGAGGCTTATCATCAGTGAAACTCGATACCTGTTCAAAGCACTTCTCAGCAAATTTGCTTGGATAGATAAATATTAATTTTAATCTATACAAATAAATAAAATTGAATTGTCTGTTTGTAATGTCAAAATAACAGCTTTTTTCTAATACTATACATATAACAAAAACACAATTTAATTTTTTTGTGTGTCTGTCGTTTGTTCTGGGTAATCTCCGAAACGGCTGGCCCGATTTTCATGGGACTTTCACTGAAAGATAGCTGATGTTATAAGAAATAACTTAGGCTACTTTTATATCAGAAAAATATCAGTGAGTGAAACCCCGGGGTGCAGCTAGTATAGAATAAAATAAAAGTAATAAGGAAGAAGTAGTTTCCTTATAACACGTGTAATCGCTGCAAAGTTTTCCCTACTACTAAAAACTTCAGTACATCAGTTAATCCGGAGATAATCCACATAATTCGCGTTAACGTGGCCTCCCTACACAGCCTGTTTCCTTAATTAATATAAATTACATTATTGTTGCAATGATTAATTGTATTAACGAATAATTTATTGTTATTACAAACAATTGTTTTGTTCCGCGATTATTATTGTATTGTTAGTTAATTATGTAAGAAGAAAAAATTTGGTATTAATTAACATTTTAATATTATCACCCTATATCTCCATGTGAGATGGACAGGCCACATGATGAGATCAAATACAAAGAAATGGAGTAAAATAATAACCGACTGGTATCCAAGGGACAGTAAACGCGGCAAGGGTAAACAGAAAAGAGTTGCTGGAAGAGAGGTGTGGGAAGATGAGCTTAAACAAACAGCAGGCCCCAATTGGATCCCTCCGCTAGAGGGGGTGACCGCTTTACAGTCATCCCTTCCGAGATGTGTCTAAAGGCGTGGCACCAATGGGCGGCTCTAGTGTGATCTTACGAGGACCTGGAGCCCCCCTTCGGTGCCGAAGATGACCGCTCCAGTGGTTTTAGCCGGTAGGAGTCCGGCCCTTCCCCGGGGTGAAGGAAGTTCCATGTAGAATTTCCACTGGACATCAATAAAAAAATAAAAAAATAAAAAGGCCCCAATTGGATGAGACTGTCTCTTGACAGAAACCAGTGGAGGGAGCTAAAGGAGGCCTTTGCCAAAAGGCACACTGAATTGAGGGACATATTGTAACCCTATTGTGACTCGTTAATTAGCTTTAGCGGAGGCTTAGACCGGCCCCCCGCCACCACCGGTTTCCCGTGCAGCAATGGACTCACCATATCTCCGTGTAGTGACCGGATTAAAAATATAGCACCACTCCATCTCCTCCTGTGGAAGTCGTAAAAGGCGACTAAGGGACTCTAAACCAGAGGGATGGGTAGCAGCATCCCTTCTGTGTAACAGCAGCCATTTATGCGCTCACCAAACCGCCTGCCAGTCGTGGTAAGTACTGTAGAAAACGTAGTCTGGTAGGGCTTGTATGTACCGGGATTTGAATTGAATAATATACTTTCTTGGAATATTTAAACGGTGTATTTTTATAAGTAATTATAATACGTATTTCATATCTGTTTTTCAAGGCTAGAATTACATTATTCTCCGTACAATTGCACGCATGACCGAAGAACGTCAGAGCATTTTTTAAAATACTCAAGTCAATTCAAATTATATACTTTTTAGTGTTCCAAACCTCCGAAAGAAAAAACGGCGGAGCCCTGATAGGACCACTCGTGTGTCCGTCTGTCACAGCCAATTTGCTCTGAATCTACTGGACCAATTAAGTTAAAGTTTAGTACACATATAAATTTCTATGGGGTCATTTTTGGGTGGCAAATTAGAAAATTAGAAGAAATAGTTTTGCAAACTGTACCATGTAACCTGTCAAATAAAAGGGCTTGTTGTATGTCTCAACTTTTTTTACAATTAAATATTAAAGATATTTAAGAAAATACATGAAAATTTTCCATTCATTATATCCGAAACTATAGAGCCTAAAATTTTGTAAAAGTACAGAGAATAGTTCTTTATTTATAGATTACAGAAAAAACTCGTCATTTCAGCTCTATCATCATCATCATTTTCGGCCGAATGAAGTCCACTGCTGGACACAGGCCTCCCCCAAAGATCACCACAACCACCGATATGGATGTGTTGTGAGCACATTGGGGGGTTTTGCCATAATCGCCACGCTTGGCAGGCGGGTTGGCGATCGCAGTTGAGTTGTCAATGTACTCGAAGGACGCTGCTGCCCATCCTCCGGCTAATCCCTTAGTCGACTTTTACGACACCCATGGGAGGAAATGGGGTGATGGCATTCTGAGCCGGCACCACACGGCAGCCGTTTCAGCTCTATGGTCTTAAAATAACATGGTAAATCTTTCAATATTGTGCATATAAACTTACATTTGCGGTTGGAATGTATGGGAAAACATTTTTCGGAACCCCCTCCACGCGAGCTCAACTTGTCACATGTCTTGGTTTTTTAAATCTTACTCAAAGTTTGTGGTAACTAAGATAATTTATCCCAAGAACAAACTTAATTGTAGTTGAAAAACATGTTCTTCCATACATTCCAACCGCAAATGTAAGTTTGTATGCACAAGATGAAAAGTTTTAGCATTAAATTTAGGAACAGACTTCTTATAGGTTTTCCTGTAATCAATAATCTATTAACTGTACTTTTATTCAACCACTTGGTCTAACGAGCCCCGTCTCTGTGCGACCTGGAAGCACATTCCTTCAGAGAGGCTTGTTTGCTTCTGTTCGCCGATGGATTAATCCTTCGCCTGCAGGCACTCGCATCGCAACCAAAGAAAATGGTGTGCTAGTTGATATGACATGAGATACCAACCTATAACATGTAACGATATTGCCATTTGTTTGATTGTGTGTTTATTTTGTGTGCTTTATTATAGTAAAATAAAAGGACAAGTGCGAGTTGAACTCACGTACACGTGCCTGGCCTAGCAAGGCAAACGAGTAGTATCAATAACTTATCCCAAGAACAAACTTAACATTGTAGTTGAAAAACATGTTCTCCCATATATTCCAACTGCAAACGTAAGTTTGTACGCACAATATTGAAAGACTTACCATGTTTTTTTAAGTCCGTAGACTTCTTAGAAATGTTCCTGTAATCTGTAGGTAAAGAACTATTATCTATATTCTTTTCAAAGTTTCAAGCTCACTAGTTTCGGAGATAAGGGGGGGAATGGTCAGTTTTCGTCTATTTTCTTAAATAACTTTAAAACTTCATATTTTAAAATTATAAAATAAATATATTTGAGACCCTCACAACAAGTCCTTCCATTTGATATATTACACGGCACAGTTTACAAGACTTTGTTCTTTAATTTTCCAGAGGTGACCCCATAAAAAAATCATTTATTTATGTTACACGTCCGTGTTTGGATTGCAGAAATCCATATGTATACCAAATTTCAACTTAATCGCTCCTGTAGATTCGGAGCAAATTGGCTATATTGTGTGCAGACGGACAGACAGACAGACACACACACGAGTGATCCTATAAGAGTTCCGCCGTTTTTCCCTTCGGACTTTCGGAACCCTAAAAATAACATATCGGGCAGAGACATATTGCTGGGGAGCTTTTGCGCTGCTGCTGCCCAGCGAAGAAGCACTAAAGAAGAACATAACACTAAGAACACTAGGATGCGGTGACGGGTGGGCGATTTGAAAGTTGTCTTTTAATATTGACGTTCAAAATGTTTAGTTTAGTCTATTGCTAATAAACGATAAATACAAAAATGAATGTTTGTCTGTATGTCCTTTATAGAATCGTAAACTATGCATTTGATCATGTCATGATCTTCAGCAAAGTGTTGTGCATGAGCCCATAAAGGTTTCTGAGTTGGTACGACCAATCTTTGACAGATGGCGCAACTATTATTCCGTCTTTCCTTCAAATTTATTTAAGTAAGTAGCGTAGCAACGCGCGCAGGGTACAGCTAGTCATTTCATAAAAACTAAAATTTTCGAGTGTTACGACTTGTAAAAAATAACAAAGACGTGATAAATTTCCATCCTGCTCTATAAGTTTCTGTTTTGATCATCTTTTGAAGCGTTTTTCTATAGCCATTTATTTTATGATGGTCAGCGTAATGGAAGTAATATTATTATATCTTTTTGGAACAAATGTAATATTTCGCTATTTCCTTTCTAAATGCACGAATGATGAATCTCTGCGTGTCCGAAATAATTACTTTTGATGAACAAGTGCCCAAAAATAATGAGTAAGCACGCAATGCAAGCATGAAGATATCTGGGGAAACGGACAAGGATACGGATCAAAAGGTAACCTTTTCTTTTTAAAGGTTCCGCCTGACCCACGGGCAAGTAAGCCTATATTCTGATTATACAGGCTGTTGATTTCGTCGACAGCTTCATGAAAAAGGTCACCGTAGAGATATTATATAATCAGTGAACCAACTAAGTACTTACGGTTTAATAAACCGAATTATAAACAGCCGCACAGACGCGCACACAACGGGGCCTCTAAGCTAGTTGCAGCTAGTGATGGGTCGCTGACGATTTTTCCGTTAACGTCGATTTTTATTCGTCAACTAGTCGATCAACTAGTTGAAATTGTCAACTAATTAACGTGTTGACTAATGTCAATTTGCATTAATTAAACGGATTTCATTCAAAGTCGCGATAGTCAACAAGCCAATCAATCAATCATTTCGGCCGATTGAAGTCGTCCACTGCTGGACACAGGCCTCCTCCAAACCCTCCACCACAATGACCGATATGGGTGTGATATGGGCTCATTGGGGTTTTGCCATAATCGCCACGCTTGGTAGGTGGGTTGGCGATCACAGTTCAGTTGTTAATGTACTCGAAGGAGGCTGCTGCCCATCCTCCGGCTAATCCCTTAGTGACTTTTACGACACCCACGGGAGAAGATGGTGGTATTCTGAGCCGGCACCACACGGTAAGTCAACAAGTAACGAGCCTCTATTTTCATCATATCAGCTAAAAGACGTCCACTGCTGAACAAAGGTCTCTCCCATAAACGACCGGCTACATGGTCGTCATTTTGAGGGGAAGACAGAAGGAACGCTGCTGTCTATCCCTCTAGTATAGAACTTTAAGAGTCCCTTAGTCGCCTTTTACGACATCCACGGGAGGAGTTGGAGTGGTAGTATATTCTTAATCATATATGGTGACCCGGTCTCTAATTTACCAACTATTTATTAAGATATTTTAGAAACAATTTGATGAATTATACGTATTGGAGAATATTTTAAGTTGATCGATGGTTGTTCTATTTAGATAACTCCTATTTTTACACTAACCGAAGTAAGTAATGTTAATGCTAAAATGTAATTCCGTGTAGTGTCCGATTTCATGTCGTGTCCGGATTAAAATTCAAGCTCCACTCCATCTAAACTAGATGGATGGGCAGCAGCATCTCCTCTGTGAAACAGTAGCCATACTGCGCCCACAAACCCACCTGCTAAGCGTGGGGAAAATTAGCTGAATCTCTCCAACATTACGAAATAATTATGGAAATCTATAGGGGAGGCCTTTGTCAGACCTGGCCCTACGTGAGTTCTGCCACTGGATGGCCTTGGGCCCCGACTGACAGGGGGGTATTCGCTCTCGCTTCTAGCGCATGCTTCGAGCGGGGCCAGTTTTCACTGCGGTGGAAGACGGCAAGCTGGTCCTGCTAAGAAAGGAGGGGCGTCCGGCGGAGTCTCCCTCGGCATACCGCCCCATCATGTTGTTGGACGAGGTGGCAAGCTCTTCGAGAGAGTAATCGTAGACCGCCTCGTCCGGCACCTGAACGTGGAGGAGCCAGATCTGGCTGACAAACACTATGGTTTCCGCCGTGGGTGCTTCACCATCGATACGATCATGCGCGTGAGGGCTCTGGTAGAGGAAGCAGTGTCTGAGGGCAAGGTGGTGATGGTGGTGTCTCTCTGCACCACAGATCCGCAGGCGATAGCCTACAACTTCTTGCCGCATTTCAGACGGCTGGCCCCCATACTAACGGCGGCTGCGGCTTTACTCTCGCGGCTGCTGCCCAATTTGGGGGGCGGCAATGCCTCCTGCTGGAGGCTCTACATAAGGGTCTTGTAGTCAATGGCTCTTTACGGGGCCTCAGTCTGAGCGAACTCCCTGCGGACAGCCAGCATTACCATGCTGTGAAGGCCGTCGTGAGCGACGGCCCTCAGGGTGATAAGGGGATACCACATGGTCTCCTTTGAGTAGGGGAGCTCCCTTGACGGATCACCACCCTGGGATCTGCAAGCGAGAGCCGCCACGTCGTCGCTATATCAATGGTGCGGGGATAGCGCATCCCGTAGTCGGGGCGAACGGCCAGTACCTCGTGAGATCGTACGACGGCCCGAGTTTCAGCGGATCCTGGTGGCGGAGTGGAAGGAATGACTGGAGCAAGCCACTGCAGTGCACGCCGTGGTAGCGGCCGTTAGACCCGTCATGGCGGAATGGCTGAAGAGGCGGCATGGCGCCCTCACCTTCCGGGTCTCGAACTCTCGAATCATGGGTGTTTCCGGAAGTATCATCGTCGAATAGGCTGAGAAGAGACTCCCGTTTGTCATTACTGCAGAATTGCCCAGAGGATACGGCGCAGCACACGTTGGAGGAGTGCCCTGCTTGGGCAATGCAGCGCCGTGATCTCGCCGCAGCGATCGAAGGGGTAACCTCTCGCTTCTGGCCGTGGTTCAGTCCATCATCTGGAGCGAGAGCGTGTGATGCCGTCGCCATATTTTGCTAGGACGTGATGCAAAGCAGGTGGCAGAGCGGGGACGGCAGGAGACAACATCTGATCCCCGCTGCAGAAAACGCACAGGGCGCGAGCGCCAGAGGAGAGCACGGTACGATCTCCGGCCACCATGAGATGCGGCCGTGGGCGACGAACCAAGGGCAGTCTGTTACCTGAACAGAATCAGGCCCGAGCCGGTGGCGCGTGTGTTCTGCACGCGGCTCTCTGAAGATACGTGCGGCCAGACAGGTCGCTCAGAGACGGGGCCGGGGGCGCGGTCTGTATACAAAGCGTGCACCTCAACCCCGGCCAGAGGTAAGTGGAAGGACACCGTGGGGTTAACCGGTAAGAGTCCGTCATGCCCCTCCGCCCTTCCCAAGGCGGTGGAACTCCATGAGATCCCACCGACTTTAAACTGTGTGACTGTAAATATTGAGTAAATGATACAATTTGATTTTGTCCATAATATATCTCTGCCAATCCTTACAATATAAAATTACGAATACAGCAGGGCTACATTTACCATAATATCCAATCCTTTACAATAGAACATAAAATAAAAATACACAAAATTTATATCCAGGTATCAATCCTTACACATTAAGCAAATACCATAAACCCGTGCTATTTGCACGGCATCGCGACTCCATCCCATGTCAAATAACAAAATACTCAGAACAATCACACATATACTATCCTCCAACACATCCATGTACTTTAAAACAACGGAATAAGGTTAATTTTGGATTGTGTTTTAGCGAACTTATACTATATGTAATGTTGTGGTTCAGATAAAAGACGTTTACAATTTGTCGTACCACGAAGCCTTGTTAGTGTGACACGGGTTGTGACGTCACTATCATCGTCTGAACTAACAAACATATTGGTTGGTATTCAAATCCAGCGAGGTTATTATGGACGTTGCGGGAAGGATGGTTGTGCGATAGTCGTATGATGGTTGCAGTTGCGACAATGTATCCGATCGCATCGTACTAGGAGTACTTGGAGATACGAAATAAAGTCAAGGACAGAAAATATGGGTCACCATTTGATACAATTAAAAATGAAAGTGGTGTTAAAAATATATTTGAACTGCATCGTATCGAACTCTACCCACAAAAATGTAGTAAAAACAGACTGCTGTAGCTATATTTTAGACTCATAATGCATCGCGTCGCTATATCGGATTTATTGCGGGGAAGATAACATCAACTTTTTTTTACATTATGTATAAAAATAGGTCCCTAAAGATGAAACATCTACAATGTTCAGTCCACACTACTAGTATTCATCTTTAGGATTTTAATATCAGTACCAAACTGGCAGCTATCCGTGTGGTGTCCGCGGGCTGGTTAGCTAAAAACAGCAACAGCAGACGCGATAGCAGCTATTGCGCAGCCAAGGATTCACCGGCGGACATGCGTCGAAACAATTGGTATTACGTAAGGCATCGCCCGCCTATCGCTATTGTGGAAGATGCATGGTTACTAGCGCCAGTAGCCACTAGTGGAACTAAAAATAATGAATGTTTTTAATTCATTGATTCTCCGACAGAGGCGCGTCAGAGATCTTCGCCTGTTTAGTCGCAATCGGCAAATAGGTAATACCAAATTGACGTTTGACAGCGGCGTTGGAGCAATTTAAAGCGTCTCTCACTTAGATAATCAGTACGCGTATACAGCAATATAGCACCACTCTTATCTCATCTCCTCTCGTGGATGTCGTAAAAGGCGACTAAAGAACTCTAAGCCAGGGATAGGCAGCAGCGTCGTTTCTGTGGAACAGTGTCTATTCTGCCCTCACAAACCCGCCTGCCAAGCGTGGTGACTACTGGAAAATGTCCTCCAAAATGATGACATACGGCATGCAGCCGGTTGTTTATGAGGAAGACCTTTGTTCAGCGGTGGGCGTCTTATGGCCGACATATCTGATTTATCCCTAAAAGTGTACAGATGATTAAATGTTACATACACCAGCTTCTCTGGGTACACGGAAATTCTTCTTTTGATCACAAGCAATATGCAATGAGTAGCAATTGTTGTTTACGCAATAACAACCGTAAGCTCTGTTACGATTTCCAAGGTTTGCGGCTAATGATATATCATGGTGTTTATAATAGGGTTGAGTAACAAGGGGATTTATAACAGGGAAAATGTTTGTAAATTATATTAGAGAAAATATTAAAACATGGTGAAATACTGCCGAGCTTAAAATAGTAAGTGTGAAGATACCTATTTATCTCCTTTCGCGTTTCTGTTTTAACTTCTTGGCAACATAAGAAAAACCGAAGTGAAGGCAGTGATGAAAAAAGTAGTCTGTATGTTAATGTCGTATTCTTTCAAATATAAGTCAATATCTAAATTACATGCAATCTAAATTTCATAAAAATGCAAAATTATTCCTAAAGAGCACGAACTGACAATGAAATCTTTGCCCGAATCTTTAGATTTATGTTTAAAAACATTTTTGTGATCAGATCACACTTAATACAAAACAGACAGATCCTTAATCCCAATTCCAAAGATTTTGGACTAGATTGATTATTCATTTTGGCCTTAACCGATGGGCTACATTGGCAGATACGTAGTTAGATATTTCTCATAACTTCCTTTAGATATAGCGGGATGACTGTTATTCAGATTTCAAACATGTTGTATACCTGGAAAATCTGAGCTTTTCTTAAACATTCACGCGAGTGAATTGACGTTATTTTTGGTAATACCTTGTCGTGTGGTGCCGGCTCTGAATACCACCATCCCATCTCCTCCCATGGGTGTCGTAAAATTCGACTAAGGGATTAGCCGGAGGATGGGCAGCAGCGTCCTTCGAATACATTAACAACTCAACTGCGATCGCCAACCCGTCTGCCAAGCGAGGCGATTATGGCAAAATCTTGGGGGCTTGAGCCTACAACACAGCCATATCGGTCGTTGTGGTGACCTTTGGGGGAGGCCTGTGTCCAGCAGTGGACTTCATTCGGTCCAAATGATGATGATGATGATGGTAATACCGTTGTCAGTCTTTGAAGTGTTGTCCGAATTTGTCACATAACGTATTTTTTTGGTGTTTCCGAACATGTCTTATATAAATAATAATGTAGTAAAGCACAAAATTATACGAACTTACAAAACATGCTTCACCAGGAAAGTTCTTCACCTCACGGGCTCAGGTGATTCGAATCTTGAACAATACACTTAGAACGCATTACGTCGCTTTTTGCAAAATTACTTGAGTAACAGATGATATATGGACGGCAGTTATGATGTAAGTACTAGTTGCTTCACGTGGCTTTGTTCACGAGAAGTATGTTTTGTTTTTATTTCAACATCATTTCGGCTGAATGAAATCCACTGCTGGACACAGGCCTCCCCCAAAGATCACCACAACGACCGATATGGGTGTGTTGTGGGCTCATTGGGGGGTTTTGCCATAATCGCCACGCTTGGCAGACTCGAAGGATGCTGCTGCCCATCCTCCGGCTAATCCCTTAGTCGACTTTTACGACACCCATGGGAGGAGATCGGGTGGTGGCATTCTGAGCCGGCACCAATTCAATAATTATTCGGTATTCTGTTTATACTAAGAAAGAAAGAAATATATTTATTTATTTATTTACATTTATTACTAAGTATTGTTCCTTTTTAGGGTTTCGAACATTCGAAGGAAAAAACAGCGGAACCCATATAGGATCACTCGTGTATCTATCTGTCCGTCTGTCACAGCCAATTTTCTCCGAATCTACTGGACCGATTACATTGATATTTAGTACACATTATAAATTTCTTCGACACAAACACGTACCGTGTAACGTAAGTAAATGAATTTTGAATATGGGGGTAACTTTTGGGGGGCAATATAGAAAATTAAAGACTGTTGAAGGGCTTGTTGTGAGGGTTTCAAATTTATTTATTTTATCATTTTAAAATCGATGATTTTAAAGTTATTGAACAAAATAGACGGAAATTGACCTTTCCTCCTTATCTTCAAAGCTACTGAGCCTAAAATTGTGAAAATTCGTTCGGACGTCCAAACGCTCAAGGATTGCCAAAGGTTGCGTCCGTGACTTACGACCGATAGTTTACACAGTATAGTGTTTGATGTACTATTCAGGGGTGCAACTCCATAAGCTCAAATATCAATTCATCCTTGAATACCGAATCGAAATAAAGGTGTAAAACCAATTCGGTGTTCGCTAAGACATTATTGAAGCTACTCAAGGACACCTCGCAGAAGGTTAGCCATGAGGACAAGTCTTAGCGAATACCAAATTGGGTTATCACCGTTATTTCAATTCCGGGGTGCAATTCTTTAAGCTCAAACATCCATAAATCCTTGAATACAGAATTAAAATAACGGTGATAGCCCAATTTGGTATTCGCAAAGACTGGTCCTCATTGCTCACCGTCTGCAATATGTCCTGGAATAGCTTCAATCATGTCTTAGCGAATACCAAATTGGTTTTACAGCGTAATTTAAATTCTGTATTCAAGGATGTATGGAGGTCTGAGCTTCGGGAATTGCACCCCTGTATTCAAGGATGTAAGGATTTTTGAGCTTAGAGAAATGCACCCCAGATACATACAAACCGCGACTGTCAGCCGCGGCTTACGGACGAGTCTGATGATATATTTTCAGCTTTACGCGTGTAAGATTTGTTGAAAATATATGACTCCATCGTGGTATACCTGCTCTACTTTACTACTTGTATTTATGATTTATTACAATTTCAATTATTATATATTTCAATTCAATTTTCAATTACAATTTTTTTTAAATTCCTACAAATTACTATTCTGATGGTGTACAATAAAGAATATTCTACTCTCTTCTATTCTACTTTAAAATGCCTGAAGGTAATGAGTAGTTTTAGATATTCATCCTCTTCTCTTTGCATTCCATCCCTAGTTGGGGCTTACACAATTTCTCTCAATTACGTTTTGACGTATGATGCGCGCTCAGTCCCACTTCAGGTAAGGCTATGTTTAGAGATCTATAGTGGCCACGTATACAGCAGTAAACTATGCAAAACTAAGCCTGAAATATCATCTACATGATGGACTTTTGCAGCATACAAGTAGTCTTAGCACAAACCGTACTGTAGCGTTGCATACAAAACCACATTTAAAGATTAAATAATTAATGCTTTGATACCCAGCAACAAATGCAAAAATAAAATAATGTTTTAACCCAAATTCTGAATCCAAAGGAACAGAAAAAGAAAATATTTTCGAGCTGTAATGAAGATTCAATTAGAACGAGATTCTTTATATACTTCGAAGCGTGAATGGGCGGCGTTGAAAGGACGAGGCCCGTGTAGAAATAACGTAAAAACATAAATTAAAAAAACGTAACAAACTTACATTTTCCCTTTCTGCCATCGAGCAAGGTCACTAAATTCTACACCAGAAAGTACAAATTCAAATGCGAAAGAACTTTCGCGGTGAACGGTGACTTCGGCAGATTTGCGAGGAAGGAGGGACGCTCACAAAGGCGTCCGAGTCCATATTCATGCAAGTCCGGATGAAAAAGTTGGTACAATACGAGTCGCGTCATTAGTGAGTGCGCGCTTGAGTGTGGCTAAGTGGCAAGTTGCTGGGCTTGCCGGGTACTCTGCACATTCGAGTTTCGCCAAGGAATTCCGCATTCGAATTCGAGTCGGTTCAGTTCGTAGTTTTATTTGAGGTGGAATCACAAGACTAGGCTGAACTCAAACATGCTGTATCGCTTAAACAATTGACGGCACAGTAGCTAAGCAATTGGTTTTATGCTCTGTTCTGCGCGTTCGATCCCGGCACGAAACTAATATTTCTATGATCTATAGTTATTTCGAATCTGGGTGTTTGTGCATGTAAGATTTATGCATGTAAACTGAACGGTCCACGAAACCGAAAAAAATCTAGAACTGGGGAAGGTTTATCTATTGCTCGAATATCTAGGTAACTAGATTCTTCAGCAGTTGGGATCTGTAAGCCGTAAGAAGTCTAATAAAAGAAGTCATATAACAGATTTTTGTAGCAGTAGTTATCAGAGTAATGCTGTTCTCCTGCTACAATACCACCACCACCACGAGTTACAACCTAATGTCACCTTTATAACCAATGTCTACATGAAATATTGTTTTTTTGTTGTAATAGAAACCAATTGTGTATTGGATTATGTTTAAATTCACCAAGTTTTCGGATAAGTACATAAACTTTGTTTCATTACACCTCGCTTGTTTTTATAAGAATAGGTATTTTTATTCTATCGCGGACTTATCTTCGCAGAGTACCTTTCAGGTAACACCAAATCTAACAGGGGTACTAAGTACCATCGAAGGTTCGTCTCGCTTTAAAAAAGCCCTCGAACGCTTTCAAGTGCTTCGATCTTGCCTGTTTCGTTTGGTCTGGCACTCGATTCAAACGATTTCTGCGCAGTGATGTCCTGAAATATCCGCGTAAATAACGGATATTAATGCTTCGATTTTATTACTGGTGATAGCAAGAGTCCAGCTGAGCAGGTACCAGTTCACCAATTGCTTGATTGATTTGAGATGCCAGAGTCAGCGGCGTGCACTCAAGCTGTGGCGCGAGCGGCTCATGCTGCCGCAGTACGCGCAAAAGAGCGGCGTTGAGGCCGTCTTGTCGCTTTTCGGAGCCTGGCTGCAAAGGAGCGAGCGCGTCAGATTCCGCCTGATGCAGGTTGACACGGTTGTTTCAGTGCGTACCTGCACAAGATAGGACGTGAAGTCACGGCACAGTGCCCCCACTGTAGAAACAATCAGGATACCGCACAGCACACGCTCGGAGAGTGTAGTGCGTGGACCCCCAAGTGGCGGATTCTGGTCGATCAGATCGGGCAAGATCTCTCTCTACCAGTAGTAGTATCGGCTATGCTGCATGAAAATTGGAGTGCTGTGGTCTCCTTCTGTAAGAGCATCATGCTCCAGAAAGAGGTCGCTGAGTGGAATCGGGAGAGGACCAATCCCGCTCGGAGAAGGAGGACATGGAGCCGGGATAACAACCACCGTGGCCAACACGCCTGAGCCCCCTGTCGTCTTTATATGGCGGAGGGCCTTGGGGTCGCAAGTGCAACTATTGGGAACCCTGCGTGCTCATACCGAGCATCTCCCGGGATGAAGGCAGTGTGCATGTGGACACATGCCACCGAGTACACAGCACAGCGCATAGTGAGGTTTCGTGGGAATCCTTTAAAATCCCCCCAGAAAAGTGCCTGGCCAGAGAAGAGGCCCCTCTTTACGATCGCTTTACTTCCGCTAGAACCGCTTTACAGTGATCGCCTCCGAGATGTGCCTAAAGGCATGGCTCTATATGGAGATTATTCGAGTTCTTGGAGCCTCCCTACGGGGCCGAAGATGACCACTCCGGTGATTTTAGCCTTAAGTATTTCTACAGGATCAATAAATAAAAAAACGAATAACTTTAGACATTATTGTGTTCCGGTTTGAAGGTATATAGCCAGTGAAATAAGTGAGCATTAGATACTAAAAATCCATTTTTTTCAATAAAATATTTATTATGTATTTAAGTATCAGTCAATGTGTATCCTCACAATTATATTCCTCCGGGACCAGAATTACACTATATCGAAATATCGGTTAATATATAGGGTCTTACTTTAATAGTGGAAAATATTTGAAGGTTCTATGAATGGTATAGAATTCATTTCAAGTGTTAAAACACACTGGTGGCTACTAAATAACCACATAGTTGTTCAATCGAACCATTTTTAAACACGTTAGTATTATGGTGTGCGCGTGTTCGGTGACAGTTCCACAGTATTTTTAGAAAGACATAATAGTGACAGTCACTTACAGTTGTTACGTGGAGAAATGTGCTTTTTATGCAAACGGAAACATGAATCATTTGAATTAATTTTGAACATGTATTAAATAAACGTAGATGTCAATATATTTTTTTGCTAAAATTCGTCATTAGGGCCTATAGATTAACCTCAAATGTTTTCTATTAATAAAGTAAGACCTTATATATCCTAACTTCGGATAAGACATTATCACATCACTATTTCATTTAAATTCACAGCAACGAATTGATATGAATTGAAATTTTACTACTCGAGTACCAAAATTACACTATATCTAACTATCGGTTAATATATCCTGCGGATAAGACATTATCCCAGCACTATTTCTATTTAAATCGAAAGAAATACCTTGACGTGAAGATCGTTTGATGTGGTGCGGGATCGATTTTGATTTGACTATTGTATGAAACTTATATATGAAAATGTGTAGCAAAGAAATTGGTCGAGGTGAAAATAAATAAAGGAGATGTGAAATATTTTTACAAGCAAACCTGTGAAAATCTTTGCAAATAAACAGAATGTGTGCTACGAAATCGAGAACACTCGAAAAGACGGGCAAATGACCAAAGGGAATTGCCCATTGTGCTTAGAACTGTGGGCCCAGACGTGGACAGTCAAATGTTGTTAATGTGTTTCTGTTTTTAATTTCATAAATACGTAATATATGAGAAAAATTCATCAAAAAGTATGCCAAGCTATTATAATGAATACAAATTGTTAGTAACAAAACATGCGTTTGCGGAGGGTAAAAAATTCAATTAGGATTTGTCTGTGGTTGACTATACTTGATTACCTTTTACCTTACCTTTACTGTTTTAAATATTTAATAAAATAGAGGTGGACTCTAAAATTTAAATTCGCATTTCTATTTGTCTAAATTAATCTATAAATCAAACAAATCCTATTGCTGTGTCTATGATTGGGCCCACAATGGGCATTCCCCTTTGAATTCTATTTGTTGGTCTTGTTCAAAGTTAAACGGATACACTTGGTGGTGAAAATAAATTATATGATATATACTATCTGCACAGAATAGAGTGACACCTTTTATGTACTGCATTATATTCAGCTTGGGAAGTGCTCACAGGCAATGCATTCAGATAATTTATACCAACAGGAGATTTCTTTAATTATAAGAAGCAAAACGTTTAACAGAAAATCCTTTATCCAAAGTCTTGACGAAATCCAACTCAAGCATTTTCAGCATTTTCATCTCGGGAAAACTTGTATGGTTCCCCGAGGATGTAGGGAGAAAATCTAAATTTTATGCAAGAGAATCCGCGGGAAAATACTGGTGAATCTAATTTACACGAATAAGCCGAAGAATCTCGGTGGGAATTTTAATATTACATAGGTATCAGATTTATACAAAAACTTGACGAACATGGGATAGCTATTTTTTTAAACAAATGCTTCGATCACATAATGCACGGTTCGTGCAGTGGCTGATACAGTCGGCTGCTGCACACCGGGTCGTGGGTTCGATTCCCGCACGGAACAAATATTTGTACGATCTGCAGGTAGTTGTTCCGGGTCTGGGTGTATTGTGTCGTAACATTGAGTACCGTGCCGTGCCGTGTGGTGCCGGCTTAGAATACCAGCACTCCCTCTCCTCCCGTGGGTGTCGTAAAAGTCGACTGAGGGATTAGCCGGAGGATGGCCAGCAGCGTCCTTCGAGTACATTAACAACTCAACTGCGATGCCAACCCGTTTGCCACTCGTGGCGATTATGGCAAATCCCCCCAAATGAGCGCACAGCACACCCATATCGGTCATTGTGGTGATCTTTGGGGGAAGCTTGTGTCCAGCAGTGGACTTCATTCGGCCGAAATGATGATGATGATGAACATTGAGTACTTGAGCCAGAAACAAAATTAGTTCGTGTGTTTTGAGAAGACAAACATCGTGAGCGATACTTCAGTGAAATATCAAAAGCTAAACCCTCGAAAATGCGTCACTCCTCTCAGTGACGTCATATGCCTGCCAGCGATATGACGCAAATTTTCAGCCAAATTCTCATGAAGAACTGTAAAGTATGATAACATAATCACTGAAAAACCAACGTTACGTTTAAGACGTAGAGGCGATTTCTATTTGAACTACGTTTACTGAACAAATTATATTCAAATATGAAAAAATCTAGGGTTGCCATCTGCGAAATTACTGAGGATATGAATTCTGAAGCCTTAATCATTTAATTTAAAATCGCATGTTTTAGTTGTGGTGCGGCGTTCATCCGAAGCATTTCAACTTGATTAAATGTCAAATCCATCATGTCAGCCAAAGGACGTCCACTGCTGAACAAAGGATTCGCCCATAGATTTCCACAATTGTGTCGTCATTTTGGGGGGAATTTGCCAGTATTCACCACACTTGGCAGTTGGGTTGGTAAGCGTAGTACGACTACTGTTCCACGGAGGGACACTGCTGGCTATCCCCCTGGCTTTAGAGTTGATTCGCTTTTTACAATATCCATGGGATGAGATGGAGTGGTGATATATTCTTAATCCGGACACCACACGGGAATTGTCAAATTCGTTGGACGGTCAATCAATCAGATCTGGACTAAGGATTGTGGCAGCGTTGGCAGAGATTTTAAATCAAATGGCTGTCTCAAAATAAATATTGTTTTCGCAACACACATATAAGACTACAAAGTTTATGAAGTAACTGAAAGCGAGTAATTATCATTCACTTGTTCCAACTTAATACACAAATTGTTTTTTATGTGTCCCACGCTTCTAAGAAAAATCATGTAATTTTTTACTGATGTAAATCTATCAAAATTGAATCGTATTACGAAAATGTACGTACTAATGTTTTTAAAATTAAAGAAACCTGTGACTAATGTAGTTTATGTGACTTTTTTTAATTGAGTTAGGTTAATTTGTGTGTGACTAGATTATGTACAATGGGGTTAACATTGATTGAGATTCGCGGTTCAAGTTCAAGCATCGCAACTTTCATAAGTAAAAACTGGTTTCCAATTAGAAATCCAGTCTAGTTATCTCATATGTATAGAGCGCAACTCCATCTCTTCCCATGGATGTCGTAAAAGGCAACTAAGGGACTCCAAACCAGAAGGATCAGCGTCCCTTCTGTGGAATAGTAGCCAGTAACATCCATTATTATCCACCACCCTGAGGTGGGTGGAGATGTGTACCGCCGGACTCTTAACGGCTAAACCACTATGATCTCATCATCATCATTCCGGCCGAATGAAGTCCACTGCTGAACACAGGCCTCCCCCAAAGATCACCACAATGACCAATATGGATGTGTTGTGGGTTCATTGGGGGGTTTTTCCATAAACGCCACGCTTGGCAGACGGGTTGACATCGCAGTTGAGTTGTTAATGTAAACGAAGGACGCTGCTGCCCATCCTCCGGCTAATCCCTTACTCGCCTTTTACGACACCCACGGGAGGAGATGGGGTGGTGGTATTCTAAGCCGGCACCACACGGCATTACGATGTACCTTTAACTTATCTCGGGCCCAGGGTGCGTGATTTACTCGGGCATTCACCTGGCTCCAGGTAGTTCTTGACCCGGAGTATTGTGCGGCCTGGCCAGCCTCTAGAGGTGCACGTGAAACATTAGGCAGACGGGCTCTGACTCTGCTCTGATCAGGCGGTGGACTTCCCGAAATCCGCTGCCCGCAGGCCGAAACACTACCTACTTTTAGATATTGATACAATCAGGGTGCAATGTGTGGCATGTGCATAAATAACTGTATGCATGCTGTGTTCGCGCTTAGAAGGTGGTTAACCTATCTTGTTTTTTACTTGTTAGGTATTTTCTATTGAATGTTAGTTGTAATTGCCAGTTTGCGAGCCATTAATAAAAAAAAAAACTAAAGCTGCCGACATAGCTATGAAGATTAGTAACTGAAATGACAATGGACAGAGCACATAGCTCGTAGAACTGATAACCTTTCTGGCTCAACGGCCAGAAAGGTTCTCGAGCGGCGCCCGCGCACTGCAAAACGCAGCGTGAGATAGCTTCCAATATCTTTAATCGTTTGTGCGTCCGTTAGAGATCATGTAACTAGATCTAGACAATTGACATACATTTTAATGACCTATAATTAATTATTAGTTATTCGTGACATTTAGTAGTAATATTTAAAGTAATATTTGTATGATCTGCAGGTAGTTATTCCGGGTCTGGGTGTATTGTGTGTGGAATTTGTGTCTATAAACACACCCACGACACAGGAGAAATACCAGCGCAGGTCAACGTTTTTTTAAAAAAAAGAGATAAGAAAAAAAAGAGAATATGACCTTATTTCGTATCTCCAAAATAAATTTTATACATGATCATAATATAGTTGTAATAAAATAATAGGAATAAAAATTAATTAGTGAATTATGTTTGTACAATAATTTTAATTTCATATTATATTATTATTTTTTACATTGGGTTATAATAATTATGTTTTTATCATAGTTATTTTATATTAAATTGTGCATGTCAATAATATGATGTAACTACTTAAATCAAACACAGTGAAAATTGTTGTGAATGAATAAATAAATAAACTTCGGAACGTCTAAGCCGATTGACGTCATATTTACACAATATATTTGCTTTGTCGAGAAGATGTTCATAACTATGTTAGGATCCGATGGTGGCGCCCTCTATCGGAAAGGGAAAAATAGCAGCAGAACAACGCCGCCAAGACAGCTAGTAATTTATAAACGTAACGGTAAACATTTTAATCACTATTAAACCTTGTAAAGGTAGCCCTATTAACCTCCAAAGTAGGTTACCACCGTCAGGTAGTATTTTCAGTTAATTAGTACAATTTGCATTTTTTTTGCTTCCACTCAAAAACTACCGAGCTCTGACTGCGAGTGAGCGATGCCGACGTTGGAAATGTTGCGGCTTATTTACGTTAAAATTCTATGTATTTATGTAATTGCAACGAAGTTTCACGTTTCATTAAAACTGTAACTGTTTTTGGGGTGAAATAAGGACCTGAATCGTGTTTTTAGTTTAAGAATAATTTTCTCTGTAATAAACGTACATATTGAGATTTTTTTGTCACAGTATAAAGAAAATGTAAGGCGCGTGCAGCTCAGTACACGTGACAGAAGTAAAGTTCTTTGTTTCAGATTTGGTTTCAGAGGGCCAATACTCGTAATTTAAAAATGTTCAAAATATATTATATATTCCGATCTAATCTCAGTGTCATAAATGTCACAAACGGTATTCTCCTAAACTAACAAACAACGTCAAACGTGAACTTACACTGTGATGAGATCGAAAATGGATCGAAGTCAAAACGGTATTCTGCTAACATTTCGAACTGACACATGTATTCAATTTTCATTGAATAAACGTCAAAACTGAGATAGAAATGGGACTAGATCGAGATTATACTGAAATTTGACTGAACTTTAAGAGTAGCAGAATACCATTTTTTCGATCAATTCATAATTTAATCTCAGTTCGGTCAAGTTTCAGTCACAGTGTAAATTAATTACGAGAATTGGCCCTCGAACACTGACTTCCTATCGTATGAAAACAATGGCGTATGCCGCGTACGTGTAAACATATACAAACTTGTCTCATTACGTTATTACGCGTGAAAGTGCTGAAAACTAAAATTTAGTGCGCAATGATAGGACTCGCTGTCGTGGAGGATACACAAGATTGATTCATTTGTTAATTTATAAGTCACAAAATTGTTGAAATAATCTTTTATTGCATTAATAAGAAAGAAGAAAGAAAGAAAGAAAGTTTATTTTTACACAAACTAGGACGCACGAAATATAGAAACAATATTATATAAAAACATATAAATAAAAACTACATAATTTTAACATCAATAAAAATAATTAAAAGGACAAATTGGCCATATAGGTTTGTCCCAGCTATATATGTAATAAGGATAACTATGCAACTTTTGGATATAAATTCATAATAGTCAGACATTTTCACGTTTTTAAAAATAAAATAATTCAAATCAGCGTTAGCATTAACAACCGCTGATGTCAATGATAAATTATCAGCATCAGTTGATGTGAAAAATGTGCATCAGCAATAACCCTGGTAAGAATTATTTTTCTGATTTTGTCCGATAAGATTTTTTCTTTTATTAATAAAAAAAACTACACGTCATATGGAAACAACAGCGCCTCATGGCATTAAGTCCACTTTGTGTGCCATCAACATGCGTACAAAAGTAGGTTTGAATAAATAAACAAAGCATTGCAACATGGTCATCTAAAAAGAAATGCAGCATAAAAGTCTAGTCTAGTCTTTATTTTTCTCCTATCACTTACCGTGTGTGCCGGTGCGTGGTGCCGGTTACGAATAGCACTAACCCATCTCATACCATGGGTGTCGTAAAAGGCGACTATGGGATTAGCCGGAGGATGGGCAGCAGCGTTCTTCGAGTACATTAACAACTCAACTGCGATCGCCAACCCGCTTGGCAAGCGTAGCGATTATGGCAAAACCCCCCAATGAGCACAACACATCCATGCTCTAGTGTGATCATACGAGGACCTGGAGCCTCCCTTGGGTGCCGAAGACGACCGCCCCGTGGTTTTAGCCGGTAGGAGTCTGGCATACCCCTTCGCCCTTCCCCGGGGCGAAGGAAGTTCATGAAGAATTTCCACTGGGGACCAACAAAAAAAAAAAAGGACACACCCAGACAGCCCGGTGTGGCGATCTTTGGGGGAGGCCTGTGTCCAGCAGTAGACTTTATTCGGCCGAAATGATGATGATGATGACTTACAAATCAGGATTTAAACTAATTGTTGTTTTTCGACTTATGACGTACATACACAACCCACACTTGCTCGTACACACGCACGCATATACACGTGCCACGGACACTCCGACACACACACTTAATTTTTATATTAGTGTATTATTTTAGTTTTAGAACACGGATGTTATTTTTTTTTGCTATATGGGCTAAAATTCTCTATATTAATTGTTTCCGAAGGGTCCGAAACAAAAAAATGGCACTGCCTTGCAGGCACAATCGGTTTAAATACTTATGAATGCGACTCTTTTACATATACTTTCCGGCAACGAGGTTTGCAAATGTACTTATTTATTTTATAATTCATTATATTCTATTGCGAAAATACTTTTTACTGACCGACCTGTCCACGTTTAGCCGGGATTGGGCATTGCCTTTAGACATTACTGTGATCCGGTTTGATGGGCACTATAGCTAGTGAAATCACTGGCATAAGAATAAAATATAATAGTGTTTATTTGGTGCAACAAGAGACATGGACACAATTGACATTAATGTGATTTAAAACTAACAATACAACTTAAAATAGAAAAAAAAAACGCTAACCTAAACTAAATCTCACGTGCTTCGATTGCGCATGCGCAATGGGTACCCAGTCCACCATTTTGCCAGTGTTCACACTAACGCTGATTTCCAACTGGGACCAAATAACTTGTATATCAAGGTGACGAGTGTGATGTGGTGTTACGCAGGTTTTATTGGTGTCCAGTGGAAAATCTACATGAGCTTCCTTTGCCCTGGGGAAGGGCGAAGGGGTATGCCGGATTTCTACCGGCTAAAACCACTGGAGCGGTCATCTTCGGCACCGAAGGAGGGCTCCAGGTCCTCGTAAGATCACACTAGAGCCGCCCATTGGTGCCACGCCTTTAGGCACATCTCGGAAGGGATGACTGTAAAGCGGTCACCCCCTCTAGCGGAGGGAAGGCGACTGTAAAAAGGTCGCCCCCCAGGCACTTCTCGGGGAGGATTGTAAAGGATCCCCCCAAGCCTCGCTTTGCGCTGTGCTGCGCACACGGCGGCACGTGACCACGTGCGCGCCACCGTCTTCCCGGGGGTCGCTCGGTGTGAGCACGTAGATTCCCCAATCTGCGCGCCCGCGACCCCCGAGGCCCCCCACCATAAAGTGACGGCAGGGGGCTCAGGCGTGTTGGACTTGGGAGCCGGGACGGTTGTTGCCCCGGCGCCGTCTAGTCCTTCTCCGTGCGGGATCAGCCCTCTCCCGATCCCGCTCTGCAGTCTCCTTCTGGAGCATGACGCTCTCGCAGAAGGAGACCACTGCACTCCTGCGAGCGATCTTATCTGTGACCTGTAGCAAAACGATAGCCGTTTAAAAATAAATAGATTTTTGTGTTTTTATTCAAAATAGCGTTAGGGTACGAAAACATTTACTTTAAACTGAAATCAGTTAAATAAAGTGAAAAAGAAAAACACCCAGAAAATTCATGAAAAGACCGCCGAGGTTCCATCATTATGTACTGAATCTAGGGTCAGTTTAAGCGATACTTAATTTAAAAAACGTATTGGATAACAGATTATTTTTCAAATTCCCACATACCCCACAAGTAGTTCATTTTCATAAGGCTCATTTGAAGACCCATCTTAGAGGTTGCCTACTCATAAACGCATACCTGCAAAATTACAAGTTCATAGGTTTTATATTCCTGTGATTTCATCAGTGGTACTTATAATAATAATAATAATAATATCGTTTATTTCTCCTCACAAACAGACTATATGATAGATATTTTACAATTTATATGGATTTTGTTACAGTCTGATATATGTGAGGAGCTGGTGTCTGATGTAGGCATGAACCTGTATTACAGATCACCAGGACCTCACCCGATGAAACCAAAGTGTATACATGGATTTTACAGTTTTATATGACTATTTAAATAATTTAGCGTATTAATTGTTGTAAGAAGAGTAAAAATAATAAACGGAAAAGACATTCATGCAATTTGCCTTAATAAAACTAAATTAGTAAAAATGAAACTGGGTGTGTGTGCATGTGCAAGTATGTGTGTGCATGCGCAAGTGTATGTGACTACATTTGGGCGTATATATGTGATTCGGTGAGTGGGAGTTGAGTGGAGTGTGTTTGTGTGATACCCAGGTCAAGGAAAACGACCCAATAAGTAAATAAATACTTCATTTATATATATGTGACTATCTGTCACTGTGCACTTCGCTGTGAACTACGTCCAGTTTTTTATTAAAGGTATTGTATTGCCGTGTGGTGCCGGCTACGAATGGCATCAACCCATCTAATCCCGTGGGTGTCGTAAAAGGCAACTATGGGATTAGCCGGAAGATGGGCAGCAGCATCCTTTGAGTACATTAACAACTCAACTGCGATCGCCAACCCGCCTGCCAAGCGTGGCGATTATGGCAAATCCCCCCAATGAGTACACACACCCAGACAACTCGGTGTGGCGATCTTTGGGGGAGGCCTGTGTTCAGCAGTGGACTTAATTTGGCCGAAATGATAATATCCTATTCCATATCATAATCTTCCTCTATGCTAAATTTTATTTGCATCCATTGAGTCTTGGAGCATAATTGAGCCTTAAACATTCAAATTTCCATATGAATCCTCAAAATACTTGGATCAAGAACAGTTCACCAATAATTCAGTTACTTCACTGCAATTCATGAAAAATAAATTCTGCTCACTTTAAAACCCACTAACGGCCGAGTCGGACCACTATAGTTACATAACAAAGTACACTTAGTATAAAATCTAAATGAGCTGTAAACTTGCGGAATATTAAAAAGTAAGTGAAGAATAGACCGCAGTTGCTCACAGCCGAGTTAAAGAACACTGTACTGCCTTCACTGTGGTACAGAATAAGGTTTTATGGAAGTGGCAAAACAGTTCTTAATTCGTAAAAATATTGACGTTGAAAGAAGTTGGTAGGTAATCAATTCTTCATTGCTATAAGGTGGGGGACCTCTGGGTTCGCGGGTGCGTAGATTGGGGAATCTGCGTGCCCACACCAAGCGACCCAAGAGAAGACGGTAGCACGCATGTGGTCACGCGCTGCCGTGGGACGCTTTGGGGGATCCTTTACAATCCCCCTGGGGGGGTGACCGCTTTACAGTGACCCTCTCCGAGATGTGCCAATAGGCGAGGCACCAGTGGGCGGCTCTAGTGTGATCATACGAGGACCTGGAGCCTCCCTTACGTGCCGAAGATGACTGCTCCAGTGGTTTTAGCCGGTAGGAGTCCGGCATGCGCCCCGGGGAAGGGCAAAGGAAGTTCATGAAGAATTTCCACTGGGCACCAATAAAAAATAAAAATAAACAAGGTAATCAATTCTTGCATATCTCTTTATTCCATTCCGTTGAATATTTTTCACGAAGATACTAAGGCTGTGATTCAGAAACATAGTCTAAGCGTGAACTTACGCTTCCACCTGTCGAATTTGGGGCGTAAGTAGTGCATTTTGACAGATGGAAGCATAAGATCGCGCTTAGACTCGTTTCTGAATCTCAGCCTTAGAGTATCAGGAAGCAACATACGAGATTATAGACACTACGCCCTCGTGGCACCTCTCCACGCATAAACATTTATTTTTTAGTATTTTATTCGTCTCCAGTGGAAATTCTAAAGGAACTTCCTTCGCCCCGGCGAAGGGAAAGGGGTATACTGGACTCCTACCAACTAAAACCACTAAGGTGGTCATGTTCGGCACTGAAGGGGGCTCCAGGTCCTCGTAAGATCACACTAGAGCCGCCCATGTTACCATGCCTTTAGGCATATCGGAGGGGATGACTATAAAGCGGTCACCCCCTCGAGAGAAGCATAGCGACTGTAAAAAGGCCGGCCCCAGGCACTTCTCGGGAGAATTATAAAGGATTCCCCCGAAGCCTCACTATGCGCTGTGCTGCGCACACGGCGGCACGTGTACACGTGCGCGCCAACCTCTTCCCGGGGGTTCCGAGCATTAACCTACAAATGCCTTGCTTAAACAATGTTGCAGGTCATCAATATTAACATTATCATCTTCAGTCTAAGTCTACCCACTGCAGAGTACTAAGATCTCTTTGCTTGTGCAATTTTTCTGTTGTGCGCTAATTCATACGCGAACAACGGTCTTCCTCATATCATCGAGTGCGCTGCCGGACGATACACAACAGTTCGCAACTTCGCGAAGGTGCGGGTTGTATTCCTGCATTGAGCGCTTTACTGGTTCCACTGAGCTATGAGCACGCACAATAAACCTGGGAAGTGTTCAAAACAAGTTCTAAAGTTTGATTGAATAAGACCACTTCAGAGTAATTAGCATTTCTATCGCAACATTTTTCTCTATATCCACGTGCTTCTCTCAAACTTTAAAGGGGAGTAGTTAAAATTTTTCTTTTCAAAAAACTGCTCCGCCATCTCAAAACCCTCTAATGGAGGGAACCATTAAGCATTCATCGATTCCTAATTTATCTTTCTTCTTTAATTGTTCTTTCTTTCCAAATCGATAAGTTACTCGAGAACTTTTTTATACGATTACAATCGATTTGAAAGTCGGTAAATGTCGTAAGTCTGCGATAATAATGTCGTGGAAATTTTTCAAGTCAGATTATCGTATTGTCGGTGGCTTAATGACTTTGAGACAAAGTTTATTTTTTAAATTAAAAGGGTTTTTATTATTAAGTATCTTTTCCAATGGTTTGAATGAAGTAATGAGTTTGTTTAGTGGAATTTAGTTGACCATGGTTTTGCGGGAACAAATATAATATACTGACAGAACTTTGTTTCTTCATCAGCCTATATTGGTCGGTAAAAAATACGGGAGTGCCGACAGAAGTGAAAACTATTTTTTTTTCTAGACGCGTTCGCGGGCTGCAATATGTACATGCATATATGCACACACTATAGCTGCGTCTCGTAACGGTGTCGCGAGTCCAGAGATTTTATCTCATCTAAAAATATGCGTACCGCGCTAAAAGAAGTTTTCACTTCAAACATTTGTTAGTTGCCTCTACGATAGGTACTCACGAAAAGTATGGATCGGATAAGGATTGACCGGCGACTATATAAATGTCATAAGAACGACGGTATACTGTATGCAGTCATTGGAGTCAAGACGTGGGTGATAAAAAATAAAGCATTATGCTTAGGGAGCTAGTGAGCATTTATGTATATGATTTGCTCATGTCTTCGTATCGATTTTAGGTTACAGTGCTTTAAATTTGTAAAAAATACAAACTCTGGGACTAAAAGAAAGAGTGCAAAAGAAGAGATCTATATATATAGGCTTTCACTTCTTTTTACGTTGCCCCACACTAGGATTTCTCCTGTGTCGTGGGTGCGTTTACAGACATGAATTCCACATACAATACACCCAGACCCGGAACCACTACCTGCAGATCAAACAAATATTTATATTGCGGGAATCGCCACGACCCGGAGCGCAGCAGCTGACTGTATCAGCCACTGCACCAACCGTGCCGTTGTTGTACCCGAGCTGTAACATATATATACCTGTGAATACATAATACGGAAAAGGTCCAAACTACGAAAATGTACCGTCCTCACTCACTTCTGGGGAGAGTATTAAAAATAGACAAACTGTGCAGTTATTTTATACATGCGGCGACAGTTTACCGACTTAGAAGATGAATATTTGAAGAATAAAAAAAAAACACTCCTACCGATTGTTTATACGTAACATTATTAATCAATTACATTAATGTTTTGTAAGCTTTGAACTTTTAACATAATGTTACGCGATCTTCGAATAAAAAATATCCCTCATCGATTATCTTTGTATTTATAAGGAATTGAAAATCAGCTTCAGAGGCAGACATGAGCAAATAATATATTATATAGACCAAATAAATAAAATTGAAGTGTCTGCTTGCAATGTCAAAATAACAGCTTTTATATTATACTACTTTTATTTTATACTAAATGCATTTGAAAGTATATACGGTAGGTACCTGAATGGTGAATCTTTTTGTCTGTCTGTGTGTCTGTCAGTCTGTCTGTCTATTTGTTTCCGCTAATCTCCGAAACAGCTGGACCGATTTCTACTGGACCTTCACTGGCAGATATCCGATAACATCGGAGGAATAACTTAGATTATTTTTATTTTAGAAATATAATTAGGGTTCCGCGCAAAAAAAACAAACTATATGTCTGTGTCTAAGCCGAAGTATTCAAAATTATTTATAAATAATCCAATTTCTTCTCAGCGTCCCTTCTGTGAAACGGTAGCTATACTGCGCTCACCAACCCGCCTGCCGAGCGTGGTGAGTATTGGTAAATTCCCCCCAACATGATGATACAGTTGTGGAAATCTATGGGGGAGGCCTTTGTTCAGCAGTGGACATATAAATGGCCGATATGATGAATCCAATTTCTTTTAAATAAAACGGTGGGTGAAATGGTCTTCGCTAGTTTTTTTTAAATATATTTAAAGCGCTGTCAATTGCTAACGCAGCGCTACCATTGTCGCAAACGCGGTCGTAAATATTTCTTGTGGTACAATTATCGCTATTAATAAAGTCTATTAAAAATGTTGCTCGCCAGCTCCCTAACTAGCAATCAATCTAGCAATACAAGCTGAACTCATTAATTGAATGCACAGCCATAACCTCCACCGCATGAAAATAGTTCCAAACCAAGAAAAGACAAAACTTGACAGTGACAGTAAGTACATGAAAAATTACTAAAAATTATTCGTGGTTTTTTGTATTAGGTACATGGTGTTGAGCAGTTAATGGTTGATGGAAGGCTATGGCTATCCATATCCCCCGCCGTTTCCGCCGATGCAACCCCCTGCGGGAGAGTACCCTGACCATGGAGATGGTTTTGGCGAGTATTATGGGCTTGGAACGTTGAATGAAGACCGAGAAAGAGGGAGGTAAGGCGATTAATTTTATTTCACTTGAAGCTCGTAGTTTCCATGGCTATGTTAAAATTTCTGCGTAAAGTGAAAGAGTTGGATAGTTGGAGGGTTTGACTTTTTTGACACATCAAGTTAGCCTTGGCTAGCAAAGATTAAATCATTAGGTAATTAGGTAATATTTAATAAATTTGTTAAAAAGAACAATATTAAACTCTAATTCTATTGTATGTAATTACCTTGTATATTTAATACTATCTTTATCGTTCGGGAGGAACATTTGCCTTATTTATGTTCCGTTTATCAACATTGTGGTTTGTTTTGACAGCTATACAAATAAATGAAATTGAAGAGTCTGTTTGTAATGTCAATGTAACAGCTTTTTACTAAATGCATATGAAAGTCTATACAGTACCTATAACAAAAAACAATTTTTAAATTTTTGGCTGTCTGTCAGTTTGTTCTTCTGTTCTGTTGCTAATCTCCGAAACGGTTGGATCGATTTTGACGGGACTTTCACTGGAAGATAGCTGATGTTATAAGGAATAACTTAGATGATTTTTATTTTAGAAAAATAATTAGGGTACCGCGCAAAAAAAAAACCTTGAAATCTAAAAAAAAATATTTATTCTATGTCAAGTGTCTATGTCGAAGTACTCTAAATTTCTTTTAAATTAAACGCGGGTCAAACCGCGTGTCCCAGCTAGTTATAATATAAAAGTAAGTTTTTGCATCACATTTTTAAGTTATTCAACCAGATCAGTTTTGCTTTGCTATTCCAGTGCTATTTATTTTGGTTTTTCTATACAATATCTACATTTTTGTTTTATCCAACCTTGACATTGGCAGAATCAACGACAAACAGGTGGAGCCTTATACTAAAATTGGAATTGGAAATCATTAGATAGGCCCTATGAACAAAATCTGTGGCGTGTTATTTAGCGTGTGCATAGATTACTCAACCAAGTTTATCGTAAAACTACATTTCTCTTTTCTCTTTCTTTTAATAAAAATTGCCCCACACTAGGATTTCTCCTGTGTCGTGGGTGCGTTTACAGTGATGAATTCCACATTCAATACACTCAGACAGAACAATTACCTGCAGATTATACAAATATTTGTTTCGTGCGGGAATCGAACCCACGACCCGGAGCGCATCAATCGACTGTATCAGCCACTGCACCAAGCGTATTCAATAGCATAAACACGCAAGTCACTGACTTGCCATCTCACGCGTAATTTCCGTTCTGTGTCAAAAAATGACAAATATGTACTCTACATGACTCTGTCTGCATCGTATTCTTTATATAAAATATAAAACAATTTTAGTGTCCGGATCAAAAAAAACATAACAGTACTCAGTCTCCTCCAATGCATGTCGTAAAAGGCGACTAAGGGACTTTGAAGCAGAGGGATGGGCAGTAGCGTGCTTTCTATGAAACGTAACCATCCTACGCTCAAGCAAAACTACAACAGAGAGTTACTGTTTGAGTAACCATCCTATGCTCTCTCCCATGCCAAGCGTGGTAAGTACTGGTAAATTCCCCCCAAATAAGTCACACAATTGTGGAAATCTATCGGGAGTCATAGTCATTACTAGGTCGTAAGTAGGTAGGTCTTAGGTTTTCGCGATTATTACACATTATAATAATTTTAATTATAATTCGGTTCATTCATTTCGGCCGAATCAAATCCACTGCTGGACACAAGCCTCCCCCAAAGATCACCTCGACGACCGATATGGTGTGTTGTGTGCTCATTGGGGGGGTCTTGCCATAATCGCCACGCTTGGCAGACGGGTTGGCGATCGCAGTTGAGTTGTTAATGTACTCGAAGGAAGCTGCTGCCCATCCTCCGGTTAATCCCTTAGTCGACTTTTACGACACCCACGGGATGAAATGGGGTGGTGGCATTTTGAGCCGGCACCACAAGGCAGATAATTCGGTTATTAAATTAATAAAATCCCAAACAACACACCACATATTTTTACCATATATTAAGGGAGTCACGGACAGAATTGGTCATATCTTGAAGCGTGCTTCTATTAAAACCTACTTCAAGCCGCATAAGAAGATCAGCCAACTTCTCAAACCAGTGAAATGTCACATACCTTTACAAGATGCAGGAGTCTACAAGATTGACTGTGAGTGTGGGTTGTCATACATAGGGCAAACAAAGCGTAGTATAGCCACCAGGTTAAAAGAACACATAGCTGACGTCAAGCATAGACGCTCCACAAAGTCTGCAGTGTGCGAACATGCCTTAGATAAACCTAACCATTTTCTTCGTTTCGATCAACCTCAAGTCCTCGCGAAAGAGAACCGATATGTACCAAGAATGTTTCGTGAGGCTATTGAAATTAAAAAACATCCTAATTTTAATAGAGAAGATGGCTGGCAGGTACCACCAGTTTGGAATCCTGTTATTAAAATAATAAAGTCCCAAACTAAATACCACACTAAAAAACATCAAGACACTGTGAGTGATTACTGCGTGCATCGAAACAATTTTTGATTAGTTTTGTACGGTAGATAAAATAACTTTTTAAATCTGTAACGACGCTTGTCACCTTAGTCATCCTGCGACCACGAACCCTGCAAAGTGTTCGAAACGTCAGGAAAAACAAAAATCAATAATACACGCGATTTAATCCGTTTAAAATTGTTTTATTATAATCTATAGGGAGTCCTTTGTTTAGCAATGGCCGTCCTTAGGCTGAATGATGAAGATGATTAAATAATCGCTGACATGTGTTTTTTTATTTTTCTGTTCAGTGCTGTACAAATGCGATATTTATACGTGTTTGATATAATATCTCTCTCTCTATGCAACCACAGCAGCCACATTATAATCTGCCCCAGTTCATCATCATCATTTCAGCCAAAAAACGTCCACTGCTGGACAGAAGCTTCCCTGAAACATAGCCACAACGACCGGTTTTGTGTTGTGGTAACTTTGTTATGTAAGTATAGTGGTCCGACTCGGCCGTTAGTGGGTTTTAAAGTGAGCAGAATTTATTTTTCATGAATTGCAGTGTAGTAACTGAATTATTGGTGAACTGTTCTTGACCCAAGTATTTTGAGGATTAAAATGGAAATTTGAATGTTTGAGGCTCAATTATGCTCCAAGACTCGATGGATGCAAGTAAAATGTAGCATAGAGGAAGATTATGATATGGAATAGGATATTATCATTTTGGCCAAATGAAGTCCACTGCTGAAAACAGGTCTCCCCCAAAGATCGCCACACCGAGCTGTCTGGGTGTGTGTACTCATAGAGAGGTTTCGCCATAATCGCCACGCTTGGCAGACGGGTTGGCGAGCGCAGTTGAGTTATAAATGTGCTCCATCCTCCGGCTAACCCCATAGTAGCCTTTTCCACCACCCATAATCTGAGATGTGGTGGTGGTATTCTTAGTCGGCACTACACGGCAACAGTGTGTCCAAGTTATAATTCATTTGAATTTCAGACGGAGTCGATCAAAACAACGAACGCGTAAATCCAAAGAGTTGAAGCGCACCCGGTCGCGGAGTACTAGTTTGCGGGTAAAATCACGGTCGCGGTCCAAGTCGCGTTCCCGGACTCGATCGAAGTCGCGGACAAGGACAAGGACACGGTCACGCTCACGGTCGAGGTCCCGCACAAGAACTCGAAGTCGCAGTCACACCCGCTCTGGCATACGTCATCGCGACCTGAACTATAAGGAGCCAGGGTTTTTGGATGCTTTTAGGGTTTTGTGTCTTTCTTGTAAGTATTATTTATAATGATGCTATCAGATTATATCTTCGATCTTATGTCTACTCCAATGAACCATCAATGTATCATAAGTAAAATTTGGGGAGACCGATTCAACATTCATGAACTATGCTCATTAGAGTTTCAGTAAGTCGCAACTTGATTCTTCAAAGTTCTTCTTTAATACCTGATGTGTATAATATTTAAGTTTCACTTAGTACATTTATTATTTCACAAAATTGGAAATGCGCTAAATTGTCCAACACCCCTGAAGAACGGGGCTAAGGTATCGCCAGGCACTTACCGACTTAAACATCTATTTTTTATTGGTGTCCAATGGAAATTCTACATGAACTTCTTTCGCCCCGGGGAAGGAAGGGGTATGCCGGACGAATGGGGGCTCCAGGTCCTCGTAAGATCGCACTAGACTTACCGGCTTAACCACTTGTCCACTAATTTTGGCATCGAAGGGTCTCCGGATTCTCGAGCACAAACGCTCTGGGATATCGTGAACGAACGCTTCGGAGCCTCTCTTTAGTGCCAACACACACCTCGGAAGGCGTGCCGGTAAACATTTCACCAAACCACTTAATACACCTTAAGAAAGAGTATTTAGAGTCCAAAACTGTATTGATAAGGATAAAGACATTTTTTGTTGCATAAAAATGTATTGTGTAAAAACTTCATAGCAAGCAAACCTAAGAGGAACCCTTCAAAATACTTGGCGACGAAGAAGCGACAGGATCGTATTCAGGAGATCCTCAAGAGCGATGGCCTAGGCTCCAAAAGATGGCTATTCTATCCCCGGGTCAAGAACAACAGCAATCCTGCAGTTGGGGTCGTTGCAGGGACCAGAGACAATGTCGATCAAAGAGTGAAGGTAAGAATTAAAACATGACTGATTTTCTGCCAACGATAGTCCATTTCTTGGTCTTATTTTGTCTGGACTTCAGCATGATAGCCAGAAATGTAATTGTTCACAATTCATTATCATTTAGATAATTATATTTATAGTTATTGGATATCGGTAGTTAGTGTTTCTATATGTGTGTAGCTGGGGAATTGTTACCTGAGGAGCTATTCTAAACGTGAGAAAACTTTCAGTGTCGAGAACGTATCTATAGAGATCGGTATAAAAATCGAAAGCGAGAGCGTCATGCTATAGAAGGACACTGCAGAGCGGGATCGGGAGAGGTCCAATCCCGCACGGAGAAGGACGAGACGGCGCCGAGGTAACAACCGCCCCGGCGCCCCGATCCAACACACCTGAGCCCCCTGGCGTCAGTTTATGGTAGGGGGCCTCCGGGGTCACGGGACAGATTGGGGAGTCTGCGTGCTCATACCGAGTGACCCCCGAGAAGACGATGGCGCGCACGTGGTCACGTGTAGCCGTGTGCGTCGCACAGCGCACAGGAAGACTTGGGGGATCCTTTATCTCCTCCCGGACAAGTGCCTGGGGGGCATCCTTTTTACAACCTACCCTCCGCTAGAAGGGTGACCGCTTTACAGTCATCCCCTCCGAAATGTGCCTAAAGGCGTGGCACCAATGAGCGGCTCTAATGTGATCTTTCGAGGACCTGGAGCCCCCCTTCGGTGCCGAAGATGACCGTTCCAGTGGTTTTAGCTAGTAGGAGTCCAGCATACCCCTTCGCCCTTCCCCGGAGCGAAAGAAGTTACATGTAGAATTTCCACAGGACACCAATAAAAAAAAGGTCTAATCTAGTCACCAGAAGTTCAAAATATAAAAACCGGACAAGTGCTAGTTGAGCTCGCGTGGAGAGGGTTCAGAAATTGCTGAATATTATTTCTATTGTTGAATTCTGTCTTGTACTAATAATTTATCCCAAGAACAAACTTAACAGGTAGTTGAAAAACATGTTCTCCGATACATTCCAACTGCAAATGTAAGTTTGTACGCACAATATTGAAAGATTTACCATGTTATTTTAAGACTATAGACTTCTTATGGGTTCTCCTGTAATCTATAAGTAAAGAGCTATTTTCCATATTTATTTTCACAATTTTAGGCTCTGTAGTTTCGGAGACTAGGGGGGAATGGTAAATTTTCGCCTATTACTTTTGTGGCGACACCTACATCGCCAGCAATACAACTACAACTTACAACGACATCTACTTGAACATTAATCGCAACTCTCCGATGTCGTCAAAGAATCCTGAATCACGCTATTAGAGTATTCGCGCAACGCAACATATATACAGTCGTCCAACATCAACCGTTGGGCTTCGGCCCGCCAGGCATACCATCCGCCTGGCTGGAGGATCCTCCCTTTTCTATAGAGGTACACCGCACCTTGTTCCCCATACTTTAAATAACTTTAATAACTATTTATTTTAAAATTATAAATTGAATATATTTAAGATCTTCACAAAGCCCTTTCATTTAAATATGTTACACGGTACTGTTTGCAAAACTTTACTATAAAATTTTCTAAATTACAAAGTGACCCCAATATTCAAAATTTATATATGTGTGTTTGGGTCACAGAAATCCATATGTGTACCAAATTTAAACTTAATCGGTCCAGTATATTTGGAGAAAATTGGCTGTGACAGACGGACAGGCATACATACACATGAGTGATCGTATAAGGGTTGCGACGTTTTTTCCTTCGGACGTTCGGAACCCGGGAACAACTTACTAAGAGTAACCATACTACGCTCACCAACCCGCCTGCCAAGCGTAGTGAGTAAATGGCAAATACCCCCTAAAATGACGACACAACTGTGGAAATCTATGCGAAGACCTTTGTTCAGCAGTGGACGATTTATACTAATACAAGGCTGATATGAATACAAAACCTAAAAGACGCCTTGGTATCGTAGACGGCAAGGTATGGCTGATATATGATAGTAATACATAGCATCTGTTTGTGCATCAGGTCGATGCTGAGTTCTTCAAGAAATACAAAAGAAGCAAGAAGGTAGATAACGACGCCCCCATAGCGAAGCTGAAGCGGTGGGAACTAATATTGTATAAGAAGCTAGGCTTTGTACAGGCCGTCTGATATTGTTTTTTTAGTTCTTTTTAGCGCAATATACTTAGTTATTCGGTTTGGTGTGATCTGTTTATTTTATTTGTGTGACTACGCAGGTGGATCATATCAGCAAAGAATATACAGGCTGTCCAGTAAATAGCACGAAATACTGCAGGGGGTGAAAGCTTAGGTCAATACCTACCAAAAAACACAGTATATGTTCAACAAAATCTTACGGATTTAGAGTAGTACAAAATTTTCCGAAATATCGAAAAATCTCTACCTTGACACAGATTTTTAAGCATCTCGTAATGAAAAATTCCTTTTCTAGTTTTTGTTTTATCTCAAATGATTTGTGAATAGTTACTTTACTCATTAGTAAGTCTTTATTCTATTAAAAACTAAAACATTTTCAAGAAATACAGTTTTTATTAAAATTTTCACAGTACAATTTTCTTATCTTAAAATTTTATACTACTGTAAATCCGTAAGATTTTGCTGAACATATATTGTGTTTTTTTGGTAGGTATTGACCCAAGCTCTCACCCCCTGCATTATGTCGTGCTATTTACTGGACACCCTGAATACTGTAGAATAAAGGCTTCGCCTATAGAAGTCCACAACTGTGTCATCGTTTTGGGGTAATTTGCTAGTACTCACCACGATTTTCTTTTGTTTTTTATTTACGTTGCCCCACACTAGGATTTCTCCTGTGTCATGGATGCGTTTACAGACATGAATTCCACTTACAATATATCCAGACCCGGAACAACTACCTGCAGATCATAAAAATATCTGTCCGTGCGGGAATCGAACCCACGACCCGGAGCGCAGCAGCCGACTGTATCAGCCACTATACCAACCGTGCCGTCGATTGGTGGATTGGTGAGCGCAGAATGGCTGCTTCCCACAGAAGGGATGTTGCTGCAAATCCCTCTGGATAAGAGTCCCTTAGTTGCCTTTTACGACATCCTCGGGAGGTAATGGAGTGGTACTATATTCTTAATTCGGACACCACGTGGATCCCACAACACCCATCAAGGATTTGGGTAAAATGTTCAAATCAATGAATACTTTTTTCAGTGCCACGCGGGGCTAGGAATTGTGGCCAGTATATGGCAATAGACGCACTCTCTACAAAAACCGTCATTGGCGAAGGTGTGCAGCAGTATGCCACTGCCTTCGCCTTTGAGGCAAATCGAAAATGGGCCGGCTGGATTGAGGAACTATCACGCTTTAACGGAAATTATTTTTAAATCACTTGTATTCTACGACTGTTTGTATTTTGTCCGGATCAAGAATATTCCACCACTCCATCTCCCGTGGATGTCATAATAGGTGACCAAGAGATTTTACCGAGGGATGGGCAGCAGTGTTCTTTCTGTGGAACAGCAATCATTCTGCGCCCACGAACCCACCTGCCAAGCATGGTGAGTACTGGCAAGTTCCCCCCTAAATTGCGATACAGCATGTAACCGGCCGGTTTTGGAGGAGGCCTCTGTTCTGCAGTAAACATCTTCTGGCTAATATGACGCTGACGATTTCACGACTACATTTTTACCCGATAGATACACCTCTTTCTACATCTACGTAACATATTACAATATAATAAAATCAAATCGTTATATACAAACAACAACCAATTTCTGTGTCACGGAAAACCCAGAAAAACACCTTCCGGAACTAAGTTCATAGAGCGAGGCCCGTTTTTTTCCCGTAGCACATCAATTTTCCGCGCGATAAGTCCAAGATTCGGTACTTATTTAAAACTTTGGCTCTGTTTTAGACGAGTCATTAGATCGCGCCCTCAGCTTGTATACAGTCGGATTATGGTCGAATTTATAGGCCACTGCGATTGGTGGTAATGTTGCTAATCGACGTTTTTATTTTTAGGTCCCAAGTTTTGATACAAAAATATTTAACTGGTCTCTAATTGCAGGAGTCTGGTTAGGTAGGTACATACCACCGCAGTACTAGATGTTCTCCGTCAAGCTACTGCTTGTTTCAACTTTAAACAGTACCTACTCTGATCTTGTTAGAAGGGCACTTTAGTTAGTGAAATTTACTAATTATTTATTTACGTATTCTTTATACACAAACTTTTTCACGGGCGGGCTTAATGCCTCAGACATTTTCTACCAGACTACCTTAAGGCTATGCAGAGAGAAAAACATAGTAGGTGTATTAACAAAATGATTGTAACTCCAATTAGTTTGAGATCTCAGCAAGATAAGATTAGAAATGAAAATACATACCTAAATATGCGTACATATTTAAGCAATAAAATAAACAATAGAAAAATCACTGCTGAGATGACGCTATCAATGTGTTGCGGAGATGCTCAAGCACATTTTAAAAGAGTAGCGACTGGTTCCCATCCTGATATTTAGAGGGAGCGCATTCCACAGAAGAATAGATTATACGAAGACGGAAGAGTGAATAAAGACAGAACGGTGAGTGGGATGGTAAGAGACATTATCCAGGAAACGAAGATTTCTGACATGATTGGAGCTTAGATATAGGAATTGAGAAGTTAGATAAGAACTGGGCATAAGAGACTAAATAACTTAATATCTCGAGGTTGCAAGCGCAGTATGGTGCCATGCAGGACAAGTCCTGGGTAGCATTACAGTTGTTATGGGCGCAAGCATGACATAAGTGCTTCATAATAAAAGTTAATAATCTAACGATTACTTTTATGTTTCTGCATACCATCATCATCATCATCATCATATCAGCAAAACGACCTCCACTGCTGAAAAATGCCTCCTCGATGGATTTGACCAACTGTGTCTTTATTTTGGGGGAATTTACCAGTCTCACTACGCTTGGCAGGCGGGTTGGAGAGCGCACTATCGATATTGTTTTACTCAAGGAAAGCTCCCTCTGGTGTAGAGTCCCTTAGTCGCCTTTTATGACATCCACGGGAGGAGATGGAGTGGTGAAATATTCTTAATCTGGACTCAACACGGAACTATACATTAATCGATTCAAATTGTGTTGTTATTCACCATTTGGCTAACCCTCTTAATGGCTACCCTCCTACCCTTGTTATAAAAATAATTATTTCCGTTTATTACGCCCTTTCCGCTCAATTCACTATTAACTTTCAATATATTGCTGACACGCAAACTTTTTAAATTTCCTCTATAAACGTTTGTTTGGGGTAGTGTCGAAGTTTCGTTATTTATAATTTTATATTTTGAGTCGTTTGTTTGTGTTACCGACACCATTTTGATTTTTAATTGAAAATAACGAGGTGAACTTCGTTTAATAGAGTCGTTTTATGATTGTCATTGTGAGTCGGGGATGAAAGGCTTTTGGAATTTAGCTCTTAATGGAAGAAGAATAGATAGTTAATGGTGGTTTTCAGTGTTTAGTCTGTTGTCTTTTATTTAGGTAGGTTTCGTCACCATGCGAGGTTACGGCACAGTGCCACCATTGCGGAAGTGACCAGGATACCGCATAGTCCTAGTCCTCCGAGTCGAGAGGGTAGTGGGTGCATTGCACCGGTTGCTGCCCAATCTCGGGGGAAAATTGCCATCTCTACGGGGGGATAGTGCTGTCCGTGGCCTTCTACGGGGTGCCTGTATGGTCATCCGTCATCCGTCAGGCGTCGGCTGTCAGGCGTCCAGGCGCTTCAGAAACAAACCGCATGGTCTACAGCGCAGAGTCGCTATACGGATCGCACGGAGATATAGGCCAGTGTTCTACGAGGCGGCGACTCTCCTGGCGCGCTTCCCACCTATCAACATCCAGGTGGAGACGGATGCATGGGTCTATGATCAGACACGCTCCCGTCGCTAGACTGGCGAAAGCGTGCCTCCAAGGGCGTTTAACATGCTGAGACGGCTAGATCGACGGCGCGCACTTGAGATGTGGCGTCCTCGCCTACGTTTACAGCTTTACATATCTATGAAATGTGTAAAAAACTAGTTATGTAATAGATATGTAATTTTTGTAACAATAGGACTGACATATCCATGGATAAAAGTCCTGTAAATAAATAAAGATTAAAAAAAGGATGTAATGTTACGGCACAGTGCCAGTGTGTGGAGGCAACCAGGATACCACACAGCACACGCCCAAGGAGTGTCCTGCTGAGTGGGGGATCCTGATAGATCGGACTGGCAAGAATTCTCTTTGCCGTAGTAGTGTTAGCTATGTTGCTAGAGCATGAAATTATTGAGTGCAGTGGTCTCCTTCTGTGAGAGCATCATGCTCCAGAAGGAGACTATAGAGCGGGATCGGGAGAAGGCCAATCCCACACGGAGAAGGACGAGACTGTGCCGGGGTAACAACCACCCTGACATCCAGGTCCAACACGCCTGAGCCCCTGCCGTCGCCTTATGGCAGGGGATCTGGGGTGTTACCGGTGCGCAGATTGGTGAGTCTGCGTACTACGTACATACCAAGTGACCCCTGGAAAGACGGTGGTGCGCACGTGATCACGTGCCGCCGTATGCATGGTGCAGCGAGGCTTGGGGGATCCTTTATAATCCTTCCCAAGAAGTGCCTGGACGGGCGACCTTTTTACAGCCGCCTTCCCTATGCGCTAGAGGGGGTGACCGCTTTACAGTCATCCTCTCCGAGATGTACCTAAGGGCGTGGCGTCAGGGGTGGCTCTAGTGTGATCTTACGAGGACCTGGAGCCCCTTTTCAGTGCCGAAGATGACTGCTCCAGTGATTTTAGCCGGTAAAATACCGGCATGATGCTCCTTCGCCCTTCCCCGGGGAGAAGGAAGTGTGGTGAAGCATGGTAAGTCTTGGCAAATTGACGCCATGCCATTTGGGTGATATGATGATGATGATGAAATCCAGGATATCAAGCTCCATAACCAGAGTTGAAAATTTTGTATGAACGGTACTATTATTTTATTTTATCTTCAAGCTATTTCCACATACATGTAAAAAATATATAAGTCACTAGCTGCTCGCTCCAGCTTTGCGCAGGCAGCTACATGCGAACCCGATTGCAGCGCCACGTACCGGATCCAATTGTACTAACTCAAACATACACAACAAAGTTCATCAAAATCAGATTACACGTACAAAAGAGTTATATATAAGACTAGCTGGTATCCGCGGTTTCACTCGCGTTTAATTTAAAAGAAATTTAGAGTACTTCGACATAGACACTTGACATAGAATATATACTGGATTTCAAGGGTTTTATATTTTTTGCGCGGAACCCAAATTATTTTTCTAAAATAAAAGTATCCTAAGTTATTCCTTATAACATCAGCTATCTGACAGTGAAAGTCCCGTCAAAATCGGTCCAGCCGTTTCGGAGATTACCCGGAACAAACAGACAGACAGACAGACCAACAGACAAAAAAATTAAAAATAGTTTTTTTGATAAATGTACCGTATATACTTTCATTTGCATTCAGTGAAAAGCTGTTATTTGGACATTACAAACAGACACTTCAATTTTATTTATTTGTATAGATAATTTTGGTGACACAAAAATATTGAAACCGATCCACATAGGAAAAGATTCAACCCTTAACAAAAAAGTGTGGAGAAAAATACACGCCTACGCAACACGTTTTCCCATAGTCTCTAGAGAAAACACGAGCACAAGGCATGCAAATATAACACATGTCGATAAAATAACAAATTGAAAGTACTCGGCTACTCAGAATTCAGTGACTGTTATCTTTGATGTTTTAGTTTTTGTGTAGCTAAAAGCAACCACATCTTTGAGACTATCTTCGAAGACGGTGTACAAATCAAATCCACTGCAAAACGTAAAAAAGTAGCTGTTCGAAATATTTCAAAATCGATTCATGCGCAAGGCCACAGGTGCACCCTGGTCCCTTCACAATGATATACTCCATATTGATTTGAACTGGCCGAGCATCGGGCAACTCATGAAAAAGCGTCAAACCGCTACTTCGACTCAGCCCTGCTCCACTCGAAGCCACTTTCGGCCGCTCAATTCCAACCCTCCCTTACTCGTCGATCCGGATGATAAAATACCCGTACTCCACGTGGCACATATCTTTGAGACTCGCGCAGTCTCGTTCACTCAACAGACCCTTTTACCGCCCTTGCTGCTTAGGGCCGCCTCACGGCGCGCAACTACAAAGGCTACTATTAAAAAAGAAAAATTGGTGTCCAGTGACAAGTTAACGTGAACTTCCTTCGCCCCGGGAAGGGCCGGGAAGGGGTATGCCGGAGTCCTACCGGCTAAAACCACTGGAGCGGTCATCTTTGGCACCGAAGAGGAGATCCAGGTCTTCGTAAGATCACATTAGAGCCGCCCATTGGTACCACGCCTTTTGGCACCTCTCGGAAGGGATGACTGTAATGCGATCGCACCCTCTAGCGGAGGGTAGGCGCCTGTAAAAAGGATGCCTCCCAGGCACTTCTCGGGGAGGATTGTAAAGGATCCCCCTAAGCCTCACTGTGCGCTGTTCTATGCACACGGCGACACGTAGCCATGTAGGCATGTCGCCGCGCCGCTACAACCAGTTCAATCTCCACCCAACACTTGCTCGTGCCCGTGCCAACCAATACTCTTAAATATTCTATACAATGTTTAAACAAAATTAAAAACTTTTAAACAATTTAGCTGCCCCGGGTTCGAGTACCGTAGGGCGCGCCATTAGCTCCAGATATGTAGTTTTAAATTCAAATTCTATACGTATACTGCTGAATATGGGCCTTACAATGATCACACGTGTTATAATCACCACGCTTGGCAGGCGAATTGGTGATCCCAGTACATTGCTATTAGCACCTGGATCTATGCTGCTTCCCATCCTATTGAAATCAACCCTTAAACGCATTCTGCCTAGCCAGTCAGCAAGGTCAACGAAAAGCTATTTTCATACACTCTATCCCTTTTTTTAGTTTGCTTAATGGCCAGCCTTTGTGCCCAACGTTGTGTTAGTTGTTGAATCTGCCCAGAGGTTTCTAACTTGGCTTAACATCTGCCGTCTAATGTCAACAAACGGGACCGACGATTTTATGTCCCTGCGGAACGTTGGTGGAGTGGCTGATACAGTCGAATGTTACGCTCCGGGTCGGGGTTTTGTTTCCTGTATGGAACAAATATTTGTATGATCTGCAGGTAGTTTTTCTGGGGCTGGGTGTGTGGAATTTGTGTCAGTAATCACACCCACTATAAAGGACTATAAAGGAGAAATACATGTGTGGGACAACGTTTCTTTAAAAAACAAAAAAAGAAGAGAAGTAGCACTATGAACCTGAAACTGAAAATGCCGATACATTCCACGAAATTTCTCGACAAATCATTCTCGGTCCAAAGTGTGCGTTTGTGGAATGCACTACCGGTGTCAGTTAGACGTGCACAAACATCACAAACGTTTAAGCGATTGGTGAAGGAGCACTACTTAGCACTGTCATGATAAGAATATCTCTTGCTTCTTTTGGTGTTTATGTATGTATTTATTAAAATTATTTATATATTTACTAATTGCATGTAAGTTTATATAGTTGTATATTATATGTGTATGTTTATTGTGTTAGTTTTATTTTACTCATGTTTACTTTTAATATACTGTAAGCTACCCCTTGAAATTATATACCATTTCAGTCCTTCCAATGGTTGTCTGGAAGAGATCGCCGAATTGCGATAAGACCGCCAATTGTACATTTTCTTCTATATGGTAAAAATTGTTTAACTTTTGTTTTATTATGGTGTGCAATAAAGAGGATTAATTATTATTTATTATTATGCGGTCACCCGTCCATTGACTGACCGCACCGAGTGTTGCTTAACCTCACCGGTCGTTTCCGATCAGTGACTACAACTAGCTAAGCTCTATCAAATTTCAATATTAAAGTTCAGTCGTCTAAAATCCAAGAAATTAAATAGTCAAAAGTCCAAATAAATTATTCAGTGCGCACAGCTATAATTTACAAGAATCCAAATACATACATAAATATTTGAAGGTACTCGTTATAATTTTAATTCATCCCCTACATGTACCCAGGGGACGGGGCTAGCGGGGGCAGCGGGGGCAGCGGAGGCAGCGGGCCTCCTTTTTATATTTGCATTCAACTCCAGAGCCCCAGACTTGCGTTTTAAAGTAATTGCAGGAATTTATTTTGTTATAAAAACACTAGACTAACGAGGTTGTATGATCTAATGTTGATATTTTGTATTTGAGATGTTTCTAACTCAACGGTTTTAATTTAATTATGATATGCATACGTAGATATTTGAGTTATAATAACTAAGTATTGTTCATAAATGTACTACTTACTGTGAATGTCAATAAATTACTCCTCTTAGATTATGGCTTCTGTAGAGTATCTTCCACAATTCCGCCAATGTCGAGTATCATTATAACGTCGAACGGTGTTTAGAATAATGAATCTTCAAATATTCATAAAATATTTCTCAAAAATGAAAAAAAATCTATAAAATATGTGGGCAACGTCGTACGGTTTTCAATTCTTTGTGTCTTTTAAGTCTTTCGAAAGTCACTTAATGAATGAGAGGTTGTTAACTATTACATAATTGACATGTAGCTATGAAAAAGTCTATGAAAAAGTCACTACATGTCACCATCCTGTTTATTCTAATGTGTATAAAGTATTAATGTATTTAAAAACGATTGGCATGTTAGAGACAGAACGTGTTGCTGTGGAGTTTGTTGCGCCGTTTCTTCTCCCCAGCATAAACACTAGCAAGCGGTGAACGGTGTGCTTATATGGGTGCTGTCTTATGTTGACGTTCAAACAGAAATATTTTATAGTCTATTTTGAATAATAGATTTTGACTTTGACTTTATAGACACACACGATTTTCATTAAACTCTACTCGTAGTATCCGTAATTCAAATTTCCTTGTAAATAATAAAATATAACTAGTTATACCGTGTGATTGTTGATTACAGTTTTTCACCTTCTATATTCTATAGACAAATACAAAAATGTTAAAAACAAGCTTTTTAGCTTAGTCTTATGTTGACGTTCAAAAAGAACATTTGAATAAATGATTATTTCCTATTGCCGTGTGGTGCAGGCTCAGAATACCACCACCCCATCTCCTCCCGTGGGTGTCGTAAAAGTCGACTAAGGGATTAGCTGGAGGATGGGCAGCAGCGTCCTTCGAGTACATTAACAACTCAACTGCGATCGCCATCCCGTCTGCCAAGCGTGGCAATTATGGCAAAACCCCCCAATGAGCCCACAACACACCCATATCGGTCGTTGTGATGATCTTTGGGGGAGGCCTGTTTCCAGCAGTGGACTTCATTCCGCCGAAATGATGATGTTGACTTGATCTCTTTCTTCCGCCGTTCATTTTTTTTTTAAGGACGACGAACTTTGTTGCACTCTAGGATTTTATCCTTTGTCGTGGATGCGTTTAGAGAAATAAATTCCACACACAGTACACCCAGGCCCGCAACAACTACCTGCAGATCATACAAATATTTGTTCCGTGCGGGAATTGAACCCACAACCCGGAGTGCAGCAGCTGACTGTATCAGCAACTGTACCAACCGCGCCGTTAATCTCATTCCTAGCGGAAGCATTTAGCTCAGCTAGAGACGTGTTCAGGACACCAACATTTCTTTAAGTTACATTTATTTTTTTATTGGTGTAAAACCATTTAGTGGTACTTATGAATAGTCAGACTTTATTTGCCGCATTTCAAGATGTAGATTAGTCCGGCACTGTTGGCGCAGTGGCTTAGCGATTGGCTTTTCGCGCTACGTGTTGCAGGTTCAATCCTCGGACAGAACAAATGTTGTATGATCTACAGTTAGTTGTTTCGGATCTGGGTGTTTGTGCGTGTGATTTAGGTTTCAGGCAGCAGCATCCTACGAGTACCTTGCGGCTAAGTGCTTACATTTATTTCTTCATCTCACTTTTCTATACTTCTTATCCTCATATGTTCATTCCAAGCTCGCAACGGGAGCTCTAGTGTTGGGCGGCATTAATTTGACAAAATCGAGCGGCATTTTGCGACGTTTTGGCAGATGTTAGCTTTAAATCGTTATCGTAATTGATTAGAGTACGGGACAAATACTTTTTTATTTATTTTATTGTTTGAGTCACGGTTGTATATCTTTCTGCTTAATGGCGGGGGTTGAACTGCAAGTGCCAAGCTTAATTGTCGTTGGAAGATGGATGTATCAGTTACTTGTGTGAGGTATATAGCGTATAAACTTAAATTGAAGCAAATTTATTTGGAGGCATCTAGAAATATCCATAATTTGCTACTAACTGACTAACAGACGTATCACTATGTTAGTCCAATACAGCCGAATAAATTCCACTACTGGATACAGGCCTCCTCCAAAGATCACCACAATAAGCGCTCCAGGTGCATCGTGCATGTGCAGGTGCATTGTATGCTCATTGCGTGTTTTACCATAATCGCCACGCTTGGCAGGTGGATTGGCGATCGCAGCTACACCTTCACTGCTGGATCGTCATCCCAAAGAACGATGGTCTGAGTATGCTCAATGGGTGGCTCAATAGAATAGCACCAGCTCATCTCATCCCGTGAAAATCACCCAAATGCGACTATTGGGTTAGCCTTTGCTGTCTTAGAGAAATCCTATTGGACTTCGGAAGGGCGGAGGGGCAGGACTCTGTTTGGCTAAACCCCGCGGTGTCTTTCCACTTACCTCTAGCCGGGGGTGAGGTGTCCGCTTTCTCAGCATTAGACCGCACCTCCAGCAGGTACTATAGGGTTCGCCTGAGGAATGGCAACAGCATCCTTCTAATACATTAACAACTCCACTGCCCTGTCAACCAGTTTGTCTTTCGTAGAGATGCGCACAGTATATCAGTGAAAAGAAAAGAGTGATATATTTATTTATTTATTTAAACTTTTATGTACATTGAGTATGCATAAGGCGGACTTAATGCCATGAGGCATTCTCCACCAGTCAACCTTTGGGTTAAACAAAGCACTTCGAAAGAGGTATAAAAGCAAACCTATAGATAATGTTAAAAAAGACTGAATTAAAAATAGGAATACATACATATACTAATATAAAAATAGATACTATATAATATTACATAATTATAAATAGTTATATAGAATACATAAATATATAATATTAACTCTAATGACGAAGACAAAACAGATTAGAATTGTAACAATTTCAGGAAGTATTGACGCACTTTACGTTTAAACGCAACTTTATTTGGAGTTTTCTTTATATCAATAGGAAGCGCATTCCAGAGTTTTATTGTTGAAACAGCGAAGGATTTGGACACAAACCCTGTATGATGGGATGGAATGTTAAGAATTACATTTTCAGAAGCCCGAAGGCCATGAATGTGGGAGCCACCTAAAAGTTGAAAGAAAATTTTAAGGTAATTAGGAGCACAAGGATCGTTTATAATAGTGAAAAGCAAACAGAGTGATCTAACGGCTCTCCTCTGACGGACAGGTAGCCATTTAAGCTTAGATCGGTAGGAAGAAATGTGGTCGTACTTACGCAATCCGAAGATGTAACGAATACCGTTGTTGAGAAGTCGATCCAATTTGTTAAGAAGTTCTTGGGATAGATCAGAGTAACAAACATCCGCATAATCAATTACAGAAAGCACAAGGGACTGGACCAGAAGTGTTTTTGTGTTGGATGGAAAGAAATTTTTGAATCTATAGAGAGATCGCAGTGTGGCCGTTACGTTATATATCTTTAGGATCTAAAGATATATATCACTCTTTTATATCTAGATACCAAATCGCTCAGTAAATCAGAGCCGCTCAGTCACACTGTCGCTTCGCGGAGAGCGAAGAGCGGGATATGATCTATTGACTGAGTAAGATTCGAATCAATCGCTCTCTCGTTCAGAGGCGAATTATGCGACGTAATGAATTATAAAAAAAACATACTCCGCGCCACAATATGCAATATGCACAATTAATTCACGATGACTTTAACACGCGGCTAGATTATAGCGAAAAATTTCATGTACATAACTATAGCCTAGATAATTATAACTTATAGACACAGATAAAAATATTTAAAGATGTAGTTGCAATGAAAGCGAGCGAGTGAGAGATTCGCTCTTTGAGAGAGATATATATATCGCGAGCGCGGGCTCGATTAAAGGATTTTGCCGAATCCAATAAACTTATCCCTGACGAACAGTTTAGTTTTAGAACCAACCACTCGTGCGTTCAACAAGTCCACAGACTAGTTGAACACATCACGTTCGGATTCTCACGCGGCATGATGACGGGAGTCCTCTTTTTCGATGTTGCGAGAGCATTTGACAAAGTCTGGCACAACGGCTTATTATATAAGTTGTATCAACTCGGTGTGCCCGACCGTCTCGTTCTCATCATTCGAGACTTCTTGTCAAATCGCAGTTTCCGATATCAAATCACGGGGGTACTCTCGTCCCATTAGAGCCGGGGTCCCACAAGGATCCGTGCTAACCCCATTATTATTCTCATTCTCACTGTACACCAGTGACATCCCCAAACGACCTGCTAATACGACCCAATTATCTCTGTTTGCCGATGACATGGCCATATTCTACTCTGGTCGCAGTCCCGATAAAATAACTAAGATCCTCCAAACCACAGCCAACGCCTACGGGAAATGGTTTAGGAAATGGCGGATTGAAGTTAACCCTATCAAAAGTAAAGCCGTCCTATTTAGCAAATTAGGCGACGACCACCCACGCTTCAGGGAGATCTCGATGCTGGGCCAATCGGTTCCTTGGGAACCGCACGCCAAGTATCTTCCCCTAGTCACCCTAGACAAAAAAACTGACCTTCATTCCCCACACAAAGACGGTGCGTGCCCGCGTCGCCTTTGTGCTCGGTCACCTTCACTATATCCTGAACTCTCGTAGTAAATTATCCCTTAGAAATAAGGTGAGAATTTACACCACATGCATTCGACCCATCATGACCTATGCCAGCCCAGTGTTCGCATACGCTGAATCAATCCCACTCCGTAGATTCGAAACCCTCCAAACCCGTATCATTCGCAAGGCCACCTGAGCGCCTTGGTACATGCGAAATGATCAACTCCATTTCGATCTTAACTTGCCGACCATCAGGCAATTTATGAAACAAGCTTTCAAACGCTATCTCGATTCTGCCCTGTCCCACCCTAATCCCCTTGTGGTATCATCCGACGATTACCGACCCTCTCGTATCAGTAGTGTACGCCGCCCGAGGCACGTTCTGGTCGATCCAGACGACAAAATCACGTCAGATCACATAAAGAGAATCGCGTTGTCTCGTTCACTCAACAACCGACCGTTTTACCGCCCTCGCCGCCGAGGATGCCCCACCTGCCTCACCGACGTCGCGGAGGCCTATCGCCGCGTCACCTTCCCGTTCAAGTTAGCACTTCTCCCTCCCGTCTCTTGCTCGCGCCGGCCTGTGCCGAGCCTGAGGCTTTAAATGTCCCCTAATACAATTCAAATAATACCGATCCAGCTGTCCCCAAAACCATAGCTTGTTATCCCCAGCAACGCCCTAAGCCGAGGTCCGTGTCCCGCAGGGGGCGCCCTTAGCGAAAGTTGCTTAGTTTTAATATTAAATTTAAGCCTGGCTGGAGGCCTCTTTTGGCTTCGCCAGAAAATTACCGGTTAAGCAACCTCATTTCCCTGAAAAGTATGCGAGAAGACCAACAAAAAAAGAAAAAAGACTCGCGCGGTCGAGATATATCTTACCTTACCTTACTCAGGTGGCGAACGCTACTGATACAGGAGGGTCGGTAATCAAATCAGTGTTCTATTCCATTCCAGTATTTTATATTCCCAGCATGTGACCCTCCAAATGGCGCAAATAAAAACATTAGATGTTTACACTTGATCAGTTTTGCGCCCTTTCGCCTAATGCGTTTAGTTAAATGACCCTAAAAATCGTTAAAAAGGTTCCCGGGACAGACACAAAGTGCTCGGCGTATTAATGTGTTTGTTCCAATTGAAAGAAATCCTATGGCGTCATTAGAAGCTATTCTATCCCCGTTTTCTAATAAAATATACGTTTGTTAGTACAAATGTGATCCATAGATATCCTTCCGAATATTTCATTGAACTTAATTAGGTAGGAATGTGCGGGAGAAAAGATCCATGTCACTATTGTCTCTGGCAGGCACCCATCCTCCAAGCAATGAACGCGCCCGATGTAGCTTAACTTCTGTGATCGGGCGAGACCGGTGTTTGCTACGTGAAATGTACTACGTACTATCATAAAGTATGTGCATTTAGTATAACGAAAACATCCAAGCTGCACTATCATGAGTATTAATTTATATCTTTTTTTTATTGGGCCCAGTGGAAACTCTTAATGAATTTCCTCCGCCCCGGAAAGGACGAAGGGGCATGCCGGACCGCTACCGGCTAAAACCACTGGAGCAGACATCTTCGGCACCTAAGGGGGCTCCAGTTCCTCGTATGATCACACTGGAGCCAGAATTAATTTATACCTACACGTATTATTTCATCATATCATGTTGACGGCACAGTTGGTGCAGTGGCTGATACAGTCGGCTGCTGCGCTCCGGGTTGCGAGTTCGATTCCCGCATGGCACAAATATTTGGATGATCTGCAGGTAGCTGTTTCGGGTCTGGTTGTATTGTGTGTAGAATTTGTGTCTGTAAACGCACGCATGATGGAGGAGAATAGCAAAGTTTAAAAAAACAGTCGAAGGATGTCCACTGCTGAACAAAGACATCCACATCGACCGGTTATACTGGAAACCAGTTGTTTATTTGTGTGGTCTTTACTACTAACCATGGTTGTAGGCAGGTTGGTGAGTGCAGTATGGGTACTATTCCACAGAATTATATCTTGCTATATTACAGTGGAAGGGATGCCACTACCCATCCACCTGGTTAAAACAAAAGCAAGTAATTGTTCCGTTGTAAAGTAGGAACTTATAATATGTATGAATATACTACTAATAGAAAAATATGCACAATGTGGTAAAATTTTGAAAGCGCCTACTAATGTTGTAACAGCAAGGATACTCTCAAATTTCTATTGCTCTGTAGTTTCAATAAGGACCGACCCCTACCCTTTAGTTAGTATTTTTTGGTAACGTAACTTTACCAAACAAGGCATACAGGGCCTCGAACTGTTATGATCAAAGAAATTCTGTTTCGTTTGAAACAATACTAAATTAGATAATGCAGGGAGTGCTATGTGGGCTTTTGTGCTCGTTTTAAATTTATAGTTACGAATGTATAGATCCCTAGAAGTGTTTAAACAATTTGATAACGTGTGTAAGTCATCATCACCATCATCATACCAGTCGAAGGACGTGCACTGCTGAATAAATGGGAGCGGCCCCAATAGATGTCCATAACGACTACCAGTGATCTTCAAATGGTTGTCTGTTTGTGTTTATCTCTTTGGAGGCCATCCCATGCTGTGTGTGTATGTCCAGTGCGTGATCACCACTTGAGAACCTTTTCCCTAAAGTCTACCACTTGTACTAACAATGTGCCTCGCTCATTGCCACTTCAGCTTACTAATCCTTTCAGTTTTGCTGGCAACTTTAGTTTTTCCACGGATCTCCTCATTTCTGATTCGATCTTGTAGAGAAATACCGAGCATAGCTCTCTCCGTAACTCGCCGAGTGACCTATAGATTTCTTAACAGGCCCATAGGGAGTGCCCACATCTCTGTGCCATATATCCTTGTTAGCAACACGCACTGGTCAAAGACTCGCTTTAAGGTTCTGCGGTGTTTTTGACGAACAAACGTTGCGAAGTTCCCCGAACGCTCCCCAGCTGAGTTGGATTCAATGATTGACCTCCTTCTAAAGCTTGGAACTCCCTTACAACAACAACCCTGTCAACAACTTCTAGAACAGTGTTCCCAATGGACATTAGGATGGGCACGATATGCACGTTCGACATGACTTTTGTCTAGTCCATATACATTTTGAGGAGGATGAGGTGGTGTACGTATACATTAATATTCTTACTTTCACTAAAGTTTTATTACAACGAAGTAATTCGCTTAGAAAAATACTAATAGTAGAACGTTAAAGTATCAGCTGGCTTCTTTTATAACGTTATTTCTGCGGTAAAAATAAATTAAGATAGATTACCCAGAAAACGTTTTAAAAGGTATCTTCACTTTAAACACCCAATTGTCATTCAAAATTCAAACGTTTTAACTTCATATAGGCCCTAATAGGCCCTTAAATCAACCGTTTAGGTGCACGATTTGGAGGAATCGGCCCTATGGAGAAGAGCTATGGCAACAAACATGTAGTTTCTTGCTGGCTCTTCTCCATAGGGCCGGATATACTACCCTACAAAAAAAGTTATATTAGTTCGGTATGTGCGACTAAAGTCGACTATATTATGTATAATAAATACACTTAATAATAAAACAGCCGATTGCTTCTATATGCAATAGCTATAGAAGTAGCACTAATCAAGTTGACGAAGTTCACATATTTACAAAGTCTTGAAGAAAAATGATGTAAACTAAAGGGCATTTTTGACGCAAATGCTTTAATAATAATGTTATACTGAATATATTAATATTATTAACATGTTAAAATTATATATATTTATATATATACAACATATTTAAATAGTTAACACATTCTAACAAGAATCATTTCGGCCGAATGAAGTCCACTGCTGGACACAGGCCTCCCCCAAATACCATCACAACGACCGATATGGATGTGTTGTGGGCTCATTGGGGGGTTTTGCCATAATCGCCACGCTTGGCGGGCGGGTTGGCGATCGCAGTTGAGTTGTTAATGTACTCGAAGGACGCTGCTGCCCATCCTCCGGCCAAACCCTTAGTCGACTTTTACGACACCCATGGGAGGAGATGGGGTGGTGGCATTCTGAGCCGGCACCACAAGAATGATTGATAAATAAAATGATTATCTTTTTTACAGGTTAAATCAAATGATTACAATTACTAAACCGGACAATTCGAGCCACAAACTTCATCACCAAAATCAAGCCGTTTCCATTCAGACAACGTCCTCGTCAGTGTCTGGTGGTTATTCCCTCAGGTAATTTGGATGCAGAGTAGCAGGAAGAAGTTTTCTGCATAGTAGGGGAACTATTCCAAATGTTGTGTACGCCACTTGTGTACCTTAATAGCCACCTTGAGGGTATAAGAAAATAAGTAATTCTGCCGATAGAGGGGTGAAATAGAAGACTGGAATTAAAGATTTACGCGAATTAGGGTCGGATTTGAATTCAAAGCATTGTTTGAATGTCTTTGTGTATTAATTAACCGTTTTATTTATGCTTTGTTTGATATTGTCTTCGGTGTGGGGGAGTAAATTGCAGTATCATTCACATGAATGTATTTAGCAAAGTTGTGTGAGCCACAATTATTTTGTGGTTAGGCTACATATATAATTATAACAGTGCTGACATGACAGAGACGTGGTCACTCACTATGGGCCTCATAAGAAAGCTCAAGGTCAGTCAGCGAGCTATGGAGAGAGGTATGCTTGGTATTTCTCTACGAGATCAAATCAGAAATGAGGAAATCCGTAAAAGAACAATAGTTGTCGACATAGCTGAAAGGATTAGTAAACTAAAGTGGCAATGGGCGGGGCACATAGTTCGTAGAACTGATGGCCGTTGGGGTAAAAAAGTTCTCGAATGGAGACCGCGCACCGGACAACGCAGCGTGAGACGAACTCCAACGAGGTGGACAGACGACCTGGTGAAGGTCGCTGGGAGTCGTTGGATGAGAGCGGCATGTGACCGCTCGTTGTGGAAATCTAAGGGGAGGCCTTTGTTCAGCAGTGGACATCCTGTGGCTGATATGATGATGAAATTCCAATCAATTTTATAATACAACTTATTACTCTGTAGCAGATGACCTGGTAAAGGACGCTAGGAGTCGTTGGATGTGACCGTTGTGGAATCTATGCGGGAAGCCTTTGTTCAGCAGTGGACGTCCTATGGCTGATATGATGATGATGAAAAGTCACATTGGTTCCTACCAGGTTCCGAAACCGCATCCTAGAGCTTAAGAAGCGAGTCCGTGAACCTCCAGGCCACCGCAAGGTTAAGTTTAAGGTAGGTTTGATTAAACTAATATTGTAAGAGTAATAATCGTAATGGAAGATTGAAGAGAGGCATTTGAATATTTAATATAATTATATTGATATTTGACTACATCGTGGAATATCAAATAATGAATTAAACATTAACAGAAAAGAATTGCACAAAGAATTCTTACGTATAAATTAAATGAATGTTTTATTCAAAAATATAACTTGAGCACCTGTTTGATCTAGTTATAACTTAGTTATTCTAGTGATCAAAGAATAGCTTAAGCCCTAAGACATCTTTATTTTGCTTTGATTGAATTTAAAAGGGATCCCCTTTATGCAGAAGAAAACATCACAAATAAGCTGATTCATTAAGATTCATCAGCAGATTTATCTCTGGATAATACATATTAAAACAGTATTGTACAAGACATTGATGAGATTTTAGTTTCAAATAAATTAACTTTGTTTTAACTGGAGCGGCCGAAATTAATAATCAATCTAATCCAAAATCTTTGGATTACGGGTGTGTCTGTTTTTGTCGTGACACCACAACGGATCAATTTCAAAATCTTAAGTCTGTAGATTTTGGATTAGATCGATTATTAATTTCGGCCGTAAGTGACTCTAAACCAGAGGGCACAGCAGCAGCGTCCCTCGTAGGTCCACTTCGTTGTTAGGGGTCGCGAGCGCGCTTATTAGGAAATATGCGTGCTCATACCGAGCGACCCCCGGGAAGACAGCGGTGCGCATGTGGTCACGTACCGCTGTGCGCAGCATAGCGCATAGCTGGGCTTCGGGGGACTCTTTTACAATCCCCCGAGAAGTGCCTGGGGAGGTGGCCTTTTCACAGTCACCTTCTCTCCGCTAGAGGGGGTGACCGCTTTACGGTCATCCCCTCCGAGATGTGCCTAAAGGCGTGGCACCAATGGGTGACTCTAGATGGAGATTATTCGAGTTCCTGGAGCCTCCCTTGGGTGCCGAAGCTGACCACTCCGGTGGTTTTAGCCGGTAGGAGTCCGGCATGCCCCTTCGCCCTTTCCCGGGGCGGAGGAAGTACATGATGTATTTCCACCGGATCAATAAAAAGTTCCACTTCGTTGAAACGGTATATTATAGATTTATTTATTTTTATTTATCGCGTACCTATATTACGGATTTTGGTTTTCCCTGATGTTTCGAACACTTTGCAGCGTTCGTGGTCGCAGGATGTCTGATCGATGTAATTCGTTTACAAGTGTTTTATTACAATGAGTAACAATCACGACAACCTAAGTCATTACTAGATTATAATGTTTTTTTTGTGATAGTTAATTTAATATATACCAGTTACTATTTGAGCACTAAACAATTTCTTTTCAATTTATTTCTTTGTTCTTTTTTTGGCTGTCTTCGTCATATTTGGAATATATTTATTATAATTTTTAGGTATGGTACACCAAATTTATTTCTATACTAGCTGGGACCCGCGGTTTCACCCGCCGTTTAAAAGAAATGCGAGTATATATTGTGAGTCAACTAATTCCGCTGTCGGGGTTGGATGACTTACTAGACTTGACTTAGAAAAAACAAAGTTAATCATCTTCTTATTTAGTAACAAACTTGAAATAAGCTGCATTAGTAATCAACAAAACGCCCTACCTTTTTTTTTTTTTTTTTATTGATTGCCAGTGGAAATTCATCATGAACTTCCTTCGCCCCGGGGAAGGACGAAGGGGTATGCCGGACTCCTACCGGCTAAAACCACTGGAGCGGTCATCTTCGGCACCTAAGGGAGGCTCCAGGTCCTCGTATGATCACACTAGAGCTACCCACTGGTGCCACGCCTATTGGCACATCTCGGAGAGGGTGACTGTAAAGCGGTCACCCCGCCAGGGGGATTGTAAAGGATCCCCCAAAGCATCCCACGGCAGCGCGTGACCACATGCGTGCTACCGTCTTCTCTTGGGTCGCTTGGTGTGGGCACGTAGATTCCCCAATCTACGCACCCGCGAACCCAGAGGTCCCCCACCTTATAGCAACGGCAGGGGTTTTCAGGCGTATCGGAATTAGGCGCCAGGGCGGTTGTTACCCCGGCGCCGTCTCCTTCTTCTTCGCAGAGACCACTGCATTCCAGTTTTCGTGCTCTGCCAACATAGCCGACACTACTGTTGGCAGAGAGAGATCTTGCCCGATCCGATCGACCAGGATCCGCCGCTCGGCGGCCCACGCAGGGCACGCCTCGAGCGTGTGCTGTGCGGTGTCCTGGTCGCTATCACAATGGTGGCATTGTGCCGTGGCCTCGCGTCCTATCCTGTGCAGGTACGCGCCGAAACAACCGTCCCCGGTGAGCACCTGCGTCAGGCGGTAGGTGACGCGCTCGCTCCTTCTGAGCCAGGCTCCAAAGAGCGGCAGGACGGCCTCGACGACGCGCTTGGTTGCAAACTGCATCCGCAGGCGATGACGGCACTTTACAAGTGCGCGCCGCCGAGCTAGCCGCCGCAGCTTGTCCAGCGCCCCTGGAGGCGCGCCTTCGCCGCTCTGGCGGAGGGAGCGTGTCTGATCGTAGACCCACGCATCCATCTCCGCCAGGATGTCAAAAGGCGGAAAACGCGCCAGGAGAGTTGCCACCTCGTAGGACACCGTTCGGTATCCTCGTGCGATCCGGATAGCCACTCTGCGCTGCAGACCGTGAATTTTGGTTCTGCAGCGCTGGGCGCCTGATAGTCGAGCTGACCATACAGGCGCCCCGTATAGGACCACGGACCGCACGACTCCTCCGTAGAGACGGCGAACCTCCTCACATGGTCCCCCGAGATTGGGCAGCAGCCGGTGTAGAGCACCCACTACCCTCTCGACTCGGGGGACGAGGCGCTGGAAGTGCTCTTCGAAGCCCCAACGACTATCCAGGGTGAACCCCAGGTATTTCATGTACCGGCCCACCCCGATTTGCACGTCACCAACGCGTATCCACGAACGCCCTACCTAGAACAGTTTTAGATCATTTTGTATCTAATTTAGTTAGTCAGTTATAAGCCTAAATGTAAAAAACTAGTCAACTATCCCCGGTCTCCCCTACCGTTGGGACTTATACGAATTTAAATTAGAAAATATTTGAATGCTAACAAAACATATGTAGAAATAAAGAAAAAATACCGTTTATTTTTGCACCAGTCACGACGCACACAACTTCAATTACGCACATAATATTTATAAGAAACACCAAAACAAACATACAAATTACAATAAACTGGCAACACAAAATTATAATGAGGGTACATGGCCAAAGGACTCATAATCCAGGCCAAACATAATACATAAAAAAATATAAACAACATTACCAGTTTTATGCTAAGGTTTTAAAAAGCTTAACATTAAACATCAATGCGTCGTGCCCGTGCAAAAAATGTTTGCCAGCATAATGCTGTGACGTTGAAAAGATCCATCGACAACAGTGCTCGTTTTCAGTGACAACCTTCGTGCCGTAGTGACGTCCCCCAGCATTGGTGCTACAATTATATATTTGTAACGCGCAGTACGGTATTAATACCTTCGCCCGTCCGTATAGACGAATAAACTACTTCTATATATTTGTAAACATAAAAAGTCTAAAAATGAAACTAAACATACCAGATAATAAATACATATACCATTGACAATACATCCCCTTTTCCCTTTCACTCCTCCCCAAACGAAACATCATGAAGATCTCCAAACATGTCGAGTCACATTAACAATTTTAATTTGAAATACCGCGGACTATCAAAGCGTCCCACCCCGACTCCATTTATCATCGCCTGAAAACTCGGCATTATGTGAGATCACAACAATTTCAACCAATTTAGCGCACCCATGTCTTGCTCCAAGCAAAGGGGAACTGTACACACCTATTATTAAGATGGCGCCGAATATTTATGGGAATTAGAGCGAGAATCATCAATCATGAACACTGATAATTTTGTTTAAATTAATCTTGGTTATTAAACGAAACCAACCCATCTCATTCTGTAGGTGTCATGAAAGGTGTCTACATATTAGCTGGAGGATGGGTAGCAGCGTTCTTCGAGTACATTTACAGCTTAATACCATCGCTAACTCGTCTGCCAAGCGTGGCGATTATTGTAAAAACCGCCCAATGAGCAAACAACATAAACCCCAAACAGGTAGCTGTAACTATCTTTGGGAGATGACTATGTCCAGCAAAGGACGTTTTTTTGGCTGATATAATGATGTAATTAAACAATATGCCCAGAAAGATAAAGATATGTTCAGAGTTAGACCATATGTATAGAATTTGGTGCAGTGGCTGATAGTCGGCTGCTGCGCCCCAGCTCGCGGTTTTGATTCCCGCAATGAATATATATTTGTATGGTCTTCAGGTTGCAGATGGTTGCAGTTCCGGGTCTGGGTGTATTGTGTGTGGAATTTGGTCTGTAAACGCATCCTAGTGTGGGGCAATGAAAAAAAACACGATACAGTTAATTTACAAATTACTTTTTTTTCAGTTTTATATAATTCTATTCCATTCCAAATAAACTCTACAGGGTAAACCTTTAAAACATCACAAGTATTACGCTGTAAAGAAAGACACACGTAGCCAATTACCAAGAAATATAAAAAAACGCAGACACACTCAATCACAAATGCCCCAAGAAGATTTACCCCATATTGGATTATATGGATAAAAAATCTATTTGTAAGCTCTCCAATTGGTGTGGGGTCCTTAAAGTGTCCAGTGCAACTTATAGGGGGCAATTCACGGCAGATAACTCAATGTCAAAAGGGAATCAGCAGAGACGCACTCACACGGCATATGAAAAACTTCGAGTGTTATAGTGTATCATAAGTTATGAGGGGTTGATTAGGGTTTCGTTTTTGCGTCTCGAGCAGTGCCCGACTTGGGCGGTGCAGCGCCGTGACCTCGTTGCAGTGGCTGGTAGAGACCTCACGTTGCCGGCTCTCATAAAAGCCATGGTAAACAGTGAGGGGGCTTGGGAGGCAGTCGCAACCTTCTGCGAGGACATTATCTCGCGGAAGGAGGCGGCGGAGCGGGTCAGGGAGGAAGACGCCCTGGCTGACCCGATCCGTCGCAAGCGGACAGGTAGGCGGCGTAATGCCCTCTTGATGCCGCCCTAAAAGTAGCTAGCGGGCGGTAGATCGGGGAGTCTGCCGCCTACATTGCAGGGCTCTCGAGTTGCGGCGATGTCCTAGATACATCGCCGTACGTACAGGTAGGCGCATACGTGCGTCAACAGCCGATGGGCCGCGAAAGTAGTATATATGCAGTTCTCGTGGCCCATCAAAAAGCGGATGCAGGTAACATGGCGGAGTTTTTAGTGGGTGCAAACCCCACATAACCACGTGGTCTCCCCAGACGGCGTGCATGCGTTAGGCATTTTCACCGCCAAAAAAAAAAAATGCTTTAGTTTTTGCGTGTTGTTGGTATTTTTGCCACTGCTAGATTCAGGCTGTGCTTTATTTTGCACGTTTATCATAATTATTAGGTAGATAAAGCAATTTCATTACTATGTATAAAGATCTATTAAATCATGAATTTATTATATGAATCAGAAGGAGATGGTCGTCTGAAAATAGACTGATACAGAAAGCAGGAGACTGAAAAGATTGGCAGAATAGAGAAGAGTTCTTACGTTACCTTCAGCGGTAGTAGAATGAACATTTTTATTTTTATTAATTTAAAATATAGGTCAATCTTGCAGACTGTCCACGCGGTGTCCGGTTTAAGTATATGGCACCATCTCATCCCCGCCCGCTCATGTCGTAGAAGCCGACTGAGGGACTCTAAACCAGAGGGATGGACTGCAGCGTCCCTTCTGTAGAGCCATACTGCGTTCACCAACTTTAAAATATTCTAACATAATCCATTCGTGTGGTGCCGGCTCAGAATGCCACCACCCCATCTCCTCCCATGGGTGTCGTGAAAGTCGACTAAGGGATTAGCCGGAGGATGGGCAGCAGCATTCTTCAAGTACATTAACAACTCAACTGCAATCACCAACCCGTCAGCCAAGCGTGGCGATTATGGCAAAACCCCTCAATGAGCCCACAACACATCCATATCGTTCGTTGTGGACATCTTTGGGGAAGGCCTTTGTCCAGCAGTGGACTTCATTTGGCCAAAATGATGATGATGAACATAATCCAAATGCAGTTTCTAGGATGTTTAAAGTTTTTATTATTTACGGATCAATTAGATGTCCAGTTAAAGCAATGTTTAAAAACTAAAATATTCAGCTAGTTTTGTTGCTGCCTGTAACAAAAGAAGTTTCACAAAAAATACCTAAGTTCAATGGAAATTTAAGTGTATGTAAATAAAAACACTCTGGTATAATTTCATTTTGTACGACAAATTAAACTCGCCGTCTTTAATCTTACATTCAAATTTCTGCGACATCGCAAGCTGTGACTGTTTTAAATCATTTTGTTGTATTTTAAAATAAATTCAAGTATCATTGTATTCGTTAAAGTACCTGTTTAAAACAACACGTCATTTATTTCTTAACATAGAAAGTAAAAACTGAAATAATCGTCGGGTTTTATACCGTAATAATAAAATAAAAAATAAATAAAATTAATAAAATAAGGTATAATAAGTTTACATGTCCATGCTATAGTCGTTTACTGAAATACAAGCGCTGTAACTTATTTTAAATATTATATTAATATGTACAGATAAGTTACCGACCAATACAAGTCTCTAGCACAGAGTAGGGTTACTATTATATAAAATACTAGCTGGGTTCCGCGGTTTCACCCGCGTTTAATTTAAAATAAATTTAGTGTATTTCGGCATAGACACTTGACATAGAATATATTTAATGGATTTCAAGGACTTTTTTTTGCGGTCCAGCCATTTCAAAGATTACCCGGAACAAACAGACAGACATAAAAATTAAAATAGTTTTTTTGTTATATGTACCGTTTAAACTTTCATATGCATCTAGTAGAAAGCCGTTATTTCGACATTACAAACAGACACTTCAATTTATTTGTATAGATCAACGACATATCTACCTTCTCTCCCGATAGTTTAAAGTGGAAATTCAAATCGGGAATCCGGTGAGTTATGGAAAAGTTTTGTATAAGATGACTATCCGATTATTCATTTTCAGAGATTAAAAGAAAGATATTCGTAATTACAGGGTGGCGCAATAGAACGTGCATATTGCGTCAAGTTGCGAGATCGAGAACAGCGAATACGAGGACTTGGTTCCAACAAGACGGAGCGACCTGTCACACATCAAATGACTCTATGGCGGTTGTGAGACAGATGTTTCCTACAAGACTAATTTCCAAAAGAGGTGATATCCCTTGGCTCCCACGTAGCCCTGGAGGTGATATCCCTTGGCCCCCACGTAGCCATGACTTGACGCCTCCTGACTTTTTTTGTGGGGATACCTCAAACATAAAGTCTACATGAACAATCCGAGGAACATCAGTCAGCTAAAGGAAAATATCCGTGGGGAAATGGCAGCTATCACCCCAGATTTATTGACAAGAGTTTTTACAAATCTGCGTTCGCGTTTAGAGGAGTGCCGTCTTCGAGAAGGCCGTCACTTAGATGATGTTATTTTTTAAAAATAAACTACATTTAATTACCTAATCATCCTATATTTTATTTCAACTGTACCTTTTGTATTTATTTTTTTAGCCTATACTTAATAAATGCACGTTCTATTGCGCCACCCTGTACCTATTATATGTGGCATACCGTGTGGTGCCAGCTACGAATAGCACCAACCCATCTCCTCCCTTGGGTGTCGTAAAAGGCGACTATGGGATTAGCCGTAGGATGGGAAGCGGCATCCTTTGAGTACATTCACAACTTAACTGCGATCACCAACCCGCCTGCCAAGCGTGGCGATTATGGCAGAACCCCCCAATGAGCACACAACACATCCATATAGGTGATTGTGGTGATCTTTGGGGGAGGCCTGTGTCCAGCAGTGGACTTCATTCGGCCGAAGTGATGAAGATAGTAGTTAGATATTATACTATTTTATAATAGAATAAAAAACAAATTGAGATGTGTTACGTGTGAGTCCGGCCCACTCAATTCTTATCATCGCTTAGTTTTGAGTAAACCATCAATGAAACGTCCCCCAGTTGTACGGAATGGAGTGAATTGGCATAAAGAAATCGAACGGCATTACTTCGTCATTCTATACGAATCAATCAGCTATTCAACTATCTGGCTAGGAAATGGACAAATTGTTCCCAAATACGACTAAATAGTTAATTTATTTTCGTCAAGTAAACTTAGTTTTGTTGTTTGTTCTAGAAACAGAATTGTTTTAATTTCTTATTTACCCGCCTAAAGGTAAATAAATAAAGGTAATTTTACGGTGTAAGAAGGAGTTCCACAAAGTTTATACGAAAAAGGCAGCTTTAAATTTGTTTTGTTGTCTTTTGTTTTGTTGTAAGTGACTTCTACTACTAAATTTGAAACTTCAAATGTAGAACGCGTCAGACGAACGAGGGACATTTAAAAATAGAAACATTCTGAATACCGTTTTTATATTATACGAATGTTTTCAAATGTTTAAAATTATAATTTTAATTAAATGAACAGTGACGTGTTTTAAACACTTTAAAGGTAAAGAACTGGTTTCATGGTTTGATATAAATACTGGTACCTAAATCATGTCTGTGTTTATATTGTTGAGCAACTTTAAAAATGAATAATTTTTATTTAATTTTACTCCATGCCATTAAAAAAAATATTTCTCTGTCATCATCGAGGTGACTTTTTATGGAAAGTTCTAGTATAATATAAATGGATAAATGTTGAACACTATCGATATTACTTACTGAAATAGTTTCTACATGTTTTCGATCAAAACAAAAATGTCCCCTCGGCCAAAAAACAGACGGGATGCAAGAGTACAAGCTGCATACACCACGAGTCCCATGAGACCACATAAAGAGCTACCCTTCGCAAGAAATTCAGGGGAATTTTCTCGCTGTACCGAGCTACCCCATCTTTCCCTCGCAACTTTAACTTTACAGCTTAAAACGATCTTATATCACTCGATATAAGGTTCATGTCAGAATGATTAGGTTCTTATAAAGTTCGTCAAAAGAGTTCATGTACTGAACGTCACAATAGGGGTAAGTAATTTAATTGATGACGTGTTCGATTTAGGAGAATGGATGGTGCGTCGTAGAATTAAAAATGCGACGACCCTCGCAAGCTGACGTCTTTCAAATAAAATTAATAAGAGAGTGTCTGTTTTGTTGGAAAAAGAAGATTTAATGGAACACCATTTAAGATAAATGTATTTGACAATTAAAAACAGCATAGTACATTATATGCTTACGTGAGTACACTATATATGAAATTTATTTCATGTGGACAATTTGTAAGGGATCGTATTTATTTTAAAAGAAGATGTAATTACATTTCTTATTGAAAGAAAAAATGTTTTTTGCAATTAATCATATCGGCCATAGAACAGCCACTAATGAACAAAGGTGAGTGGTGCTATATTCTTAATCCGGAAAATAGAAATTAATAAATAATGTTAAACTAATTATTTTTATAAATTAACTTACAATGTGTTTGCACGGTTGGTGCAGTGGCTGAAACAGTCGACTGCTACGCTCCGGGTCGCGGGTTCGATTCCCGCACGGAACAAATATTTGTATGATCTGCAGGTAGTTGTTCCGGGTCTGGGTGTATTGTATGTGGAATGTATGTCTGTAAACGCACCCACGACACAGGAGAAATCCTAGTGAGAGGCAACGGCAAAAAAAAAAAAAAAAAAAAAAAAAAAAACATTTTTATTTTTAGTGGTTTAATGTATTATTCTGTTCTTTTTAGCGTAATTAAATGTAAGATTTTTTTCCAAGTTAGGCATTATTTTAAATCGTAACCAACCCGAAACTCACGGATGACAGAGCTGAAGTCATAAGAAACTCCCTTTACCAAACATGATTATGTCTATATAAAATCTTTCTTTCTTTCTTTATATTGTACCAATTTGTGAGTATTTAATACAACATTAAATTCGCAATTGTATTCAATTGGTTATTTTCATTCGATTGTTAATCGGTGATAACGAATAAATCTACAATTGATTAAACAACTGCACGATTGTCGATTTATAACTAGTGCCCATTAAGTTTCTTGCGGAGTCTTCTCTATAGAGCCAACAACTTGGAACTACTTAAATTCTGACTATTCTATTTACATATAATAAGTATGTTACGATTTAGATTTAAAATTAATAAATTATATCAGCCTACACCTGTCTCACTGCCAAAAGTCGTCTAATAAAGAGAAGGATCGATTTTGGCGATTTTAGACCATCCATGTCCTTCACGATATTTTCCGTCACCGTTAAAGTCAATAGTGTCATTTTTTTATCTTTTTTTTAAACTTTGCCGCTAGTTAACACTAGGATTTCTCCTGTGTCGTGGGTGCGTTTTACAGACATATATTCCACACACAATACACCCAGACCCGGAACAACTACTTGCAGATCATGCAAATATTTGTTCCGTGCGGGAATCGAACCCACGACCCGGAGTGCGGCTGACTGTATCAGCCACTGCACCAAGCGTGCCGTCAATTAACTAAGAAGCAACATATGAAATTGTAAAAGAAGAATTGAACCCGTAACCCAGTGTTCACGAAGCGAGTCCGTAAAACCCCACACCACGAATTTTTTAAGATTAAGATTTAAAAAGTATTAAAATGAGTTACTAAACGAAATGTCAAGGGGTCTAACTGCCGGTTGAGATGTTGTAAGTTAGCACTATATTGACTTACGAGTAAATCCTCTGCCACAAGCATAACTTCTTTTAATAATTATAGAGGTTAACAAGACTACTTGTTATATACTACCGACAATGGCAGAAAACCAAACAAATATAGGAACTTTCATAGAAAATATTATATTCCCAACATCAATGATTATTATATAGGATTACAGGACATCGGAACCGGCTTGTTCTGCCGTAATTAACAAATGATTGTGTAATCAAGTAAATAATAACATTATTAATGCGAACGGAAAATACGGTAATCGCATTTACACAGAACCAGTGTAGTGACGTATATTAGATAAGTAAAAGTAAAGTTATATAGTAAAGCTAAAGCTAAAGTATAGTTATATGCCGTGTGGTGCCGGCTCAGAATGCCACCACCCCATTTCATCCCGTGGGTGTCGTAAAAGTCGACTAAGGGATAAACCGGAGGATGGGCAGCAGCGTCCTTCGAGCACACAACAACTCAACTGCGATCGCCAACCCGTCTGCCAAGCGTGGCGATTATGGCAAGACCCCCCACTGAGCACACTACACACCCATATCGATTGTTGTGGTGATCTTTGGGGGAGGCCTGTCCAGCAGTGGACTTTATTCGGCAGAAAAAAAAAATAGTTGAATTATAGATATAGAATATTATAGATGAATTATTTTTGGCTAGGATCATGTTGTCTTATTTGAATTTCGAACGACCTATTGATTAAACATAGGCTAAAGGTGGATGCCATATAACCAATATCTTTGTCAAATGTACACTTGATCAAAGATTATGACATTTTCATATTTTCAATCAATCACTACTAAATTAAATTGCCGGCTCAGAATGCCATCACCCCATCTCCTCCTATGGGTGTCATAAAAGTCGACAAAGAGATTAGCCGGTGGATAGGCAGCAGCGTCCTTCGAGTACATTAACAACTCAACTACGATCGCCAACCCGTCTGCCAAGGGTGGCGATTATGGCAAAACCCCCCAATGAGCCCACAACACATCCATACGGGTCGTTGTGGTGATCTTTGGGGGAGGCCTGTGTCCAGCAGTGAACTTCATTTGGCTGAAATGATGACTACTAAATGGGTATGGAAGCAATATTTAATTAGTATGAAATCAACCAATGTCTTGACAGTACAAGGCACAGTGATTATATAAATAAAATATTGCGATTTGAATTTATTAATATAGCACTTGTCAAAAATCACATTTTGGACAAATATATTGGATGATTGGCGCGACGTAGCGTCAAAGAAATTTGATCAAACATTGGGCAAAGAAGCTGGTTGACTGGCGCTTCTTAGTTGTTTCAGCGAATTCGTTCAATGTATCATTTTAAAGCGAAAGAAATGCATAAGAAAATGAATTCAGTGTCATATGTCTATGTAGTGAAAACAGAACAGAAAAATTACAGGTGAATAACAAAAACTTAACATCTATTACATAGGATTGTAAATAAAAACAAATGTAAAACTTAATTTTCAGTTGAAATCTTTCAGACAAAAGACCACCTTGCAATATTTCATTAACATGATCAAAGCCGAGTCCGACGTCTGCTTTTTGTACTGGAAGGTACCGAAATCTCTGGGAGCATATCTTCATCATTTCGGCCGAATGAAGTCCACTGCTAGACACAGGCCTCCCCCAAAGATCACCACAACCACCGATATGGATGTGTTGTGGGGTCACTGGGGGGTTTTGCTATAATCGCCACGCTTGGCAGGCGGGTTGGCGATCGCAGTTGAGTTGTTAATGTACTTGAAGGACGCTGCTGCCCATCCTCCGGCTAATCCCTTAATCGACTTTTACGACACCCATGGGAGGAGATGGGGTGGTGGCATTTTGAGCCGGCACCATATCTTATGGTAGCTGAAATATTAATAGTGATAGAGTGCTTAAGACGCGTATTAATTGATCTGCGCTGGCGGGTTGCATTCGCTTTGACCAGACTGCAGGGGTGCAATTCTCTAAGCTCAAACATCAATACACGCTTGAATACAGAATTGAAATAACGGTGACAACCCAATTTAGTATTTCCTAAGACTCGTTCTCATGGCTCACCGTCTGCAACGTGTCCTTTAATAGCTTCAATCATGTCTTAGCGTATACCAAATTGGTTTTTCACCGTATTTTAATTCCGTATTGAAGGATGTATGAATGTTTGACCTTAAGGAATTGCACCCCTGGACGCATCCAGTGTGGGAAGTCCTTTGGAGAATACCAAATTGAATTATCACCGTAGGGTTCCTTCAATGCTGTATTCAAGAATGTATGGATGTTTAAGCTTAAGGAACTGCTGGTCTGAGCCAACGATATTCTATGGCCTCAAGTGATCAGCAACTAAAATTATTGCTGTCCCAACAGGAATAAAAAAAATTGTTGGTTAGCTACATTCCATGGATCTCAAGTTAATTATTTTCCGTCTTTTATGAAGTTTGGCGATTGTATTTTTATTTACATTAAAGGGTTTAGCAGGAGTAATTTTATCTAAAAAGGAGTACTTAATCTATAAATAAGGTAGAGGACACATCCCCATTATGTCTTATTTATAGGAGCTGTATTTGCTACTATAGGAGGATTAATTCATTCATGTCCATTATTTACTGGATTCTCTTTAAACTGAATTTTATAAATTATGTATTTTTTGGGGTAAATTTAGCTTTTTTTCCTTAATCTTGTCCAACCTCGACGATACTCAGATTACCCTGATTGTTCAATCATTTCGGCCGAATGAAGTCCGCTACTGGACACAGGCCTCCCCCAAAGATCACCACAATGACCGATATGGGTGTGTTGTGGGCTCATTGGGGGGTTTTGCCATAATCGCCACGCTTGGCAGACGGGTTGGCGATCGCAGTTGAGTTGTTAATGTACTCGAAGGATGCTGCTGCCCATCCTCCAGCTAATCCCTTAGTCGACTTTTACGACACCCACGGGAGGAGATGGGGTGGTGGTATTCTGTGCCGGCACCACACGGTGTTATGTCTCATGAAATATTATGTAATCTTTAGGATCTTAGAACATAGAACATTTATTTGCTAAAACATGGTTTCAGGGATGATACATGAATTGGTATAGTGCAGCACGTCTCACAATACAATCGGCATGCAAAAATTAAGTGTTATTATTTCTGTACCTAGTAATGAATTTAAACATATGCAACAAAATATAAATTTAATTTGAAGACACCATAATCAGTAATATTATTTATAAAATTATATTGAGTTAGTGCAGTATGAATACACATATTTGTTTATTTAATTAAAGCATGTAAGACTTACAGCTAAACAAATCTAAAATAACACAAGACTAGTAAAAAGAAAGCCAATAACAAGTCTTCGCTTATAGAAATGGAGTAAACATTTAAATTTAAGCGTGAGCATACAGAGTAGGCACTGCTACGCTAAATATAGGAATGTACAAATAATCTGCTTATTTGAAAAAGTCAAGGCTTAAGCACCTCCTTCCCAATGACACACTAGTGACAAAGGGGTCGATATCACGCTGTTTACACAAACTATTAATATATGTAAGCGTGTAGACAATATTTACCACGGAACGTACGTATGTCAAACAAAATTATAATATTGCTAAGAGTTAAGTTAGAATGTCATTTCACAAATATAACTGAAAATTATCATATCGAAAATGTCAAATTAAGATTATTATATATTACTCCAGAATTTCGCAAAAGAGAACATCATTATCATTCACTTTATATATTCTTTATACATGTCATAAATTCAATAGTGTAAAAACATAATAATGTCTCAGGTGTTCGCGAGTATTACACATTATAATAAAACACTTATCTACAAGCCATTTCTTAAGCGCAGGTTTGAACTGATTAAGTAGTAGTTCCCTCAGACCTTTCGGTATTTTACTAAAAACTTGGATAGTCATGCAGCTGCTATTTCTTTTAAACAAAGTGGGTGACATCATAGGAAGTACTAGTTATAAATTTCTTTATTAGCTAGCACCAAAGTGTGATCACCTGCAGACTGTCGGAAGCATTCAGCTTATTTTATAGAGGCCTATATACAGCAGTTCATATCATCATATCGGCCATTTATAAGTCCACTGCTGAACCTCCCCCATAGATTTTCACAACTGCGTTATCATTCTGGGGGGTATTTGCCAATACTCACCACGCTTGGCAGGCGGGTTGGTAAGCGCAGTATGACTACACTTTCACAGAAGGGACGCTGCTGCCCATCCCTCTGGTTTAGATTCCCTTAGTCGCCTTTTACGACATCCACAGGAGGAGATGGAGTGGTGCTATATTCTTAATCCGGACACCACACGACACAACACAGCAGTTTGACGGCAATAAATTGATGCCAAGATTTGTAAACATGACGTCATATCATCAAAATACAAAAAAATAAAAAAACACGCGTCCCTAATAGTAAAGTGCACGCACAGTTGAAAAACACGGCGTGTGCAATAAACTTGTCCAATTTATCTGTCCCCTGGGCAAACGCCCCAACTTGTGCGTAACACGCAACTGTTTTACAACTGGTTGTAAAGTTGCGCGATGAGTCATTGGGAATTTTAAATCACATGAATATTTACGCAACGTACATTTTCAAATACAATACTTATATATGTTACGTATTTTTTATGTATGTCTGTGAAAACGTATGCTCTGTGTATTCTCTCCACCCATAAGTGTCGTAAAATGTGACTTGCAAGTTTTTATACAGGGTGTCCAGTAAATAGCACGACATACTGCAGGGGGTGAGTGCTTGGGTCAATACCTACCAAAAAAACACAATATATATTCAGCAAAATCTTACGGATTTACAGTAGTACAAAATTTTCCGAAATATCGAAAAATCTCTACCTTGACACAAATTTGTAAGCATCTCGTAATGAAAAATTCCTTTTCTAGTTTTCTTTTTAACTCAAATTATTTGTGAATAGTTACTTTACTCATTGATAAGTCTTTATTCTATTAAAAACTAAAATGTTTTCAAGAAATACAATTTTTATTTAAATTTTCACAGTGTGATATTATTATATTGTGTTTTTTTGGTAGGTATTGACCCAAGCTCTCACCCCCTGCAGTATGTCGTGCTATTTACTGGACACGCTGTATATAGGACTTTTCGTGTGACTTTCGGATTAAGAATATAGCACCACCATCCATCCACCATCTCATCCCGTGGACGTCGTAAAAGTTGACTAGGGGAATCTAAACCAGAGGGATGGGAAGCAGCGTCCTTTCTGTGGAATAGTAGCCATACTGCGCTCACCGAGCCGCTTGCCACGCGAGGTGAGAATTGGCAAATACCCCCCGAAATGACGACACTATTGTGGAAATCTATGGGGGAGGCCTTTGTTCAGTAGTGGACGTTGTATGGCCGATCTGATGATGATGATACAAATATTGAAGGTGTAAATGTTTGTGTTTGTGGAATTTACTTCTGGAACCTCATTCGGAACTCAGGACAGGAGAAAAACAAAAGAAAGAACGTGTAGCTACATGCCATGTGACTACTGGCCAAGCCAACTTCTAATAGACAGTCTCTTACCATAAAGTTTTTCTAACACAACGAACTGCTCTTGTCAATTCTATCATGCAACGGAAAACCGCCGTGTGGTGCCGGCTCAGAATACCACCACCCTATCTGCTGCCGTGGGTGTCGTAAAAGCCGACTTAGGGATTAGCCGGAGGATGGGCAGCAGCGTCCTTCGAGTACATTAACAACTCAACTGCGATCGCCAACCCGTCTGCTAAGCGTGGCGATAATGGCAAAACCCCCCAAAGAGCCCACAACACACCCATATCGGTCGTTGTGGTGTACTTTGGGGGAGGCCTGTGTCCAGCAGTGGACTGACGGCCGAAATGATGAAAAAAAATGATGAACGGAAAACAAAACAGGTGTAGCTAACTGCTGCGGAACTAACTTCAAGTAAATGGTAAGCCCCTATTTGTAAACCTATATGCAGCCACCGTAAATACAGGAATTTCACGTCGATACCCCGTCATCAATCATCCCGAACAAATAGTATAGCAGCGATAAAAACTGACGAAACACAAATTTAGGTCCAACATGCCATCCGTCACGGTCCACCCGACACGTTAGCTTTCGCATTATAAAGGGTTAAAAATCACTTGTCATAAATCTACGCTATCTGTCTAAATGACCCGCGGTGGTATTCTGTGGGTTGAATCACAAAATAATAGAGGCAGAAGGACTACTCGACACAAAGCGTAATCGTGTTACAGGAAACAGTGATGATCGCAACAGTGTCGAACTAATGCAGCTGCAGCACATTTAGAAATTTGAGGATATTATATTTTTTCTCGGATAATTACACCTAGAAGGATATCCAGAAAACGCAATGCGTAACCATTTAAATGGTGACATACATGACACCACACACTCTGCCCGTTAGTGCTCTGTCATTTCTTTGCGAACGCTGTTACGCTTCTCCTAAAAAAATATTAGTTATGACGCTTTGTGATGTATCGAAAATGGCTTACTATGACAACTTTTTCTAGGCGCTTCGGGTTAATAAAACGAGCCTCCACGAGTGATGATAACTTAGTACGTCTGGTCCACCTAGGGCAGTCACCGTTGCCAATTTTGCTGACTTAAAACAATATCCAGATTTTATGCTAAAAACAAAATCAATACTACTAACCCCTTAGTTTCAAGTCTCTGTTCATCGGCACTAGATACATTACCATATATCGATAGACACCGCACTTAACGCTTACCGCATCACTACGTATTGTTCCCACCAGCCGACGCGTGACCAGTGGATTGGCCCCCGGTAGGACCTACTGCTGCCCCGCGCTGGCAGTGGTTGCACCTGAGCGCGGGCGGCAGGTGAGCTCCATCGGATGATCATTGACTGGTAGTGTGGTAAAAAACAAACACTATTAGCACCGCGTAGATAAAGTAGGTAGGTACTCTCCGATATTTGCGCTATCTACCGTGCAAGCAGCTAATGAGTTTTTGTCAGCTTACCGACTAATTATGAAATAAGCAAAATTATCTAGTACTACTTAATTAGTACTTGTCTAAATAACTTGCATACTGCTACCTTGTTTGCATCTAAATTTGTTTCGAGTTTACGTTGCAATAAGTCTATGTGTATATATTTTACAAGCTTTTAAAGGTGCATTGTTGGCCTCATAAAGTGTTTTTATCCCTGATGTCAGTATAGCTTAGAATTAAGTACATTTATTTATGTTTATTATTGCTGATAAAGTTTTTGAAAATGAAAAATCTTGCTGACTGGCTCATCTTTTCGCATAGCATGCCATCTTCAAAACCCTGCAATCGTGGTCCGTAAGGGCATGGGGAAGTCCGATGCTCAATCGCTAATCGGGTCTGAGGGTGCGGCACGTAAATCTTCAACGCGCGTCCCTCTAAGTCGGAACAAGGTTACAACCTGGGATCCTTCAAGTCAGAAGTGCACAGATTTCTTCTAGGCAAGCGTGCACCATTGCTGACCAAATTATCTGGTGAGATAGTGGCCTAACGCACGCCTGTATAATATAACAAAGAAAAACCTTTCTCCCCTCCGACGAGACAAACGTCTACTCAGGCAAATCGGCACTGCCGTGGTCGTGGGCGCCTCTCGTGGCCTCAGCTCAAAGTGCACGGAGGAACGTGTCGTTTTAGCCAGTAAGAGTGTGTCAAGCATCTCTCCAGGAGGAGAAAGTCCATGAGGATTTCCCAAGGTATACGTACAAAGGGATTTTCTATATCACGATTACTTAGAAGTTGGTTTTCTACAAAAAACTGCTTTGTGGTTGAACGTTATCTCAACTGTCAAACGTAGTTTTTCATCGTTGGCTAATAGATGGCGTTGTTTGCGATCTAGTTGTACCGAGTTTCGTTATTTAATCACGTTTGACGATAGATGCAGATGCCGTTTTTTTATAATTATAATTATAGAACTTTCCAGGAGTAGTGAGAAGTACTACAACGAATCAGAAGACAGGATATATTATCACTACAACTTATAAATGAGAGCTGCTTTTCGCTTTATTAACTCATCTCCTCCCAAACCGCTGAATGGATACGAATGGGGTTTTCACTGCTGGATCATCAACATCATCACTATCATATCAGCCAGAGAATAGATACATAGATTTTCATAATTGTGTAGTCATTTAGGGGGAAGTGGCCAGTTCTGGCACTCTTGGCAGGCGGGTTGGTGTGGGCATAAATGCTGCTGTTCCACAGATGGGACGCTGTGGCTTATCCCTCTGGTTATCAGTCCGTTAGTCACCTTTCACGGCATCCACGGGCGGAGATGATGTTCTAAATTGGGACACCACACGGATATTGGATAGCATAGTTCTTTAGCAAGGTTTAGGCTAAGATGTTTTTATAATCGTAGATGCGTTGATCGCGCTCTACGATGGTCACATGAAAACCAGCTAATTGCCCGGAGTGCACTTAGTCATGCACCGACTAGTGTCGGGGCTGGACGTGAACCATAAGAGTAATTCAGCAACATAGTGCGAAAAAATAATGCTATCCTGTGTTTATAGACGATGCACGAAGTGTACTATTTTTGTGAGAGAAAAATACGTTTTATTTCATAAATAACGTAACCGTAACGTAAATCAATATTTATTCTTTTATTTTTAATAGTTCGATGAAAATATATAACTATAATTAATATATATTGGATTGCATTGGATTGGTTATAATTTATTTCGCGGAACACTAATATTTTTTCTAAAATAAAAGTAGCCTAAGTTACTCCTTATAACATCAGCTATCTGCCAGTGAAGTCCCGTGAAGTGTCCAGTGAACTGTCTGTTTGTAATGTCAAAATAACAGCTTTTTACTAAATGCATATGAAAGTATATATGGAAAATATAATAAATAAACAATTTTTTTTTGTCTGTCTGTCTGTCTGTCTGTCTTTTGTTCCCGAAATCCCTAATCTCCGAAACGGCTGGACCGATTTCTACAGAACTTTCACTGGCAGATAGCTGATATTATAAGGAATCACTTAGGCTACTTTTATTGTAGAAAAACAATTAGAGTTCCGCGCAAAAAAAATAAACCCATGAAATAAAATATATATACTCTGAATTATTTATAAATAATCAAATTTCTTTAAAATTAAACGTCGGGTGAAACCGCGGTTCCCAGCTAGTAGGTAATAAAAAAGCTTAATTCTAGATATTTATTTTATTGATATTATTTTAAGTGCCTGTAAAATCCAGATTGAAATGAAGCTTAGAACTTGGATACGTGGCTTGGAATTACGTAAGCCGGCGACGGCCCCTGTTGACATAGGAATACACGGGGGGAAATGCTGATATCTAATATAAAAATCTGACCTCGACGATATCATGGTTGTGATAATGATGTTCGTATTTTTGACAGTGTAGATTAGTTTACTAGAAAATCTCTGTGGGCTATGGTTTTTATGGTTTTATGGTTAAGACCTATTTTATTGACCACCAGTGTAAATTCATCATGAACTTCCGCCGCCCTGGGTTCTCCACGAACGAACGAAGGGGCATGCCTCCTACCGGCTAAAACCACTGGAGCGGTCATCTTCGGCACCCAAGGGGGACTCCAGGTCCTCGTAAGATCACCCTAGTTTAGGCACGTCTCAGAGGGAATGACTGTAAAGCCGTCACCCCGTCTAGCGGAGGGAAGGCGACTGTAAAAACGCCAGGCACTTCTCGGAGAGAATTCTAAAGGATCCCCCTAAGCCTCACTGTGCGCTGTACTGCGGCAGCACATGGACACGTGCGCGCCGCCACGCGCCCTCTTCCCGGGGTCACTCGATATGAGCACGCAGACTCCCCTATCTGCGACCACGACTCCCAGGGCTATGGTAATACCTACTAATCCAACTATATGACGTACAATCTCAATCAGAGTACAGGCTCTTGTCCAATAAGTAAGAAATTCCTATAAATAAATTAAACATAGATATTTCTCCTGGTCTTCAAGCTTTTCGTAACAAGATAGACAAAAGTCCACATAAAATTGTACAATTAAGAAAGACAAGAGACGTAATTCAACTAGTTTTTCATTTCATTTCAAGTGTAGTCAGATTAAACTAGCGCCCTCTGTCCCAGCAAATGAAAAACTAATCCTAATTTGCATCTATTAAGAATTCATTTTAAATCACAATGCCCCGATCTCTGCAGAATGAAAGGCGTCTTCGTTTTCTGAAACAAATCGAGCCTGTCTCTTAGCGGAAGTCGGCGGCTTTAATTTCCGACTTCGACTTTATTTCTTGCAGCCATTTTAAAGAGATTAGACTTTTGTTGTGAATTGTTGAGATTTAATAGGTATTGAAAAACCTTCGAAGTTGCCAATAATGCGCCAATTTGATTTCTAAACGTTTTTATTTGCGTTTTGTATGTAAATTTTAAGGGATGTTAATGTGAAGTGCATACAACTCACGAATGAAATACATATGGACCATTTGAAAGAATTGGAGCCACAATTGCTTATTGCGTGTATGTGGAAATTCTCTTGGCGTGCCGGACTCTAACCAGTTATAACCCCACGGAGGCCATATGCACCGTATATGGAGGAGCACCGAGATCTCCAGGCGCTTCGCCGTGAGGAAAGCTATTCTCCCCTAATACCAATGAGACACAATAGCTTACGGTAGTAAGGAGATACATAATATCACGTCAGGGTCAACAGTTTGGGAGTCATCAATATGGATAAACAAGGTACAACACTACACCTCCGTTGAGAAGGCAGGATACTCCACACAGACGGGTGTTAAGCCTGGCGGGCCGTAGCTTACCACTGACATGTTTTAGATGGGTGACCGTTAATTCCCATCGAGGCAGAGGGGGCTCCCACATTATTAGTCTTTTATCTACACACGTTTATCTTCAAAGCAAGAGTAGAGGCGCTCGTTCCATCGTAGATCTCATACATCGCTTTCCACCAAGGCGAGGTCGAGATCAAGACTTCATTATTCAAAATAACAATTTGTAGGTAATGTAAATTAGATTATTAAACGACGGTCGTGTGCCGACTTCACACAAGTCTTTCACGCACACATAAAACACGTATTTGCTTGTAATGTACTAACCATGTAGAGAATGAGAGAAGAGAAATTTAAATTCAGAATGTTAATATTTTTTCTTCTTTTAATACCTATCGACGAAAAACATGCCAGTATCTCATACATAAAAAATCGCATAAGTATCAGTTTGCATGTACTAAAACAATCTATCTTAAGTCATCATTTTAAGTCCACTGCTGGACATAGGCCTCCCCCAAAGATCACCACAACGATCGATATGGGTGTGTTGTGGGCTCAGTGCGGGGTTTTGCCATAATCGCCACGCTGAGTTTGAGTTGTTAATGTACTCGAAGGACACTGCTGCCCATCCTCCGGCTAATACCTTAGTCGACTTTTACGACACCCACGGGAGGAATTGGGGTGGTGGTATTCTGAGCCGGCACCACACGGCAAAACCGGCACCGTCTTAAGTATTTCTTCGATTTGGCCATTCGAATCTTATTTTGTAAACAAGATTCCGTCTTATTTGGAGATTCTGACAAACGAACACACAGACTGACATCACTATTCTATTTCTATTTGATAAAACGTTGCCCCACACTAGGATTTCTCCTGTGTCGTGGGTGCGTTTACAGACATAACATTTCACACACAATACACCCAGACCCGGAACAACTACCTGCAGATCATACAAATGTTTGTTCCGTGTGGGAATCGACCCCGCGACCCGGTGCGCAGCAGTCGACTGTCAACCACTGCACCAACCGTGTCGTCAATCACTAAAGGCATTGTTTAGTAAAACAAAACAAAAATGCGCGTCCCGTTCAGACGCTTTTGGTGACCCAAAAAAGACTTATTTCTTTAATTTTTCATATAAACAATACCACATCACCAAGAAGGAAAGCAGGATCTTCCGAAAAACACATGCCTTTTTTGTAAGATATTGTTAACACCATATGCTCGGCATACTTAGTATTTATGAAGACTTCGGCTTAAAGAATTAAACCAAGCATAAACTAGTACTCTTTAAACTCAATTATATACCCGTTGGCTATTCTATAGTTATAAAAAACACTTGATAGTTAAAACAATCAGAAGCCGTGCTCGTAAATCTTCTAGTTGTCTAGACCTCTATCGAACTCACTACTTCCCTTATTACCTCAGATTTTACTACAAAAGGGGAGAAGATTGAAGGCCTTTTTAAAGTGGTAAGTTGACTATAACTTTTGTCACTCGAAGCCATCAAGATAATTGATTAATTAAAAGCGCTGCAGCGTCCTCCAGTGGCGTTTCCTTTTTGTTGTAAAATTGCATTTTTATGGGAAAGACGCTATATAGTCTGATGTTTGCCGCTACATAGATCATACCTGTGGAGGTATTCTACACGCGTGAAAAATTTCCGTGCCAAGAACGTGTCTACAAACAACACTATTAAAAATCAACCAATTATAATGGAAGCTTCCGAATCCGATTGTCTACACGGAAATTTTCACGCGTTTAGAATAGCTTGTAGAGCTTGATACTTGAGCTGCTTTTCGAATGATGTGTAAATGAAACATCAAAATAAGAATCCGTATTGTGGCTTTATAGGATTGTCTTACATCCTTGTGATATAATTTGGAAAATTATGAATTGTTTGTTCTTATTTACTTATTTATACACTCTTTACTGTACAGTATAAAATATTCACAGAAGTTTTTAATTAAGTAAAAGTACAATAGGCACTGTGTGCAATTTGTTTGTATAGTGACAATTAGTTCGAATAATTAAAAAAACATACATATGCTTCAGTTTACTCATCTTTTTTATTTATTTTTACTTCGCTTCTTTACTGAACTATGTTTTAAACTGTCAGATTTAAGGATGAAGGAAAGGTTTTTGCTTTTTTCTTTTAGATATTATTTTGTTTTATGTAAAATTAATATTGCCCTACAAAGTACAAGATACTGATGTGATAAATTGGTAACAATTATTTTCTACCTAGTATTTTGTCACATGTATTTTTAAATCAGTCACTATGACACCTAGTACACAACATAATATATTGTTAATCGATCATTGGCTTGGTATGACAAAAGATTCAAATGTAAACGATCTCATTGCGTCGACGATCATACATCAACGTCCGATATGGTTCAACCACTTAGGACCGCAATGAATAATCAATCTTATCCAAAATCTACAGATTTAAGATTTTGAACTTGATCATAATCTGTTTTTGTGTAAAGATCACGCTTAGCTCATAAAAGCAGACAAACAAATCCTCAATCCTACATCAAAGGGTTTTAGAATAGAAATTAGATTGAATTCAGCCGCAAGCGGTATGTATGTATGGACTACGCTCAACGGTGCACAATGATTATTATACAGGCCAAGTAAAGTACTTCCGTACTTACTAAACCTTTAAAAAATACGGATTAGTGATCGCAGTATGATCCGTGTTGTTAACACAAACGTCTCCAAAACTTCATCGGACTAGTGTAAGTCGTGTAACAAAACCATATCGCCATCTAATTCGACGCCAACGACATCTATCGAGGTACGGTGCCATGTCGCACCTCCGCCGCACAGACCAATCTCGTGCTAATTTCAATGTCAATCAAGCAAAGCCGAATATTTTCTTCGATCAATCGAAAATACTATGGCGATGTGAAACCGTTTTAAATGATGTTGATCAATGCCTAGCCGTGTGGTGCCGGCTGCGAATAGCACCAACCCGTCTCATCCCGTGGGTGTCGTAAAAGCCGACTAAGGGATTAGACGGAGGTTCGGCAGCAGCGTCCTTCGAATACATTAACAACTCAACTGCGATCGCCAACCCGCCTGCCAAGCGTGGCAATTATGGAAAAACCCCCCAATGAGCACACTGCACTCCCATATCGGTCATTGTGGTGATCTTTGAGCGAGGCCTGTGTCCAGCAGTGGACTTTATTCGACTAAAATGATGATGATGATGATTATTATTAAGGTATTATATTACTAAGGTATTCAGAAACCTGAATTTTATTTTTAGGTACGTAGTGTACCTAAAAATTTAGTAAGATAATGCTTAAATGAACGAAATGCCGACAATTCGAGAGAATCTCGATTGATAATTGATTTAGAAAACTGACTCGAGTGACTCGAGTAGCAATTTCGCGATTCACTTCGCCAAATGTTCACTTGATTCGCTTGTTTTCGCCAAATCCACTATTCATGTATTAATATCAACTTAAGTATAATAACAGAACAGAAACAGTTTATCCAGGAGTCCAGTCACTAGAGACGAGTAGTTCCGGATTGAAATAGTTCCAAGAAGGATAAGACATGATGCTCGAACTATATCGGTCCAACCCGAGATTTTAACTGAAATAGGTTCGATGGTTCCACATGTTCTGCAGCGAGTGAACGAATTTTGGACGTCTCGTACAAAACCAAACCGACTCGAGTTAACGCTACATTTAATACCGAGTACCTACACGAATGCGTGTGCAAGAGAACGGCTACATTGGTACCATATTCTTTTACTATGCTGTTCCAATGAATAATGTGACTTTTCCACGAAAATGTAAAGTCGATAATTAATTGAATAAAACAGATTTTCCTTTCATACTCTTGACAAGTTGAAAGAAGCGAGGAAACTGTAAGAATATGTTTTAATTATGCATTATCCGCTGTGATCGCATGAACATAAACCGAAAGGTTACATACAAATAAGAGAAACTCGACAGTTCGAAAAACAGGTTTCCTAAGTCAAAGTCAGAGTCAAATATCTTTATTTCAAACTAGCGGCCCCTTCCGGCTCCGTGCGGGTAGACATTTATTTTTTAAACATTTTGGGATAAACGTAGAGTAAATGTAAACATGGCCTGATTTTGGTCGGCAATTCTATCAACTCTTAAAATTTAAAATAAGTTAAATTAACATAACCATATAGTTGAACATATGTTACCGCCAATCTTTTTGTAGATATTGATATGTTCTTTAATATTGTAGAACATTTTTCTGTTCTATCATGAATAGTTTCCGCAGCGCATGCGATGAAAGATATTTTATGGAGATTTTTTTTACACCTTGGGTTACTTTATTGAAGTTTTAATAGGGATCCCTATTTTTCCTAGTAATAAATTTAGCCTATGTTACTCAAAGATAATGTAGCATTCTAATGTTAAAATATTTTTTGGATAAGAACGGTAATGAATTAAAGTTGCAATGGGTTCCAGCACACATTGGGATTAATGGCAACGAAGAGGCTGACCGTGTATCAAAATTAGCAGCTGTAAATGGAAGTCCCTTCAATTATCTGCCGGATTACTGGGAATTTATACCTACATTTAAATTGGTATGTCTTGAGTCCTGGGAAAAATATTTTGACGACATATCTCAAAACAAGGGTATTTGGTATAAGACCATACAAAGTAAACCTCTTCGTGTGCCCTGGTTTGATGACGGTAAACTTACGCTAAGTTTAAATTATATTAAGTTAGTATCAAGACTTCGTTCTGGACACTATCCATCGGCAAAGTTTGCATTCCTGATGAAAAAAGCTGAGTCGCCAAACTGCAATTACTGCAATAAAATTGAAGATGTACAACATTTGCTGATGGAATGTGTCCGAAATAAAGAAGAAAGAGAGTCATTTATTAATCAGTTTAAGCTAAATACTTTAGATGTGGGTTTAATCCAAACAATATTATCTGCCCCAAATTCTGACATTTCTAAAAAACTAAGTTCTTTGATAAAAGAAACTAATCAGTGATTCTTTTAGTATACAGATAAGTTAGTGTTAAGTTTTATTATTTAATAGAAAAATGTTATAGGGTACGATGGGGTTGATATATCCATGCGGATAAAAATCCCAAATTAATAAACGAATAAAAAAAAAATAAAAAAAATCGCACCCATAGTTTTTCCGTTTATTCGTTACAAACATACAAAAATATAAATCTTTCCTTTTTATAATATTAGTGTTTTATATCAAATCAACCGATTACTGGCCACTTATGAAACGTCAGAATTTAAGTTGCATGGTTCTAATTAGTTAATCCCATGGAGAAGAGCCGGCATGAAACTCCATGGATACTCTTTTGAAATACTTGAGGTTACAATATTGAACTAGATATTAATTAAATACATGTTTAAAACTTTATCAATACATTTCTGAAACATAAATATAGCAGTCATACAGTACAAACAGCACCTGGTTCCTTTAGGAAAACGAATCTTTCCATAATCCATGTTCAATCCACTCTAGAACATGATTTGCACACGGCCACCAGGGAGTATAAACGTATAGTTCGCGAACGAAAGACAAAAATAAACTAGATCACTTGCAATGAATCTCTCTCTCATTCACCCGCTCCCAAAACGTATCAGTGTATCCAAATGTACCATCATGTCACCAGTCACGCACGAACTAACTCCGAGGACCACGGCTCAGTTGTATAAGCGAGAAAGAGATGAATAGGTGCCACGAAATGACCAGCGGACACAAATGTAGTGAATGTAAAATGATCATTGCGATTCCAATACCTCTCGCGTGTCAATTGCCGGCAGACGTGAATAGATTTTTAATTGTGTCTCGTTTTGCGATACTCAATGAGATCAGGCCATTTGAACAAGGAATGTTGAGAATTTTATAAATATTAGTATAGTAGTTTATTAGATCATTATTGCAATATTCACCAAGACGCGTACACAGATCATTTCATTTTGTTGATGGCATCTCACGCGCGATTTGTCTGTTCCTTTTTGTCATTAACTGACCAAGTTTATGATTCAGTATTTCATTTGTAATTGTAAGTAATAAAAGCTTTAAAAATAATAACTTATAATTAGTAGCACACAATGAATTATTGTCAAGCTCCTCTTGTGGATGTCTATAAAGGCGACAAAGGGACTCTATCCATAGATTTTCTATCTAAGCAGCAGCGTCCATTCTGAAAAATAGTAACCATGCGCTGACCCGCCTGCCAAACCTGGAGAGTAGTGGCATCAAATTCACCCCAAAATGACGACACAGTTGTAGAAATCTATCGGGGAGGCCTCTGTTCAGCAGTGACTGATTTTGAACTTAATTTGTTTCGCGTTAAGATCACATTTAACAGAAAAAAACAAACGTATCCTCAATCCCAAAGATTTGATTGATTATAATTTCGGCCGTAAACGAACGGACTGAATGCCCAATGCCGATTATGCGTCGTTCTTTTTAGTTCAATTTCAATTTGGTATGTCGCACATCCGCACACATGCAAGAATGGTGTAATTGTAGGGTATATCATTTTAGAGGAAAGGCAAATTTAGATTTGAATAGTATTTTTTTCATAATGTTTGACTAATGACTATTATCATCTCTGATGGCATAAGTGGCCTCTGGAGATAAGTATTCGAACTAGATTTGTCGTTCTTGAACCAGTAGAAAATAATTTTTTAAAACTTGTGGTATACTATACTCAACCCATTATAAAAAAAAAGAAGATAATTGCGTCATTCTTGCACCGGATGTGCGATGTATTATTTAGCCAGCATTACATTTTATGTCCGTGTTTATGTCAACGTCTACCCAACCTAGTAACGTCTCGAGACTCAGTTGCCCAAAAGATAGCTCTTTGCAATTGTGCATATATCTAAGAGCCGACATTCACAATTGCTATGAACAAGCTCTTCAAAAAATACACTAATAACATCATATTGCACTATTTCAAGATAATGACCGATCACACCAATTCTCAGTAACGAAACCATAGCGCCATCTAATTCGTCACCAACGCCATCTACCGAACGGATATGTAAACTTTTCAAAGATCTTTAGCGTTTAGTTTTTTAATAAAAGACAGCTATAAACAGCTATAAACTCTTTAAAACTTTTTTTTATGATAACTGGATTATTGGGTGTTGATTTGATCAGCTAATTACGTTAAAAGGTAATTAATTTGACGTGTTTTTCAGTCAGCGTATCCAATTCCAAATCTCTACATAACTAAATAAAAATGATTTTCTAAAATAACAGTCTTACAGCGCCTTATGTAATCATTACTTAGCGTTATTAATTCAATAATCATTCATCATTCATAATTTCGGCCGAATAAAGTCCACTGCTGGACACAGGCCTCCCTCAAAGATCACCACAACAACCGATATCGGTATGTTGTGTTCTCATTGGGGGGTTTTGCCATAATCGCCACGCTTGGCAGACAGGTTGGCGATCGCAGTTGAGTTGTTAATGTACTCGAAGGACGCTGCTGCCCATCCTCCGGCTAATCCCTTAGTCGACTTTTACGACACCCATGGGAGGAGATGGGGTGGTGGCATTCTGATTCTGGCACCACACGGCATAAAATAATCATTAATACCCATATTCATATTATTGTAATTGTGAATGAAGTGTGTACATAGGTACATACGAGAATAACTTTTTTTAATCGACTCATCGGTGACTATGTTTTTCTTATCGAGTCTAATTAGTGTTGACGTAAAGCAAAACTATTTTTTTATGCAGATTTAAAAAAGAAAATGGGATCTGGACTTATAATGTAGCACCACTCCATCGCCTGCCGTGGATGTCATCTCTCTCAAAGGACTCTAAACCAGAAGGATCCCACCTTTGGAACAGCAGGCATACTGCATTCACCAACCCACCTGCATATAATCACCACGAACCACCACAATCGCCACGCTTGGCAGACGGTTTGGCGATCGCAGTTGAGTTATAATAAATGTACTCGAAGGATGCTGCTGCCCATCCTCCGGCTAATTCCATAGTCTATTTTCTGACAATAATATGAGTCAGTCATGCTCACTAAAATGTCCCACTGATGGTAGCGGTATGTATCCGGTCGTCGAGTTCCCTAAATAACGTCGATGTTAAATGAACTGACCGATGCCTCCTCCACGTGAACAGATGCCATCTGCCAAGACTAGTCAGCTCACAGCTGCTATGGCAATCTTATTAGAAGACGAGTAAATTTGACGGCACGGTTGGTGCAGTGGCTGATACAGTCGGCTGCTGCGCTCCGGGTTGTGGATTCCCGCACGGAACAAATATTTGTATAATCGGCAGGTAGTTGTTCCGGGTCTGGGTGTATTGTATGTGGAATTCATGTCTGTAAACGCACCCATGACACAGGAGAAATCCTAGTGTGGGGCAACGTTTTATTTTAAACAAAAAGAAAATTACTTTTGTTTCTGTGTGTACTTCACACTATGACACTATTCTGCCGTCCTTTAATTAGAAAGCCGTTAACCCTCAGAAGGTCGATTTTGACTTATAAATGCAAAGTGATATAGTTTTAAGTTCTCTGTCTTCCTATCTAAGAACCATAATTATATTAGTGACAGTTCCAGAGTTATAAACAGTATAAAAGCTGTTGAGGTCTTTTAGTATAGTAATTAGAGCCAAAAATAAACTAAAATCATGAATCAATCATTAAAATCATAAATGACTTAATAGTGATTGAAAATAGTTTTCTGAACGAATAAGATCAATGATGGATGGAAATAAATGTAAATAATGTGTCTAACAGTCATCAATCTAAGTATTATAGTAGATAAGATAAGATAAAAATATTTTTTATTCATGTAAACCATATACAGGAACTTATGAATCGTCGAGACTTTAATTGCCGCGTTCCAAGATGTGGATTTCCTATGGAGAAGAACGGGCAAGAAACTCCATGGTTACTCTTTTTAAATCATATTAAATGTTACAATATTTTATGAGCACATTGTTGTAAAAATCAAGGTTATGTGAAAACAATGTAGGAGAAAAGAGTCTAAACTTCTTAAAAAGTCTACTAAATAAGCCTGAATGTATTTTTTTAAAGTTTTGATTCAGTTGTGCCATGACAATTGGCTGACCAGTCCCAACAGACGGCACTCGTTCACGAGCATGACGCATGCATCAGCGTCGCTTAGCTCAACCATATTGTATGGAAACTTAGCGACCCAATACACGACGCCACCATCAGCAGAACACTTGAGTGAGCATGACATACCTAAGCTGCCAGACAACTATCACGTCAACAAAACAAAATAAAAAAACAACCCACATGGTTCTCGCACTGCCAGTACAGTAACAAATCAAAATAAATTGAATATGAATAAAATACTTAAATTACTCCTAGTAGTTAGTAATTAAATTAGTTAGAAAAAATTCGTGTTTTTCGATATAAAACGAGGTCCCACCATTTTTTGGCTTTATCTTGAAAACTACTTTTTGGGCTTAACGGCCTTCTTGTTAAAGGACGGCAGTATTATCATCATCACGTTAACACTTGTGGTGACAATGTTTATTCTCAGCCACTAACACTAGTTAATTTTAAAATGGTATTTTAGCCGGCGCTTCTACAACTTTTTTTTCAAACTTGGAATTTGACCTAATCTATATACCAATAGCACCAATACCTAGATTTAGATTTTAAAAATGCAATCAATAAGTGAAACGAGATGTTTTGCGTATTATTAATGAAGCAGATATCAAACATGTCACTGATTCTAATGAAATCATTACAAGGAACAATCCAGCATAGTTCACATGAGGACAGTTTTGTTATCGTATGCATGGGTAATGATATCAGCAAAATTTATTTTATACTAGCTGGGACACGCGGTATCACCCGCGTTTAATTTAAAAGAAATTTAGAGTACCTACTTCGCAATGACACTTGACATAGAATACATATATATATTGGATATCAAGGTTTTTTTTGCGCGTAACCCAAAAAAAAAACAAAAGTAGCCTAAGTTATTCCTTATACCATCAGCTATCTGCCAGTGAAAGTCCTGTCAAAATCGGTCCAGCCGTTTCGGAGATTACCTGGAACAAACAGACAGACAGACAGACAAAAAATAAAAAAACCTTCGGTTGAAATAATTATGATGATGATGATATTTAAGCATTTTGATATATTATATTGTAGCTACGTCCGTGACCTTTTTTACAGGTATAGTAATGTACCGATTCTGTAACACATTACAACGTAATCTACAGCTAACAAGAAAATAACAGCTGTTGAACATTCCATACTTTAGAACCGCTACGTCACGTAAGGAACCCTAATTCACAGAGTCGTATGTCACACACACCGTGCCATAGCAAAACCATAAAATGTTTGCCATGTCATTGGTTATTCCTAATTTTAGTTCAACTTTGGTGCAAGCTAAAAGCGGAGGAAAGAGGAAGTTAGAAAAACGTAATAATCCAAATTTTGCTATGAGAATGAGAACTTCATATAACTGAAGGATAAGAAGTACTTTAAAAATGATTATTAAGTTTTATTTAAAGAGGTTATCCTTGTAAATAAAGTTAGAGACAGCAATGAAGGCCCTGGTGGTGCACTCATTAGTAAACGGAAGGCCAGTTTCGGCATTTACCTGGAATTTCTGCCATTTACTGCAACGCCAAAATATGGTTTGTTTTAATGTTGTATTGATAATTACAAGATATGAGTTGATATTAATACACTGCCGTGCTTAAGCTATAATGTAGTGTGGTAATGTGAAGGATCTAAATCTATATCTAAACAAATAGATGCGCTGATTTTTTTTTTTAGTTTTAGTGTAGGAAAGGGGATTGGGGTGGACCCACATACCTGGATTCATAGCTGCTGCACTATTGAGGCTTCTTCCAGGTGGAATTTCACACAAAAGGATCGCTAGTTTGTTGGCCGTGCACAACCTGTTATAATTTGAAGTGTGTGTACAGCACACAATTTATATTTTATAGCATATAGAATTTTAGGGATTATCATTGGGGGTGGTGCGGGCGCTGAGCGCGAACTTGCTTAGGCGTAGTCGAAGATCAAACAACGAATGTGGGCCCGAAGGAAGGACGAATAGGAACTTGAACTAAGGAAGGAGAATGAACAAATGAGTCATAGGAAATGTAGTCAATTGGCCATTTTAATTGAATTACTAAATTTTCAATAGATGACACTATTAAACGTCGCGATTTATGTAAATAGACAATGAACTGGAGCATCCATAGTGTTTTGAATCGTGGACAAAAAAGTGATGAAGAATTTTGCTAAGCGGGACTTTATTCCTTTTGCACCATGCTAGCCACACATGCCGATGCGTCTTCTTCTTCTAACTACCCTGGTCCAAGTAACTTGAGATCGGCGCAATATGTTAGTGATATTGCAAATGTTTTGTGTTTTACAGTCAGCTGTATACCTCTCACCGACCCTCCTTGGATATGCAAGTGTTGGTGGTTTACCCGCCACCTGCGGGTAACCCGAAGTACTTAGTGGTATGCACCAGGTGCTAAACTCCCTTAGTCACCTTCTTTGACACCCACGGGATGAGATGGGGTAACCCTATTCGTGACAGGAGCTACAAAGATCTAATCACTGCACGTGCAGTTAAGTGCTTTGTCTTCAACTCAAAAGAAAGAAATTCCGCTCGTTTTATTATGTTGCTGACTAGCCGTTACCTGCTCGCTTCACTAGGCATAAATTATATTTATATCTTCTGAATAGTGCAAGATATCGAAATCGAACATACACGAACATTTAACGAAACTACAATGTTCATTGGAATAAGTTGAGCCGTTTTGGAGCCTATTCGACACAAACTTGCAGACAGACAGCTAGAGAAAATATCTATGAATAGTCATTTATGATTAGGCATCGTACACACGGCAAGTATCAAGCAATACATTTTCAGTACAAACTGATCTCTCATTGTACAGAAAACCTATACAATACGTGATCAGCTTATACTGGAAAATTATAGCTTGATTTGTAGCCTTGATTTGTTACGCACAAATCAAGCAGTTTTCACTTAAATTTGGGCATTTATTACTAAATCACAAACAGACACTTAAATTTTATTATATTGGTATTATTTAAGTGACTGTAAAGATACTTTTTCCCCGATCCGCAGTCACTTGTATCTTTTACGGGGTCCGACCGTCCTCACAGCGTCCATAACTCAGTGTTCCGAACGATTAACCGAACTCAAATGTAGTGAGAGAGGGTTAATGAAGTACGTGCGATAGCTTCCAATGGTACCTAGAACGGGAACTTGATTGAGCTATCACTGCTGATATGTGTAGCGATTGTGTACGGGATCGGAGTTTCCGGGATTGGTTTTTTGAAAGACTAAAATCAGTCTGTGGTTAGGTTAATCTGTTTACAAAAATTGTTAGTGAACCATGGATAATTAGGTGATCGCCAAGAAGGTGCTGCCGAAGCTGTAGTTGTGGTGAATTGATCCTACTTTAGATATTTTCTTTATTTTTTTTTGTTTTTTTTCTAGCTTTTGTTTTGATTCTGTCAATAATTGTAATAGATACACGTGAAATCGCTTTTCGTTCCTGTTTTCTCGAAAATACCCCTAATCTTCCCTAGAACTGAGCTATCCATAACAGTAATTTTTTAACTTATTTTTATTCACATTTGTTGGGGTTTGGGGTCACACTTATTAGGTAGACTTAAAATTTATAACATGGGGATTTAGTATGTCAAATTCTGTATCTTTTTGGAATGTAATCATTAAAAATTTTCACTGGATAATAAACAAGAAATAAAATTTAAAAGTATGCGTTTTCAGCCTCTATGAACCGTCATGTTGGATTTCATGTGACGTCATATAGCCGATATCCTGCGGAATAGCACGAAGCTTAAACCTATACCTCATTTTTCTAGATACGGCGAGCAGTTTAAGTGATCCGTGGGAACAGCGGACCGTACTAACATAAAGCTATACTCGTAGATGCTAAAATTATAACCCTCCTTATATTTGGCTTTACTGTAGTCGGGTAAAAACTTAATTATAAGATAACAATTAAAACCTCATAATCCGCTGCATCAAATTAAAATCGCAAATGTAAGCGCAATGTCAATTAAAACAAAAACAGTGCGGGACATCGCTTATTCGCCGAAAGCCGACTGCCGACAGCCGAAAGCCGGCGATCCGATTAGTGCGTCCAATAAACAATGAGCACGGGCCGTTATTAATTTTCGATTGGTGCAGACGTCGCGAACGTTCCACGATTTAAATTTGAATTGGGAATCGGGGATTATGATTGTTCGGATTCGGAAGTGTGAAAATTATCTCAGTTTGTTTACGTTTAAGGGATGAAAAACAAAAATAGTGGTTATAAAAAAGGGTGGTGACTATGGAATATATTAGACGTCTCGTTATACTAGCTCATGGCTTCAAGTCTGGAAGATACTGATAATTATGAAGTATATGTTTCAGTATTGAACTAATTTAGCCTGATTTTGGAATTACGCCACCGGATTGCTGGTACCGACAACTGATAACCGAAGTATGAATGGAGAAAATACTAACGTTTCATTCGAAGGTGGATCGCTGATGTTTATCTTCGAGCCATGCCGAGCATATCGGTCGAAACGCTGCCTGAAAAACCGTTTATTTTTGCAGTACTTGCATTTTTTTACTATGTCCCACACTAGAGTTTCGCCTGTATTATCGTGGGTAAGTCTATATACGCATAAACACCCAGACCTGAAATAACTATCTGTAAATCATACAAATATTTGTTCCGTGCGGCGATTGCCGCTACACGTAGCGCAGATCTGTTAGGATTTCTTCGTCTTGCTCAATCTTTCTGAAGCCCTCATCGTCTGTCTGCCCCTCAGTAGATCCTGGACGTAGCGTCTTTGATGCTCCATCACTTTTTTCCTATTGTCTGGCAGCGGCTAGGTAAGCACGAGGTTTCGACGTGCTAAAAACTGACGGCGTCTCTACAACGGTAGATTATATGCCGCATTATCTCCAAAGACACACGATGCTACGTTTGTGCACTTTTTGAGATATGAAGAAAACGAAAAAAGTTTTTGAAGTTTTGCAACTTTTTTTTTTTTTTTTTTATAAAAAACTTTGCCCCACACTAGGATTTCTCCTGTGTCGTGGGTGCGTTTACAGACACAAATTCCACACACAATACACCCAGACTCGGAACAACTACCTGCAGATCGTATAAATATTTGTTCCGTGCGGGAATCGAACCCACGACCTGGTGCGCAGCAGCCGACTGTATCAGCCACTGCACCAACCGTGTTGTCACTATATCATTTAAATGAACACAGTCAATGCACAAAATACAAACAGTAATTGTTGTCGCAATAGGAAAATTCATAAAACACGTATCTATAAATTATCAAGTACCAGATGTCTAATTTTTACCCACTGTGCCAACCTTGCATTGGTAGATTCTGTGCAGGAATGGATATCATGTTGCTGATGCGGTCATTTGCCGTGTGGTGCCGGCTAAGAATGCCACCACCCCATTTCCTCCCATGGGTGTCGTAAAAGTCGACAAAGGGATTAGCTGGAGGATGGGCAGCACCGTCCTTCGAGTACATTAACAACTCAACTGCGATCGCCAACCCGCCTGCCAAGCGTGGCGATTATGGCAAAATCCCCCAATGTGCTCACAACACATCCATATCGGTGGTTGTGCTGATAATTGGGGGAGGCCTCTGTCCAGCAGTGGACTTCATTCGGCAAAATGATGATGCGGTCCACCTAATATAATAATATTTGACAGATAGTGTCGGATGATACCAGCTGACATTATATTACTATGAACTGGACCGCTCCCGCGCTGGGCGTCCGCGGGTGGCGGTGGACGCGCGGGGCGTATGAGCGAAACCGTTAGAACGGCTTTTTAAAATTATAGAATTTAGTTTAACTTTTTCTTTCACTTTCAAATTGAACGTCCTATTCATCATTTCGGCCGAATAAAGTCCACTGCTGGACAGGCCTCCCCCAAAGACCACCGCAACAACCGATATGGGTGTATAGTGTGCTCAGTGGTCTTGTCGGTCTGGCAGACGGGTTGGCGATCGCAGTTGAGTTGTTGTGTGCTCGAAGGACGCTGCTGCCCATCCTCCGGTTAATCCCTCAGTCGACTTTTACGACACCCACGGGATGAAATGGAGTGGTAGCATTCTGAGCCGGCACCACACGGCAAACGTTTTATTGACCACACCTATATTCATTTACTTACCGTTGTAGATTGTCGGGCTGCAATCCTTGAAGGACAGATTAAACATGCCAGCAATTATTGATACATCCCACTAGTCTTATTACCACCCGAAGGAACCCTTTTTTACAGTTGCTACTTAGTAATTTTGTTGCTGTTTAGAAGTTGTCATGTTAATCTACTAGATATGACGGTGATGATGATGACATCCTGTTATTCCTCAACAAAGACTTCGAGCCCGAAATAGTCAGCTGGTTAAGTTTGGTTAAGATCTTGTGTTGATATTCGTTACTTAGTTCTAATGTATCATTACGTCAATGTGGTGTCCGGATTAAGAATATAGCACCACTCCATCTCCTCCCTTGGAGGTCGTAAAAGGCGACTAAGGGACTCTAAACCAGAGGGATAGGCAGCAGCGTCCTTTCAGTGGAACAGTAGCTATTCTGCGCTCACCAACCCGCCTGCCAAGCGTGGTGAGTACGGGCAAATTCGACCCAATATGTACACACAGTTGTGGAAATCTATGGGGGAGGCCTTTGTTCAGCAGTGGACGTTGTATGGTCGATATAATAATAATAATAATAACACTGCGTACCGTGGTAGGATGCTGACTCTGTTCCAGGAACTTGAACCAACCATCAACGTTTCGGCACAACGATTGTCGGATCAGGTGCGTGTCATCCAACGCAATCACCGGTTGGATGACTCAACACTTGATCGGCTACGCTCGGAAATGCAGAATAGTTGTGTCATTCCTTCCCCATCTCGGACCGCGATACAACCGCATGTGTCTGGTGAAGTTCTGTTGCAGTCCGACTGCGACCAAAAGGAGGATGCTGACACAACTATAAATGTAAGTACCCAATATAACGATGAATTGAGGAGCGCATTGGAGGATGCGATTCGGGATTATCGTGCCACACCCGCCGAACTTAGACCGCGACTACCACGTTTGCCCATGCATAACAAAAATAGGGCGTTGGTGTGTGCCCTGGATTCGCTGCTTTCTAGCTATTTTGAAAGCAGCGAAACCCTCGGCGATACTCACTCAATCTTGTATTGCGCAGCTGTAGCGGCATGTCGTGTAGCTCGCGTAAAATTTCAAAACAGTAGCAGAGCTACACAACCAAAATCCGCCGTACCAGCTTGGCAGTGCAGGATTGAGCGGCGTATCGGCGAGGCCAGGGTACTCATTGCTAAATTAATATGCTTCAGGGATGGTAATACTCGACCTAGAGTAATGCGCTTTGTGAGACGGGCATTTTCGGGGACTGGGATCAGCCCTCAAGAATATATGTCCCGTGTCACAGAGCGCATCGATTTCCTGAAGCAAAAAGTTTATGCATGGGCGAGTCGTATTCGCCGGTATAAGAGGCGAGTGGAACGATTTTACCAGAATCGCATGTTCCAAAGCGATCAAAGGCGGGTATACAGATCTTGGGAGCGATCTGACCAAAGTGTGGGTGACGTATGTCGACCAGATGATGACGTCACGAGTGAGTACTGGCGCAGCATCTGGTCGATACCCGTCAACCACACCGAGGGCGACTGGATACGGGACGTCGAGCGAGCGTGTGAATCTATACAAGAGATGGGAGAAATCATGATTTCTCCCCAAGACGTGGCCAGTGCAGCCCGTCCGATGCCGAATTGGAAATCCCCGGGACCGGACGGACTGCACATTTTTTGGATTAAATGGTTACGAAGTTCTCATGCTCGCTTGGCATCCCAGTTTCAGTCAGCCTTAGAGGCTGGGTCGCTGCCTCAGTTCTTTACGATAGGAGTTACCCACCTGCTCCACAAATCAGGTAGTGCAGCGGAACCCAAAAACTATAGGCCGATTACATGTTTACCAACGGCCTATAAACTGCTTACATCCATTTTGAGAGAGAAAATGACCAATCATATTGACAAGAATATCATCATGTCTGTCTCTCAAAATGGATGTAGGAATGGGTCCCGCGGCACTAAGGAGCTGCTCCTCATTGACATGACCATTAGCCAGCAGGTTCGTCGCTCCCGAAAGAATCTGTCGACATGCTGGATAGATTATAAGAAGGCCTATGACTCGGTGCCGCATACATGGCTCATGAGAGTGCTAGAGTTGTATAAAATAAATACAACTTTACGCACTTTCTTGTTGTCATGTATGGGGCAATGGAGGACGGTCCTTCGATATCCAGGATGTCGACAGATTCAGGGGAACGGTGAAACGATAAAAATTGAGCGGGGAATATTTCAGGGCGACAGTCTGAGCCCCCTGTGGTTTTGTCTGGCCTTGAACCCTCTCAGCACATTGCTAGAAGGGTCAAGGCTAGGCTTCCCGCTGCGGAGAGGAAGTAAGGTATTATCCCACCTGTTTTACATGGATGACCTGAAACTGTTTGCTCCCAATCAATTGCAACTAATAAAGTTACTAAAAGTAACTGAAACTTTCAGTAATTGTATTAGGATGGAATTTGGCAGGGATAAATGTGCGGTCATGCATGTAAAACGAGGCGAGATAATGGAATCCGAGGGAGTTCAACTCTCGGATTCTATTTACCTTAGATCACTCTCCGCAGCGGAATCATATAAATACTTGGGTATGTCGGAGGCTTTGGGCATCAAAGAAGCTGACATGAAGCAATTGTTGAAAGAGCGGTTCTTTGGCCGCCTGAGAAAAGTACTTCAAAGTCTTTTATCAGGTGGCAATAAGGTCCGCGCTTTCAACGGTTGGGTCATGCCAGTTTTGATGTACTCCTTTGGCATACTCAAGTGGACTCAGACGGAACTTGATGCCCTGGATAGGAAGGTCCGTACACTGTTGACTGCAAGTCGGATGCATCACCCTCGGTCTTCGGTAATGAGGCTGTACATCCCACGGAAGTGTGGAGGTCGAGGCTTTTTAAATGCTAAGACTCTGCACAACCGTGAGGTGTGCCGCCTCAGGGATTATTTCCTCCATGCCGAAGGGGGGATGCACCGAGATGTAGTCGCAGTAGACAAAGGACTAACCCCGCTCAGTTTGGCTAAGGAGAACTGGCGCAAACCTGCCGTACTTAGTACCAACGACCGCATGGAGGTATGGCAGAGCAAGGAGCTACACGGACGCTATTATCGGGTTCTTCATGGTCCTGATGTGGACTTGCAAGCGTCCGTATCCTGGCTACGCTTCGGTGACTTATTCGGAGAAACCGAAGGTTTTGTTTGTGCAATTATGGACGAAGTTATCATGACGAACAACTACCGGAAATATATAGTTAAGGACGGCACCGTTGACATCTGTCGGGCATGTCACCGTCCTGGTGAATCACTTAGACATATAATTTCTGGTTGTTCTCGTCTTGCTAACGGCGAATACTTGCACAGGCATAACCAAGTGGCCAGGATCATCCATCAGCAACTTGCTCTAAAATACAACCTTGTGGAATCTGAGGTACCGTATTACAGGTATGTGCCCGACCCAGTTCTTGAAAATGGTCATGTCACGTTGTACTGGGATCGATCTGTCATCACTGATAGGACTATTGTGGCCAATAAGCCTGATATAGTGGTGATAGATCGATTAGAGCGCCGCACAATGATTGTTGATGTTACTATCCCGCATGACGAGAATCTCGTGAAAGCCGAGAAAGATAAACAGATTAAGTATCTTGACTTGGCACACGAGATTGTCGACATGTGGGATGTAGACTCTGCAATTATTGTGCCGATAGTTGTTACAGCCAATGGCCTCATAGCCAAGAGCCTCGACCAACATCTAAAGAGGCTCTCGTTAGGTGGATGGATCAAGGGCTTGCTACAGAAAGCAGTTCTCCTTGACACGGCACGCATAGTGAGGAGGTTCCTTTCTCTGGAGCCCTAACCACCGGTTGCTTGGACCCTGTGCCCGTTGCCGGTTGGTCACTATTTTTTATATTTTTAAATGTATGTGTTTTTGTTTTTGCTTTATATATATATATTTAAAAATGTAATTAATATGTTAGTTAAGTAAATAAAGGAAATAATAATAAATTATGTCAACCATCAGTCCAATACTGAACGTCCGATATGAAATGAAAAATAATAATTTGAATTTGAACAGATGAATCCCCATGGATTATCATAATTGTGTCTTCATTGTGGGGGAACTTGCTAGTACTCACCACACCTAGCAGGTGTGTTGGTGGATGCAGTACGGCTAACTGTTCCACAGAAGAGACATTGCTGTCCATCCCTCTGGTTTAGAGTCCCTTAGTCGCCTCTTACGACATCCACGGGAGGAGATAGAGTTGTGCTACATTCTTAATTCGGACATCACACGAAATACAATGAAATATTCGTATAACGGTAGGAAACGCTCAGTAGGTCAGACATTTCCTATAAATATAATAATTGTTAATAATGTACGGGTATGCCACGTACTTATTTTCATATGAAACAAAGATTTTCGATCGTATAAAAATCCGACGCTGCGTCAGATATTGCACCACGAAGGGTTTCATTAAACAATCCTAAATGTTTTGAATTTTGAATTAAAACATTTTTTTGTTTTTAAACCCGGTCGAGTGCGTGTTGTACTCGCGTGGAGAGGGTTCCGTACCATGAATATGTTATCTTTAGGTACGAGAAGTGGCAGATGCCTGGCCTAGTTAAGGTGAACGAGTAGTACCAATCATTTATCTGAAGAACAAACTTAACATTGTAGTTGAAAAACATGTTCTCCCGTAATTTCCAATGTAAAAATGTGTTTGTACGCACAATATTGAAAGGTTTACCATGTCATTTTAACACCATAGACTTCTTTTAGGTTTTCCTGTAATTTATAAGTAAAGATTTTTTTCCAAAAGTTTGGAGAAACCGGGGGTGGGAAAAGTCAGTTTTCGCCTATTTTCTTAAATAAATTTAAAACTGTTTATTTTAAAATGATAAAATAAACATACTTGAGACCCTTATAACAAGGCAAGTACAGTTTGTAAAACTTTATTCTTAAATTTTCTATATTACCCACCAAAAGTGACCCTCATATTGAAAATTTATTTATTTACATTACATGTCCGTGTTTGGTTTGTAGAAATCCATATGTGTACCAAATTTCAACTTAATCGGTCCTGTAGATTCGGAGCAAATTGGCTGTGACAGGCGGACAGACAGACAGACACACGAGTGATCCTATAAGGATTTCGCCGTTTTTTTCTTCGGTCGTTCGGAACCCTGAAAAGGATATAAAAAATCTTGCAGAAATATCCAGACTACAAAAAATACATTAATAATATTTCTTTCATTCTTGTGCACTGCTGTTTATTCAATTTCTTTATGCATTTTCGTGTATTCGTATCATTTATATTGCTGTGTGGTAACTCTAAAATAATATTGAACTGAATCATATTTAACTCCTTCACTTAAATAAACCACAGCGATTATACTCGCTAGTAATTTTCTCTTTCAAGAAATAGAATTCTGTTACAAAATAATATTCTTAGCTTTTACTAGAAAACGTTGGTGAACCCTGACTAGAGACGCTTCCTGGCGGACCCCGTGTGACGTAATTTCCTCCTTTATGCTTCGCTGTCACGTTTGCTTCGCTTCGCTTTTATTTATTTACAGAACATGTAGAGCTTAAATGTTCTGTACAACCTACATACTACTATTTGCCATATAAATTTGTAAAATAGAACCCTTCCCTAGCTATGCTGTAACGGGGTAAAAATAACCGGGAGGTTTTTATTTTTACTTGTAGATATTTATAAAATAGATTATGAATAACATCAGATATTTTGATAAAGTGGCCTAAACAATAGAAAAATTCAATTCAATTCAATTCTTTACTGCATTCCATAAATAAAGTTAGCCTAGGTAGAGCTGCTTATTTACTTTAATTTAATGTTTTATTTGTTGTTACTACAATATTTCATTACTCGCTGGTTATTGGTCGTATTATAGTGGCGTATTTTTTATTGTTGAATTAGAGTATTGACGTATTAAGAATTCATTATTTAATGTTTTTTTGTATTTGATTCATTGTAATTAAATAAATATTTTCGAATATTATTTGTTTTGTTTCTTAGATACTTATTAATAGTGCGTATTAAAATTATTTTATTTTGCATTATTAGCTATATATAGATATTACTATAGATATTACTGAATATGGGAATAAATAATAAATCATTTTGCATTATTTTATGGTATAATAATCATTTCGGTCGAATGAAGTCCACTGCTGCACACAGGCCTCCCTTAAAGGTCACCACAATCACCAATATCGGTGTGTTGTGTGCTCATTGGGTGGTTTTGCCATAATCGCCACGCTTGGCAGGCGTGTTGGCGATCGGAGTATAATAATATTTTTTTATTGTATTGAAATTGTTTATACGTAAATCATTTATTTAGTGTTATTGTATAGTTATAGTAAATTTATTGTAATATTAATTGAATATGTAATAATAATTGTAATTATAGTTTATCGTTTAGGAATAATTTTATGCCATAGTAGCTTTTGCTAGATAAAAATTGTTTTTTATTTATTAACCAAAACATTAAATTTTATTAATTTTTAATGACGTTTGGTAACTTGTAATATTTTTATAGACATGACCAAAGAACCTGAGGAGTGCATAACTAATCAAGAAGAAAACGGATCATATGCCAAATCAAAATCATCATTTCACCAATTCAGGCAAAACCCGTTTACTGCACGACACAGGCCGTCAAGGTGACCACAACCACCGGTATTGTATGTGTGGTGTGCTCATTGGATTTGCTGTAATCGCTACGCTTGGCAGGCAGATTGGTGATCCGTCAATCCAATAGCCCTTTTACGACACGCGGCATGAAATGGTGTGGTGCTATTTTTAGCCGTCGCCACATGGCTCGAGTCATAATACAGTCCATATACTTGCGTTTCTTGCTCGCACGCCACCCACATCCAACAGCTCTCAGGTACCTCCCCTGCTGGCGTCAGCTCAGTCTGTTACGCTAACAATACTCTGGTTTTAGTCAGTGGGGAGTATTTTGAGGGAACCATCCGGATTGTCGAGCAAGCGGTAGCAATTGTCGTGGCCAAAATCCAAGCCCTGGGTCTGCAGACAGCGCCGAGGTGCTATGGTTCCACAAACTGCCGAGGAGCAGAGAACCACCCAGTTCGTGGATACGCGTTGATGACGCGTGAATCGGGGTGGGCCGATACATGAAGTACCTGGGGCTCACCCTGGACAGTCGTTGGGCCTTCGAAGAGCACTTCCAGCGCCTTAGGTGAACGCGTGGGTCTACGACTAGACACGCTCCCTCCGCTAGAGCGGCGAAGGCGCGCCTCTAGTGACGTTTGACAGGCTGAGGTCGCTAGCTCAGCGGCGCGCACTTGGAAAGTGGCGTCACCGCCTGCGGATGCAGTTTACTACGACGAGTCATCTTTGTCGAGGCCATCTTGCCGCACTTCGGATCCTGGCTCAGAAAGAGGCGAGTGCGTCACCTGACGTAGGTATTTACCGGGCACGGTTGTTTTGGTGCGTAGCTGCACAGGATAGGACGCTAGGCCACGGCACAATGTGTGATAGCGACCGGGATACCCCACAGCACACGCTCGAGTTGTGCCCTGCATGGGCAAGCGGCGGATCCTTATCGATTGGATCGGGCAAGGTCTTTCTATATGCTATGTTGGCAGAGCGTCATGCTCCAGAAGGCGACCGCAGGATGGTTTCGGGAGAGGGCCGTTCCTGCTCGAAGAAGGAGGAAACGGCACCGGGGTAACAACCGCCCTGGCGCCTAATTCTTAAACACTTGAAATCTGCTGCCATCGCTATAAAGTGGGGGTCATTGGATTTCGCGGATGCGTATATTGGGGATTCTGCGTGCCCACACCGAGCGATCTATGAGAAGATAGTGGCGTGGCGGTCACGCGCCGCCATATGAAATTGTATGATGCATTTTCACTGGACACAATAAAAATATATAAAACAGGAGCTTGGTCGTCCGTTTATCTCGTATTGGTCGTCCCACGCTGCATTTTTCGGTACGTGATCTCCGTTTAAGAACCTTTCTGCACAAATGCGCCCAGTTCTACGAGCTACATATGTACCCCATACATTGATGCCTCAGCTTACTTATCCTTTCAACTATGTCGGCAATTTCTTGTACGGATCTCCTCATTTATAATTCGATCTTGTAGAAAAATAGGATAGCTCTCTCCATAGCTCGCTAAGTGACCTTGGGCTTTCTTATGAGGCCTATAGGGAGTAACTATGTTTCTGTGCCATATGTCATAGCTGGTGACTTATCAGGGCATCGTTCGCTTATGAGCACCAGCCACAGGTAGCCACACTTGTTGGGGCAGAAAGGTTCTCGAGCGGAGAACACACACTGGAAAATGCAGAGTGGGGTGGCCTTCAACGAGATGGACCGACGAACTGGTGAAGGTCGCTGGGAGTCGTTGAATGCGGGCGAATGGAAATCTTTGGGAAAGGTATTTGTTCAGAAGCTGACATGGCTGATATAATAACGATGATGATGATGACTATATGAGGATTATGAGGATGCATAGTACCATCATTTGGTTAACAATCTATTATACTACTGCTCGATCCGTAAATGGCACCAATTTTATCATGAAACCTTCAAATGGATATGATAAATCCTTTTCCGATCTGTTTCACGTCTCTTTAACCGACACAAAACAGAGACCGATATATTTTATCAAAACATCGGAACGCCAGTCCCCGAAGACAGCGCGACTGCAAGCAACATGATTCGCTTTATCTAACGAACGCCGGAGGCTGTGTTTTGCCCTCTGCCATAATTAAATAATATGACACAAGACAGAACACGCCTCAGGAAAACAGGGAAAGATTAGAAAAGGAACTTGAGTATATATTTCCGGAGATGGAAGCTCTTTCTTTCGATGCATTTGGTCTAAATATATTTTCTTTTTTACTACAGTGCTAGTTTCAGTTAAAAATAAAACCTCCTAGTTATAGAAAATTAACCACGGCAGAAATATGTTAATTTGGTTACAATTAAGCGACGATATTACCGATAAGGGTCATAAAGCAGATTTTTTCATCTACCTATTGATTATTATTATTTCATTATCATTGCATCTTATTATTAGACAATGCCGCAGTGTTGTCGACATATTTTAGCACATCTGTCATGTACTGGGGTGCAATTCTCGAAGCTCGAACATCTATACATCCTTGAATACAGAATTGAAATAACAGTGATAACCCAATTTGGTAATCGCTAAGTCTGATCCTCATGGCTGTCCTTCTGCAACGTGTCCTTGAATAGCTTCAATCATATCTTAGCAAATACCAAATTGGTTTTATACCGTTCTTTTGATTTTATATTTAACGATGTATGGATATTTGAGCTTAAGGAATTGCACCCCTGGCCACCACGATTCATCGCCTGTCATGCTGGCGGCTGATGTTTGCTCTATCTTCCCTTTTACATTTAATAAACATTAAACGGATCATCCGGGCAGCACAAACCAGGTATCTTTTGATGTAATTCTGGTAAGATGTACACTTTCATTTTAGCATCTTAAATCTTGTTGAGAAAGAAAGGTAGAGTAAGTCTTTCGGTAACATTTGCAATTGGTCTATTTTTCTTGCTAAGGCTGGAAATTTGGATCTCGTCCTTGCTGAGTATTTCTACTCAGCTGTGTTGGTGATGTTTGCAGAGGTCCAACAATACCGTTCACCACTCCTTAATTCATAGAATTGTTTGGGTTCCCTATCCAACTGATACCAAAGAACCTATGAGACTAGACAGTCCAGAAGAAGCAGTAAAAGGTAGAGTTGTGGTAATCGCGGAGTTTGTTTTAAGACGTCTGAACTGCAGCGAACAGTTTCACACATTTTACCATAATCCTGGAAAACATATTGCAACCAACCAGTTGCAACCAACCAGTTGCAAACAACCAGCCAGCTGTTAGCTTTACAACATACGATGAGATCTTATCTATTGTCGGCTATATGTCAGACTCAGATGTCGCCGAATGCACCTCGACCCTTTGTGGATCTTTTGTGCTGACCCTAGGGTCTACAATACTTGTCGACTAGGGCTAGCCAGAGGGGATGACCGCTTTACAGTCATCCCCTCCAAGCTGTGCCTAAAGGCGTGACACCAATGGGTGGCTCTATATGGAGATCTTTAGAGTTCCTGGAGCCTCCTTTCGATGCCGAAGATGATCACTCCAGTGGTTTTAGCCGGTAGGAGTCCGGCATGCCCCTTCGCCCTTTCCCGGGGCGAAGGAAGTATATGAGGTATTTCTACCGGATCAACAAAAAAAAAGGCTAGCCTTCTACTCCGTTGCTGTCACATCGAAGAGTTCTTGTAAGAACCCTGCGATTGTGCCAGGATGGAAATGCGCGTAATCATCTGGTAGAGGATAAGCTGTTCCCGAGTGATCCGCCTTACGCCTAGAGCATCGCAGTCACACAACATGTGAAACATCGACTCTTTTTCACCCCTGCAGAATCTGCATGTATCCATCGTGCTCAGTTTCATTCTGTGGAGGAGGTCATTGGTACCAAAGTGCCCCTAGAGTGCACCTAAAAGTTGTGTCAGTGGTCCGTACGACGAGATAAACGATTTTACATTTCTATAACACATCAACGGTCTTTACCAACACACATCTGACAAAGCAGCTAACCTCTTGGAAATCTGAGCTACTGGTCGCGATTTCTTCGAAAGTGACATATACGGCCAACAGATATGAAGTTGTTCTGGGTCTGGGTGTTTGTGGATATAATTTATTTCTATGAACTGTGTTCACGATACACGAGGAACATTAGTGAATAAAAAGTAAAAGATTCTAATTCTAATGTCATCTTCAAATTTAGTTAGTATAACTTCAAATAGGCCAGTTACCATTGCTTGGGTTAAAGACACACTCATCGTCACATCAGCTAAAGGACATCCACTGCTGAACGAAGGCCTCGCCTATTGATTTCCAGAACAACCGGTTACATGCCGTCCGCATCCAACGACTCCCAGTGACCTTCAACTAGGTCATCTGTCCGGCCTCGTTGGAGATCGTCCCGCGCTGCGTGCCTTTTTGCCCCAGCGGCCATCAGTTCTACGAGTAACGTGCCCCGTTCTTTCTTTCTTTTCTTTCTTTCTTTCTTTCTTTCTAAGTACTATCTTCATAGCTTGCTGAATCACCTTGAGTTTTCTATGAGTCCCATATGTCATCACTGGTAACAGGCACTGGTTAAAGACTTTTGACTCTAAATATTAAGCAAAAAAGAAAAAGAAACCAAGATATATTTAGTTTGGCCAGCCAAACTTGGGATTGTTGGGAAGACAGACTTCTAGTGTATCTTACTCCCACATTTCGCTGATGATGGCGTTAAGAACTTTATGTAACAGTGACTAAGCCTTGTCACCCCTGGATCCTTCTAAAGCATTTTAAGAGAGAAAGGTAATAACACTGTCCTACAATGATATGGAAACCTAACATTTAGTTAAGGCACATTATTGGTCTCTTATTAATTTGCTATTCCGTACTCATTCCTCTTATTTACGGTTTTATATACACATACAATATTTATTTGTATATATATGGCATTGCCGTGTGGTGTCGGCTACGAATAGCACCAACCCATCTCATCCCGTGGGTGTCGTAAAAGGCGACTAAGGGATTAGCCGGAGGATGGGCAGCAGCGTCCTTCGAATACATTAACAACTCAACTGCGATCGCCAACCCGCCTGCCAAGCGTGGCGATTATGGCAAAACCCCTCAATGAGCACACAGCACACCGGTACACAACATATCGGTCGTTGTGGTGATCTTTGAGAGAGGCCTGTGTCCAGCAGTGGACTTTATTCGGCCGAAATGATGATATGGCATTTATTTATTTTAATGTACAAATATGCACAAGGACCTTAAGTCGTTAATGTTTCTAATGCAATTGTGTATTCTACACATTGTATTACATAATTGAGGATACTATATTGTAAATAGCAAATACTGTCACATCAGAACTCCTTCCTTGAAGGCAACACTGTCGATTTATTACTTCTTGCAACTTAATGAGTCGTTGAACTACTCAAGTTACGTACCCATGTTTAGTGCATCTTGTGTATCCACTTCAAAGTAATTTACTTACAAAGCAATCGCTTTACATAAAACTGGAAACTCGCAATTCATGGCAGATAATTCGCATTATCTGCATGTGTGTAAGTATCGAAATAAACCCTTTGGGTATCATAATGTTTGATTCCGGAGAAAAATAGACCACCACTCTCTACTCCACACATTGCTGCCGTAAAAGCCAGCTAAGTGTGGATATCAAGACGATAGGCAGCAGCATCCTTTCGTGTGCTAGTAAAATTCTGCGATCACCATCCACTTGTCCAGCGTGGTGATTATGGGTATATTCCCTATGACCGTTCATTGTAGTGATCACTGGGATGCCTATGTTCAGCAGTGGACGTCATTTGGCCGATATGATAATGATAATTGTATGCAAGTCGTAAAATTACACAGGCACAAAGATAATAATGAATGGTCATCAGGAAATATGATGATATACAGGCCGTGTGGTGCCGGCTACGAATAGCACCAACCCATTTCATCCCGGTGGTGTCGTGAAAGTCGACTAAGGGATTGGAGGAGGATGGGCAGCAGCGTCCTTCATGTACATTAACAACTCAACTGCGATCGCCAACCAGTCTGCCAAGCGTGGCGATTATGGCAAAACCCCCCAATGAGCACACAACACAACCATATCGGTTGTTGTGGTGATCTTTGAGGGAGGCCTGTGTCCAGCAGTGGACTTCATTCAGCCGAAATGATGATCAGGAAATATTACCAATATTATAACCATTTGTTTCCATAGATTTCCACAACTGTGTCGTAATTTCGGGTGGAATTTGGAAACACACCACGATTTGCAGGCGTGTTTGTGAGCGCAGTATGGCTACAGTTGCACAGAAGGGACGCTGCTGCCCATCCCACTGGCTTAGACCGGAGGCCGAATACTGAAACGCCGCTTAATATTAAGTGTGAAATTATTCGAATTACCGAAAACGGGTTTCTAAAATAGTTAAAACGGGATTTAATATTAAGTGGCGATTCAGTAATCGGCCGTTAGTCACCTTTTACGACATCAACGGAAGAAGGAGTGATACTATATTCTTATTCGCGAAACCATACGGAATAGCTGGCAACTATGATGATAAACTATAATTTCAAACTTCTTTAACGAAGGGGATGCTAAGTTGAACACATTCTTATTCCAACCATCTATAAACTCAATTTCAACCAAAAGGGAAACAAAGAACCAACTCACAAACTCTAAAAAGGATTCGTAATCAAATTCTTAGTTGGTATAATTGAAAATAGAGACGACTCTGCAACGTGGCAGAGATGTTCCAAGCCCTCCATATTAATAAGAACAGAAGGTTTAATTCGTACAATGGAATAAAATGAGCTCACGTACAAAGACGTCGAAGAATATCGAAATATAGCTAATCCAAACATAAACGACAAACAGTCGGTAACAGATGTTTTGTGGAAGCAAATAAAACATATCAATGCAAAGATTTAAATCTTTGTATCAATGCATATTTCGCAAAGGAATTGGTACCAGAAAGTAATTATTTTTGACATGTCAGCCGAATGACAAATCCCCTACTTATGGTAAAATAAATAACAATAAGAACATTATAAACATAACACGTTAATGTGTGTTGTTAATGCCGTGTGGTGCCGGCTCAGAATACCACCACCCTATCTCATCCCGTGGGTATCGTAAAAGTCGTCTATGGTATTAGCCGGCGGATGGGCAGCAGTGTCCTTTGGGTACATTAACAACTCAACTGCGATCGCCAACCCGCCTGCCAAGCGAGGTGATTATGGCAAAACCCCCCAATGAGCACACAACACACCCATATCGGTCGTTGTGGCGATCTTAGGGGGACGTCTGTATCCAGCAGTGGACTTTATTCGGCCGTAATGATGATTATGAACTTTCCAATCATTCAATAACATTTTCTTTCTGCGCCATCTTCTCTCCTCTTTCTTTTAACAATTATAGCAATATGCTCCTTATCATTTCATGTCATATGTCAAGAGCGCCACCACTTTCTTACTCTTTATATTTTATTTATTACTAGCTGGGAGACGCGGTTTTACCCGCGTTTAATTTAAAAGAAATTTAGAGTACTTCGACATAGACACTTGACATAGAATACATATATTGGATTTCAAGGTTTTTATATTTTTTGCGCGGAACCCTAATTATTTTTCGAAAATGAAAGTAGCCTAAGTTATTTCTTATAACATCAGCTATCTGATAGTGAAAGTCCCGTCAAAATCGGTCCAGCCGTTTCGGAGATTACCCGGAACAAACAGACAGACAGACAGACAAAAAAATTAACAATTGTAAATTTGTTTTATGTACCGTATATACTTTCATATGCATTTAGTAAGAAGGCTGTTATCTTGACATTACAAACAGACACTTCAATTTTATTTATTTGTATAGATTCGTCTGGTTTAACTTCTAAAGCGGATGCTATTTATACCTGAAATGGTTCGAGAACACTTTGTTTTATCTCACCGAAGTGATGATTATGATTATCATGTGTGCGAGTCTTTATCACGTGGTATGACGCGTGGTATTTCTGTAGTATTTTATTTTGTGTGTGGCTTTTACATGTCTAATGTTTGTATCGGAACTTAAAACGGAGTTTAAGAGGAATGTAGCGCAACTCTGCCGATAGGCTTGTCTCTATGTTGGGGTATTATTACGTGTAGATAGGAATTGGTATCTATGGATTGTATAATGTATATGAGTGTTGAGATTATAGTATAATAATGTGTCTCAGAATATGTTTTAACGGTTAGACCTTTTTCGGGTCTCTCTGATAATGCACCAGGCCCAAACAAAGACGAAGTATTCTTTACCAAAATATTCATCATATCTGTAATAATAACAGTTGATGGTAGCCTAAGTATGAACGTGAAATATGGAATAGGAATATTTGGAATTAATTTTGAATTTGTTTTATATTAATATTTTTGTAAGCTTGTGTGTAACCCGAAATAGGCTTATATTTATTATAGCCATGGTTAAGTACGCATTGAATGAAAGCATGGGCATATTTTTTAATAATATAGCGTGGCTAACGTGTCTGGGGTTACCGAAGCCTAAGGGCATCAGGAATTGCAGCTTGCGGTAGTCCAAGCATGAACGTGAAATGTTTATAACCATTCCCTTCATAATTTCTATTATAGAGTTTATTTAAGCACGGCTCGCGGAAGAAGATGCTGTACAACATTTTCAGATCCCAAGATGACGACGATGACGTAGCGCAGGGCGAGTTCTGAGCACTATATTTTAAACATGCGAACATTAGTAGCCCGTACCACTCATACAAATTATGCATTCCTCTGTACACATAGCACACACACAAATACGCGCACGGGCGCGCACTCCTCACAAACTCACGCTTACAAACACACCTCTATACCCTCACACCCCCCCCCCCCACACACACACTATGTGCGCGTTATGTATTTTATTGATCCATTTTTCGTTATAAGTATGTAAATTATAAATGAGGAATATCCAAACACAAGCATACTTTTTGCTTAAAAGGACATTCCAGAACTGATATCTTATATCTTTAAATGAGCAATTCTTGTATATATATATATAATTGGAATCTCGGAATCGGCTCCAACGATTTTCATAAAATTTAGTATATAGGGGGTTTCGGGGGCGATAAATCGATCTAGCTAGGAATCATTTTTAGAAAATGTCATTTTATAGGCGTTTGAGTAGTCTTAACTGAAAAATATGACTCTTCCTGACATCTATTGGCGAATAATAATACTATTTTTTGTGAGCAACTAATTGTTTTAACGACACAACAGCAGATGGCGTTGTTAAGTAACACGAAAATACCGAGCAAAGCTCGGTCATCCAGGTACTGTAACATAATTTAAGTTATTGAAATAAACATTATTATTATTATCTACATATCTCTCTTTTCACGGGTTTATATCCCTGTAAGGGAGAATTCGGTCTTTTGATAAGCTTACGCGGGGGACATGGGTCCAACACGCAGAGGCCCACTAGAGAGTTTTAATCTATAAAATGAAGACATGGATTTTCCCCGGTGGTGTACTGTTTGAGGTGGAAATAACGACAAGGTCTATATCAATGGTTGTTACATAGAATGAAAATTTTAAGAAGTACGGGAACAACGACGTCGGCCTTCCAACCTTTAATGTGAAATTCTATGGCTTATTATTAAATATGGATATGTCTATAAATTTATTGCAGATTTTTTTAAAGAATATACAGCTGAAGAGACCTTTAATACATAATTGTATCGTATCGAAACTTAGCAAAAAAATTGCTCTTCCTTATAATAAAACAGTTTTTAAACTGACAGTTTTTACATCGTGTATATTATAGATTTTTGTTACGTTTTGAACTCATCGCGGCATTCTGGTCGCAGAACCTGCGACTTCCCACCACTAATGCCATAAAACCCGAGTGATTTATTATAATGTGTTATAATCGCGAAAACCTAAGACATTAATCTTTCTTTGTCATCATCCCAATATCTATCTATCTTCTCAATTTCTATCTCCAGCTTGTCTACGGAATAGAACCTTCGCAATCCGTACGTTCATTAGTAAGACACAACTCGGGCTGAAGCTTTTAATTCAGTTAAACAGGAAGTTGTTATAAACGCAACCGGAAGTGACGCCTTCGTTATTTATTCGCAACTCGCTCGTAGGTACTGTGTCACCGTGTTGCAAACGAGTTTTAAATTTTAATTTGTTTTATGCAAATTATGAAAATTTTCGTTTTGAGATTATTATATGGAAAATCTCTGTTTAGAAAAAATACTTTGCCGTAGAAGACAAGGTTTCTCCGGACTATGTTGAGATTGGCATTCAAATTATTCAGGTTGCACTACATCTCATCATTTTACACATACTGAACACTTCGAATCAATATTAATCCCTTTGTGGTACGAGTGCAAACATTTCGACACATCGAACATTTGTCGAACTTTATGAAGAAGGAATTTTGCCCATGAGTTTTGTAGAGTGCTGGCGATGCAGATTGTATTGTTTAATTGTACTTTAATACTAGCTGTGCCCCGGCGGCGGGTCTGTTTAATTTAAAATAAATCGGATTATTTATAAGATATTATTACATGGGACATTACACTATGGATTACATGGGATTTTCTAAAACAAAGGTAAGGCTAAGGCTACCTTTATTTTAGAAAAATTTCCATATAGCTTCAGCTATCTGCCAGTGAAAATTTCTTACAAATTGGTTCAGCCGTTTCGGATATTAGCCGGAACAAACAGACAGACAGACAAAAAATAAAAAATTGGTTGTCTGTAAAGTCGGTTTACTGACGATAGTTGAACGTGACAACGTCTTAAGAAAATACTGATGGAATGGTAGCATTTTTCAGAAGAAAATTTTTATTTCATTTGTTTAATAGATTTGTATGTATATAGAGAAGGAGGTAATTGGAAATCACAATGAAATTGATCAAGTTAGATTTATTTGTACGCATAAATACAATTATGTCAATTTTACAATTTAATAGTTTTTACAAGTATAAATGTGCGTTGAGCAATTGTTTTACAACTTTTAAACATGTGTAATATTTAATTTCTTACAATCTGTGTTGCTGTAATTATCGTTGCTATAAACAATTGACACCACATTCACTTTTCACTGCACTTGATACTCGATCAAAACATGTAAATGTACTATAGTATAGCAGCTGCCCACGCAGACGCATCGCTCACTCAAGTAGGAGAGAGACGGATGTCGAACGCTGCCGAACGCAAAGGCCGATTGTGCTTCTTTGTCGCTCGTTCCGCGCTCTCGCTTGCACTTCAAGCCTTACATGGAACGCCTCAGAGCGAGGTAACGCCGCATGAGTCATGTTTTTTCGTGCGTGCAGCCGGCTCTATCGAATTATAAGACGTTGTCACGTCAAAAATTGTTATTTTGTTATAAGTACCGTATATACCCGCAAAAACTTTAGTTTATCCGTGAATATGGCGCTTGCAACAGTGCCGAAATTACGGGAACTCAAAAGAAATAAAAAACATGGTAAATATCCCGTCTTCAGTTCTAATAATAGTGTCAGTGACCATGTCAGTTTAAAAAATTATTTTGCAAAAAATTTGGAAATTACAACTTGTTTTTAATAACGTCATCCATATAACGTACTTTGTCCTCTTAAGTTCAGAATTTCGTAGGACCCTATATGTTTAACTTTACTGTAGCAGCGTAGCGGCTCGGTCACTCGATGCAGCGGTCTAGCCACTCAGTGAAAAGTCTCTTCACGCGATCGGGCCGTTCTCAAGTTTATACGTGTTCACGTATCGAAGCTTGTTTAATAATATCGAGAATCGTATCGAAGTATTTAAACTCTGCGGCATAATCGCTTTCTAAACCCGACGAGCGGTGTGGCACATATATTACACAACTTGGCCGCTGTATATAATTTTATACTTAAGATGGAAGCTTAGCATGCGTCACCCAAATACGACAGCCTTAATTAATCTAATCTTTGCCAAATTCCTTACTACCAGTATCACCCATCGCTATTAATCATCGTAAATGTCGTGGCTAGCTCGTATCGTCGCCATCTCGTCGCTAAAGTCTGTGTCCGGGTGAAAAATGACACATAAATATTAACAGTGAACTTGGCAGATATGCGGACTGTGGGACGTTATCATATTTATGAAACACTATTTATCTTTGGATGAAGTACTTGGATAAGATTGTTGATGATCTTATTACTAGATGAGACTTGTTATCCTCCATGGCGATCTTTGGGGGAGGCCTGAGTCCAGCAGTAGACTTTATTCGACTGAAATATTGATCCTCCTGTTAGGAATTGTGGAACTTGTAATCAGTATTCTAAAGAAACTTGTATATTTAAACGTTAAAATAAAAATGTATTAACGGCAACGCTGACTTACGTACATAATTGCCCTACTACGCCCTAAATCAAAAAGTAGAGGGGAGGCGTAGCGTTGGTGTTGCAGACCTTTTATTAATATAAAAAAGTTCAGTCTTGCTTCGAGAGTCGAGTCGAACGGACGCTAAAAGTGTAATCGGAAGCGTGTTGTAATTACTGTCGAAAATAAATTAGGGTACGTATTATGTACAAATAATAATAATAATTATACAAATTCAATATTGTTGCTAGAATGTGTGTCATGCTAAAGTTAAAAATAAATGTCTGAGAATCAATTCTGGAGTTTCTTTACATTCCTTACACTCCATTTAAACATTGGTTTTTCCTATAATACCTCCCTGTGGTGTCCAGATTTTGAATACAGCACCACTCCATCTTCTCTCTCTTCTCTTAACTAAATATCTGGGTAGCAGCGCCCCTTCTGTAAAATAGTAGCCATACTGCGCTCACCAACTCGTCTGCCAAGCGTGGTGAGTACTGGCAAATTCCTCCCAATGACGACACAAACAAACAAGCCTATGCAATCTGTGGCTGTGCCTTTTTACAACATTAAACATTGTTCGACTGGTATGAATTAATATATAGGTATAGGTGTAGGTTTTTTTTGAGCACGAGCACCGAAATTGTTATCTACAATTTTAAAATGGGCTGGCTCCACTGAGAAATTACCAAGCTCTTGAAGAGTACTTGCGTAAAATATCCAGTATTATTGAGTGGCTAGGTTTTGTGCGATGAGTGACGGGCACAGACAGTCCAATCAACTGCCCTGCTCCCTCTCCCCCTTATAAGTCGGTAATGCATCGATGACTTCATTGGTTTTGCTGGCTGTTCGTGGGCGGCGGTGATCACTGAGCATCAGATGACTCAAGTGCTCTTTCGTCTTACTCTAACAATAAAAAGACTTTTTTTAAAACCATACTTTGTTTTTCCTCTATACTAAGAGTCCCATACAAGGATTTCTCCTGTATCGTGGATACAATTTACAAACAACCAGAACCGGAGCCAATATGTATAGGCCATATTAATACTTGTTACGTGCGAGGATCGAACCCGCGACCCGTGGCATAAAAAGCCAACCGCCAAGCCATTGCGTGAACCTTGACGTTATATCTCTGGTATTAGAGCTATATCTACCTCAGAGCACGAAGAGATTTTTCTATCTTAAAATCTATGTTTTGTATTATAAATAACTGGTAGTGCGCTGACTAGACGTGCTTTGTTATTTAATCCACAATACGAAGATTATTGCTACGAACTGCTGAACGTTAGGTCCTGGATTCAAATCCGAGTTCGGACGAAGTTTTACTTTCCAAACCTAAGTACCATTGGGAGTTAGGAAATTTGCATTTTTACAAAAAATAAATGGGACAAGCTTTTTGTTTTTCGTACTAGGACTTCGTCGCACAGGAGCTACCCGTTGTTGCCATGCCTTTAAGCACGTCTTGGAGCAGGTAACTGTAAAGCGCCCACCCCCTCTAGCAGAAGGGGACGACTATAAAGAGGCTACCCCCCTGGCATACAGGCGAGATGGTAAACGAAGCCTCGGTGTGCGCTGACGATGGAAACATCGGTCGGTGGTTTTAAAAATCAAAGTTTTTATTTCATATAGGCCCTAATTGGCACATGAGAAAAGTCAACAGTTAAGGTGCACGGTTCGGAAAAGTCGATCTTATGAAGAAGAGCAGGCAAGCAACCCCATAGACACTCTTTTAAAAAAGTGATATTACAATTTTGTTTATTGCATTTTACCACGTCAGGTATGTGAAAACAAAGTGGTATATACGTGAAATACACAATAATAAACGCATGATAGCTTCTGTAATACACAATCAGAAATGGAGAGTTATAACGCACATGTAACACTGGTACCAGTCAACCAATTTCTCACATTCACAAAATGTAGAACATACAAAATTATAGTATAACAAAATGATTCATTAAAATTATGTATATTATTCAATTAATTTGTGTAACCAGTGTCCTTAAACAGTGTGTGTTACCAGTGATGACATATGGAACAGACGGTCAATCACTATGGGCTTCATAAGAAAGCTCAAGGTCACTCAGCGAGCTATGGAGAGAGCCATGCTTGGTATGTCTCTACGAGATCGAATCAGAAAAGAGGAGATCCATAGAAGAATGAAAGTTGCCGACATAGCTGAAAGGGGTAGTAAACTGAAGTGGCAATGGGTGGGGCACATTATTCGTAGAACTGATGGCTGTTGGGGTAAAAAGGTTCTCGAGTGGAGACCGCGCACCGGAAAACGCAGCGTGGAATGACCTCCAATGAGGTGAATAGACCACCTGGTGAAGGTCACTCGGAGTCGTTGGATGAGGGCGTCATTTGGGAGGCCTTTGTTCAGCAGTGGACGTCCTTTGGCTGATATGATGTGTAACAATGGACACCTTTTTGGTGTAAGTTGCTGACCACCATAAAACATAACGATTTGAATAAAGTATCTTGACTTGGGTATCTTGGGACTTTTACTAAATTCTGATAAGATTAAGTTAATGCACATCAAATTCAGATTACTTCAAATGAAACACCCAAGAACTCATATAAGTGGCCCACACCCACACTTGTCTACACAGGAAACCAATTATGTGTGATTCTCAATGTCCAATTATTGAGCAGGTTGGAACACAGATGTACTTGGGACTCATCATCATTTCGGCCGAATGAAGTCCACTGCTGGACACAGGCCTCCCCCAAAGATCACCACAACGCCCGATATGGGTGGGTTGCGGGCTTATTTGGGGGGTTTTGCCATAATCGCCACACTTGGCAGACGGGTTGGCGATCGCAGTTGAGTTGTTAATGTACTCGAAGGACGCTGCTGCCCATCCTGTGGCTAATCCCTTAGTCAACTTTTACGACACCCACGGGAGGAGATGGGGTGGTGGTATTCTGAGCCGGCACCACACAGTTCCTGGGACTCTTAATTGACAATAAATTTAACAGGGGCCCACATATTTCGTGAGTATGTGACAATTTACGTGCTATCTTAGCAGTTTTACATCATAAAAAACCAGTTGGTGCAGTGACTGATACAGTCGGCTGCTGCGCTCCGGGTCATGGGTTCGATTCCCGCACGGAACAAATATTTGTATGATCTGCAGGTAGTTGTTCCGGGTCTGAATGTATTGTATGTGGATTCCATGTCTGTAAACGCACCCACGACACAGGAGAAATCCTAGTGCGGTAAAAATTATAAAATAAAAACCTTATAAAACTAAACTCTTATTGTATAAAGCACTGTTTGATTCAGTTGTAGCTTACGGACTATCCAGCTATAGTCGGATCTATAAAACCTACCTAGACTCATTATATAGATTGCAACTCCGGATATTAACGTTAATAGTTTAGCCAAAAATCAAGTCTAATTTTGTAGGTGATTCTGGGTTATTTAAGTACTGCAAACCCTTCCTACACATGATAAGGTCAAACTCAGCCTCTTAAAAGAACAATTTTTCATCAAGCAACTACAGAACGAAATTAATCACCTGTCTTTACAGTTACACGTCGAGTCGTAGATAACAAACTTTTGACTTTACCGGCAAAAAATTACTACGGCGAACGAACGTGTGCTTAATTTATTCCACGACGCATTAATTCGTGCGGTGTCTGGATCAAGAATATAGCACCACTCCATCTCCTCCCGTGGAGGTCGTAAAAGGCGATTAAGGGAGTCTAAGCAAGAGGTATGGGCAGCAGCGTCCTTTCTGTGGAACAGTAGCCATTCTGCGGTCACTAACCCGCTTGCCATGCGTGGAACAAATATTTGTATGATCTACAGATAGTTGTTTCGGGTCTGGGTGTTTGTGCAGGTGTAATTAATGTCTGTAAACTGTACCCACGACGCAGGTGACATCCTAGCCTGGAGAAAATTCTATGGAGCCACCCGATGTTGCCACGCCTTTAGGCACATTTTGGAGCAGGTAACTTTAAAGCGCTCACCCCCTCTAGCAGAGGAGAAGCGGCTGTAAAGAGACTACTCCCTGGGACTCAGTCGGGATTGTTTACGAAGTCTCGTTGTGCGCTGTGCTGGATACACTGCAGCACGTGTCCAAGTACGTCGTAGCAATGGTCTTGTTTCAAATGACTACGTATGTATATTATCCAATTAATTTGTGCACCCAATGAATAGCGACTTACTTACAAAATTGCTGGCAAGCACTCCTGGCCAACTTATCATTACTTATGCAAAATGCCACATTAAACAGTTTTCACCTGCCAACAAAAAAAAAACATTAAGGCTGTAATAACACTGGCCGATATAACCTCTCGTCTAATACCCGACAATTTTAAAATCACATAAATATGTGAGCGACTGTAAACGAACGGATAATGCGATAACGCTTGTCCGCAGTTGCATGCGATTGGCAATTTGCCACCAGCCCGCCACCTGCACACCTCGCGGGTTGATCGTGTGTAAACACCCTGATTTGAGGTCTTTATATCCCATTTGCATTATGATGTGACGAATGATATGCAAATGTGAAATAGGGTTAAGTTGTGTATTGACTTTTGTTATTGTTAAAACGGTTGTGAAATTGCGGTTGCGGAATATCCACTGTTGAACTACTTGTCGTTTATGAATCCTTTTTTTTTTGGTGTCCAGTGGAAATTCTACATGGAACTTCCTTCGCCCCGGGGAAGGGCGAAGGGGTATGCCGGACTCCTACCGGCTTAAACCATTGGAGCGGTCATCTTCGGCAACGAAGGGGGGCCTTCCTCGCAAGATCACACTAGAGCCACCCACTGGCGTCACGCCTTTAGGCACATCTCGGAGGGGATGACTGTAAAGCGGTCACCTCCTGGCACTTCTCGGATCGTCCATGAAACTTGTGTGTGGCATCGTTTAAAAAGAAAATGCTGCAGCGTTTTGGTAAAAGCAACGCCAACAGAGCTGGTTTTAAGTATTAGCCTCTCTTACTACTGACCAGTAGTGTCGTGGGTGTACTATGTTTTGAAAAATATATCACCCAGGAAGATAATCGGCACTCGCATTACCTAACCCTTTGAATGGTGACGGCTATGACACCATTCGCTGAACATCATCATCATTTCGGCTGCATAAAGTCCACTGCTGGACACAGACCTCCCCTAAAGATCACTACAACGACCGATATGGGTGTGTTGTGTGTTCATTAGGGGTTTTGCATTATCGCTACGCTTGGCAGGCGGGTTGGCGATCGCAGTTGAATTGTTAATGTACTCGAAGGACGCTGCTGCCCATCCTCCAACTAATTCCATAGTCGCGTTTTACGACACCCACGGGATGAGATGGGGTGGTGGTATTCGTAGCCGGCACCACACGGCGGCTCGTTAGTATTTTGTAATTTCTTTGAAAATGCAGAAATATTATGACGATTTGTGATGTGACGAGAATGGTTAATTATATAAACATTATTAGGAATCTGGCATGACCCTCCGTCCTTTCCCGGGGTGGAGGAAATCCATGATGCAGTGAAACTAACTTATAAATAAGTTGAAGAGTACTTATTTTAAACTAGTTTCACCTTACAAGCAAAAACAGTATAGTACTTGGCCATAAAAGCCGCGTTATTGGCAAATTGCCGCGGTTCCTACGCGTCGAACGACTTAATGCGGTTTGATCGTGTATAAACATATTTATCTGCAATTGGTTTTGAGCTATTCGTATTATTTATTTGTTGATTTATAATTGCAAAATTGTTCCAATCTTGAGTCTATAACAATATTTAGGTATGTTACGGAACATTTTTTATTATCTTCATATATTGGGATTTCCAGCGCCTTCACCAGGTCGTCGTTGGATGAGGGCGGCATGTGACCGTTCGTTGTGGAAATCTAAGCGGGAGGCCTTTGTTCAGCAGTGGACTATGGTCCTATGGCTGATATGATGATTGGGATTTCTATCCAATAAAGAGATGTCAACCTCATTTCTATAATAATATTAATATTATTATAGAAATGAGGAATTATAGAATAATATTAATATTATTCTATAACTAATAACTAATAAATGAATTATTTTACGGCCCGGCACATTGACGGCACGGTTGGTGCAGTGGCTGACACAGTTAGCTGCTGCGCTCCGGGTCGTGGGTTCGATTCCCGCACGGAACAAATATTTGTATGATCTGCAGGTAGTTGTTCCGGGTCTGGGTGTATTGTGTGTAAAATTCATGTCTGTAAACGCACCCACGACACTGGAGAAATCCTAGTGTGGGGCAAAGTTTTTCTAAAAAGAAAAAAAAGAAAAATTATAGCGTGGTGTCGCATAGCCTTCCGCAAAAACGTTGGTACACAAACTTCGACCAAAACTCTTCCTTCGTAAAGGCATCAAGATGTTGTGTTGGAACCCGCACTACAAACTACTTAAAGTTGATGTTGTGGCGTGATACCAACTGTTCAACCCTCAATGTCCATCATTAACATATCAGCTAAGGCAAGTCCACTGCTGAAGCAAAGGCCAACCCCATATATTTCTACAGCTAACGGTTACATGCCGGCCGCATCCAATGATTCCAAGCGACCTTCACCAAGTCGTCTACCCACGTCGTTGGAGGTCGTCCCACACTGCGTTTTCCAGTTCGCGGTCTCCACTCAAGAACTCTTTTGCCCCAACGGCCATCAGTTCTACGAGCAATGTGGCCCGCCCATTGCCTCTTCAGTTTACTAATCCTTTCAGCTATGTCGGCAACTTTAGTCCTACCGATCTCCTCATTTCTGATTCTGTCTCGTAGATAAATACCAAGCATAGCACTCCCCATAACTCACTGAGTGACCTTAAGCTTTCTCATGAGCCATATGAGTGACCACGTCTCCGTCCTATATGTCATCCTTGGTATCACACACTGGTTAAAGACTTTTGTCTTGAGACATTGCATTCAATGTCCACTTCGTCATAATTTGTATATACTCCACGATCTCCTCAACCTTCGACGATTAGTGCAGCATGTGCTAGTAGTAGTCTATACTAGCCCGCGTTGCTATGTCTTTTTTCTATGTCAGAAACATTCACACACGTGCCAAGAACAACTATATTAATTTTTAACATAATCGGATCACTGATATAGGAACGCATAAAGCCCAAAGAAACATTCGTAATTGTTAGATAGGTCCTTATGAACAAAATCAGTAGCATTTTATTTAGATGTGTGCGTATATTACTCACACAAGTTTATCGTAAAGCTATACTCAATAGAATAAACACGCAAGACGTTGTGTCGTTGACTTGCAATACCACGCAAAATAATTTCCGCTCTGTGTTGATAAATGGAAAACTTGTAGTTCGGACAATGGATTATCGTTGTATTATTGGCGAAGTATGAATCTATCTTTGTCACTATCCTTCTCATAAGTATTTCAAATAGTTCCTTCTCTGCCACTATTGTCAGGGTCCGTGACGACAATAAACAAAAATGGCGTTATGAATTATGACTTGATTAAGATATAGATTATGACACTTATCTGAATATTAAAAACATCACCTGTATTAATTAAATTACAAGTGAATTATAATTGCCTTTATCTTTGCAAGTACTTCTAGTGAAGTATTAACATTTCTTGAATGCGCATGAAGTCATACTTTATATTATTTTCTTATTAATGTAAGGTAACGTTCTCAGACGAGTACTCGATCTCGTCGATCTCGTCTGAAGTACTGGTGTCCAAAAACGCTATATGGCAGTAGCGCGCTACAGATTAATTGCTGTAATAAAATAGCGCGCTATTTTACACGCTAAAATTATAACGAACTGGGCGTACGCGAATCACGCTATAAAAGCGCGGTAAATATTCGAATCATTCGTCCCTTAGTCGCCTTTTACGACATCCACGGGAGGAGATAGAGTGGTGCTATATTCTTAATCCGGACACCACACGGATAGCTCAGGTATTATGTAGTCAAAATAGTAACAATAGTGGCAAGCTCACTAGAGAAAATATAACGAAAAATATTCGTCATACAAGGATCTAGCTTGTGCCAACATTCCCTCCGTCTTCTATATTTACCGTGCAGTCTTGACGAAATTTAAGTTGACAGAAAACTTTATTTAAATTCAAGACTTACTGCAGAAGCTATGTAAAAAGAAATATTCATAAATATGGGAGCCCATATGCTTAAAACGCAATCTTCTTTAATTACTTTTATAGGTGCTTGACTTTCGACTACATTGCCGTAAAATTAATTCATTAATGTATATAAATAATATATAAGATTAAGCTTGAAATAAACGCTTTTAACAACGCAGTAAAAAATTTGTTCTATCAGTCAATGCTCATATATCGTATCAAGTTTTCGAATCGCTCGTATCAGCTTTTAAATTTAATCATCGGAGCATGGCGCTCAATATGTTAAAACGGCCGATTAATCTTATGTATCTATGCTCCACGCTTGTACACACGGCTACACATTAAACTATACAAAACCAGTTTACCCTGATCTCTCATCATACCGAAAGCCTATATTGTATATGATTGCTTGTATAGGATTTACCGAAACCTTGCTGCGTGCTGTTCCGCGCACACGGTGACCCGTGGCCACATGCGTGCCCATGTCTTCCCTAGGGTTTCCTAGTATGACCGCACAAAGTCCCCGAGGCCCCTGAGGGCCCCGAGGCCCCTGAGGACCCCGAGCCCTCCACTACATAGTGGAGACAAGGGGCTTAGGAATGTGGCAGATACACGCCGCATAACCGACACTACTCGATCGATTGACCAACATCCGCCGATTGGTATTCCGCGCGGGACAATTTTCGAGCGTATGCTTTGCAGGCTCCAAAGAACGCCAGCATGGCTTCGAGGACTTAATTCATTATTTTTAAGTTTATTTTAACTTTTGGCACTCTTTCTCCGTAGAAACTTTAACTATGCCAAATATTACCCTTCTTCGTGCGCGCAATTAAGCTTCAAAAGCGATACTAAGTTGTCTCTTTGCGTATTTATATATGAATTTATTAAATATGCCTTGACCAAAACATCTCTTTCCCTTCTCGATTATAAAAGATACTTGGAAGTAGTTACTAGACGCTCAGAATTACATCACAGACAAAGCGGGACAAACGCACTGGCTGAGTTAATAAAAATGTCTGAAAACTATTTTCGTCACTCTAATTGCAAAAGCTCCCAACTGTACGCGAGAACTTTCAGGAGAGCTTGGAAAAGTTCGGTTGTTTACAGATGCAGTGTGTCTTTGTGTAGTTATGGGGCCTAAGGCCTACTGCAGATGGAGAGAATAGTAGAAAATATGTCTGAAACTCCCATAATCACCACGCTTGATGCTCGCTGTATGTTGGGGGGATATTGCAAGACTGGGCAGCTTCGCTTGACCTTCGATTGCTGAATCAGGGATCCGTTAGTACCTGCGTTTGGTTGCAGGGGGAGTCAGTTGTGGACCTTACATGGGCGACACCTTCTGTGGCTCTCATGGTGACGGGTTGGCGGGTGGTGGAGGAGGTGGTCACGTTGTTAGACAACCGCCATATAATGTTTGACGTGGCCGTCCGAACGCCCGGCCCAAGTCGTTCCAGTCCTAGCCCGCCATTGCGGCGTTGGGACCTCACACAGCTCGATAGAGAGATATTCTTCACAGCTGCCAGCATCGCGTCATGGTCAGAGGTCGAACAAGGGATCTTACCTGATACAGAAGAGGAAGCAGCCTGGCTCTGGGAGCCGACAAAGTTTATGTACGCTACATAGCGCCATTCACGAGGCAAAGGATCGATCCCGGAATCCGTGGGTGAAGCCCTATCATATGGTCGTGGTCAAGTTGCGCCCGTGTATGGTGACTGAAACCATAGTCCCGAGTTTGCTAGAAGGAGTACTCTTAACGATCTTTCCAGCGGTCTGGGACCTTCCTGGTCCCTCTGCACCACTGATTGCCTCGGACTGGACCGATGAGTTAGGAATTTTGGAAGGGGAGCTAAGCCAAGTCATTGGCCGCTTGAAGAATCGAAACACCGCACCTGGTCTGGACGGCCATTCCGAGCCGCGCGTGGCTGTATGCACTGCAGTCTCTTGAGGACCGCTTGAGGTGACTGTGTACTCGTCCAGCTGGAAAGGAAGCTGTATTGGTTCTGTTGAGGAAGAAAGGAAGGCCCGCGGAGTCTCTTTCTGCATATCGTTCCATTTGTCTGCTCGACGAGGTTTCGAAACTATTCGGGAGAATAATTACCCGAAGACTCGCGAGTGGGTCCCGACCTGGCCAAAAGTCAGGCTTTCGACAGCGGTGGTCCACATTCGACGCGATTCTTCGCGTCCGCTCACCGTCGGAACAGGCAGTGTTCCGGTGGGTGGGATCAGTCAGTAGACATAATCAACGCCTTTAGCTCCACCCCGTGGGGCGCGATTAAAGGGCACTAGTCCATCATCGATGCCCCCCTACCTGCAGGGCATCATAGGGGCCTATCTACGCGATAGGCACATCCGCTACGTGAACAGGTATGGTAGCGTAAAGTTGAGGGAGATTACGTGTGGGGTTCCGCAGGCATCAGTTCTCGGCCCCATCTTATGGAACCGTGCCTATGACGCGGTCCTGCGTGTCGTTCTCCCCGCTGGCGTCGGCTTGGTCTATTATGTTGATAGCACTCGTTGTGTTGGCCAGCGGGGAGTCCTTCGAGGAAACCATCCAACTTGTCAGCTTGCAAGCGGTGGCAATTGTCGTGGCCAAAATCCATGTATGTATATGATACATGATATGTAGAATTTCCTCAAGATTCGTCCGATAGCCTTCAAGCCGGAACAGAGAGACACACGACTTCACTTAGTGCGGATAGGAGGGATGAAGGAACTTGTCAAGTGCTTGCTATCTTGTTTTTCTTAATAAGAAAACGTGAGTAAGAGAGAGATACATGAATATTGGCTCAAGTTACATGAAAACAAGCTGTATCCCAACGTTGGATGAAGCAAATGATTAATGGTCCACACTGAATGTAGACCGAAAGATGTAGAAATCTTCGGCTTTTGTCCAGCTGTGGATAACGGATAACAGTATCGATTAGTTAGTTTACGAGGCAAGGAGTGCTTTTCTAGCCATCCTTTCTGGGTATTCATGTGTAAATTAGAGTGTGTGACTCTCAATCAAATGCCAGACCACGGCAAAGTAGTAAGTAGGAAGATTAATCGATCTCTGCATACTCACGCACTGATGACGTCATTAAATATGTCATCAGTACACAATAGCTGGCTCGGCCACCGAGAACATATAAACAGGCTTTCCATTGAAACACACATGAAACCCATATTAAAATTGATGTGGCAAAAATGACATATTACGAGCTATTATTTTATATGTTTTTATTGTTATGTCCCGAACAAATAAACATAAAAGACTCGGGTTCTATATTTGCTATAAAACTGCAATATTTTGCCTTAGCCGCCGTTTTATCCCATAAAATATTATGCTGGTAACACGCCCATTTTAATGGTACTAAAGATTTAAAAGCTACGTCTGAAGGTTATCGTGGCTTTATATCTTTAAGCTTATTTTAGTCGATCAAATAGTCGCCCAATTAAAGGTCAAAGAAGGTGACTAAGTAGGCATCCTCCGCATACTCTGTAATGAAATGAAATTATCATTTATTCACAAAAAGACTGTCAACTTTGTCCTTTTTGAACGACAGCACCACCATACAGCATTCATATAAGCGCGCCCTTCACCGCTTCCTAGTGTTTGAGCTGGGCAGAAGACGCGGTGCAACAAACTCCCAAGTAACGAATAGTTTTTTATTTCATTTATATTTATGTCAGTTATATTAAATGTAAGAGCCATGCTCCAGTCAAGCCCTTACACAGAGACCCTCAAATTTTTTCGTTTTTTTCTTCTCCACAGTAGGATTAGGATAGGTGCGTTTACAGACACAAATTCCACACACAATAACACCCAGACCCGGAACAACTACCTTCAGATCTTACAAATATTTGTTCCGTGCGGGAATCGAACCCACGACCCGGAGCGCAGCAGCCAACTGTGTTAGCCACTGCACCAACCGTGCCGTCGAATTTGCAACAGCATCCTCCGAGTACACTAACAACTGAATTGCGATCGCCTGCCACCTGCCAAGCATCACGATTATGGCAAAACTCCCCCAATGAGCACATAACACACCCAGATCGGTCGTTGTGATAATCTTACGGAAGGCCTGTGTCCAGCAGTAGACTCAATATGGCTGAAACGATGATGATTATGATTACATTCAAACATTAGTAACATAGGCACATAAATACATAGTAATATGCATATATACAGGTGAAGCTAATATAAAGCGTGTAAAGATTTGCCATAATAAGCGGTAAGCCAGAATTTCAGGCGAGATTTCAAGCAAGACATATGGAGCTGATGAATAAGCTGTTGAATGAGACATGAAAATAAAGTAATCCACTTAAAGCCATTATATACATATATATTCATAAACTTTTAATAGGTTCCAAAACTGTATAAAATTACGCTTTTAATTAAACAAAAGGCAATTAAGCTGAATTTTAAAATTACCTTAAATTCTACAATTATCCTCTAAAGTACATAATTAAATGTTGAAATATACTTTATCATTAGATCTCTATTCCTCTAATATAGTTATTCTGCTTTTATTACGTAATGTAATTTATAATTTTCAACAGGCTTTTAATGAGAACAAGGTATTTCAACTTAAAACAATTAAGCGTTAATTTTTGTAATAATAAGTAGTCTACTGGTCTCTGTATGCCCTGTAAGAGGGAACTCGGTATTTTGATAGGCTTACGCGGGGATATGAGACCAACACGCAGAGGCCCTTTAGAGAATTTTAATCTAAAATGTAATAGGACACTAACCGGGGACTCTCCATGGCTGCACTATAAAATGCAGTCTCTGATTGTCCCCGAAGGAATAAAACTATTGTATGAGATGGAAACTACAATTATAAGGTCAATTGCAATGGATGCTAAATGAATAAATAATTAGATTTTTGTATATAACAGAACTATTTGGTATCAAACATTTTTTTTTATTTAAAAAGAAAAAACTCTTGCAAATAACTATATCAATGTGATATTTCTAATTGCTTAGATACTGTTTCAGTCATCATGTCGGCCGAAAGCAGGCCACTGCTGAACACCTTCCCCATAGATTTTCCACAATTTTGACGTAATTTTGCGGTGAATTTGCCAGTACTCACCAGGGTTGATATAAAGAGGATGGGAAGCAGCGTCCATCCAGGTCCTAATAACATCGTACTGCGATCACCAATCCATCTGTCAAGCGCAGTGGTTATGGAGATATGACCGTTCATTACAGTGACCATTCGAAGGTCCATGTTTGAGCAGTTTACCAGCTGATGTATGTATATATATAGTATATCCTATTTCTTCGTATTTATTCTGTATTTAGCATAAGAATGCTGCAGCACTTACAACATAACCAAATTACGTCACACTTGGACTGAAACAAATAGTTTAATGTCCTCGCGAACACTGTAGCACGTATTAATAATGTATGGAGGAAACTTTTTATCGCTTTTCCCGCCAGTTTTGTACTGCGAGGGATTGCGAAGTTTCTCGAAGGTCAGCGAGACTTCCGAAGGATTATAGTTTAGTCTGACGCATTACGAGGATTTGTTTTTTTTAGCTCATTTTTTTCATTTCATTTTTCACCTTGAGGCACTACCGTATTGTTAATAAGCTTTCCGAACGCTGCCCAGTCAAGTCGGATTTGATAGACCTCTTTGTCGAAGTTGGACCTATCCAACTGGATGGTTTGTCCCATACCTACGCATCAACAACTTCATGAACAGAGTTCCCACTGGATATAGGCATGGTATGACAAGGGAATTTGACATGGCTTTCGTCTTGCCCATTTTAATTTTAAGTCCCACTTGTTACGAAACTCTGTTGAGATCATCGAGCATTTTTAATATGATTTCACTAAAATATCTAGACCAATTTCAACCAGACCAATTAAAATCCTGAGATTCTTCCATCCATTAAAATGTCAGACTTTTTAACAAAAGAAAAAACCCAAAAGAACAATGCGCGAAAATGTTAGCGCGTCATCACGAGCTCAAAACTTTTATTTATTCCAAAACTTGTTTCATTTTTCTTCGAGCACACATTTCAAAGAATAAAGCCAGCTGCAGACCGCAGAAACACATAAATAACACCGTATAAAAGATGTATGAAGCTAGGCCCACTTCAAGAATTATTTACTAGAGGCCGCCTTACAGGAAATGTCGATGGTTTTGGACCCTTTTAAACAATTCCGTGTGTCGTGTAAGATTAAGAAAGGAAAACTTAAAACTAGATCCTTTTAAGAAGGTTGTAGAGAATTTTTATTGGCGATACTGAGTTGTAAAAAAACTATAGCCTCTTGTAGAACCTGAAAGTAAATAGGTTGCTTATAATTCTGGAGTTTGCAAGTACAGATTTTATTGAATTATTTAGCTCTATCATGATTTAGTTATCAGTATTTTTGATGAAATAATCTACCATCTAAGTTGCATCTATAAATCTTTCAATATATTTAATATTTAATATTCTTCAATATATCATTGAAATGTGATCTACGTTTGCCAGTGTAACTTAAAAAAGTCATAAATCGCGTACCTCAAAACTTTACTTTCCTTCTAAATCCGGGCCAAAAATAACAAATCTACATTGGAATTTAGAACAGTACTTTCGAAGTCGGAGGAAAAAAACATGAAAGTTCTAGAAATCTTTGAACGAAAAATTCAACTATTTCAATTAAGAATCTCGTAGCGTTCCATTTTAGAAACTTTGTTTTAAATTGCAGCGCCAGAAGTCGAGTTCCGAAGTCATTCCAAACGGTCCCATTCGACGTTCCGACGGTAATAAGCTTCCGACACGTCCCGACCTTTTACGATCTTTAACGAAAAATCGGTTTGATCGGTGATAGGAAAATGACGTGTGCAATTATCTTTTTTATAAAATTTCAAGATATATTTTGATGTACTGAATTTTGTCGTTTGTCATCCATAAGAAGTTTATATTTGAAATCCTGTATAAGGTTAGAATACAACTACCTTTAGTTTCGACATGTGTAAAGAGCAATATATTTAAAATATTTACAAATATTTGTATGATCTGCAGATAGTTGTTCCGGATCTGGGTGTATTTTATGTGGAATTCATGTCTGTAAAACGCACCCACGACACAGGAGAAATCATAGAGTGGGTCAAGTTTTAAAAAAAAAACTTGGCAATCAATTCTTTTATTAATCACGTTAACTGGTACAACAATGCATGGCATATAACAGTTTTATTTACCCAAACATCTTTTTTGTGAAATCGTTTGTTTCTTTAGCTTTTAATTACGAATTTCTTACACAAATCAAGAATATAGTAATTTTATTGTGATAACTGATAATTAAAAAGTAAACACCCTAGATTTGTGGTACCCCGACTTGTAGGGTTAGGTTAGTTTAGAGCCATAAGAACATAAACCAAGCAAACTGAACATAGAACTGAAAAAAGAAAAGTATCTAACGCTTTGCGTATTGGTTTGAAAATACATAGGCTGCACTAAAAGTATCGGGAATGGAATATTTCCACTGTTCCTGTCATATTAAAATCTTTTTAATTGAAAACTCCTTGGTTTTACAAATCGAACACCATTTATTTATTTTAAAAAAGATTCACGGTCTTGTCACAAGGTTTTGTCAAACTTGTTTAGTCGTTGAGAAAATGGAATTGACTCGAGAAAATTCAAGAGCGATGATTTATTATGACTTTCGAAGTGGTTTAACACAAAAACAGTGTGTTGACCGGATGATTTCTGCATTTGGCGATGAAGCCCCAACCAAAACCACAATTTATCGCTGGTTTGCTGAATTTCAACGTGGACGTGTCAAGCTCAGTGATGATCCTCGTCAAGGTCATCCAAAAACTGCAGTCACCCAAGAAAACGTTGATGCTGTGCGTAAGCTGATTGAGGAAGATCGACATGTGACATACCGCGAAATTCAGGCAACTTTAGACATTGGCATGAGTCAAATACAAATAATCTTGCATGAACAATTAGGTGTAAAAAAGTGGTTTTCCCGATGGATACCGCATTTGCTATGTGAAGAGCAAAAAGCGGCTCGCGTTACTTGGTGCGTCAGAACTCTCGAAAGATTCCACGCAGGATCCTCAAATGCTGTATACAACATCGTATCAGGTGACGAATCCTGGATATATGCGTACGAACCCGAAAAAAAAACCAGTCACGAGATTGGGTGTTCGAAAATGAGTTAAAGCCAACAAAAATTGTTCGTTCACGGAGTGTTGCAAAAAAAATGGTGGCCACGTTTGTCTCCAAAACCGGCCATGTTACGACTATTCCTCTTGAGGGACAAAGAATGGTATGCTAGCATTTGTTTGCCACAGGTCGTTTCTGAACTCCGTAGAGAGAACTGCAACCGCCGCATCATCCTCCATCACGACAATGCGAGTTCTCACACCGCGCACAGAACAAAAGAGTTTTTAGAGCAAGAAAACATAGAATTATTAGACCATCCGCCGTACAGCCCCGACCTAAGCCCTAATGATTCCTATACTTTCCCTAAAATAAAGAATAAATTGCGTGGACAGAGATTTTCATCACCTAAAGAAGCTGTGGACACCTACAAAACGGCCATTTTGGAGACCCCAACTTATGAATGGAATGGTTGCTTCAATGATTGGTTCCATCGTATGGAAAAATGTGTCAAATTTCGCGGAGAATACTTCGAAAAGCAATAAATACATTTTTAAATAGTAATGTTGTGTCACTTCCTTGATTCCCGAAATTTTCAGTGCCGCCCTCGTAGTTTATTTTAACAAATAACTATTTATCAACCGTCATTTTATAAAATCGCGAATTTAACGATTAATTCGTGTTTTTTTATAGATTAAATATACTTTAACATTCAACACACTTGCAAAATAAAGCATATTGATAAATGATCTTTTAAAAAAATTGGATATGTTTTCGGTATACCATGTTTGTGATTTTAAAACGTTTTTTTTTTGGAAAGTTATCATTTAAGTAACGTTTTGTATAACATTAGTTAACCAATATAAAGCTATACGGCAACAGACAGACAAAGCAACATATTTATACAACACAATATATATCTAAATACCCATTCTTTTTGACAGCCGACAGCTTTCGCGAAAGTTATATTTTATGCAAAAACTTATATCATATTTCTTATTCAAAGTTTTGCGGTACAGAAAAAGTAGCTTATACTATCATTATAAAGTGAGGTAACTTAAGGCTACATATGGAGAGTTGAAAAAAATCCTATTAAAACTCTCGGGATTGATCACCATTAAACTTTTTGGCGTGGGTTCAGAAAAGTACCAAAATTAGATGATATTAGGAGACGTAGGTTTGAGTAATATTTTTGGGCCTTGATTTTGTGAGAAGTGCTATTTTAGAGATATTTTACAATAAGCAGTGCAGAGCGGGAGGAATGCGTTTGAAACCAAAAACTAGGGTTTCTGGTTTCTCGACGATTTTGATTTTGACGTATCATTAAACGTACATGCAAGAGACAAACGTCCACTCCTCGTCCGTGCCTGTGTACATGACTCATTCTCCCAGTGTGAACGTTGCCTGAGCCGCAAAAAACTGTTTGATTACTCTTCAGATGCCGAACTAACTACTACTTTAAACGAATTAGTATGCGTTTACCGTACTTTAACTTTGAAAGTTGTTTATCGAACTCACTTAGAATTTGGATCGCGCCGAAGTTCGTTTTTCGTATTTTGGAAACAAAGTATCGATATTTTTCCAATAGCTTTTCTCCTTGTTTTAACGTAAAGTTTTGTTACAACAAACAGAGTGTTCAGTATTTTCTAAAGCAAGAATATAGTGTGCTTTATAGGTTTTGAACCGCTTGACCATAAAAATCAAAATCATAAAAAAATACGAATTAAATGGGTCCTGTAACGGTGTACTCCATCAGTTATAGGGCACAGCATCCAAAAAATTTCGACTAAGCTAAACCATAACTAACTTAAATTTAATTTAATTAATAAGAAATACATTATGATGAAATTATTGTAAGAACAGCTTATACACGGATAAGTTCAAATAAAAATTAAAAGTGGTAAAACAAGTGTTGACCTGTTTTAAAATCTTTTTATATTTTGATAGAGATTCGCAGATGTCAATGTCGTGGGCTTTCGGCAAGATATTAAGGTTCGTTTTTGAAAGTACAATATGAAATAAATAATATATGTTTTTCCTAGGAATACGAGCTGGAATCTTTATATATATGAGCACCATTAAGGTGCTCAAAAGTTCGCTGCTGTCTATAGCGCTATTAATTAGTTTATGTAAACTTAATCTAGCATTTCTCTACGACTACCTAGTGTTTTTCTATTATAATGTTTTAATCTGTCGTTGTAGCTTGTGAATTGCTTTGTCAGGTGATCAGAATTACAATAGCATAGGTGATATAGCATTAAACACTCTCCAAACATTTTGAGTATATCATAATAAAACAAGGGTGTTAAATAAATTTTTTTTTGTAGAGGGTCTCTTGAAACTTTTGCAGTTCCGTATCGCAAATCCAAGTTCTTTAAATCCCTGTACAGTACTATTCTAAATGTGCACATCAAACTTGAGGGCACTGTCAATTAGAACTGTCAGATCACGAACCACAAAAAGTTTATTAACTTCAATTCCTTCTATGTAGTATCTATTTATTCGTGGGCATTTATTTCGTGTCATCATTTCGGCCGAATGAAGTCCACTGCTGGACCTGTGTCCAAAGATCCCTCCCCCAAAGATGTCCACAACGACCGATATGGATGTGTTGTGGGCTCATTGGGGGGTTTTGCCATAATCGCCACGCTTGGCAGACGGGTTGGCGATCGCAGTTAAGTTGTTAATGTACTCGAAGGACGCTGCTGCCCATCCTCCGGCTAATCCCTTAGTCGACTTTTACGACACCCATGGGAGGAGATGGGGTGGTGGCATTCTGAGCCGGCACCATTTCGGTATTTCGTGTGTATTGTATATAATGGCATTTACTTATATTCAATGACATCTTATTTTATTTACACCAGTATGTTAATCTATCAATGTCATCCTGTAACAACTGAGCGTCCGCGTTACATTGAATAGTACACTATAGTTTTACTACTCGAGGTCCAGTTGTCAAATGATCTGACGGCCATTTTCCGAAATTCCAGATACTTCTACAACATTCTGGAAACCGATAATAGAAGCGGCTCTATTAGTGGTCAACCTAATATTTAGTGGTGTAGAGAAAGTAAACTATGACCCAAAAGGTTATCATCGCTCTAGCCTGCTCCCACATTGGAGTGTGAATCTATTCTAACCAGAGATGGCTGGATACCAGTATTTTACACATTCTAAATATTTTCTGCCTTCGCCACCCAATTTTAGGGCATATTCATACATTATTCTCCTTCTTCACCTAAATACCGATATCATAAGATAAAACCTGAGGGCCAATTTTTGTAATTAATTCTTACTATGGCTGAAAGATGATCAAATTAAATTCATGAGATTGATATAAGAATGAAAAAAAAAAGAAAACTCCTGCTTATCAAATGAGAATAAAAACGATGGTGAAGTGGTGGTGTCTCTAGACATCGCCAACACCTTACCCTGGAGCTGCATTAGAGAAATAGAGAGGCACTCGTGTATCATCGGGTGCCAACCTACCTCCGTCGCATTGTCGGGGCCGGCCTGGCAAACAGAGCAGTCGTCTTCCCGGGTTGGGAAGGATGGGGTCAGCGAGAGACGACGTGCGGTGGGACATCGGATACGATTGGGTGCTGCATGGTGCGAACATCGGCGTAATTTGTTACGCTGCATAATATTTTATGCATTTTAATGTTACGTTTGTATTCCAATAAAAAATGTTCATCATTAGATCATCACATTCATCATTAGATATCATTACCGTCATATGAATAAATTATAATAATAGTTTACATATACATCATTAGTATAATTTTCAGTAAATTGCAATATATGATAACTTTTCTAAAAATAAGTCCGGGTAGGTGGAAGCCTGGAGACTTGTAACCCAGGTATTCCTAGTGCAGGCTCCAGTCTCCACAACATAAATTTGTAATTAGCTATATTTATACTCTACGAGATCGAATCAGAAATGAGGAGATCCATAGAAGAACTAAAGTTGTCGACATAGCTGAAAGGATTAGTAAACTGAAGTGGCAATGGGCAGTGCACATTGCTCGTAGAACTGATGGCCGTTGGGGCACAAAGGTTCTCGAATGGAGACCGCGCACCGGAAAACGCAGCGTGGGACGACCTCCAACGAGGTGGACAGACGACCTGGTGAAGGTCGCTGGGAGTCGTTGGATGAGAGCGGAATGTGACCGCTCGTTGTGGAAATCTAAGGGGGAGGCCTTTGTTCAGCAGTGGACGTCCTGTGGCTGATATGATGATACAACTTATATTGTTATCTTGTTATTATGTGGTGGAGAAAATAAAGATTATTTGTATTGTATAACTTATATTTAGTTATACTTCATTCTTGATGTACACTGAATTCGATCCTCGTATAACACATTACTCTATCACACAAAGGTTTGCTGTAAGAGAACTCAATATCGAGTTAAGTTCGCCTAAATGTACATCAACTTTTTCTTTTCTATTGTTACAGTCTGTAAATATTATGTCCAATAAATAATTAAAAATGTGTTGACTGTTGTATATTTCCTGATCAAATGAAAATAGTAAATTAACACCTTTATTCAAATCAGGTAGTACCTACACCAGACCCTTCTTGTTGTAGACCTATTTCTGTGACACCAACGTTAAGTAGTTTAAAAAAAATGGTGTTAAGTCAAATAAATGGTGTTTTTTTTATTAAAAGCAATTATTACATCGTACACAGCTTTGATTCACAAGGGTTCGTTCGACAATTTTTTTTTTTACTTTGCCTCACACTAGTATTTCTCTTGTGTTGTGGGTGCCCTTACAGACACAAATTCCTCACAAAATACACCCAGACTCGGAACCTATTATTGTATTGCAGATATACATTTTATTAAAGAAATACGAAAGATCATACAAATATTGGTTCTGAGCGGGAATTTAACCCGCAAACCGGAGCGCAGTAGACTCTGCATCAACCGTGCCGTCGGCCATTGTTGATACACAATCCCAAGCACTGTGCAAACTCTAAGTCTAAATAAGTTCAAGTACATAATGCGATTACACACTGCGACTTTTTGCAGCGCTTCAGTAGCGATCCAGTCGCGATTCAGTAGCAATATAGTCGCTTACCGTCTACCTTTACATATCCGCGTGACTTTAGAGCCGCGATGCAGTCACGATACAGCCGCTGAGTACCTTTAGAGACAGCAGCTGCAGTGTTAGGATAGCGACGCAAGTGAGATACAGTATCGATGCAAAGGCGATACAGTATCAACGCAAATGCAAAGGTAGTGCCTAGGAAGGAATGGTCCTTCACCCGACCACTGGGGGCCTCCATTTTGTCGCGATGCAGACACGCTTCTGCATAGAAGACACAAACGTGCGTATGTGTCACTTCAACAGCGCGGTTGCATCAATATAACCGCACGTTTTTACTGATTCATAAGAGATATTGCATCGATACAACCGCGCGGTTGAATCGATACTGACGCCAACAAATCGCTAGTGTCGCGATGCAGTCGCGCATTTCACAAACGCGCGTTTGCATCGTTGCAAAAATTTGCTGTGTGTAACCGTCCTAAGCAGAAACTATATAAAAAAGGTACAAACCGCATTGAGTATAATTTATATTAACAGTTAATCCAATTTCTATATACATAAATAAATACGGTATCATGTAGCCTAGTGCATCTATAAATATAATCGCTTGTTGTATGGCAGTAGGAGTCTTCATGCTCACTAAAATGTCTTGCTGATGGTGGCGTTATGTATCGGGTCGTTAAGTTCCCTGGAGTGTGGTTGACCTGAACGACGCCGACACATGCGTCATACTCGTGAACGGCTATTGTCATGTGGGACTGGTCAGTCCAGCAATCAGTGCAATTTTGTTTAATGGCGCATCATTAATATTATTCTTCAGCCATTTCACACTGGCAGTTCTTTATTCTCACATAACTTAAGTCTGTTGTGACTATCAACAATGTAACATTTAATTTTAATTTTAAAAGAGTGTCTATGGAGCTTCTTGCTCATTCTTCTTCATAGGACTGACTTCTTGGAACCGTGCAACTGAAAATGGTTTACATGAACGAATAAATATCTTTTGTATTTGAATTAGCGGCGAAGCCATTTTATCATGAGCCTTGAGATCTACAATCCCAAAAACATAATATAAAACACAACTCCCAAGTCACCTGAGCAGAAAGAAACACATGTACCTAACTTGTTCATCTTTTGATAAAACAATGAATGTTATTTTAATTCAATATCGTTACGCGAAGGGATTCATAAAATTAAGTTTATACAAATTATAATGGTCGCATGTACACTCCGAAATTCCATTTTCACACGTTTTAAGATTTATTCATAAAGGGAATATCCAGTAAAAGCTGTATTGTGAATGCGTTACTTTGTATAGCTACGCTCTGTTGTGTTACTGTCTTTGTCTAATTTGTAATTTGGGGAAAGAGCTGTAGGACTCTAAAGTTAGTAAAGGTTTAGTTAGACAAGGCCAGCTAATACTTCTTTTTGCGAGAAGGTGTTTCCTCAAAGAAGTTGGTGGAAAGGGACAGGCTAAAACCACCTGGGGAGGCCTTCTTTGGCCCCGAAGGGGGTCTCCAGGTTCTCGACAACGAACGTACTGGTGCTGCCCATTGGTGCCTCACCATTAAGCACACCTCGGAGGATCTCATCATCATCTCTCTCGCACACGGTGACATGTGCCCGAGGCAGATTCCCCAATCCGCTCGCCCACGACACCCGAAGCCCTATAGCGACGGCAGGAGTCACAAGCGTGTTGGACATGGGCGCCGAGGCAGTTGTTACTCCGGTGCCCTTTCCTTCAACTCAAAACTGGATCGGCCCTTACCCGATTCCATTCTGCGGTCCACTCTTCGAGTATGATGCTCTCACAGAATTAGACCACTGCAGTCCAAAGCCGTGTGGTGCCGGCTCAGAATGCCACCACCCCATCTCCACCCATGGGTGTCGTAAAAGTCGACTAAGGGATTAGTCGGAGGATGGGCAGCAGCGGCCTTCGAGTACATTAACAACTCAACTGCGATCGCCAACCCGCCTGCCAAGCGTGGCGATTATGGCAAAACCCCCCAATGAGCCCACAACACACCCATATCGGTGGTTGTGGTGATTTTTGGGGGAGGCCTGTGTCCAGCAGTTGTGTTGTGCAATGTTTCAAAGTCAAAGTCAAAGTCAAATATTTTTATTTCAAATAAACCAAATATTGGCACTTATGAAACGTCAGAATCTAAGTTGCACGGTTCCAAATAGTTGATCTATGGAGAAGAGCCGGCAAGAAACTCCATAGATACTCTTTTAAAATAATTGAGATTACAATGTTGATTGATACAAATTATGGTAAAACATATAACGAGCATTATGTTGGCAAATGTATAAAAAAAACATACTTATGTATTATAATTATTATTCGCCATGGCAGTTAATGGCTGACCAGTCCCAAAAGACGGTACCCGTTCACGAGCATGACGCATGCATCAGCATCGCTTAGCTCAACCATATTGTAGGGAACCGAACGACCCGATACATAACGCCACCGCCAGCAAGACATTTTAGTGAGCATGACAGACCGATACTACCAGGCAAAAGGCAAAGTATAGGTTCTAAATATATAAAATTAGCGGCAACATGATGCTAACATTAACGGCTACCTGATGCTCACATATTTACAATTTTGTGAATATTTAATTTAATAATGTCAAAATATTAAGAAAATATTAGAGTGTAAATTGCAGTTATTAAATTAAACATAAGCAAATAATTTATATCATAAATATAGAATTCAATTTTAAATAAGTCAAATTAAATGTCAAGATGTCAATAAAAAGATAAAAAATAAGTCAAGTAAATGTCAGGATGTCAACAAAAAATTAACTACAATTTCTTTGTAAACGGTAAAGCATTGATTGGGAGTAACAACACGTCAATCGTGCGATAATTATAAAATATATTATAAAGCGCCAGAGGGTCGCAGTGCGCAGGAGTAAAACGTTTGCCAGACATCGCTATCGTCGATGTAATGATTTATATTATAGTAGGCTTTCGAAATCAAAATGCGCTTAATCAATGGTTTGAATCTTATTTCTGGTAAGTCGGTAATACTACAAGGAATTTTGTTATAGAATCTATATATATACTGTTTCCCATAAACGACTTGCTGGTTCTACTAAGTCTAAAGCCAGGTACAACCAACTTGTTCTTGTTGCGAGTATTTAAGCTGTGCACGTCTAAGAGAATTTCCCCAAGACAAGAAAATAATGTTATGTATTAAATATATAGCACCTACCTTGCAGTGCAACAATACCTACCTCAGTTAATAACATTTACACTCTACACCCGCGGCGTTTTATTTGTTCTAGTCAGACATAACCCCCTGACCTTAAAACGTATTCAACCAACCTCTGAATATAAATAGTCCTAAGCTCTCCTAGTTTTTCTTTTTTATAAAAATGCAAGATGGAGTTACACTTGACATGATTATATTACTTTTTTTGCGAGATATGTTTGCTTTTTAAAGGTAAAGATAATATCATCATCATCAACAGCCCATAGCAGTCCACTGCTGAACATATGCCTCTCCAAAGTCATGCCACTGAGCACGATCATCGGCTTTTCTTATCCAGTTAATGCCAGCCACCTTGCGAAGATCGTCACTCGACCGAGCCTAAGGGCGCCCTACACTACGTTTGCCATCCCGCTCCCACTCAACAACACGTTTGCCCCATCAATTCTACGGCTAATATGGCCAGCCCATTGCCACTTCAGCTCTAACCTCGTTTTGGATTCGATCCTTCAGAGAAACGCCAAGCACAGCCCTCTCCATAGCTCGCTGAGCAACTTTAAATTATTGAAAACTAATAGAATCAAATACGATGTCAAGACAAGGCTTTCTGCGTAACATGTCGCGGGTTCGATCCCCGGACTATCTACAGATAGTTGTTTCGGGTCTGGGTGTTTATGCATATGAGATTTGTCTGTAAACTGTACCCAAGACGACTACTGTACTAACGACCTTGGTTCCTTTTGCAAATGCGAAAACAAATAGTGATATTTCTCCGTTTTTGAAATGTCTTCCGTGATAGAACAAGTGAATTGTATAAACTAATGAAGCTGCACCAATTAAATAAGTCACCATCGAAATTCGGTAGATCTATTCGTGGTAGACGACCCGACCGCGCACTTGTAGTGGGTTTGTGGATACCCTGTGAGTTGGGGAACTCTGTTGACTTAGCCTCCAACGTGTCATACTGCAACGTGGCATTTGCATATTGTTTATCATAGTTTTCTACAACTTTCTGATCGTCAGTAGCTCCGAGTATACCTTCGTATGCCGCCGTTAAATTTTGGAAATGCGTATCTAACTTACGCAACCTTGCCGATAATACGCTACTAGTAAAATCTGATGAGTCTATCATATCAGCCGAATGTTGAAACCAATCGCATTCTAATTTAAATTTTATTTCATAGGGTCTCGTCATTTTGAATTTTCTAGAACGTTAATATACTTGTGTAATAATCTATGTAGGTAGCAAAGAGAATATAATATATTAATAATAATAGGTGCCTATATCTACTTCTTAAACGCTTTTCCGATATAAAAGTGTATTGAATTAAACTAACACTCGATTTTTTTGTAAATACACCAAATACAAGTAAAAAAATTAAACCGATAACACGCTTCTATACCGAGAAGTAATGCACAAAAACCGACCGAAAAGTACGACCATCCGGGTCGATGGACCAAGTTATGTACCGTGAACTTGCCGAATTTTGTTTGTGGACTGTATATACCTATAGGGCCAGTAGGCCGAACCTAAACTCCAAAACGCACGTAACGCAACCCAATCAAATCCACCTACCTTTGCCGTGGTACTTGAAGATGTGCAGGCACGTGGATGTCGGCTGCCAAAGTTCAGGATCCGTGTGGAAAAGTTCACTAACACAAATAGCACACCGTAGTCACTCCAATTAATAGTTTATGCATAAATCACAGCATTCAAACAAGCCGTTATCAATATTCGAAAATTATACCGCGAGAGGGACCGTTCCGTTTTTGGTTGCAACCGCCATGAAAAGAGAAAACGACTCGAGCGTTTTTGATTGGTCGACGCGTCCCACGTGACATCGGGCCGTCCGGCGCCAAGACATAAGGCGGCAGATTCGAATTGGGCAAAGACGAATACGTGCGTGAACACTACCAAAAGATGTCGTCATAGTATAGATTAGCACAATTGTGTCGTCATTTTGAGGGAAATTGCCAGTACTTACTACTTTTAGCAGGCGGATTGGTGTGCTCAGTATGGCTACTGTACCACAGCATGAACGCTGCTGCTTATTCATCTGGTTTAAAGTTCCTTAGTTGCATTGTACTACATCTACGGGAGGAGTTTCTTTTTGACTAATCCTTTTTTTTTATTGATCCAGTTGAGATGGTCGATGTCCTTTCTGTATAACTACACCAATCGCAGCTTAATAAAGACATTAATTGCTAACATCGTTCGTACGTTATTTAAAATTTCTTTTCCTCGATGATTACTTTTTATAATTTTATATGCACGTGTAACGACGCTTCTGGACGGAAGCCTCCCCCAAAGATTGCCACAACGACCTGGGGGCCTAAAAAGGCCGCTTTAGCAGAATCATAATATGAATCACATTAAATATCACCAAATGGTCCAGAAGGCCTAAAAAGACCGTATTAGGTTTTATTTATAAGGCATACTCAATACGATTCACATTAGAAATCACAAAATGGTCACTTAATCATAACTGACTATTAATGTGACCATTTTGTGATTTATAATGTAATTCATATTATGATTCACCTAAAGCGGCCTTTTTAGGCCCCCAGTATGGTTAGTATTGTGTGCTTATTAGCGGGTTTTGCCACAATCGCCACGCTTGGCAGGCGGGTTGGCGATCGCAGTTGAGTTAGTTATAAATATACTCATAAGACGTTCCGGCATCCCATAGTCGCCTTTTACGGTACCCACGGGATGATATGAGATGGTGGTATTATTGGCCATACGGTGAAATTGTTTATTTGTAATCATCTTGTTGAAATTATCTTTCCTATAATTTTAGTTTCTTGCAGGTTTCAGATCCTTGAATGAACTCATCCACAACACTGAAAAGTAGGTTAGGTAAAGTTAGAACTTTGACCACACAACACACCATTCGAGCGCGCGACGCGAGCGGAGCCGCGCCAGCGCCCAGCCGAGTGTCATAACCTAATTGTAGGCATTAAGAACTTCTTACAAATGTTTTGATAAATCTGATACATCAAATAAATTATCGTTCTATTAATTGTCTAGATGAACTGGGACAAATCTGAACCCTTTCTTTGATGAAACGTTGTTCTAATATACAAGAAATTGTGAATTGGAAATTATGTGAATGGAAAGATATATGAATTGAATTAATATGTGTACTCCTGGAATCGTTTTCGGTGACATCAAATTTTATAACGGAAGTTTCTGAGAGTGTTAATAGACACCCATTTTAACACACTAAGAACACCGCTTTCAGCGGTGACATCATATCGGCCATTTATACGTCCACTGATGAACAAAGGCCTCCCCCATAGATTTTCACAATTGTCTCATAATTTTGGGGGGTATTTGCCAATACTCACCACGCTTGGCAGGCGGTTTGGTGAGCGCAGTATGGCTACCGTTTCACAGAAGGGACGCTGCTGCCCATCCCTCTGGTTTAGATTCCCTTAGATTTCACGACATCCACAGGAGGGATGGAGTGGTGCTATATTCTTAGCCGGCACCACACGGGCAAAATTTCATATATGGCATGCAATTTATTAATATAAAAGATATATTCAAGATCCGCCGACAAGTAACGGATACGGATACAGATCTTATTCCTTCATCGAATATCCGCGAATACGGATATCCGGCACATCACTAGTTGCCATACATAGGGCAATCAAATCGTAGTATAGCAACCAGAATAAAAGCACGCATATTAGCCGACGTCAAGCGTAGACGCTCCACGGAGTCTGCGGTATGTGGACATGCCTTAGACAAACCTCTTTGACAAATTGTTTTGTTCAACCTCAAGTCAAGTTGCAAATTATTTTTATATGGTGAGTGGTGACCGCCTCCAACACCACAACACTTTAGTTACTGTTGCGGTACCAACCTATAATGGGGAGACTGATGTCTATCTAGGGAGCTTGAGTGGACTTTCAGTATTCGTAATTCATAGCCCAAAACGCCCAACACAATGTTACTTTAGGCTCGCCCTGGTATTCTTTGAGAACCCGTACATTCCGGGTCTAACCATCTTTCATCATTTCGGCCGAATAAAGTCCACTGCTGGACACAGGCCTCCCCCATAGATCACCACAATGACCGATATGGGTGTGTTGTGTGCTCATTGGGGGGTTTTGCCATAATCGCCACGCTTAGGAGGCGGGTTGGCGATCGCAGTTGAGTTGTTAATGTACTCGAAGGACGCTGCTGCCCATCCTCCGGATAATCTCTTAGTCGCATTTTACGACACCCACAAAATGAGATGGGTTGGTGCTATCCGTAGCCGGCACCACACAGCTTCGTAGCCGGCACCACACAGCTTCGTAGTCGGCACAACACAACGTCTTTAGTTGTTAAATTTATGTATAATACACTAGCGGCCGAGTCTATATAGTAAACTACTAACAATGGTACTCTTTCCTGTTTTATTGAATTACAGAAATAGCTGGCTAGAGTAATCTATCGACCTTATAACGGGTGTGTAGTTGTAACGAAAAATGATACTATGGATCCAGTACATGATTCTGGAGCTCTTAGCGTTAGAATTTTGCGTAGGTCTTTTCATGAGTTTTCAGTTTTAGTTTACTTAACTGATTTCAGTATAAAATCATTGTTGTCGTGTTTCCTAACGCTATTTTGAATAAATAGAAGATAAAAGGAAATAATGCAATGTAAATAACAACTAATCGGCTATTAAGGTCATCGTTCTGTTATATCCGTACTGATGTATAGAATCCTAAACGCGTAGATGCTCCGTCAGCATTTCCTTTTCCACTGACAGACCACAAACATCCGGAAAGAAGCAGTCTCTCGTAAACCTTGGTCCTGAACACTCGCCTTTTTCTTAAAAGCTGTATCCGTGTAATAAACTTATTTTTCAGTCAGTCCAAGGTTCCTTTTTAAAAATGTGTTTTGAGACTCCCGGATAACAGTTTGCCGGGATATGATAATACCATGTTACTTATAGGAAAATAATCTCGTAGCGTTTTGATCGCGCAGTGTACGTATTTACGATAATGGGGTGTTCAGAAATGAAAAAAACTTATAGTAAATAAATTTTGAATGTGGGAGTCACTTTTCACTATAAATAAAATTGAAGTGTCCGTTTGTAATGTCAAAATAACAGCTTTTTACTAAATGCATATGAAAGTATATGCGGTACTTAAAACAAAAAAACTATGTTTAAATTTTTTGTCTGTCTGTTTGTTCGGGTAATCTCCGAAACGCCTGGACCGGTTTTGACGAGACTTTCACTGGCAGATAGCTGATGTTATTAGGAATAACTTAGGCTTCTTTTATTTTAGAAAAATATTTGGGTTCCGCGTAAAAAAAACCCATGAAATCCAATATATATAATCTATGCCAAGTGTCGAAGTACTCTAAATTTATTTTAAATTAAACGCGGGTGAAACTGCGGGTCTCAGCTAGTTAGAGAATAAAGTTTTGCAAGCTGTACCGTGTAACATATAAAATTGAAGGGCTTGTTGAGGGTCTCAAATGTAATTATTTTATAATTTTAAAATATATACTTTTAAAGTTATTTAAGAAAATAGATTAAAATTTACCATTTCCCCCTCTTATCTACGAAACTAGTGAGCCTATTTTTTTTTAAATAGATAAATGTAATAGCTCTTTAAATATATATTACAAAAAAACCCGTAAGAAGGCTATGGTCTTAAAATAACACGGTAAATCTTTAAACATTGTGCGTACAAACTTGCGTTTGTAGTTGGAATGTATGGGCGAACAAGTTTTTCAACTACGACATTAAGTTTATTCTTGGGATAAGTTATTGGTACAAGGCCGAATCGAAAGACAACATATTCAGCAATTTCGGAATCCACGGGAGTACAACTCGCACTTATGCGGTTTTTTTTAGTTACGTCAAACAAATTTGGGTCATATTTAAAAAAGAACATGGTGGAGAGCATATTCTTCGTACGGAACTCTCACCGCGCGAGTTAAACTCGCACTAGTCTGGTTTTTTTTATCTTACCAGCTTCTAAATGATCACAGCGATCTATGCGAAAGGAACAAGCTGCATGAATAGAAAATTCAACGGCATTATTAACACGGCGCTAGTTCCCGAGGCTTTTACGTCTCCGACTAGGGTGGCAAAGCAAGTGTCTAATTTAACTGAGACTCTCTAAGTTTGTTCATTAACTTTAACAAGATTTTGTGCGTCACCCTTTGAGACTACGTTGAAATATTAAGAGCAATTTTTTTAAAGTATATTTGGACGACGTAATTGCTTTCGCTAGGAACATTATTTTTTTAGAGGAACCTTTTATGGTGCGCGGTTTTGTTGCCAGTACTTGCCACTTTGTAAAAAAAATTATGAGAAGGGATTTTTAGAGGTTCTGTAGATATATTTTCTCGATGTTATATAGCAAATCTTTACGAACACAGGTTAGTAAGTACACCTTTTTATTGGTCTCCAGTGAATGTGAAAGTTTCACCCCGGGAGAGGGCGAAGGAAGTTCATGTAGAGGCTGATGGCTGAAGGGGGGCTCTAGATCTTCGTAAGATCAGATCTAGAGCCGCCCATTGGTACCACGCCTTTAGGCACATAACGGAGGGGATAACTGTAAAGCGGTCACCTCCTCTAGCGGAGGGAAGGCGACTGTAAAAAGGTCGCCCCCCCTAGGCACTTCTCGGGGAGGATTGTAAAGGATCCCCCCAAGCCTCGCTTTGCGCTGTGCTGCGCACACGACGGTGACCACGTGCGCACCGCGGTCTTCCTGGGGTCGCTCGGTGTGAGCACCAGACTCCCCAATCTGTGCACCCGCTACCCCCGAGGCCCCCCACCATGTAGTGACGGCAGGGGGCACCTGCTACCTGTAATCCGTAAACCTTTAAATTAAGAGTGAATAGGGATCATCTGGGTGCGCTCGTTCCATCGTAGACAAGTGTATTAAAAGTGAACTCAGACAAATAAATAAAATACTTCGCCATTATCCATACGTAGTTCGTGTACTAAGTGTGTAGTACGTACCATTCTTTTGTAATAAAGCATTTCAATACTTTTGTATATTTAACTTAACTTTTGTATACGTTACATAAATTAAAATAATTGAGAATTATTTCTGTCCAGAGCTTTTTCTTTTTTGGGATTTAATAATTATAATAATTTATTTATTTCAGACCATTTGATTCATAAATATGTTAGTTTACGGAAATAACTTAAAACTATTTTAGTTAGTTGTTATTGTTACATATTAACAATCAATGTAATGCTACATGTTTAAGCCGTGTCAGCCAGTGTCTCATGATATATATATATATATTTATATAAATATTATACAACGTTGTCCCACACTAGGGTTTCCCCTGTCTCGTGGATGCGTTTCACAGGCATTAATTCCACATACAATACACCCAGACCCGGAGCTCAGCAACCGAATGTATCAACCACTGCACCAACCGTGCCGTCGATTTGAAAACATGTCATCAGCTATAACGGTTAGAAGACTGTTAAGACTCCCAAGCATGCAACACAACCAAGATGCGGTTTCTTTTCGCATGACTACAAAGAAATCATCGGTGTGCGTCTCCGCGAACATTCCTGATGCGCTACAAAATCATGGCAGACCCAACAGCATGCTGAAACTGTTATTGTATTGGATCCGTAGGGCGCTCTAAGTTTTTTGAGAACATGACTGCACGCGTACAACGACTGACAATACGCCTGCATATCAGCCATTTATACGTCCACTGCTGAACATCGGCCTCCCTCATAGACTTCTACAACTGAGTCGTCATTTTGGGGGGCATTTGCCTATACTCACCACTTGGCAGGCGGGTTGGTGAGCGCAGTATGGTTACTGTTCCACAGGAGGGACGTTGCTGCCCATCCCTCTGGTTTAGCGTCCCTTAGTCGCGTTTTACGACATCAATGGGAGGAGATGGAGTGGTGCTATATTCTTAATCCGGACACCACACGGATATGTACAATACAATACGCATACAGACAATACGCCTTAAAGAGAGTGATTTTTACAGGCGCAGTACTGTACAAACATCTGCGAGCTAACATGGTACATCTCACTGCCAACTCCCTACGTTCCTTTCAATATCCATGTCATCAGACATGTCCTCAGTATCCCAGTGGAACAGGTAAATAAAATGTTCCACCATTGCAAGAATTTCATCATCATCATCATATCAGCCACAGGACGTCCACTGCTGAACAAAGGCCTCCCCCTTAGATCTCCACAACGAGCGGTCACATGCCGCTCTCATCCAACGACTCCCAGCGACCCTCACCAGGTCGCCTGTCCACCTCGTTGGAGGTCGTCCCACGCTGCGTTTTCCGGTGCGCGGTCTCCATTCGAGAACCTTTTTGCCCCAACAGCCATCAGTTCTACGAGCAATGTGCCCTGCCCATTCCAAGAATTTGAATTTACATAAATTCTTTAATCTTTACAAATAAATAAAATTGAAGTGTCTGTTTGTAATGTCAAAATAACAGCTTTTTACTAAATGCATATGAAAATATACACGGTACCTACAACAAATAAACTTTTTTTTGTGAAATGGCTGAACCGATTTCTACGGGACTTTCACTGGCAGATTACTGATGTTATAAGGGCTATTCCTTAGGCTTCTTTTATTTCAGAAAAAGAATTAGGGTACCGCGCATAAAATTAAAACCCATGAACCTAAATTATATACGTACTCTATGTCAAGTGTCTATGCTCAAGTACTCTAAATTATTTATAAATAATCCAACTTCTTTTAAATTAAACGGCGTGTGAAACCGCGGGTCCCAGCTAGTCCATTTATAAATTACAAAAAGCGTCGAAGCAAAGTTAAATCATGGTAAACTATAAAATCACAAAGGCAGTTCCAAACTATCGCCCGAACAAAATCTTTCTGAAAAAACTCTTAAAAAATATTGAGAGCGGAAATATTTAATTGCATTATTTTACAAAGTTAGTTGCGTGGGGAACGTCCTGCTACCGACAGACTTTGTGGACGCCGTAACCGCTCAAAGAATGCAAAGAAAACTTTTGATAAAAAGTGTTTAAATTGTTAGGAGTCATTGTAGGTAATTGGTACCAGTTTTATAATGAAAATGCTTTAATTTATATTAAATAATTGCGACCTTTTCTCAGTGAGTGAACAAGCTCCGGAGTTCTTTTTTTTTATTGGGCTTCTTGCATACATTTCTGGGAAATGTGGTTGCCGTGTGGTTTAACCGGTAATTTCTGGCGAAGCCAAAAGAGGCCTCCAGCCAGGCTTAAAATTAATATTAAAAACTAAGCAACTTTCGCTAAGGCGGATTAGGGCATTGCTGAGGATAACAAGCTATTGTTTTGGGGACAGCTGGATAGGTATTAGGACATGTTCTTGCACTCACACATTTTTTTAAAGGAGATTTGAATGGGATGTAGCAAAAATGCTCTCATTTTTCTGAAGCCAACGATTGTTATCTCACAGAGATTACGAAAAAACCTGAACTCATACAGCATCAAGATAATAATATAATATGGTAATTGGTAATCTTCTTATACTTTCTGAATACTGGGAGTCTCCGTGAAAGAAAATATTATAATTCTGTTCCAATAAAAAATAGTGTTATGTAGGAAGCAGGGAATCAAGGCAATGATCGATTCATTTTATTACTAGCCAAAGTTTGTCCACTGCTGAACAAAACTGTCCCCCATAGATTTCAACAATATTGTCATAATTTGACGGCACGGTTGGTGCAGTGGCTGATACAGTCTGTTGCGCTATAGTTCGCGGATTCGATTCTCGCATGGAGCAAATATTTGTATGATCTGTAGGTAGTTGTTCCGGGTCTGGGTGTATTGTGTGTGGAATTTATGGCTGTAAACCTACCCTCAACACGGAAGAAATCCTGAGGTAAAGTTTAAAAAAAACAATAAATAAGCAATAAATAATTGGCTGAATTTGTTAGTACTCACCACGCTTGGCAGGCGGGTTCTTGAGCGCAGAATAGCTACAGTTTCACTAAAGGGATGCTGCTGCTTATCCGATCTGATTTAGAGTCCCTTAGTTGCTTATTAGGGCATCCACGGGAGGAGATGAAGTGGTTCCATATTCTTAATCCGGATACCACGCTGAAAACTGTTAAACTGTTTATTACCTTCAAAATATTTCACTCAAAACCGTCTAACTTCCCAACTCTAGTTTGCTTTCCTTGTCTCCATTTACCCCGTATGTATCCATCTTCAATAGATCGTTGGATAAGCTTTAAGCCCGTTAAACTGACAGTGCAGTGCTCCCACAAGGTCGCTTCGACATATAGGTCAAGATTGCATAGTCGATGTGCTTCGTACATATAGTATATGATATGTGCTTATTCTGCAAGTGACCAGAAGGCTAATCTCGTAATAAAAAAATGCTCAAAATATAGTTCCAATCTAGTCTCAGTGTCAAAAATGTCACAAATGGTATTCTCCTAAACTAACAAACAACGTCAAACGTGAACCTACAGTGTGATAAGATCGAAAATCGATCGAAGTCAAAACGATATTCTGCTAACATTTCAAACTGTCACATGTACAAAATTTTCACTTCAATAAACGTCAAAATTTAGATCGAAATGAGACTAGATCGAGATTATACTGAAATCCGACTGAACTTTAAGAGTAGTAGAAAATCATTTTTTCGGTCAATTCATAATCTCAGTTCGGTCAAGTTTCAGTCATAGTGTCAATTAATTACGAGAATTAGCCCTCAGGGCATTATCGGGATACATAGCATGTTGAATTTTTTGTCAAGTTGCATGAAATAGTAAACGTAAATATAAGAAATAAAAATATATACATATTTTTGTGTGGTGTCCGGATTAAGAGTATGGTACCGCTCCATCTCCTCCGACTAAGGGTCTCCAAGCCAGAAGGATGGGCAGCAGCTTCCCTTCTGTTGAGCAGTAACCACACTGCGCTCTTCAACCCGCCTACGTACCAAGGGTTGACAGTATTGACAACTTCCCCCCAAAATGACGAACACCGTTGTGGAAATCTATAGGCGAGGCCTGTGTTCATCAGTAGACCTTCTTTGGCTGATACGATGATGATGATGATGATGTCATATTTTTTTTTGAAAAAAACTGTTGTTTTTGGTTAGATATTATATTATAAAACATGTTTTTTTGTTTTTTTATTTAAATTTCGTTTCACCCACGTTTACCTTGTTGGAGATTCATAATCGGTTACTACTTCTACAATAATCTGTAAATAAAAATAAAATGCAGAAATGAAATATACGAATAAAATTGCCCATGTAAAAAAAAACTGCAACGATGATAGTTGCAGTTTTTTTCATCATCATCTCAGGTAAAAGACGTCCACTGCTCAACAAAGGCCTCCCCCATAAACGAACGGTTACATACCGTGTGTAGGGGGGAATTTTCTAAAACTCGACTAAGGGATTAGCCGAAGGATGGGCAGCAGCGTCCTTTGAGTACATTCACAACTCAACTGAGATCGCCAACCCACCTGCCAAGCGTGGCAATTATGGCAGAACCCGCCAATGAGCACTTCATTCGGCCGAACTGAATAGTGATTTATTTCTTAGTCTATATCTAGCGAAGACCTGTAATTAAAAACTTTTAACTTTTAAATGACTAAGCTTGTGTTATACTTAAGGTTCTCTAGCTGCAAGTCTTAATTAAATAAACAAATAAAATAAACAATGTTGACAGAAATAATGTTTGAAAAACAAATTAATCCATGTTCCTATGTAAACAAACAGCATCCTAACCTCACCACAAAGCTTTTATTGCATCTGCCCTCTAACCAAAACCACATATTATATTTTAACCATTCCAAAATAGCTCTTTGTAAAAGTATAACGTTTTTATATATTTATATTACCAGTAGCGTTACAAAATCTACAAATAAAAATTCTAAAACTAATTTCGCAAGTGCATTGGGTGGAAACAAATTTAAAAATAGCTTTATTGAAAAATCTATCCCATCTTATGATGTTGGTTGATCAACCGTGAAATATTGGTATGCAGCAACCCCGTAATTATTCTCAACCGTCGACACATGTTGTCTGGATACAGATATATGCTTTTAAAACTTTAAATCCAACTGAATTTCAATTCTATCAACAACCAGTTAAAGTTTGGAATGACTTGTTTCGGTGTTTCTGCCAAAAATTGCTCTTGGTGAATGGACAATACATCGAGCCTGCGAATTGTTCGAATATTAAAAATCATTCGAGCATTATTGAATTGCTCTTTGCTATTAATTCACAGTTGGTTTGTGGTGAAAGCGGTGGGTAATAAGCGGAGCGGGCTAAGGTTATTAATATTTTAAGATAGTGCTGGAAACTTCAGAGATAGGATAAAATCATATGAAAAAGATAATTAACCATTGAAGAGTGGATATGAAAGGTTGAATGTGTTTTTTAGTTAGTGATATTAGTGAAATTACTTTACTCGCAGTAACGTCGAACATCCTTTTGAATTTAGATCAGAGGAATGAATGATCTCGAGTACAACAACTATAATATAGTAACAATTAATGGTCGCAATTTCAACCAGTATGATATGCCATCATCATCATCATATCAGTCAAAGGTCATCCACCGCTGAACAAAGGCCTCCCCCATAGATTTCCACAAAAAGCGGTCATGTGTCGCATCCAACGACTCCCAGCGACTTTCACCAAGTCTAATGTCCATTTCGTTGGAGGTCATCCCACGCTGCGTTTTCGGTGCGCGGTCTCCACTCGAGAACTTGTTTACTCCAACAGCCATTAGTTTTACGAGCAGTGTGCCCCACCCATTTCCACTTCAGTTAGTAATCCTTTCAGCTATGTCGGCAACTTTAGTTCTTCTACGGATATCCGCATTTCTGGTTCGATCGCGTAGAGAAATACCATGCATAGCCCTCTCCATAGCTCGCTGAGTGACCTTGAGCTTTCTTATGAGGCCCATACCATTCCCACATATACCAGTATATAAAGACTGGTCATTATCATTATGCCCAAGATACAGATCTTCTTCCTGGTGAAAATCCATCATGTACTTTGAGTGGCCTGGGGAAGTGCGATGGGTTTAAGTGGTCATCTTCGGCGCTGGAGAAAGGCTCCAGGATGACGAGAACTATTACACCGTAGCCACCCGTTGGTACCACACATTTAAGCACATCTCGGAGGGGGTGATTATAAAGCGAGTATATAGTGGAGGAAAGCCTGACGGAAGCAACGTACTTCAAAAAATTTGTCATCGTTGCGAAATATTCTTAAACGACTATTCGCATATTCAGCTAGATGTGTTGAGGTTTATTAGTATCAAGCTGATGGAGGTGGAGATTGGGAGGAAAATACGTGTATTAATTACTTAGTTAACTTTAAAATCGCAACAACAAACTCATAATGACGGCTTTGCGACTACCTATTCCCGCTAACACTGTAGCCCCAATCCACAGCAGTGGTCTGAAGTTTCGCATAGAGTAGCTCCGTTTGAACGATAATGGTTTTTAAAAGGGACTCCCGGTTTGTTTTGCCAAACTTCTGCTTCGCTCTCTTTGTTAAACTATGGAATCGTTTAGATTTCTATTCGACATCTGTTTGTAGAATGCAGATATTGATCAGGATTTTTGTATTGTAAGGTCAAAGTCAAAGTCAAAATTTTTTATTTCAAATAAACCAAATATTGGCACTTATGAAACGTCAGAATCTAAGTTGCACGGTTCCAAATAGTTGATCTCATGGAGAAGAGCCGGCAAGAAACTCCATGGATACTCTTTTAAAATAATTGAGATTACAATGTTGATTGATACACCTTATTGTAATATATATACCGAGAAAAATGTAGGACAATGTGTAAAGATGGAACATACCACAATGAAATTATAATAATAAATTATTTGCCGTGGCAGTTAACGGCTGACCAGTCCCAACAAACCAAGGTACATATATTATCTGTGTCTCAAGAGGTTTCAAAATCAAATATGCGGTGTAGAAATAGCTTTCTCACACTACAAGTGTTCACTATTCATATTTTATAATGTTTTTCGAGGTAGTTTCCGTTCCACTCTAAGCATCGTCGCATGCGATGGAACCATTGAGTGAAACAGTGAGCCCTTCCTTCTTTATCTCTTCCACGTTTTTTTTCGAAAGCAGCCACGGCATATTCAGGGTTTATACAGCAAATCCTCTGAGTTTATCTTTTATTTTGGTATCTAAATTAAAGTCGCAAGGTCCGGACTGTGAAGAGATTACTCACTAATTCCACACCTACCATAAGATGTGACATAAACAAATATTCGATTGTCCGTCTGTCCGAGTGAGCTGTAGCGTTGTTGTGATGGAGCAGAATTCTGCTTCTTGAGCGCTGGTGTCACCGACGCTAACCGCTGCAAACGACAGCGTTTTTGATCTTCCGTCAAATTATGAGGTATCCATCAAGTGCAAAGCTTTCTGTCGCCTAAATGTTCGTGTAAAGCTTTTTGCACTAGACCAGTCTTTCCCAACGTGGGCGATAACGCCCCCTTGTGGGCGCTGCAGGCCTAAAGGGGGGCGGTAAGAGACCCAGAAAAAAAAGGGGGCATTGTGTAGGGCTTTGGGGTCGATTTATAATTTCATCTACCTAGCTAGAAAGACTCTTAGACACCGACTGAGCTCTCGACTCTCGACTACATCTTGTGAACATCAACTAATATTAATTAAGATATAGCTCAAACTCGGTTCGATATAAAAGACCGCGGGCAATCATGTTTTAACAAGTTTTTGTTAAATAATCCGAATTGTACATTCCTATACCAATCGGCTGGTTCTATAATACTTGTTCTTGCTTGTCGAATACGATTGGGCGTCGAATGAGATAAACGAGTTTATGCACGTTTGTCTTATTCCTGTTGGTGCGTGCTGCTTATGCAATCCTATATAAACGACGTAAATTTATTTTATTTTCATTTGCGGTTTCGCGCATAATAGATAAGCAGTACTTGATTTCAACACTTACGTATTTCTTAAAACAAAACAATGTCGGAAGTAAAAAAGAAGAGACGGCAATACTCTGCGGAATATATTAAATTCGGATTTATTGAAAATCCCACAAACCCGTCGTCGCCTTTGTGTCTTCTATGTCTAAAAACATTTTCGAACGAAGCAATGAAGCCTTCAAGACTGCAAGATCATTTGAATAAAATGCATCCAGATAAGACAGAAAAGAATGTAGCATATTTTCAAGACCTAGAGAAGAAGCATAATACTCAGCCAAGTGTATCAAAACTATTTTCGGCGGCTGCTAAGCAAGATGACGACGGACTTCGAACTTCGTACAATATCTCTTTATTAATTGCTCAAAAAGGCAAAGCACACAACATCGGAGAAGAGTTAATTTTGGCAGCAATAAAGGAAGTAATAACTACTGTGCTTCATAAACCGGCCGCAGATATTATCCGAAAAATTCCTTTGAGTAATAATTCTGTGCAAAGACGAATTGATGAAATGGCTGAAAACATTGAAGAATCATTGTGCAATCATCTGAGGACTAGTCAATTCTCACTTCAGCTCGATGAGTCCACTTTACCAACTAATGAAGCGTTGTTGCTATCTTACGTGAGTTTTATTAAAGATGAGAAAATACGTGAAGAACTATTGTTTGCCAGAAATTTGGAGACATATACAAAAGGCGAAACCATATTCAATACATTGGAAAAGTTTTGTGAAGAGAAAGAGATTCCTTTGAAAAATATTATATCAGTTGCTACGGATGGCGCTCCGGCTATGACAGGGCGCCATAAAGGCTTCATAGCATACTTAAAGAATAAAATTCCAGATGTCCTTGCTATACATTGCGTTATTCATAGACAACATTTGGTTGCTAGAAACTTAAGTGAACGACTATTTCAATCACTGCAATATGTCATCAAAGCAGTCAATAAAATCCGTAGCAGCTCTTTGAATGATAGATTATTTCATCAGCTTTGTGTTACTAATGACGAAGATTTCAACCGTTTGTTGCTTCATACTGAAGTTCGTTGGCTGTCAAGAGGCAATTGTCTGATTCGATTTTACAACCTGTTTGACTCTATGATAGAGTTCGTGGAAACTAAAGATACAGAACTGCGCAACAAGCTCATAACATCAAAGAATGATATAGCTTACATGACACACCTGTATAAAATGTTCAACGACATGAACCTCCAACTGCAAGGCGATGAACTAAATTTAATTAAAACAAAAAATGTCGTTGCTGCTTTCGCAGCCAAACTGCTTCTGCACAAAAAGAATATGGGCAGACGTGAGTTTCACAATTTTCCGAATTTATCAGTATACTGCAGTAACGACGACTTGTTTGCCTACTGCCAACATTTGGAAAACCTCCACATTGACTTCACCGAATGATACCAGGACATTTTAAACTTGGAAATACCAGACTGGGTGTTGGATCCGTTTTCAAATGTCAACACAGCAATGTCACCTCAGCTGGAAGAAGAACTTATAGAATTGACAACAAACGAAGAAATAAAAATCAAGTTCAAAAATGGATATCAAGAATTTTGGCTACAAAAACCGATCCCGCAATTGTACCCTGGATTGTGGTCAATTGTTCAACGATTTTTGATAGCATTCCCATCGTCAAATTTGTGTGAACGTGGATTTAGTGCTGTGGCAACGCTGCTTACTAAAAAGAGAAATCGTTTGCGTGTTACCGAACGTGGCGACTTGCCGCTGTTTTTGAGTAAATTGGAACCTGATATCAACAAACTTATTGTACAGCATCAGATTCAACCTTCACATTAGTTTTTATATAAGAATTGATTATGTTTGTTTTATTTCCAATAAAAGATACTCTGTCCGAATACTATAAATTTACGTTTCAATAATCAGTTATAAGTACTTAGCGGTTTTTAGGTATGTTTAAAAAGGGGGGCGTTAAAAAATAATTTATTCTTAAAGTGGGCAGTAGACAAAAAAAGGTTGGGAACCCCTGCACTAGACTCATACCAATGCCTGAACTTGCCCGGTTCTGTTGATATGTCATTCTTTTATCAGCTTCTATAATTAACCTCACAGCACTCACGTTTCTTCAGTGGTCGCCGTAGAAGGACATCCTTCGCGCAAATCATCAGTATCAGTCAGTAAGATTGCCTCGACCACGTTTAAACTCATTAAATCAGTTATAAACAGTGGCACGAGATATGGCTTCGTCATGAAATACCAATCCAAGTCTATCATAACATAACATAGTTGTTAATTCAGACCGCAACGAAAGTCGTAATAAATCATGGAGCGAAAATGTTCTCTAGTCAAATTCATGCCTACGTACTTTTTAATATTTTTTAAATTGCCGGCTATTTGTAAACAACATATGTACAACTGCAGTCACAGTTCTATTTTCAAAATTAAAATAAAAAAATTATCGCCTGCTTTTATTACTGGCCAATTCTAAAAACATTATTTGTGACCCTTGTATATGACTTCATCACTTCATATCAGCCATAGGACGTCCACTGCTGAACAAAGTGGAGTCTAAGTTCAGCAGTGGATGTAAATGTTCACAATTAATGTATAATTTTGGGGGGAATTTACCTGTACTTACCACGCTTGTCAGGCGGGTTGGTGAGGCTACTGTTCCTCAGGGACGCTGCTGCCCATCCCTCCAGTTTAGAGTCCCATAATCGCCATTTACGACATCCGCAGGATGTCCCCTACATCAGTATTATTTTAAATTATAGCACCAGCATGGTAGTCTACTTATTTCGTTATCACTGCTGCAGTGTTTCAGCTGGACATGGAACTGTGGAATCGTTGATTTAATTTTAATTCAATTTAATACTTGTAAAATGGTGGTCTAACATAATTAGACCTGGTGACCTGAAAATTATTCAAATAGGACTACTATTTGAATAATTTTCAATTTCCTATTTTGTTTTATTATTCTGTGTATTTATTTCTATAGCTATTCTATTAGCTATATGTAGCTTAAAGCTAAAGCCGAGGATCACGCTTAGTGGCGTCACATTGCAGAGGCCGATGCCTAACAGTGACTGGTGTGGGCTGACGTTGATGATAAACGCCTTATTCTAATTCATATTCTCATTTTATGTCTGCATTTCTTTTATCTGTCCACTAGAGTAGAGAGATTAAAAAAACACAACACAAAGCAGCTATTCTGCACATGAGTAATGCCACCGTTAGTTTAAAAAATGAATGTTTATTTTGCGGCAAAACATCAGTTTCTCTGTTAAATATGCACCACACTTAATGTTGGCAGTCGGAGCGGAGGGATAAATGAAAGATGGTCCGTACCAGTCAATGGTCGTGTAATGACTAATTAATCCTACTTACTAAATACAGTTGCATATTACGACTAACGCACACTATAACATACATGTTGTATCTACTAACACATCACACCTGAGGGGTTATTTTGAAAAAAAAAAGATACAAAATCATTTTTTTTTTTAACATATATAATTCTAAAATCTTTTATTCATAATCACTATTATATAATCTAAACAAGTTTCACATAATATCTAAAGTACATTTTATGACATCAATTGCATACTCTTATTACTTATTATAAACAAAAGAATGTCGTAACGTTACACATTCTAAGCTTTTGCTAATAACAACAGTATCAAGTATCGGTGAGAACCTACTCAAGCTAAAAATAGACATTCTTATTACTACTAAGTTACATATAATTTAGTCCTGTTTTTATGGACAGTCTCAATCTTATCACCTTTACTAACAGTTACATTAGGTTCATTAAACAAAAGGTCCATTAAACAACTTGTCTAATTTTTTTTCCGTTTCATTCCTAATTAAAACTAAATCACCTTTTTCATAGTGAACAGGATTACACTTTTTATCCCATATCTCTTTTCTTTTAATTTTGCTTAAATTTAAATTTTTATTTGCTTCCTGAGACGCTAGCTGTAACCTATACTTAAGTTCTAATACATAATTATCCGAGTTATATAGTGGTTCAACAACGTTATTAGTTAGGTTGCTAGGCAGGTTACATGTTTTACCAAATACTAGCTCGTATGGGGTGTACTTAGTTTCGGTGTGTACAGTAGTATTGAACGAAAAACACCAGAACGGAAGCCACTGGCTCCATGCCTCTGGGTGTCCGTCACACTGAGTACGTAAGAAGGCAGCAAGATGCTTATGGGTATTTTCTAATGCACCGATCGATTCGTGATGATAAGCGGTGGAGTTTACCTTCTCAATCTTTAGCAGTTTACACATCTCGGTCATTGTTTCTGAGATAAATTCTGCGCCTCGGTCGCTGGCGATAGCTGCTGGTACTCCATACCTTAGTACAAAATTATTAATAAAAGCTCTTGCTACACTTACTGAATCTTTCCGCTGCAAGGGATACGCCTCGACGTACTTGCTCAATTCGCATTGTAAACTTAATACATAAACATTATTATCTAAATCCCTATCTAGTGGTCCAATTATGTCTAAATAAACCTTTTCAAAAGCTTTCGATGCTGTTGACGTCACGGTCATAGGTTCAATAGTATTTTTTGAATACTTACTAGTTTGACACTTATCACATTTTCTCACGTACTTTCGCACATCGGATTCCAATCCTGGCCAAAAGTACTTACCTTTTATATTGTTGATCATACGTCGTACACCCGCATGACCACTCGTAGGCAGTAAATGATAATCGTGTAGTATGTATACCTTTTCATGATAATTATAGACTCTTTTTATTCCTTTTAATACATTTATTCGTGGTCCGGACCACATTTCTCTACTTTTTATTTCAGCTGTTAACTGCTTAATAAGCTCTTTATTTTCATCATCTTTTATTATACACAATTCTTTAATATTTAATTCATTACAACAACTGCTCAATATATTCGTAAATTCGACTCGCGTAAAGTACGACATATAATTGAGGTTTATGTATAATGTATGAGTCGACTCTTCGTAAGCAAAACATTCTTTACTATAACTTATATTTTTCTTGCTTAATAAATTTCCTTGAATAAAGTTTAACTCTACGTAGTCACTAGGTTTCCTTAATATCTCTGCGACCCTTGGTTGGCCAGACCTTGGTTCTTCAGATTTATCAGGAATCCTCGTGCTATCATAACGATCCCCTTCTTGATTTAACATTCTAGCTTTTTGAGCTCTAGTCATTACCATAGTAAAGTTATTTTCAGTAATTGATTGTAAGTCTTTTGAAGTTATGGTCACCCTACTTAAAGCATCTGCCGTGTTATCGCGACCTTTAGTATATTCAACGGTATAATCGTATTCCTCTAACTGTAATCTAAATTTTAAGAGTCTTGTTGATGGATCTTTCATACCAAATAAATAAATAAGAGGTTTGTGGTCTGTCCTGATAATAAACTTCCTTCCGTATAGATATGGTCTAAAATATTTTATACTCCATACAATTGATAAAAGTTCTTTTTGGATAGTTGGATAATTTAATTCTGCTTTATTTAATGGTCTGCTTGCGTATGCCACTGGTCTCAAATCTTTATTGCATAATATTGCCCCTACTGCTACATTAGACGCATCAGTTTGCAGGATAAAAGTGTTTTCTTCCGAAAAATCGGGATATTGTAAAATCGGTGGTGATACTAGTTTCATTTTAAGGTTTTCGAAGCATTGTTGACATTTAGTTGTCCACGTAAACGGTACATTTTTTCGACATAATATATTTAGAGGTATAGTTATTTCTGAAAAATTTGGTATGAATTTTCTGTAATAATTACAAAATGCTACAAATCGCCTGACTTCGTCTGCGTTTTTGGGTACCGGGTAATTTTGTAAAACCCTTATCTTTTTCGGGTCTGGTAGCACACCGTCGGCTGATACTACATGTCCTAAGTATAATAACTGTGTTTTCATAAAATCGCACTTATTTGGGTTAAGCTTAAGGTTCATTTTTCTAAGTCGCTTGAATACGTCCATTAAGTTTTTATTATGGATTTGGCTATTTCTACCGAAAACAATTAGATCATCGCAGTAAATAAAACATTGCTCATAGTTTAGTCCTGACATAGCTATTGACATTACTCTAGAGAAAGCGCTCGGACTAATTTTTAAACCCATTGGTAAACGCTTCATTTGGTATTGTCCCGTACTTGTGGCGAAGCTAGTGATGTTTCTACACTCTGGTTTTAAATTAACCTGAAAAAAACCTTGGTGCAAATCTAAATGACTAAAATAAATACTTCCTGAAAGAGAGTCTAGGATTTCGGTGATATTTGGTAGCGGAAATTTGTCATCCTGTATTGAGTCATTAACTTTTCTGTAATCTATTACCAAACGCCATTTTTTACCACTATCCGATTTTTTAGGTACTAAAAGTATTGGACTATTCCATTCGCTACTAGAAGGTTCTATAATATCATCATCAAGCATTTGTTGAACTTGTCGGTTAATCTCTGGTTTCGACGACTCCGGTAGCCGATAAGGCTTTGTGTACACGGGCTTAGTATTAGATTTCACTGTGATAGACTGTTCTACAACGTTCGCGGTACCTAACTTATCACCTTCTAAGAAAAATACATCAGCATATTTTGCACAAATAATTTCTATGTTTTTTCTGTCATTCGAATTTAAATGTGATAATTTTAATTCTGGTAACAACTTTGCAACACGCTCAACGTCCTGTTTTGATTCGTTAAATAAACACATATTATATTCTTCTAAAAAATCAAGTCCCTGAGGATGAATCAAGTCTGACTTCAAAATTTTGACTATCTTTTCACCCGAGTTTAATATTTTAATCGGAATTCTACCACATTTTGGTGTTACGATACTACTTGCAATAAAAACATTTTCGGCTAACTGTCTAGAATATATTACGCAGTCTTTTTGTAGATTTTTATTTATATTTATAAAATGAATTGATTCACTACGCGCTGGTATGTAAAGATAACTTTCAGACTGTACCGATTCATTACTTTGCTTATAAATATTTAATGTACACTCTGTATTACCAGATTGCAGTATCAGTCGGTTTGATGGTAGATCTATGTTTGCACTATAATTTCTTAGAAAATCTAGACCGATGATACCATCTGCCTCGCATGGCATGCTATCGAATACATAGAGCTTGTGACAAAATTCTATCCCGTTTTCGATACACAGTGGAATGTAGACAAAACATTTTGCGTGTATTGTTCCGCCTATTCCGTTTATAAACGTATTGTCCTTGTATCGTTTTGTGTTATTTTGTACTATTTGGTTACGAATTATAGATAATGAAGCGCCAGTATCTAATAAGAACTTGCATTTTTTATCTTTGAAATATAGGTAAATAAAATTCAAACCTTCACATGCGAGTATATAGTTAGATCCGAAAAAACTCACCTAAATCGCCTTTTTCCTCTTCTTTCTGCTCGGCGTTCTCGCTAGGTGTGGCAACGTTAACATTTCCCTGACGATTATTATAATTATTATAGGAGTTACCTCGATAGTAGCCTCTGCTAGGCCTCGTGTATGTCTGGTATCTGCCGCGACCATTTTTAGCATACCTCGTATTTTTAGGGCGGTAATTTACTTGACCTTGATGCTGGTTGTCTTTAGTTTGAAACTGAGACTGGCAGTGACCTCTTGGCGGACCACCCCGAAAGAAATTAGTACGTCCGCGATTGTACCTATGGTTCTTATAATTATTTCTATTCATACCTCTTGAATACAAATAGACAGCGTCCTGGCTGGAAAATCCAGGGCGTCCCAGCTCCTCATCTTCCGCCGCGCGTACCGCATCCTTAAGGGTACTGTAGTTTCGCGCTGCTATTATTGTGCTGAGCCGCGAGTTTCGTAGACCATCTGCGAATCTTTTTATTGCTAATTGCTCATTTATAGGCCTCAATATTTCATTCGCCTTGGAGCTACCTTCAGCTTGTGTTATAGTAAGGCCTATAAAAAGCTCCTCTAACTTTTCACCGTACTTTGCAATAGTCAAATTATTTTGCGATAAATTGTTTAATTGGGACAGCAAGGAATTGGCAGACTTTTTTGTCAGCAAATATTTTTTTATATCTTTAATTAAATCTTCAACATTTTTATATTCTGACCTTAATTTTTGCTTTGCAGTTTTAGACAATCTAATTTTTAAAATAAATGATATTAGCAATTTCTTGTTGTCCTCACTCTTTAAAAAATCATTATACATCTCAATGCCTTCCACTATACGCTCAGTAGTCTCCTCGGTACCATCCATTAAAGGAATTAATGTACACGCGGTTTTTAAATCAAAACTCTCCATTTTTTCACTATTTGTTTCAGATAAGATACATAAGCTATTTATTTCATCAAAAGTGTTCCTAATTTTCCCAAAAATTTCCAAACCTATCTTGATATCGTCACTATCTTCTAAAATATTAACAATTTCCTTACATCTGTTAAAAACACAATTTGCTTCATCTAATTTTAATTTTGTAGTATTACACGTATATCTACTTTTTCCCTTTTTTTATAAAATATTTTCTAATATCTACCAAAATATCATAGCTTTTTAATAAACTATTGATCATAATAATAAAATTTCAATCAAATTAATTAATCATAATATTAGCCGTTCATATTACCTATCAGTTAATCTATTTCGCAACAATTGAATACCTCACTCATACAAAAACACACCACAAAAACTGTAATAGGCTAGGCTCACGTTAGGCTTCGTTCTCCGTTGTAGTGCGTCCTCGTAGGGAAGCACGGATGCGCTGCATTGTGTGCATTCTAATTTCTTCTTGTACCCACCGGCGATGGCAATTTCTGTACACTCGAGCGGCAACGTAAACCGCTTTGCTTGATGCCCCCCGATGTCTTAGTGCCTCATTTTGGTTAAGAAAAACCTCTTCTTTTCTTCTGATCTACACATAATTTTGTTCTTCAGTCTTCAGTTTGAGCCTTATTCAAAATATATACACAAAGGTCCCGACCAGGTCCAAACCATACCCAGTCGGGCTTGGCAGGGTCGCCATGTAATATTGGCAGTCGGAGCGGAGGGATAAATGAAAGATGGTCCGTACCAGTCAATGGTCGTGTAATGACTAATTAATCCTACTTACTAAATACAGTTGCATATTACGACTAACGCACACTATAACATACATGTTGTATCTACTAACACATCACAATGCCACCGTTAGTTTAAAAAATGAATGTTTATTTTGCGGCAAAACATCAGTTTCTCTGTTAAATATGCACCACACTTACGTACGCCCGGTCGAGTTTACATTTGATGTAACGTCATATAGACCACTTGACAGAGTTGTGCCCAGACTAAGATACATCTTTTTTTGTCCTGAGGAAATCCTCATGAACTTCTTCCACCCTGCGAAAGGCAGAGGGGCATACCAGACTCTTACCAGCTAAAACCCCACGGTGTTCTTTCTAGTTTCTCGGCCGCACCCCAATAGGTCATCACAGTACAGTCACAGTGGAAATATGGCTAACAGTGATTCGACCATAGACTATACACTAATACTGACAGATTCGACTCGGCGGCTGTACAGGATCAATCGTGCGGGGGGCGCGGGGTGGGACGGGTCGCAGCCGCTTACCGAATGACCATAGCGCAGTCCGGTAATAGTAATTGGGAGTATCGCTCTCACGTTTCGCTCAGCGCAATTTCACGTGAGACTTGTAAAAATGGTTTTAACCTGCAGATAATTTAGTTATGGTAAAACATTTGAATATAATTTAAGGCCATATTCTATTTATTTCTTTGATAAAAATGGGTTTAAGCTACTTGAGACATAAAAAAGTAGAGTTTGCAAAACCTTGTGATGGTTCTGTTCTTGAGTTTTTGCTTAAATTATTCATAAGAATGAGTGCTCAATAAATTATTCAATTTAAAATTATAAAGCTTAAATCAAGTAATTCAATATGACGCAAGTATTTGTCAGTTGCACATTTGTGATCAATATTTTTATAATAAACCACTTTATTTCACATAAAATATGCTTCATTTATTTTGTGTAAGTAGCAACCCGTCAACGTTCCATTCATATGATGCCGGCGTTTGGCGCAACATCAAACGAGTCGAATCACTGTTATACGTATTTCCACTGTGGTACAGTACCATACATCAGAAGAGTGATTTTACGGGCTATTACGATGTGAGTAAGCCATTTGCGTCACTTCACAATTCGTCATAATTAATTATATTTCGGGAGCAGCGTCCACAAGAAAATGACAGAGCACTAACGGGCCTCCCAACGAATGTTGTCATATTATCTGTCACCGTTGTAATGGGTACGCATGCACGCGCCGATTACTTACAGGTGTTATTATGTAAGGCCTCATATTGTTTTACATCTGGATTAACGTTTGAAGTAAGTATAATGATGATGATGATGACCAAGTTCCTATACTTTTGAGTGTACTCTGTGGGCATGTAGATCGTTCCATCTCTAGGGAAGCTGCTCTTGCTGGGGTCAGGCTTTAAATAGAAGTACATTCTTTTAAGATCCTCTCTGAAAATCAGCGTTGTAGCATGTGCTGAGATAGGGCCCAGTTTTGAATTCATACAGCAACTTTTTCTTTATTTTATTAATGTTTTTCATCTATTCTATGTATCTGTTGTATGCCTATTGTTTTATTGTTAAGTATCTTATTTTATGTGCCGGACCAAAATAAATATTTTTCTTTCTTTCATTCTTTATTCTCTTTCTTTCTTTATTTTCACAGCAAGACCGTGCCTTAAAGAGTTAAAGCCGACTGACGTTATGCCGTCAGCAGCGGTTGTCATACAAATATCTATATAATGGATACGGATAGTCAGTAAATCTGTATAATATGCCTCAGTTGCATCTGTTGCGACTGGAAGCTGAAACTGAAGCCGAAGCCGAATAGTTAGGAAGAGTTCATTACTTAAACAGTGAAATAGATGAGATGAGGTGAGTGATCATTACCGGTACTGACTCAACCGTTGAGCCACAGGTAATTTAGTATAGCTGTCAAGTGCTGTCAGTGTTAGCCTACCAACATCACATAACAAACTATCGGTGGTAAGACTCTTACTGCAACAGTCCAGCCCAGGTACGTACCACTGGAGTGTCCAGACATCCTGTGTCCGTAATTTGTGTCCGTAAACGCACCCACGACACCGTTACCGCTCGGCTAGTCCCAAAAGACCTGAATTTTCTTCAAAAACTGAATCGCATGAGAGTTGCTGAGGACATGCTAGAACGAGTCAAGTCCGACCCAACATTCATAAAACGCATTGTTACTGGTGAAGAGACGTGGGTTTACGAGTTTGTCGTGGAAACTAGTCAACAAGCTTCGGAGTGGCGCCTTCCAACTGAACCGAAACTGAAAAAACCACGCCAAAGTCGATTGAAAGTCAAAGTCATATTGACTGTTTTCTTTGACTATAGCGGTGTTGTGCACTCGGAATTCTTGCCGGAAGGTCAAACGGTAAATAAATAATATTATTTGAGCGTTATGCGGCATTTAAGAGAGCAAATTCGAAGAAACAGGCCAGATTTGTGGAAAGAAAATTCTTGGATTTTGCACCACGATAATGCGCCTTCACACACGGCCATCATTGTGAACGAATTTTTGACCAAACGCTCAACAAATACCATCGAGCAACCACCATATTCACCAGATATGGCTCCAGCCGACTTCTTTCTTTTTCCTAAACTCAAATTACCACTTCGTGGCACAGCGTGTAACAGCTCACGTATAAGGACTGACTAGATAAAAATAATAATCTGGTGGAATTCCCAGTAAGGTGTCGTAGGTACGATTTCTAGAAAGCTAGACAATAAAACCAAACCTAGCTGAAAGGAAGCAAAGTACTCAGGTATCGGATTTTTCATAATTAATTTATACAAAAAGCAATTTGCGAGTATGTCTATAAATTATTGTTTATTTCACCGAATTGATAGAATGTTTCGTTTCATTCTACGAAATTATGACGATCATTCGGTCTCGAGACAAAAATTATAACTTTTCATAGTTAATATCATATTACTTCAAAAAACTATGAAAAGTTATAAAATAAAATAAGAACACGCATCATATTACTGAATGAATATATTGAAGGTAAAAAATCTTAACATTTTAGGTATCTAAATCTAAATATCGCGATTATGTTTAAACGTAGTCGAGAAAAACGGAACGTGTGTTAGTAGTAGAGATTCCATAATTCTCCGACATTTTATGTTATTATTTGCGAGAGTACAATTTTTATGAATGATCGACATTTTAGTGACTTTTTCCTTCGACTTAGCGGGTGCGAGATTATCTCTAAAAAAGAGATATCTCGAAGTGCGCGAGAATCACCCACCTGGATCGTGGGTACAGCTTACAGACATTAATCTCACATGCACAAACACCTAAACCAGAAATCTTTAAATCATACAAATTTTTGTTCCGTGCGGGGATGGAATCCGCGACAAGTAGCGCGGTAAACCAATTGTTTAGCCACTGTGCCAAGCATGACGTTAGAGTTCCGTGCAATGGGTCAATTACAAGCTGATATTAAATTATATCTCATAATTTCGATATTAATCGTAAGTATTTAAGATAAATTGGCGGATGGATGATATTTTGGCCTTGATGATGGCCGGCTCTACAGTTCTTCTGACGGACACAATTTGCGCGCCCTAACACCCAGTTCTCTGTCTCCCATATTTAGTTGCTCCAATTGTATTCTTCAGGCTATTAGTCCACCTCTTTCATCATCATCATCATTTCAGCTACAGGACGTCCACGGCTGAATAAAGGCCTCCCCCTTAGACTTCCACAACGAGCGGTCACATGCCGCTCTCATCCAACGGCACCCAGCGACCTTCACCAGGTCATCTGTCCACCTCGTTGGAGGTCGTCCCACGCTGCGTTTTCCGGTGCGCGGTCTCCATTCAAGAACCTTTGTGCCCCAACGGCCATCAGTTCTACGAGCAATGTGCCCTGTCCATTGCCACTTCAGTTTACTAATCCTTTCAGCTGTATCGACAACTTTAGTTCTTCTACGGATCTCCTCATTTCCGATTCTATCTCGTAGAGAAATACCAAGCATAGCTCTCTCCATAGCTCGGTGAGTGACCTTGAGCTTTCTTATGAGGCCCATTGTGAGTAACCACCTCTTTATGAGCGTCCTATTCTATGGTTTTCAATTTGTGGACTCCACTGAAGAATAGCTCCATTGTGCATCTATGTATATGAGATTACTAATAAATTCAAGCTAGCAAAAAAATCTTCTCGTTCATATATTTATTACTTTAATATAGATCCACGACAATAAATCATAATTTGTTCAAAACGTTTACTAAATAATTGAACAAATTACTGTTTCAAGATAATTGGAGGGAATCATCGAAATATTCCTTAAATTAAGCTTGCCCGGGGCTAGGTGGTCATTATACGGGCATTTGGCGTCGACACGGCTGGTTTTGGAAATCAAACTTCATAAAGCTGTCAGAACACTGCGCCCGTGAGAAGTTATTACTAGACGGCGGTTTTTTGGGACAAGCCCGCCACATATTCCAACCACTACAACTTCTGTAAGCCAGGATCTACAATGGCGACCACCGGAAAGAACAATGATCAAGAAAGCTCGATGTGTCCCAGAGAAATTAATAACTGTCTTGGAACCTTGACCTTAACCTTGACGGTACGGTTGGTGCAGTGGCTGATACAGTTGGCTGCTGCGCTCTGGTCGTGGGTTCGATTCCCGCAAGGGACAAATATTTGTATGAGCTGCAGGAAGTTGTTCCGGGTCTGGGTGTATTGTGTGTGGTATTTATGTCTGTAAACGCACCCACGACACACTAAAAATCCTAGTTTGGGGCAATGTTAAAAAAAAAACCCTCATCGTAATTAATCAGAGAAGAAAAAGGAAGAGCAGAGAAATAATATACACTTCACTTCCCTCCGTAGCAAGTAGGAGACAGAGAATAAGCTATAAGCCGTAGGCACAATAAATGGGAGGTTACAACTGAGATAAGCTCAGTTGCCTAGCATTATTTGACAAACAGGCTTATATTTTTATTTATTTATTTACAGGTCCTATGTTGTGAGCTATTGCGACTGATTCCAATAGTGGCTTAAAACGCACGGAAATTCGTCCTAGTTGCAACAAGGTCTGTGTAGTAAACAACTCCGGATGTAACTTGCAAACTGTCAAACATAATATTGCGTTTATTTTGCCAAAGAATACGGGGTGTACGCAAAAAAGCATATGCAGACTGTTCATATTTACAGTCCGGTAATAAACAATAAATGAACGGTGAGGTAACCAGTTTGAAGCTTAGAATAAATAATAGATGAAAGAAATACGACATCAGCACATTCTGAACACCGCGGACAGCCAATTCGGTTGGTCCCAATTTCCCAAACTAGTCTCAACTAATCCAGACATCAATACTTAAGTCGCATGACGTCACTGTTAAGTCTATGGTATCGAAATGGTAGATAACAAAAAGAATCCATCATGAGGAACATATCAATTATGTAATTTACATGAAACGTAATGATAATTAGCAAATAATAACGTATTATATGTAGTATACTTTAATTAATATATATGTCTTATGTTTTTTACCGTACTTTTAGTATCTATATCTGTATGCATCTTATAATTATCATTCTTGAAGTATTTGTTTTTTGTACCTCCTTCAATGCTTTTCTTTTTTAACCCAAAGGTTGACTGGTAGAGAATGCCATATGGCATTAAGTCCACCTTGTGTATCATCGTTGTACATCAAAGTATAAATAAATAAATTATAGCTTGTCTAAATAATGCGTTGAAGTAGGAATTTTTATTTACCACTGAGTCTATGAATTCGTTTACCATTTCATCTCCCTTAAATGTTTGCAGCAACATGTCAAGCTTTTTATATCATCATTTGACCCGATAGACGTCCACTGTTGGACATAAGCCTTCCTACAAAGAAAGATCAACGAATGTTCTGGGTCTGTGTTGTGTGCTCGTTGGGGTGTTTTGCTATAATCGCCACGCTTGGCAGGCGGGTTAGTAATCGCAGTTGAGTTGCAAATATACTCAAAGGACGCAGATCGAAAATGGGCAACAGCCCATCTCTCGGTTAATCCCAGAGTTGCCTTTTAATCGGCATTTAAAAGTCGGCAACTAAAGTCTTGACTATTCATAAGTGCCTATAAATGGTTTTACATGAATAAATAATATTTTTATCTTTTATCTTTAATGCACCCACGACATGAGACGGGTTGGTGCTATTCTTAGCCGGCACGGCTACACGTCATTTTTTTTATATATAAGTACATAGTTCATTTGTTATAGAATAATTTAATAAAAATACTGGTTTCTAATACACTGGTTTGTTATACTCTAGGAATTGATTTCCAAAAGCACTGAATTATATTTCTTTACTTTTAGTCAAAAAATCAAATATTCGTTTTCATAGATCAAGAACATAAAACTCGACGGATTATACAAAGCTTTCATCCCCTATTTTACCCTCTTTACTGTAGATTTTTCTAAAACGCTGAAATACGTCTTCCCATATTTTTTACTGAGAAGGTGAATACAATTTTTCCCAAATTTTTGAAGTAATACACGTATTTCTTTATTTTCAACCAAAAAACCAAAAGGGGATATAATTTTTCAGACAACTAACTTCAATAATGACGGATTTTAAAACAAACGTTCACTATTTGCTTTATTCGTTTAAGGGCTGAGTTTACAAAAACACAAAAACACGTATTTCTTTATTTTCAACCAAAAAGCTAAATATAAATTTTCATAGATCAGGCTTCAAAAATAACGGCTTAAACTCTTTTCTTCTGCTTTGTCCTCGCATTACCTTCATTTCAAGAAGAATGTAGTCAAAACAATGTAACATTATGCTTTTAAAAGAGTAACCATGGAGTATCATCCCGTTCCTCTCCATAGGAAATCTACATCTTGAAACGCCGTAACTAAAGTCTTCACTATTCATAAGTGCATATAAATGGTTTGATGAGTTTTTTAAAAGTCTCTTTTGTCACAAAAGAATCCTTTGTCACAATAGGTACAAAAAACCGCTTTTATAACAATATTAAGATCTATCTGGCTTATCAAGTTAAATATAATGAATATTATAAACAATAGCTTTTCAATTATTTAATTTATAGTGAACAATAGATTTCGTGGTACTTACCAATGGCAGAAAGATCGTCAAGATCTTGAAAAGTGACCTTGACAGCGCATGTACGAATTGAGGTCAAAAAGTTCGCGGAACGAAACGGAAGGGGCTCAAATTAAATACTATTTTTCCTTTTCGATGTATTCTCCCTTAACCCCTTTATATATCTCAGACCTTTTAAATAACTCATTTTAACCTATTAAAAGTTGGTACACAACATACACTATATACATACATTATCAGCCAGTTCGGAATAGTATTTAATGTAATTTAAATGTAGGTAAAATTATCTTAATTTTGTTCATATACCCGCAACTTTTGATTACTGTTGGCCGACCGGGCTAGTTATCGCCACCGCGGGTCGAGGAGTGGTAAGTTGGAATGTATTGAGTGCGGTCGACAGTACATCCGAGATTGGTTATTGCGCCCGCGCTGGTACTTGAAATTTAGTATTCTTCTCGCGAAGTTCTCGTTGCGCATACATAACCCACGGGGTAGTGACAATTTATGAACATAAATAGTTTCCGTGAAGTGTACTGGTGAAACGTGGTTTGAAACCCCGGTGATCGCGGTGATATGTGGCGCTGGGTCCAGTGGACAAGTATACATCCCTGAATACCCCTTAGCCCTTATTGATTTAATTGTAGTTTATTTAGATTCAGTCCGCTCAGGGGAACCCCAAATCCCTACCTACACCTTGCCTTGATAGACTTATATACTCCTTGATACCCTCGCCCTAAATCTGCACCCGGACGTTGCGCTGGTAAGTTTTACCTAAGCTATAATTACAGAATCTGTAGGATTTGTGTCACCGAGCCGCCGATCCCGTTGCGTACGATATACAGCCCAATACTATCGCACAGCTGGGCATGAGCCTTTTCTCACGTTAAGAATGGTTAGGCTTTAGTTCACCCCGTTGGCTTAGTGCGGGTTGCCAGACTACACGCACCATTGAGGTCATTTTTTGAGGGCTCAGGCGTTTCCTCACGATGTTTTCCTTCACCCTTAACGCAAGTGATAATCAAATTTTGATCCGCACATAAATCCGAAAAGTCAGACGTGCGGGCCAGGATCGAATTCAGACCCTCCTGTATGAATGGCAAGCGTTCAACCACTATACTATCATTGTTATACACAAATGTTTGCCGGTCTCTAAACACAGGCTTTAGAAAGTTAGCAATAGCTATTGAAATGATTTCCAAACCTCTGTTCGAAAAACTGCGAGTAACGATTATCAAAATCCTCAAAATCACGAATCACGGTAGATCAAATCAAATTCTTCAAACCATAAAATACATCATGTCATTAAACAATTCGATTTCGAAAGACTATTATGCCTATTAATCCTCGAAATATCGCTAGGACTTATATTAGATTTCTATCTTCTTTAAAACCTGACTAAACAAGTAGCATCTAAGCTATCAGTTTATTGTTTCTAATAAATATTTCATCTGTAACTTTATTAAAACGTTATTCTCTATTGAATTCTATTAAGTCTGTTTAATTTGCAAGACAAATGTCTGAATATAGTCTAGACTGCTGAGGAATAATATATTTCTTTGAAACACTCCCCCCCTTCTGCAAATTAAATTTGTTGCTAACGTGCTACCTCTTTGAATTGTAAAATGAATGTTACCGACAAATGTGAAAAGTATTCAACAATTTGAATTAATGTTATTGCTGACGTGTGAAGGAGGAGAGGTAATTTCAGTTCATATGAGTTACCCATAAAAACACTTCAACTGTCGTCATGTATGAAAACTAATCAGAGTATTTCACCCGAAAGACGTCCACTGACATGACAAGGACCTTCCCCAAAGATCGCCACACCGATCGGTATCAGTTTGTGTTTTTATGTTCTGTACTCATGGGGGGTTTTGCCATAATCATCACGTTTAGCAGGTGGGTTTGTGATCGCAATTGAGTTGTAAATGCACTCGACGGGCAATGCTGCCCATCCTCCAGCTAATCCCATAGTATCTAAATTTACAGTACCCTGAGGGATGAAAACAAATCATCATTTCGGCCGAATGAAGTTCACTGCTGGACACAGGCCTCCCCCAAAGATCACCACAACGACCAAATATGGGTGTGTCGTGGGCTCATTGGGGGGTTTTGCCTTAATCGCCACGATTGGTAGACGGGTTGGCGATGGCAGTTGAGTTGTTAAATATACTCGAAGGACGCTGCTGCCCATCCTCCGGCTAATCCCTTAGTCGACTTTTACGACACCCACGGGAGGAGATGGGGTGGTGGTATTCTGAACCGGCACCACACGGCTTGAATTTTGATTTGATCATACTGAAAACAAATACAAATAGCTTATCAAAATCGGCGCAATAGGGTTTGTCAATCTAGTTCATTTCGGCCGAATAAAGTCCACTGCTGGACAGGCCTCCCCAAAAGATCACCACAACAACCGATATGGGTGTGTAGTATGCTCAGTGGGGGTCTTGCCATAATCGCCACGCTTGGCAGACGGGTTGGCGATCGCAGTTAAGTTGTTGTGTGCTCCAAGGATGCTGCTGCCCATCCTCCGGTGAATCCCTTAGTCGACTTTTACGACACCCACGGGATGAAATGGGGTGGTGGCATTCTGAGCCGGCACCACACGGTTAGTAATCTAGTTAAGTTTTCGTAATTCAAACCAATACTAAAGCCTAAAGCGCCCTTTTAAAAAGTTAAATAAATCTTAATCGTACAGCGTGACAGACTCACCGCTGAATACTCAAACGCCATTTAACGATAACGTTAACAAAAACGTGTTCTTGAGTGGAGACCGCGTCTTGGTAAACATAGGGTAGGACGCTCCCAAGCTCGGTGGAGTGATGAGGTGACTGGTTCTGTACCAAAAACCGGTTTCTCGAATAGTTAAAGTGGGGACTTAACGTTAAATGGCGTTTGAGTATTCGGCCATCAGTCAAGCGGGGACTTAACGTTAAATGGCGTTTGAGTATTTGGCCATCAGTCAGTGAGTTAGTCATTGAGTTCATCAGTGAGTCAGTTAGTGCGTCCGTCAGCGAATCAGTCCAGTGAGTCAGTGATGAACGTAAATATACAGGGTGTCCAGTAAATAGCACGACATACTGCAGGGAGTGAGAGCTTGGGTCAATACCTACCAAAAAAACACAATATATATTATGTTCAGCAAAATCTTACGGATTTACAGTAGTACAAATTTTTCCGAAATATCGAAAAATCTCTACCTTGACACAGATTTTTAAACATCTCGTAATGAAAAATTCCTTTTCTAGTTTTTGTTTTTTACCTCAAATTATTTGTGAGTAGTTACTTTACTCATTGATAAGTCTTTATTCTATTAAAAACTAAAAAAAATTCAAGAAATACATTTTTTATTTAAATTTTCACAGTACAATTTTCTTATCGCAAAATTGTGTACTACTGTAAATCCGTAAGATTTTGCTTAACATATATTGTGTTTTTTTGGTAGGTATTGCCGTGTGGTGCCGGCTCAGAATGCCACCACCCCGTCTCCTCCCATGGGTGTCGTAAAAGTCGACCAAGGGATTAGCCGGAGGATGGGCAGCAGCGTCCTTCGAGTACATTAACAACTCAACTGCGATCGCCAACCCGTCTGCCAAGCATGGCGATTATGGCAAAACCCCCCAATGAGCCCACAACACATCCATATCGGTCGTTGTGGACATCTTTGGGGGAGGCCTGTGTCCAGCAGTGGACTTCATTCGGCCGAAATGATGATGATGATTGACCCAAGCTCTCACCCCCTGCAGTATGTCGTGCTATTTACTGGACACCCTGTATATTTCAATTAGAAGCTGCATATTTCATTCAATAGTAAATGAGTTACAACTTTTGTGGCATATTGCCAATATAAGTCCCAATCAAGCATCAATTAGTCCACCTATGCAAATTGTTTAATGCGGAGGCAAAATAATGACTACCTATATAAAAAAGCTCTTTGAAAAAAACACGGACAAACTATGCAAACGAATAAAAAAGTAATTTACTGCAGACAGTAGTTAATTTTTTTTAAACTACATAATGGTAGCCGGCTTACACAGCCACAAATGTCAAACATAAATTCTTTAAAAACACACATTAATAAGGTGAAACTATAAAAGGAATGTTAGTCACCCGCTGGTTATCCTTTTTTAATTTTAAATAATTTACGCTTTGGGAACATATTGTTTGTTATCTATGGCAGGATCGGACAAGGATTGTGTAAATGTCATTTGGTATAAAACTTTTTTAGATGAGTGAATTAAAGTGGTTTATTAATTAGATGTTAATTTTATGATAATCTTCTTATGGGTATTTATTTTATAGGGTTGTTATTTTTATTTGTCTTTTAAATATAAAAACAGGGGGAATAAGAAAAATAATTTGATGTGTATCTACTTCATTAAAAACAATGTTATTATTTACATGTTGTATCGGAACATTTGAGATAGGTGTATATTTATTTTATTTTATTTACACATTTGTGTAAATATAAGTTCCATAAATTAATTTTAGCGCGTTAAATATATTTTTAACCGACTTCAAGAAGGAGGAGGTTCTCAATTAGGTGCGTATTTTTTTATGTATGTACACCTCCAAGGTTTGTAAACCGATTTCAGCAATTATTTCTGTAATAGATGCAGAATACTTTCGAATTAGTCCCATATAAATTTCATTACATTTGATTGAGTAGTTTTTTAACTACCTTGAATGTATAATTTGCATGCGGTTATCTAGATGATGTCTTAATAGTTTCGATTCGTCCGAGATTAGAGCACTGATTTCAGTCAATCTTATTTTTAGTGTTAAATACTCTCGAATAGGGTTCATATAAACATATTCAAGTGTTTCTTATGACATCAGCTCTGTCATCCGTAAGTTGTGACTGTCTACTAACTTAGTGAAGTAGGTATCTCGGGTTGGTTACGATTTAAACTGATACCTAAATTGGAAATTTCTTACATTTATTTACAATAAAAAAAAACAAATAAGACTTTTTGTTAAAATAAATACTTACCGAATTCAAAAACCCAACACGATACAGAAATAGTAAAAAAAAAAACTTTATTTATGAAGTCGGGCCCCGCGAGGTAGAAAATATAATTTCTCTGGTTTTTGTTTTTGAAGTTGGTATTTTTTTTTTTGTTAAAATGTTTTTTAATTGATAACACGATTCTTTTCACGATTTGTCTTTTAAATGAAGTTACGGTTTCATATTGATTTACTGTTGGTTATATAATGTTCTTTTGTGTATCTACATTGTCATGTCGTATATATATAATTACATATAGTTTGAGCAATTTTATATTTGGAGTTCGTTTGAAAATAAACTATATCAGGCTATCATCATTTTGCGTTGTAAATAAAAGAAACCCTCCGTAAACATAGATCAAAATAAATAAAACGCCAAATGAATTCCATGATCCAATATTATTATTGAAATTTAATTAAACGAGTTGTGCGGGTAGCTTAGCAGATAGTTTATTTGTTTATGTAAAATCTGTAAAATTATTTCGTAAAATTTTATGTAATCAATTTTACTTTACTTTGTATTAATTAATCATTTTGAATAAAATTAAGCCCAAATAAGAAGGTTATATATAAAAAATGTAGTAAATATTATGAAGCCTATCACGAGAAACGGAATACTTACTCACTTCTGGAAGCAACACCACAAATATTACTTTGAAGAACATTGTACTATGGCAAAGCAAATGGAATAGGTATAAACCACTTAGAATATATAAGCTAACCAGACTATACATACAACTAAGATATATAATATAAGAAGACTTCATTGGTACATGCTGCAGATTTTAATCTGCAAGACAGTTGTAAGTGTTTGGTCTAAGTCACAGGAATTCGTAGAGACCTCCCAGTCCATCCGTGTGGTGTCCGGATTAAGAATATAGCACCATTCCATGTCGTCCCGTGGATGAAGATGAAATACCACTAAGGAACTCCAAACTGGAGGGATGGGTAGCAGCATACCTTGTGTGGGACAGTACCCATACTCGTTCACCAACCCGCCTGCGTGGTGAGTACTGGCAAATTCCAAAAATGACAACCCAATTGTAGAAACTTGTGGAGGAGGCCTTTGATAATGCAGCGTGGGGCGGCCTCAAAGAAGATGGATAAACGCCTGTTATGTAGCTGGGAGTCGTCGGATATGACCTGATCATACGGCGGCGTTTTATCGGTCGGTGTGGAAATCTATGGGGGAACCGTTCTCCAGCAGTGGACGTCCTTCGGCTGATGTAGTGAACGTCCTTCGGCTGATGTGATGATGAAGATGGACTCAATCAGGAATGTGTTTAAACCTTTATATTGATCTCTAAGCGTTCCATTTGGAACATAGGCTACTAAATATATCTCAGTGCCTCCCTATATGCTACTTTCATCCTATAGGAGCCAGTAAACCTTAATAACCTCTATCTATGATGAGGAAGGCACACCGCTTTGCGTTCTGGATGGGTGCACTGTCCATTGTGTGTAAGGTACTTACTTATATGCTGATTTCATACTTTTATTATTTCTTCCCCCTTTGCTTTATTCTCTAATCTGTATTGCGGGTACAGCCCAGTAGGCACAACCAGATCTGGAATGTCTGATATATTTTTTCCTTTTAATAACTCCATTCTTATCTATCTGAAAACATAACCAAAAAAGGTCATAATCCCTTTCTTTAGGCCAAATACAGGAAAAAGAATATTTTCGTTTTTGTGCAACTTATAAATCGACTAAACATCTAAACTTGGACTTTTTAGAAGAAATGTAGAAGATTTTGAAAGCCTAACTGTAACTATCATAGGTCCGAACTGATATATCCGCTTCATCTCATGCCTCACACAGATCAACACAGACGCTTCTATGGCGAAAGTAGACGATAAATCTTACCATTGTCACCGGCAGATGGCGCTCATGTCCAGGTTTTTACCGCTATAACTTGGTAACAAAGAGCGACTGGTTTTTGTGCTACCTGTTTTATGGACTGGTCTGCGATTTTAGTTTTAGTGTGGTCGACATCTATAACATAAATATAGAATAACATATACCCTAGTTATACATACGTATAGTTATATTTTATTATAATTTTTTCACTATTTTACTTTACTGTAAGTAGTCCGTGATTTATATATGCATGCGTTTTAGTAAAAAAAAAAACGGAAAATCAAAGGAACCATTATTATTTCAGTGCTCAAATAGCAACACTGATGATTACAAAAAAAACTTGTTTTTTTAACTAACGCGATCGCTATGAGAACCTTCTGATTGTCCCATTGAACATTGTTTTTGTGGAATCTTATGTAATTAGATATACATTTGAAAATCCGCGCAATATATAATATGAGCCCCCGCGAATATCCTAGAGACCTCTTTAAAGTTATTAATGTACTAACAATGCCTACTCTTTACATTTTGAAAATATTATGTTTGTCCGTAAAAACTTGCTAATGTTTAAATTAAAAAGCGACATTCATTGTATAAACACAAAAAATAGACATTAAATAGTAGTACCTTTTAGATTGGCCAAAACCAACAAATCGTTCTTAGGTAACTGCGTTCGGTTTTATAATAAGATACCTAAAGAAATTACTGATCTGACAGTTGGAAAGATTATATCGCACGTCAAATCAATTGTTTAAAAAAAAAACAATTATAGGATTAAAGACTATGTTGACGATAGGGACATATGGCATTCGTCCTTTTCTGCACATGTGGCTTCCCTGGAAACCAAATACATCTGAAGTGATATTTGCATTATATAGCTGCCATATTTATCTTTTATCTATGATGAACGAACATATTTGTAAAAACATTTAAAAAGAAAGTGACAAAACAGACCTAACCCTGAGTTTCTTTCAGCAGTTCTTCGCAGAGGTTGTCATGTATCGAAATGCCCTCCGTTGTTTCAATATGACGTGTAAAAGTGTCTGTTAGGACCTAGTTACTGAATAAATGATACGCCAAATTTAATATTGTTAATAACAAACGTTGTTATAACCTTTATTTGAGTAAAGAAATGATAGCATAATTTATCAAGATTCCCCTGGTCCTGGTAAATTTGCATGACATAACATTAGAATGCAACGTCTTTTCGTCAACAATACCGCAATGCCTCAAGACGAAATTCCACCACCACTGTTAACCACTGTGTGTTACCAGTGATGACATATGGAACAGAGACGTGGTCACTCACAATGGGCCTCATAAGAAAGCTCAAGGTCACTCAGCGAGCTATGGAGAGAGCTATGCGTGGTATTTCTCTACGAGATCGAATCAGAAATGAGGAGATCCGTAGAAGAACTAAAGTTATCGACATAGCTGCAAGGATTAGTAAACTGAAGTGGCAATGGGCAGGGCACATTGCTCGTAGAACTGATGGCCGTTGGGCCAAAAAGGTTCTCGAATGGAGACCGCGCAGCGATAAACGCAGCGTGGGACGACCTCCAACGAGGTGGACAGACGACCTGGTGAGGGTCGCTGGGAGTCATTGGATGAGAGCGGCATGTGACCGTTCGTTGTGGAGATCTGAGGGGGAGGCCTTTGTTCAGCAGTGGACGACCTGTGGCTGATATGATGATGATGATGAACATTAGAATATATTATCTCACATGTAAGCGGGCACGTCTATTGACCTTGAGCTACATAAAATACAGTTTTTTTTTCAGTTTGCCATATTAATTTGGTTACGATTACACTCGTGTGTATTTGCGGACAAGTAGCTATGAAAGCATTACTACTAGTAATCATCGCCTTTATTATTTTTTTATAAATGTGAATCATTTAAAATAATAAAATGTATATAAGTATGACATACGAACGTGTTGCTAGGGAGTTTGTTGCGCCGTTTTTTCTCAACATAACAATATACGAAATAGAATTGAGACAGTTTGCCTAATATTAGCAGCATCTATACATGTTGCGTCGCATCTATAGAACACTGGCCTCATTTTAAGATCACTATATTGAGGTTCAGGAGGCTGTGACTTCGATCCCGCCCGCACCTCTGACTTTTCGGATTCATGTGCGGATCAGAATTTGATTATCACTTGCGTTAACGGTGAAGAAAACATCGTGAGGAAACCTTGCATATCTTAGAGGGCTCCAAAATGTTCCTAATGGTGTGTGGTCCGCCAACCCACAATAGGCCAGTGTGGTGGATAAGGCCTAACCATTCTCATCGTAAGAAAAGTCCCGTGTCCAGCAGGACAGTGATCTGCTGATTACATTTTAAATGAACTTGTATATTCTTTCTATCACCCTCAGCCAAGAGCGGCTTCACTTATGCTTCGATTATAACTAGTTCTGGAGATATTCCTCGAGCGGTAAGCATACCGATTAGATTGTGGTTTTCCTAATAGTGGAAAGAATGGAAAGAAATGGAAGACGAACAGTGCTACATTATAGTCCAACCAAATGATCTAAGGGCACAATGAGGATTTTTGCCGCAAATAAAAGTAATTTCCAGAAATATCCAGCTTATATTTTCACCCAAAAGTCTAGAAATGATCAATTGAGTCTAATAACATATTTTCAGGAATTTATTTCACCCCAACCTCTAACTCGTGTAGCTTGGCTGAGGTAAGTAACATTTTTATAAAATACTAAAGTAAAGTCGGCGAGACCTAGTTCCAGTGAAAGCGATAATGAACCTATTCAAAAGGTTCGCAACCCCGCCTAGTTCCCTCATTTATATTATGAGGGATATAACTACTTTGTCGTGGACAAAGAATACACTTAGGGCTACAGATATTGTTTTTAATAATTACCTATAGTTAGACTCCTAGGTGGGTATTGATGCAAAACATTCTTTTCACAATTCCTAGCAGCTAAAGGCCATCCACTGCTGAACAAAGGCCTCCCCCATGGATTTCATGTGTCGTCATGGTGTAGGAAATTTGCCAGTACTTACTGCGCTTGGCAGGCGAGTTTGTGAACGCAGTATCAGTAGTGTTCCACAGAAGGGACGCTATTGCCAATCCCTCTGGCTTAGAGCCTCTTAGTCGCCTTTACGACATCCACGGGAGGATACGGAGTGGTGGTCAAAGTCAAAGTCAAATTTTATTTCATATAGGCCCTAATAGGCACTTAAGTTAAGATGCATGGTTCGGAAAAGTTGATCTTATGGAGAAGAAGCAGGCAAGAAACTCCATAGACACCCTTTTTTATAAAGTGTTATTACAATTTAACACGTCAGCTATGTGGAAACAAAGTGGACTATACGTGAAATACATATACACAATAATAAACACACTATTGCTTCTGTAATACACAATCAGAAATTGATAATTATTAACGCACAGGTACGAGTCAACGAAGTTCTCACAGTTACAAAATGTAGAAGATGCTAAATTATATTAAAATAAAGGGCAATATGGCCATCAAGCTGTAAACAATGTCATATTGTATACATTAACATGTCAAAAACGACATATATAATATGTCCTATATAAAAAAGTTATCAATTCTAACAAGAATTATATCCTCATTCATCGCAATTCAGAATAATTAATAAATAAACACATATTTTGTCAATAGGGTACCAGGGAAGCCACATGTACAGAAAAATCTGTGCCAAACATCCCTGTCGTCAACGTAATCTATAGCTTTATAATAAGCTTTTCCGATAAGAACGTTTAATATAAGGCTTTAAACTTTTCCTCGGTAAGATGCTATATTCTTAATCCGGACACACAATGTTATCATCATCATCACAACATGTTTAATGATTTTTCTGTAGCAGCGATCGCAAGTAACTGCCAGAGCACTAATGTAGCCAGCGAATAAATGGGCGATTTCAGAACATTGATTCAGTTTTCCCCCCGCTGTTTTCTTTCGCCGTTACAACAAGTCTATTTTAGAATAACAAGAAAGTACATCATCATTTCGGCCGAATGAAGTCCACTGCTGGACACAGACCTCCCCCAAAGATCACCACAACGACCGATATGGATGTTTTGTGGATTCATTGGGTGGTTTTGCCATAATCGCCACGGTTGGCAAACGAGTTGGCGATCGCAGTTGAGTTGTTAATGTACTCGAAGGACGCTGCTGCCCATCCTCCGGCTAAACCCTTAGTCGACTTTTATGACACCCACGGGAGGAGATAGGGTGGTGGTATTCTAAGCCGGCATCACACGGCATATGATATTGCTAAAGACACATTGGTATGTGCCAGGACTTGAATCCACGTACTCATACCGATTGACCCTCGGGAAGACGGTGGCCTGCTCGTGGTCACGTGCTGTCGTATGCGCGGCACAGCGCACAGCAAGGCTCAGTTGGATCCTTTACAATCCTCCCAGAGAAGTGTCTGGGGGGCGGCCTTTTTACAACCCTCCGCTAGAGAGGGTGACCGGTTTACAGTCATACCCCCCGAGGTGTGCCTAAAGGCGTGGCACTAATGGGCGCTTCTAGTGTGATTTTACGAGGACCTGGAGCCGGTTCCGAAGATGACCGCTCCAATGGTTTTGTCCGGTATACCCCTTCGCCCTTCGCCGGGGCAGAAGAAATTTTATGATGAACTCTTCCATATGAATTCCATCCAACGGGGACCAATAAAAAAATAGGACTTGAACCTGCAATACAGTGCGTAAGAACCAACCACAACACTAATATGTCCTTGAGACGTGTCAATTATACTCTACTCAGCCAGACTGTTTCTGCAGCCAATTTGAGCAAGTTCTAAGCCTTCCATGTTGGCTAGTGCAATTTCAATCAAAATTAAGAGCATAGAACACACATCGATCGATCTGTAAAATAAATGGTCACCCATCCAAAGCATGACCGTGGCAAGTGCAGCTTAACCTCGCTAATCAACAGTTCTACGCGATAGCGATTTAGCCACAAGGTCATCAGTCATGATGAATTAAAAAGCAACCAAAGTATATATGAATAGTAACTGCAATAGAGGAAAAGACATGGGTATACAGAGGAATCTAGCAGGACCGTTGTATTTGTCATTCAGTTCCTGTCTATCCCAATAGGAGAATGGCGTGAAACAGAATAAATAATAGTGATATTATGTTAGGACGCGTTATTTACCGCGCATTCCATAATGAATGCGCGGTGACTCATCGTACAAATAATGAAAACATGTGCTCATATTTATTATCCTATTTGTATTGGAAGTCTTCAATAAAATCAACATAAAAATAAAGCAAAAACATGGCTAGGTGTGTCAAATTAATAAATTCATTGGCAATTGTTTAGTATACTTTACGGAAAACCTAAAAAGATGAGCCGCCCCCGGGTGGGCTCGAACCACCAACCTTTCGGTTAACAGCCGAACGCGCTAGCCAATTGCGCCACGGAGGCGATGATGAAAATTGTGAAATAGTTGTCAATAATGTACAGACGACACCGATAATATATAACACTTATGACGTAATCACTGACTGAATTTGGGTTATCAACAAAAGTAATTTTATGCGAAATTTATGCTGTGATTAGGAATGTTAGTGAATGTTGTTGATACAAGTGTGATTATAAGATTAATGGTATCGTCATTGCAAATCCCTACATTTATCTAACATTAGTAGCGTAAGATTGGCTTTCTGCGCTACGGGTCGCGGGTTCGATTCCCACACGGAACAAATATTTGTATGTTTTCGCTTGTGAGATTTGTCTGTAAACAGTAACCATGACACAGGAGAAATCGTAGAGAAGGCCTACATAAAAAAAAAACTCATCTTGTCAGCGGCTGTCATGTTTTTGTTTTATTTAATTAATTATTTTGTTTTGTTAGCCGTCCCAAGTCCCATTTTACAATTTGGGCCTTTTCGGCGTCACCATAAGATGACGAGCCTTATTTCCAAAGGAGTCTGAAAAATGCGAAATTAAAATGGTTCAGCTCGTTCCGTTCCGTTCAGTACCTAGCTACTTTTTTTAAACGATCATCATACAGCCACAGGACGTCCACTGCTGAACAAAGGCCTCCCCCTTAGATTTCCACAACGAGCGGTCACATGCCGCTCTCATCCAACGACTCCCAGCGCCCCTCACCAGGTCGTCTGTCCACCGTTGGAGGTCGTCCCACGCTGCGGTGCGCGGTCACCAGTCGAGAACCTGTGTGCCCCAACGGCCATCAGTTCTACGAGCAATGTGCCCCGCCCATTGCCACTTCAGTTTACTAATCCTTTCAGCTATGTCGACAACTTTAGTTCTTCTACGGATCTCCTCATTACCGACTTCGTTAAGGAGGAGGTTCTCAATTCGATGCGTATTATTTTTATGTATGTACACCGATTACTCCGGGATTTGTCAACCGATTTAAGCAATTATTTTTAACTGATGCAGAATTCTTTCGAGTTGGTTCCATATATATTTCATTACATTTGATGGAGTAGTTTTTTTTAAATAAACAGGTAAATTTGACTGCGCTTATCTAGATGATGTCTTAATAGTTTCGATTCCGCTCAGATCAGAGAACCAACTTGTCATTTTTATTTTTAGTGTTAAATTCTGATACCAAATTGGAAAAAGTTCTTACAACTTTTTAACAAAAAAAATACCGACTTCAAAAAGGTAAAATAGAATCTTTAGGAAGTCGGGCGAGGCCAGGTATAAAATATAACTTCTCGTTGGTCTGCATGAACTATGGTTGGGGCCATACCTGGCCCCGCCCGACTTCCTGAAGTTTTTTTTTTCCTTTTTGAAGTCGGTTTTTTTTTTGTTAAAAAGTTTTATTTCATTTAAACGATGCCCAGACTTTATATCTCCCTTATCGTAGGTACAGTTAATATACATACATTTCTCATGACAAGCAATTTTTTTAGGCGGTGTAGATATCTGTTTGACGCGTACCACGCCGTCCAGAGAGACTGCGTGGTAATGTGGGATTTGTACCATATGGCATATGAGACTAATGTATCGAGGTGACGAGCGCGATGTGACGGTAGGGTTGGTGCAGTGGCTGATACAGTCAGCTGCTGCGCTCCAGGTCGTGGGTTCGATTCCCGCACGAAACAAATATTTGTATGATCTGCAGGTAGTTTTTCCGGGTCTGGGTGTTATTGTGTGTGGAATTTGTGACTGTAAATGCAAAATTAATACGGGTTGCACTCCGGGAGTGCCGACAGAAGTGAAAACTTATTTTGGCGCGTTAGGAGATTTTATCTCGTCTAAAAATATGCGTACCGCGTTGAAATAAGTTTTTACTTCAAGCGTCTCGTAACGGTGTTGTGAGTCCAGAGATTGTATCTCATCTAAAAATATGCATACCGCGCTAAAAGAAGTTTTCACTTCAAGCGTCTCGTAACGGTGTCGCGATTCCAGAGATTTTATCTCATCTAAAAATGTGCGTACCGTGCTAAAAGAAGTTTTCACTTCAAGAGTCTCGTAACGGTGTCGCGAGTCCAGAGATTGTATCTCATCTAAAAAATATGCGTACCGCGCTAAAAGAAGTTTTCACTTCAAGCGTCACGTAACGGTGTCGCGAGTCCAGAGATTTTATCTCATCTAAAAATATGCGTACTGCGCTAAAAGAAGTTTTCACTTTAAGCATCTCGTAACGGTGTCGCAAGTCCAGAGATTTTATCTCATCTTAAAATTTGCGTAACGCGCAAAAATAAGTTTTCACTTTAAAAATATCTGTTACACATTATAGGCAGGTGTAACGCTTACCAGTAGGTGACTGACTTTGTCGTCTCTAATTCAACATGGAACTTCCTTTGGCCCGGGGAAAGGCGAAGGGGTATCGGACTCCTACCGGCTAAAACCACTGGAGCGGTCATCTTCGGCACCGAAAGGGGGCTCCAGGTCCTCGTAAGTGCCAAACCTTTAGGCACATCTCAGACGGGATGACTGTAAAGCGGTCACCTCCTCTAGCAGAGGGCATGCGGCTGTAAAACGGCCGCCCCCCAGGCACTTCTTGGGGAGAATTGTAAAGGATCTCCCCAATTCTCGCTGCGCGCTGTGCTGCGCACACGGCGGCACGTAACCATGTGCGCACTACCGTCTTCCCGGGGGTCACTCGGCATGAGCACGCATACTCCCCAATCTGCGCGGCCGTGACCACCGAGCCCCCCCGCCATGTACTGACGGCGAATGTCTAGTTACCTACTTTATTACGTAGCCAAAGCCACGGGCAATAGCTGTTAAATTATAATTAATTACTAAAACATTTACGGCGTAGTGTTGTGCCACCAAAGATATTGGAAGAAAGGAGATATGCCATGTAGATCAAAATGTATGCGAGCCTAGAAATCCATTTTCCCACTACCATTCTTCATAAAAGCACACTAATGTACACTGTTACAAGTTCTCATCCAATGAACTGAATAACACAATATTATAATTGGCTTCTCATACTAAAACACACCCACGACTTTGTAGGTAGCCAATCACACCGAGCGTACAGACCGCAAACGACAACCGTACCATGCAACGCGTAAGTTGATTGCGAGTACCATTCGCTGTTCTGTTCACTGCGTTTGTTATTCACCGATTGCAAGTTAAAAGTGGTAGATAAGAAGCATTGTATTTTGTACAAAAATAATAATGTCGTTCTACTCCATCAATCCAAATGTAACAGAATACAGAAAACAAAAATGTTTAATTGATTCTTTTTATAGACAAATACAAGAAAATTCCTTCACTTGCATATTGTATAAGATTCCTTCCTTGATAAAGTATGTGCCACATATACTAGTCTTGAGTAGCAATGCAATTGTTACGGGCAGGCGTGTCGCTTACCACCAGGCGGATGACTTGGTTGATGACACAGAATGATGCAGGCCGTGGCAGAATGATGCTTCATGCTAAATAGTTCCAGCCCTGAATATCTAGTAACTATATTACGCAGCCAAAGCCGCGGGCAACAGCTGGTAAATTATAATTAATTACTAAAATATTAATGCGTAGTGTCGCATAAGAGTCAATTAAAAAGTTTGACTGCCTGTTGTAAAATTCAACACCATGAAGTCATTATGCGTGTAATGTCCTATTGGGGTATAATTAACTGATAATGAATAAATTCTATGTGGTGTTCGGATTAAGAATATAGCACCACTCCATTTCCTCCAGTGGATGTCGTAAAAGGCGACAAAAGGAATCTAAACCAAAGGGATGGGAAGCAGTGTCCTTTCTGTGGAACATTAGCCATTCTGCGCTTACGAACCCGCCTACGAAGCATGGTGAGTACTGGCAGATTCCCCCCAATATGATGACACAGTAGTGAAAATCTATGGGGGAGACATTTGTTCAGTAGTGGACGTTGTATGGCCGATATGATGATGATGATGAAGTTGCTATCCTAACCAAAACCATTCATTTGGTAAACATATTTCACGAATTCACAGATTTTGATATCTAGGATTTCATGTTGTTTTATAGTTACAGTTTGCAACTGACTGGCTGCATAAAGCCAGATATTAGGCCACCTGAAGATAAATATTAGACTCCCTGATGACAGATATTTTTTCAGAGAAAAAGGAAAGCTTTTCATATTTAATTTATGTGTCTTTGGCTTCTAACATCTACAAAGTATTTAGGCTTCCTGTGAATAAACTATCACCATTTTTACTATGTCTCATACGGTTTGGTATGTTCTTCGAACCCAATGACTGTCCAATTTATTTATTGGTTCGTGAATGAGCCTCTAAATCATCTGTGAGTAAGCACTTTGGTGGTCAAAGATTACTTGGATTTTATGTGCTGGAATGGTCATTACCAAAACTTTTAAACTTTTTTTTATGCATAATCCTTCATCATCATCATCGTCATATCAGCCAAATGACATCCACTGCTGAAAATAGGTCTCCGTCATAGATTTCCACAAATTGGGGGAATTTACTTGTGCTCACCACGCTTGGTAGGCGAGTTGATGAGTGCAGTATGGCTATAGGGTCTCAGAGCGAACTCTGTTACCCATCGCTCTGGCTTGAGTCCCTTAATCGCCTTCCCTTCCCTGTAATGTCTGAACACCACTCCTGATGGCCAATAGTTGGAGCTGTGAGTGAGTCTTATTTGTCGTGGTAATCTGGAGGACGTAGGACTGAATGCCTACTCAATTCCATCCACGATAGCTTCGCTATCATCTTGAGGAAACCTGCGCACCGGTGTGTTTAGTCTGGCAAACCGCGCTAGGCCAGCGTGGTGGACTAAGGCCTAACCTTTTTCATCGTGAAAAAAGGCCGGTGCCCAGCAGTGGGACAGTAATGGGCTGATTATGTAACGTTTCGTTCTCTGACCCATGTTCAGTTGTGAACATTTACAGGCTGATATAATTATAATGATGATGAATTTCTTGCAAGTAAAGAGCTTTTCGCACGTTTCGAGTCTTTACTTGAGAGCTAGTTTGGTTTTGGTTTCGGCAAATTAGTATTTTTCTTGTGTAACCTTATGCGTTTCCTAATCTTGAATCTGGAATCTACTGTCTAAATTCTACTTATCAAGTATGTAACATAACAACCAAAGAAATCGTTTGGGAGATGCGGGAAGGGCGGTTAGCACGTATTGTTAAAATCTCTACTGTATTCTCGGAATAAATTGATTCGGAATCACACTACTAGCGACTAAAATTGTTATTTGCATGGTTGAAGTCTAATTTTTGTATCAAGAATGTAGCTTAATTTATATTATTTTTGCCATCTGGCATCTGTTTGTCACTATGGGCTCCCGGTGAAAAACAGCACTCGGCAACACTGCCCAGCATTATGCCAAACTGGATACCAATTTGCCGCGGACGTGGGACACATTTAGATATAATGTAGTTTTAAGATATACCTTCATAATTAAATTATAAGGCAATTCAAATTTTTATTAAGATCTTTTTGACGTAAAGCACTAAATTAAGTCAATACAATTTTTTTTTCGTTCTTTCTTTCGAAGTCGATACTTGTTAGCAACCCAACACACGACAACCGACCTGGTTGTTCATGGCTACTAAAATTTTGTGACTATTTTGCTTTTAAACGTATTCGTATATAAAATTTAATGGCAAAATTACTTCTATTCATCGCAAATAAGTTAAAAATAAAACAATTTCAATCGAATGGTATCTTACTGAAATAAAAGGAGAATCAAACATTTCAACGATAGGTATACCAATAAATTGATCTCCAATAAAATATCAACCAACTTCCTTATCCACAAACAAACAATCTAAGTCGACTCCTTACCTGTGATTTGCGCAAATCATTCCCCGTTGATTTATTTGAAACACCCACGTCGCTTGTTGAATCATATTTCTATTTATTCAAGGCTCTAAGAACAGCTTATACGCTGGATTTGAAGAGTTTGAGGTTTGAAGATAAGGAAACATTAATTCTCGCGTGTCAATGTTTCTTGGAGGAGCTTATGAGCGTCAGATAGTAATAAAATCTATTTGCTGACGGAAATATTATTTAAAACAAACATTGTCATAATTGTTAGGTTAGTGTCACTTGGGCTATTCGTTTAATAAACAACGATTTCTTATCTGGCTTGTGATTCAAATATGACTTGCTTAAGCCTAGGTACTCCTTGTGATGTCCAGATTAAAATCATAGCACCACTCCATCTCGTTTCATGGATGCCGTAAAAGGCGACTAAGGCACTCTAAACCAGAGGGATGGGCAGCAGCTTTCTGTGAAACAGCAGCCATTCCGCGCTCACCAATCCATTTGCCAAGCATGGTAAATACTGGCAAATTCCCCCCAAAATTATGACCCACGACGTGTAGCTGGACATTGATGGTGAGGCCTTTGTTTGTTGTTAATGTGATGATGATGAGGCATAGGTATACTCATGCTCTCCCGGGGAGGGTGACCGCTTTACAGTTACCCTCTCAGGGATGTACCTTTAGGCGTGGCACCAGTGGGCGGCTCTAGTGTGATCATACGAGGACCTGGAGCCTCCCTTAGGTGCCGAAGATGACCGCTCCAGTGGTTTTAGCCGGTAGGAGTCCGGCATACCCCTTCGCCCTTCCCCGGGGCGAAGGAAGTTCATGAAGAATTTCCACTGGGCACCAATAAAAAGGTATACTCGTGCTAACAGTGAAGTTGTTGTTCTTCATGTCATGTGACTCTCTGATGACTACTACTACTTTACCGTGCTAAGAATAGTACCATCCTATCTCATTCCGTGGGTGTCATTAAATGCATTAAATATAGGGCTAGCTGGGGGATAGGCAGCAGCGTATTTGGTGTACTTTTACAACTTAACTGTGATCGCTAACCGACCTGCCAAACGTGCTGATTATGGCAAAACCCCAAGCAATGAGCACACAACACAAACCTAGACCGGTGATCTTTTGGGGAGGCCTGTGTCCAGCAGTGGGCGTCTATCGGCTGAGATAATGATGACCGAATGACTTATTCATGCGAGTTATCTGATAGGAATAGTCAACTAGAAAATCCAGATATGCTATGACACCGCACGGTATATACGCCATAGTCACATTATTAGTCTTAAACCAAAAGTGGCCATGACAGTCGAGTATGGCCTTTTTTTTGAAGAGGTCAGAAATTCTAAAGGTATAGTCACTTGCTTATGACTGACTAAATGTCATCATTATATCAGCCAAAATACGCCCACTGCTGAACAAAGGCCTCCCCCATAAATTTTCATTATAATTGTGTCATTATTTTGGGGGGTATTTGCACGTTACTAACTATACTTAGCAAGCGGGTTGATGAGCTCAGAACGGCTAGTGTTTCATAGAAGGATAGAGTGATACGATCTTCTTAATCAAAACATCACACGAGCGTACTAAATGTAGTGAGAACAAATCTTCTGTCTCTTTCACTTTTATAATCAACGTGGAACGATTGTAGAAAGCGCCTTCTTAAAAATCAAAAGTTGGAAGTTGGAAGTCACATGTAAAATCACTTCAAAAATCTCCGGCCCATTCATCAACATTTTTTGGTAAACCGCAGAACAATGTTCTAGCAAATATTGCAAGAAGCTTAGCAATCAAAACTGCTTCAAACTTGGATTGGTCCCAACTTGGTTGAGTTATAGCCAGCGTCGCTTGGTCCCCAATAAAATAGTTGGAATCCCCTCCAAATCCGTTCACTCCAGACCTCTATGATTCTCCGGTTTTTGACGTTTCCATACAACTTTATGAAGCTTGTGCGTCCGTAATGCATGAGGTGGCTTTCAATTTAGTTTGCAAGTTCCTTCCAGGTTCTGCATTTAGTTTGGAAGTTCGGTTTCGATTACTGTTTGGTTATCTTCAGCAATGTAAAATTAATGATGAAAAAGAACAAAATATTGATCAAAAATTAAAAATCACACAGTTTTAGTTCGGAATTAAATTTAGAACACTACATTCGAATGAGCAGATGGGTTATAAATACCAACCAGGAACCCTGCAAAGTGTTCGAAACGTAAGGAAAAACAAAAATCTAAAATATACGCGATAGAATTCGTTTAAAAATGTTTTATTATAATTAATAAATATCGATTTAAATATTTGTGTACGAACATAATAATGTAAACATTGATGACACTTAAACTTTAAATAAGAACGGTAAGAAATAAATGGTCGGGTCCAGTAGCCGTTAAGTAAACGTTGTTCCAAATTCAATTTAGTTTAAACCTTATCCGTCTTATTACAAAACATGGTTTATCGATAGACTCGGACTAAAAGTGTGGTTTAATCAAATTTCTTATTACAAAAAGTGGTTTAACTCTTAGTCTTGGACTATCTATGGTACTAAAAATAAACCTGATGGGGACCTAGTTTAACTCTAAAACCTTTGGTCTAAGTCACAAATATACGTCAAATTCATTGTTTTGAGGTTAGATTTGGTTTATTTTTGTGTTTTGTATTGTAATATTTCCTGAAATAGTTTAAATTTGCGTCGTCCTAAAGATAGTAATGTGCCGTAATTACAATAATTGTAGCCAAGTACTAACTTTTTCTTCAGAATTCCAGTTTTCACTTCTTCGTTTTTTCTGTTGTTCTATTTTATTAATATTATTCCCTAACTTCTTATCAATAATAAGTACGAAGAAACGTCCAAATCTCAGAATAGTTTTACCTATGGTTAAAGATTTCCGCGCGATATAGACATTCCGTTACGCATTAGTGTTGTTTGAAAGTACATATTTCGGACATGAAATAAATGTCATAAAAGTATTCCTCAGAAAGAAAATAAATGGCATTTATTGAAACAAGAACAACCATTCATTTCTAATAGTTATCGTCATTAAATACCCTATTATATATATTATATCAATACCATTAATATAAAAAATTTACAGAAATATTCAGCATTTGGGTAAACGGAACGTAATGTATCCGAATGCTATCTGATTGAATGAATGTTTCCAAGGAATTCCGTGTATAATCTGTGGAAATAATTTAAGCCAGAACTAAAGTCAGGTACTATCTAGTCCTGACTTATTTTGATATTTGTAATACGGACGGGTTTAAACCACGGTACTAACGTTAGTTCCGTACTAAGTCCAGACTTCATAGTTCTGGTTTAAACCTGAGTCTAACAAGATTTTTGTAATAAGACTGTATACGTATTGTTTTAAAAGATTCTAGTCGCTTTTCCCGTTCTCATTATCGAGTTCTACCCACATCTTGATTTTTATTTCAAAATATTTTCATTGTTGTCAGACTCAGAAATTCAACTACTGAAATGATTATGTGTTTCTTTATATTAAAACTAAACTCGTTTGGAATATTTAGAACAATAACATATTTTGTTACCTCTTCTGTGACTGGATAGATCCAGTTACTTCGTAAATAATATTTTGTTAAAAATGATTGTACTAGGTCTTCAAATTTTACTTTTACACCTACAGATTTTTTATCTCAAAACGAGACTAATGGATCGTAAGAAAAAAGACATGTTGAACCTACCACAACATAACAACTACCACGGAGTAAAAATAATACAAAACCCAAAAGCGTCTCAGATATAAGCCATATTGTCCAAACTAACAAAATTTTATAATCCAAAACGTCGATACATTGTAAAAAGTATTTCACTGTAACAACAAAGTATCCCTCAGTCGATTAAGGCTATTCTTTCCTCAGATGTCCGACAAAATAAATATGAACAATAATAAAAAATGGAAATATATTACGGCCTCGTTGAGGCCAATCGCGTTATGACAGGTGACGGGGCAAAGCCAAGAAACGGCCAGTCATCGCTAAATGATTATCGGCCTCTTTGGATGTCAGATCTCTTTCCGTTATTGGCCGCCATTGAAAAAAGAAATTCTTTTGAACTTTTTTTATTTTAAGAATGTTTGGAAGTTTCGTGGTGATGTTGGCAGAATCTTTGTAACTTTTACTTGAATATTAAACCTATGGTAAATGTTTCCACGTTTTTTCACCTTATTTAATTTTTTTGTGCTCTTTTGATGCGTGTTTTATATATTAATGGACAATGAATCTATGAATATATGTAAATAAATATACAGCGTGTAAGTGGCAACGTACTGAAAATTTTGAGAAGAGACTACACTTAAGCCTAAGATAGTAATAGTAATAGTATAGCATAGTAAAGCCATTTATCTCGGAATTAACTGGTTACATTTTTGACATTTTTGAGCTCGCAATGTATCGTAAACAACTCGATCTAAACGGTAAGTGATTATTGTACAATGATACGACATTATTATGCTTCTGCCCGCGATGACCTCACCGTGAACTGTAGCGAAACAACAGCCGTTTAATTATTTACATTGCAGTTTTATGAGAAAATAATTAGATTATTGTGTTTTTATTCTAAATAGCGTTAGAATATAAGAACACAATTATTTTATACTAAAATCACTTAAATAAACTAGAAAAACAAAAACAGAAAATTCATGTACTGAATCCATGGTATCAGTTGTCGTAACGACGTCACTTACACCCGTGACACATTAAGTACCTCAGTAAGGCACATTGCATCGCAGACCACGCACCTGAGCTATTGTGAATGCGTGAAAACTTACCGTGTCGAGAGCCTGCCTACAGAGATACTGTATTAAAACCTACTAATAATAAAAGGCTGGAAAATATTAATAGATAAAAATATATAGTTTTACACGTTGATGGTATAAAAAAGTTTTCGCAAGCATCAGTCATAATTGGTAGATTTTTAATACCGATCACTGTAGGCGCGTTCTCGACACGGAAAGCATTCACGCGCTTAGGATAGCACTACTGGGCTGCTTCTTCTGACAAGCGCCCGTACCGTTGTTGCTACCTTTTTTTTTCTTTTTTATTGTTGCCCAGTGGAAATTCTTCATGAAATTCCTTCGCCCCTGGGAAGGGTGAAGGGGTATGCCGGACTCCTAACGGCTAAAACCACTGGAGCGGTCATCTTCGGCACCTTAAGGAGGCTCCAGGTCATCGTATGATCACACTAGAGCCGCCCACTGGTGCCACGCCTGTAGGCACATCCCTGAGAGGGTGACTGTAAAGCGGTCACCCCCTCGAGGGGATTGTAAAGGATCCCCCAAAGCGTCCCACGGCAGCACGTGACCACATGCGTGCTACCATCTTCTCTTGGGTCGCTCGGTGTGGGCACGCAGATTCCCCAACCTACGCACCCGCGAACCCAGAGGTCCCCCCGCCTTATAGCTACGGCGGGTTTTAGGCGTATGAGAATTAGGCGCCAGGGCGGTTGTTACCCCGGCGTCGTCTCCTCCTTCTCCGAGCGGGATCGGCCCTCTACCACCGTTGTTGCTACCTACTTGCATTGCCTGCGCTTGCGTCATGACTGAGGATACATCAGATCAGCCAAAGAACGTCCACTGCTGAACAGAAGGCGGGTTACATACCGTGGGTAACCCGCCCTCGTGGTACCATATTTGAGGAATTTGCCAGTACTCACTACGCTTGGCAGGTGGATTGGTGAGCGCAGAATAGATACTGTTTCTCAGAAAGCACGCTGCTGCCGCTTCTGCTGTTGTAGAGTCCCTTAGTCACCTTTTGCGATATATTCTTAATCCGGACACCACACGGAATAACTGATGTTAGTTTATGCAAAAAAAAACTAATCGGAGAATTTTAATCATTTTACTTTTGTCGGATTTATATTTGCCTTTAATAAACGTTCTTTGTTTTCTTTATTTTCTTTTTAAAAAACGTAGGCCCACACTAAGATTTCTCCTGTGTCATGGGTGCGTTTCCAGACACGAATTCCACATACAATACACCCAGACCCGGAACAACTACCTGCAGATCAGACAAATATTTGTTCCGTGCGGGAATCGAACCCACAACCCGGAGCGCAGCAGCCGACTGTGTCAGCCACTGCACCAACCGTCCCGTTCTGAATGTCCTCTAAAATGTTTGAGCAGTTAATTTGACAGGATCTTGTTTAAGAAAGTAAATACTTGATTATATGTGATGCTGTATAAAATGTAGATTAGTTTACATAAATCAAAGTAAGTTGAATGCTTTATAAAGTTAAACAATTAACTTAATGATCATAACTGATTGAACAAAATGATTACGCTTAATTAAAATTCGTTGGCCTTTCAAAGCTTTCCATTGTAGCTCTGATATACACCTTAAGAAGATATTATTAAAGCAACTCGCCGCCTGCGATAACACCTTTGTAAAACCCCTATTGTCCTGCGAGCCCCTAAACCTTTTGCAGGCGTAATAGAAAATATTGTTGGCGAAATTAAGTTATTCTCAGTTAGGTAAGGATAACTTTAAGAAACCTTGCGTGTTATTAAAATTAATTATTTAGGACGTTATAAAATTTAAAATTGCAGCTAATTAATAGGGTTAAATATTTATTGCTTATATGTGCTTAATATTAAATAGTTTTGAAGGAATATTAATTGGAATTCTAGTTTGTTAGCTACTGGTTTTTTAAATCACTATAATTTATTGCGTCAAACATGGTAAAAAGATGTTGTTACAATATATCATCATCATCATTTTTCTCATCATCATTTCAGCCATTTATACATCCACTGCAGAACGAAGGCCTCTATAGATTTACAAACACAATTGTTTCATCATATTGAGGGGTATTTGCTTATACTTACCACGCTTGACAGGTGGGTTGGTGAGCCCAGTATGGCTACCGTTCCACAGAAGGGACGTTACTGCTCATTCTGCTGGTTTATAGAGTCCCTTAGACGCCTTTTACGACATCCACGGGAGGAGATGGAGTGGTGCTATATTCTTCACACCACACTGACTTACTTACTACGATATAAATGTTCCACATACTTGGCTATTTCATAACATGCAACATTGGAAGTGTTTGTACATTCATAAAATAATTTTATTATAACTTTATGACAATATTTAAATTTGTCAGAATGTAAATGGCTCTTACATAAAGTGAAAAAAAGTGTTATAGAAATGCAATTTAACGTACTTGCTATTACTTATATACTAATATACACCATTTCGGCCGAAAAAAGTCCACTGCTGGGGTTTTGCCATAATCGCCACGCTTGGCAGGCGGGTTGGCGATCGCAGTTGAGTTGTTAATATACTCGAAGGACGCTGCTCTCCATCCTCCGGCTAATCCCTTAGTCGACTTTTACGACACCCATGGGAGGAGATGGGGTGGTGGCATTCTGAGCCGGCACCACACGGCAAATACTATTTAGTTGAAATTAAATGAAATATATTTTTGCTAGTCGTGACCTATATTTCATACAGACTTTACCAGGCAGATCAGGAATGTAAATAATACCACAAGACAAACATTTCATACAGAACTGTTACTTGTGAACGAATAGTAAATAGGGCTTATATTAAGCCTCCAGTAGTTGACAGGTGAAAGCACGGTTGGTGCAGTGGCTGACACAGTCGGCTGTTGCGCTCTGGGTCGCGGGTTTGATTCCCGCACGGAGCAAATATTTGTAATATCTGCAGGTAGTTTTTCCGGGTCTGGGTATTATAGAATTTGTGTCTGTAAATGAACCTGCGACACAGGAGAAATCCTAGTGAGGGGCAAAGTAAAAAAGAAAATACGGGCTGCACTCCGGGAGTGCCGACAGAAGTGAAAACTTATTTTGGCGCGTTAGGAGATTTTATCTCGTCAAAAAATATGCGTACCGCGTTAAAAGAAGTTTTTACTTCAAGCGTCTCGTAACGGTGTCGCGAGTCCAGAGATTTTATCTCGTCTAAAAATATGCGTACCGCGCTAAAAGAAGTTTTCACTTCAAGCGTCTCGCAACGGTGTCGCGAGTCAAGAGACACGACACAGAGAAATGGTAATGAGGGAAAAAGTCGCTTTTAAAAAAAAGAAGAAAGAGTAGTAAAAACGGGGTTTCACCAAAATTCACATATTTGACCATTTTACAAAACCCCAGCGATATTTAAAATTAAAACGTCGTAATTAACGTCGAGCGAATTTAGAGTAGCATTTTGTTTTATATATTTATCGTGCATGCATTTATGTTCCACTATACAAATGTGTTGCTTGATTGTGTATTGCTCGTATGATTTTTCAGATATTTATTATGAACAAATGTGAGTCTATATATATATACAATATTTTATGTTCTATAAAATATTGTTTCAATTTATTTTGTATCTCATATATTTGGGTATTAATTTTTTTTTTTTTTAAACGTTGCCCCTCTCTAGGATTTCTCCTGTGTCGTGGGTGCGTTGTACAGACATAAATCCCACATACAATACACCTAGACCCGGAACAACTACCTGCAGATCATACAAATATTTGTTCCGTGTGGGAATCGAACCCACGACCCGAAGCGCAGCAGCCGACTGTATCAGCCACTGCACCAACCGTGCCGTCAAATAATTGTATGTGCTAGGGCCGCACGTTGCACGTATAGATGCTGTGCGTAAGTATATTGAATGAATGAATTGAACGCGATATATTTGCGTAAGCCATTTCAATTCAATAAAAAATACTTATAAAACACACCAAAAATGATCTTTCTTTCATGAAAATTCAAACGTAACATTTCAAGTGTGTCAGTGAACTTGGTTCCTCGGTTCGGTTCCGTTCAGTTGGGGTAGTTTGGACGACCCTTATTGGAAAACTTTTCGGTTTTAGATGTTATCCGAAGGAATCAGATTTAATAGTAATCGTTCCGCTTGGACGTAGTTTGATTTTAGTTCAATATTGTCTTTAAAGTCAAAGATATTGGGTATCTACACTGCTTTACAATTATATTAATTTGAGTGTGCTTAGAAAGTTTTCTATTCTAGAGGTTGCTCTTCTTTGTTTAGCTGTTGGAATCTCGAGACTTTTTAAGTGCATGTTTTGGTAAATTACTATAAAATGTTTTAAATTCAAATACAAATATATCATTTGAATATACAATCTATACACTACCCGTGTGGTGTCTGGATTAAGATTACAGCACCATCTCCTCCCGTGGAGGTCGTGAAAGGCGACTGAGGGACTCTAAACCAGAGGGATGGGCAGCAGCGTCCCTTCTGTGGAACAGTAGCCATTCTGCGCTCACCAACCCGCCTGCCAAGCGTGGTGAATACTGGCAAATTCCCCCAAATATGATGACACAGTTGTGGAAATTTATGGGGGAGGCGTTTGTTCGGCAGGAGACGTAACGGCAAACGTACTTGCTTGAAGTCTTGTCAATTTCCTGGAATCAATAGTAGAAGAAGGTTTCAAAAAGATGGTAGGTTATGTCTTCTGATGGTAGTGGTTATAATATTGCTTAATCATTAAACTAAGTATTGTTTAATTAAGATGATCTTACTTAACAGCTCATTGCAATGGTGACTTAATAGTGTCTTTAATAATATTCAAATTTTATTTCGAAATATTCACAATTAGTATGGTTAAAAGGAGCTGCAGTACTGCCAATTCTTGTCAGTGCCTTGCTACACGACAAAAATTATTACTACGAAGTATAATTTCAGCCATAAAACGTCCACTGCTGGACAGAAGCCTCCCTAATAGATTGCTACAACGACCGGTATGGGTTTGTGTTGTGTGCTCATTGGGGGATATTTCTGTAATCACCACGCTTGGCAGACGGGTTGGCGATCGCAGTCGAGTTATAAACATACTGGAGGGACCCTGCTGCCCATCCTCCGGCTATTCCCATAGTCGCCTTTTACGACACCCACGGGATGAGATGGGCCGGTAGTATTCTTAGCCGGCACCACACGGCAATTACGAAGTAATCAAAAATTATGTGCAATTTTTCATCATATCAGCCAAGGGATGTCCACTACCGAACAAAGGGGGAGTCTCTTAGATTACCACAGCGAACGGTTACACGCCGCCTGCATCCAACGACTCCCAGCGACCTTCACTAGGTCGTCTGTCCACCTGGTCGGAGGTCGTCCCGCGCTGCGTTTTCCGGTGCGCGGTCTCCATTCGACAACCTGTTTACCCCAACAGGTGCTTTTTTGCATTTACATTATATATATATATACATACAACTTTGATACAGACAAACCAAACCTGAAAAATAAACGAAAATGAGAAAACGTTACCAGCTCTGTGTTGCGGCTAACGTTATAACTCAGTACTATGCTGAGTGTTGACCTGTTTGCCACTATTAAGACGTGCATCAGCAAACTGGTATTTTTGTTATGATTATTTTGTATCTCATTTTTTTATTTCTATTCTACCATAAATCTTTTTGTTATGTGGTTTTTTATTGCAAGTTTAGTGTAGATTTTACCGTTTTAATGTTCCGATGCGCGTTTTGTTGTGGTAATAAATCGCTTTTCTTTCTTCTTTCTTCTTGATGATTGTCACGTTACATTATTATTGTACATTATTGGTTATTAATATAATTATTTTTTATTCAAATGCTGTAATACTTTAAATCATCACATTACAAACTATTAATTGGTCCGTGACCCGGACCAATATTAAATTATCCCATGTCCCATCTAGTGTCCTGCCCATCATGCTCTAGCTCCTGCACTTTGAGTGACCTATGCTCTGCCACTAGTAACGCCTTAGGGGTGGCAAAATTCTTGGAGAATGACATTTCATTTGATGAACCTTCGAAACGAAGAAGAAGAAGATTCTCACACCTTGTCAATAAATATCAGTAGAATCGACGAAGTCAATCAAAACGGTCACATATGTATCTGAAAAAATAACGGTGACGGCACCAATGCCCGAGTGTTAGGACGACTGAAATTTCTGGAGAAATCTACCTTATTTGTTCCCTAGCATTAATTCCAGGATTTAAAAGAATGAAGCCACGCTAGCTCAGAATCCACTACACTAATCAGTCAGTGAAAATTGTTTCTAGTCCAGTAACAACATAACGATACCGAACCGATCAACGATAACAATTCATAAAATGAACCTTTTATAAAAATGATCGCTGAATGCATGCATTTGCATTTTTATATATATTTTTAATGAAAAATGCTGAAAGTCGAGCAAGTCATTACCCTTTTTTCTTTTTTATTGATCCAGTGGAAATTCTACATGGAACTTCCTTCACCCTGGGGAAGGGTGGAGGGGTATGCCGGACTCCTACCGGCTAAAAGCACTGAAGCGGTCATCTTCGGTACTTAAGGGGGGCTCCAGGTCCTCGTAAGATCATGCTAGAGCCGCCCATTGGTGCCACGCCATTAGGAACATCTCAGAAGGAATGACTGTAAAGCGGTCATCCCTTCTAGCGGAGGGCAGGCAGCTGTAAAAAGGCCGCTCCCAGGCACTTCTCGGGAAGCATCATGCCTGCCTATAATAATTGTAATGCTACCCAGGACTAGACCTGCGTTATATACTGCGCTCATTACCTCGGGACGTTAAGTTATTTAGTTTATGTCCAGTAATTTCACTAGTGCCCTACTAACCGGATCACAGTAATGTCTAAAGTTTAAATACTACTGCTTAACGGCGAATATCTGACTCTGAGGTGGTACCTACTTAGCCGGCTTCTGGCAATATGATATCCTTAACACATGTCAAATTATATTCATTATTATCATTATTTTTGTATAAACGATTAATAGGCATCAAAATCAGACAATACATACAAAAAGAAACCCGCGATATAACTCTTGCGACGTAATCTGCCCATCCTCAAAGTTAAGAAAATGATAAATGATTTAAAAGCTATGAAAGTCATTCTCCAGTGACATCTATGTTGGTGTTTTGTATAGGGTGCATTGCTATTTAATTTCATAGGGGTTCCGTACGATTTATTTAATTCCGTGCATCCTAGAGATAAATGAGTCTGCGCAAATACACATGAATATTAAGGCTTTTAATATATTATAAAAGAAATCGTGTGCCGGCTTAGAATGCCACCACCCCATTTCATCCCGTGGGTGTCGTAAAAGTCGACTAAGGGATAAACCGGAGGATGGGCAGCAGTATCCTTCGACCACACAACAACTCAACTGCGATCGCCAACCCGTCTGCCAAGCGTGGCGATTATGGCAAGAACCCCCACTGAGCACACCACACATCCATATTGGTGGTTGTGGTGATCTTTGGGGGAGGCCTGTCCAGCAGTGGATTTTATTCGGCCGAAATGATGATGAAGAGAAATCCGAAGAACCAAATAATTGAATTAAGTTAGAACTAAACAGTTTTAACTTAATTAATTAAGAAGAATTACCAGCTACAAGTGTGCTAGGAGCTTTAAAAAGTAAAAAAAAAGTATCATTTTAAAAACCAGTACCTTTTTAAACACCCCACGTTTATTTTATTTTCTATATCCTTAACAGTCAGTGAAACATGATTCAACTCGATTTACATGTTTCAGTAAAAAATACACAAAAATTTTCATACCCTATGTTTCTACGACTTAAAATGAGAGACTTACGGTTGAATACTCGAACGCCATTCAACGTTAAGTCCCCGCTTAAACAATTTCAGCCGCTCGATTTTGTACCAAAAACAGTATCTCGTATAGTTAAGGCGGGGACTTAACGTTAAATGGCGTTTGAATATTCGGCCATGTTAGTGAACTTGGAGTGTGATTACCATTTCCCCTCCGACGAAATGAGGTCCGCTTTAGGCATACTGAACCTGGAAACGTGATCCCGATGCAATGTGTACGGAAGAATCCTGTGGAGATTTACATGGTAAGAGCCCGCAGGCATGCCCCTTCGCTCTCCCTTGGGCGAAGGAAGAACATTAGGAATTAACCGAGTTAAAAAAAAAGGAGTTCACGTCAACCTAACACACGTTCTCTTTTATGAGATTATTAAGATGAAAGTATAGATTAGTAGATTGGCGATTGACAACTTAAGTTTAGCATAAATAAATCAACCTGTCATGCACATCATAACTGTTTTTTTTTTGGTTAAGACGATTATAATATGGTGGCCATTTTTGTCATGGGGATATCCTAATGGATTTCCTTCGTCTTGGAAAGGGCGGAGATGTATTCTGGACCCTTACCAGGTAAACCCCCACGGTGTCCTTCCACTTATCTCTGGCATCACATCATCCCCGGCAAGTATCAGCCCGTCACTGATTGACGGGCCTAAAGGCGTGGCACCAACGGGTGGCTCTAGAAGGAGATTTTTCGAATTCCTGGAGCCTTCCTTTGGTGCCGAAGAATAATGAGCACTCCGGTGGTTTTAGCCGGTAGGAGTCGGGCATACCCCTCCATCCTTTCCCGGGGGCGGAGGAAGTACATGATATATTTCCAACGGATCAATAAAAACAAAGGCATCAGCAACCTAGCGATTATTGAAGCATTAGTGGGCTAAGGCTTAAGTCACAATACCTTGGGTTCCGAAGGATCCAGTACTATTTTTGCCACCGTTTTTATATGCGACGCCGACACTGAGTTTTACTGTATCGTGGAAACAGTTTCCAAACATAAATCTCACATGCACAATAACGCAGATCCGAAACAACTATCTGTATATCATACTAAAATTTGTTCCGTGCGGGGATCGAGCCCGGGACACGTAGCGCGGGAAGTCAGTCGCTTCGCCACTGCACCAACCGTGCCGTCATTTTATTGGCTATTCTTACCCGGAGTTCAACTACTTCTACTTTACATATACGCATGTACATATATTAACATGGAACCGTCCTGAACGGATCAAATGATTTCCTAATGGTTTTTTAGTTCCTAACCCTAAAACTTATTCATCTGTTAAATGCAGGGATGAACAAAACATGATCTGGATTCAATTGTTTTGCTTCATCATTTCGTTTTCATTAGGGATCTGATGTCTGAGTCTGATGAAATTTGTAGAATTTAATTGAGTAGAATATTCTTATTTGTACACTGTTAGATAATAATGTGTGTGTGTGTGTACTTATGTACACGCGTTAGAAGTTATATCATACTTCCTCGGAGGAGCGATTTTTTAAAATTCCGTATGCCAAAAAAGAGATAGATACTTAATGATCGAAGAAAGATATGAAATACAATTGATAAAAATTTGCTTAAAGAACTCACCATGCTTTGCTGGTGGATTGGTGCGCGCAGTATGTCTGCTATTCCACAGAAGGTACGCTGCTGCACACCCTTTTGATTTAGAGTCCCTTCGTTACATTTTACGACATCCGCGGGAAGAGATGGAGTGGTGCTGTATTCTTAACCACACTGAATGAATCATTGAGACATCATCATCAGCCTGTATCGGTCCACTGCTGAACAAGGGCCTCTCCTAGCGTGTGCCACAACACCCGGTCATCAGCATTCCGCATCCAACTGGACCCAGCAACCTCAGGTCGTCCATCAATCTGGCTGGTAGGCGTCCAACACTGCGTTTACCCATACGTGGTCTCCACTCTAGAACTCGTCTGTTCCATCGGCCATCGGTCCTTTGACAGACGCGATCAGCCCACTGCCACTTCAGTATGCTAATTTGGTGTGCTATGTCCATAGGTTTGGTTCTTTTCCGGATATCCTTACTCCGGATTCTATCCTTTAGAGGGACTCTGAGCATAGCACGTTCCATAGCCCGTTGTATGACTTTAAACTTGTGGACGAGTCCGACTGTTACTGTTCACGTTTCGACTCCGTAGGTCATAACAAGTTAAAACATGCTGTAATTAAATTCAAAATCATTAATATCCCCACTCTAGGATTTCTTCGGTATCATGGGCACTGTTTACAGACATAAATCTCACACGTACTAAAGCCCAATTCATTTAATGTAACAAAATCAATATAATCTACGAACAATCTAAACATTAAAATCATGCAAACTCTTTATCAACTCATAAAAGACATGCAAAAAAAATGTAACCCCTTTAATAAACTCAAAAAATTCCATGTCATATCTACGATGACTTTAAAACCCCTTACCAAAATGAGTTGTTGTAGATCCCCTTCTAGATACCGCGAGATACATCTACTGATAAGGTCGTATACCCTACCGGACCCAGTTAATTGACTACGTGAGTAATCGAATTCTTTTAACGGGCTGGATGACTGCTTGATTGGGAGCCAACTTTTTTTTTACAGTTTGTTTGAATAGGTTCACGAGGGTAAAATAGGAATAAATACTTTTTAATGATTGATGAATGATTTGTATAAACAAAGAGTTTTTAATCATAAGCCACAGCTCCATTCGGTCACAGCATTCTGCTGAGTGACAACCTTATTTTGGTATGAATCTGATGCACATTTCGTGAATAACGTACATAAAGCATTACTTTGTTTACTTCTTTTATTATCGTTTTTTATCAGTGGTAAGATTGCATGGATTATTGTAAACTGTTGCTTGTTAGCATTTTCATGTTCATTTATTAATTTAGTATCATCATAATTTCAGCCGAAACACGTCCTAGGCCTTCCCCAAGGATCGCCACAACGATCAGTCTGGGTTTGTGTTGTGAGCTCATTGCGAGGTTTTGCCATAATCGCCACGCTTGGCAGGTGGGTTGGCGATCGCAGTTGATCTGTAAATGTCCTCGAAGGATGCTGCTGCCCATCCTCCGGCTAATCCCAAAGTCACTTTTTATGACATCTCCGGGAAGAGGCTAAGAGACACACAGGTAATTTTCATTAGTAATATTCAAAGCTGCATACGACATGATTGCGAGTAGATAGAGAGTAGTATGGGTAGTACCGTAATAAGGTTCTATCTATAGACACATATTTATCCGTTCTGTCCATATCCATTGTCTCATAACTATTATTGGCGGCGCAAAAACGATGAGTACCCAATTATTATGGCCAGTGGCTGCAAATGAATGTATTTTATATTACGAAGGTACAAGCACGGCGTACTGGTACAGCGACTAAGCGATTAAAAAACTGCACTGCTGGTCATAGTGTCGATTCCTATACTGAACAAGTATTTGTATGGCGCATATTGTATATATGGCGTGTCTAATGACAACTACCAGGACCGACAGAATAGTCTGATGCACGGGGACGCTCAGTGCAAATACCACTATGCGGTTACCCATCTACAGACTGACCGCACCAACCGTTGCATAACCTCGCCAATCGTGTACCGATTGGTAAGTGCAAGTGGCTATGTACGTGAATTTATATTTGTAACTAGCTGGAACCCGCGGTTTCACCCGCGTTTAATTTAAAAGAAATTTAGAGTACTTCGACATAGACACTTGACATAGAATATATATGTTGGATTTCAATTTTTAATTTATTGATGTATTATTGCATTTGTGCGGAACACTGATTATTTTTCTAAAATAAATGTAGCCTAAGTTATTCCTTACCACGTCAGCTATCTGCCAGTGAAAGTCCCGTCAAAATCCGTCCGGATGTTACGGAGATTACCCGGAACAAACAGACAGACAGACAGACAAAAAATTTAGAAATTGTTTTTTTGTTATAGGTACCGTATATACTTTCATATGCATTTAGTAAAAAGCTGTTATTTTGACATTACAAACATACGCTTTAATTTTATTTATTTGTATAGATACATAAAAATAAAAGAAAAACAAGTACATAATATATTTTGAGATTAGTGCATTCATACAGACAGAGAAAAATACGCGTTTATTCAACTTTGTAAATACATTGCGTTCCTATAACATTGACAATACAATCCACATTAAATAAAATAAAGACCCCGAGCAGGAAGCCTGCTTTTCATCGAGGATTATGCAGCATCAAGTGCTTAAGTCACATTGTGGCTTGGCCGAACAACAATAGAGATGTTTATTTACCACTTCCCTGTGTTTGTTTTATTAAAAGATTTTTTGGGGTGGCTTTAGATACAGTAGAGTATGGTTGTGATAATATGTTTCATATATGGACTTGTCTTGATATTTTCTGTTTGTTATTTTGTAGAGATTAGTGTCTTCGCCCATGGGGCACTTCATCATCATCATTTCGGCCAAATAAAGTCCACTGCTGGACATAGGCCTCCCCCAAAGATCACTACAACGACCGATATGGGTGTGTTGTGTGCTCATTGGGGGGTTTTGCCATAATCGACACGCTTGGCAGGCGGGTTGGCGATCGCAGTTGAGTTGTTAATGTACTCGAAGGACGCTGCTGCCCATCCTCCGGCTAATCCCAAAGTCGCCTTTTACGACACCCAAGGGATGAGATGGGTTGGTGCTAATCGTAGCCGGCACCACACAGCAAGCAGGCAACACACAGCAAGTGGGTGGGTCATTTAACTGTCCACTATTAATTCCTCAAGATATATAATCTTCTTCCTGCTCTGGTTCCAAGTTACAAACAACCTTGCTGTACATTATACTCATCAGCACAGAGAAAGTAACTAGTTTATTGGTCAATGTATACGTTTTTATAATAAACTTCACATTGAAGTCCGAAATGTTAAGAAAATTTAATACTTTTATAAACTCCGCAGTCAACATTCTTCTGTTTGCTTTTTTATATGCATACCGATGACGATCTTTGATTTTAAACACTTTTCATTGAAGCTGTGAATCGTGTTGTATTTATACCGTTTTTTGACATATGATTTATTTTATTTTTTATTTATATATTTATTTATATATTTTTGAAGTTTAATTTCCTTACATAATATTTTGACATGTCCTAAACCTGCTGTCGTGACATCGTTGTTTTGGATAGACATTCACATTTTAGTTAGAATTTTGGTGCACTTGTATTTATAAATATTGTATATAACACAGAGTCTGACAGAATCTAAATAACGGTATAAAACCAGTTCAGTATTCGCTAAGACATGATTGAAGCTGTTCAAGGAGACGGTGCAGAAGGTACGCCATGAGGACCAGTTTTAGCGAGTACCAAATTGGGTTATCACCGTTATTTCAATTCTGTATTCAAGGATGTATCGATGTTTGAGCTTAGAGAATTGCACCCCTGTATTCAAAGATGTATAGATGTTTGAGCTTAAGGAATTGCACCCCTGGTCAATCGGATCGGGCAAGATTTCTCTCTGCCAGCAGTGACACTGCTACCACGCGACTATGCTGGCAGGGCATGAAAATTATAGGAGTGCAGTAGTATCATTCTGTGAGAGCGTCAGCTGTAGAATGAGAGCGCTGAGCCGGATCGAGAGAAGGCGCTCGCGACAAATTTCAACTGCGATCGCCAATCCGCCTGCCAAGCGAGGCGATTATGGCAAAACCCCCCAATGAGCACACAACATACCCATATCGGTTATTGTGGAGATCTTTGAGGGAGGCCTGTGTCCAGCAGTGGACTTAATTCGGCCAAAATGATGAGACAATAGGTCCAAAAATAAACAAGTGGTATTTTGGTTTGCCGTTTAGAATCTTGGCACTATTTTAATCTAGTCTCCTGTTTATAGTATAACAATTCCTATATCAATATAAATTTTTTCGTTTCGTCATTATCATCATAGTAGCCAAAAGACGTCGACTGCATCTAATGTCTTTCAGCGACCTATACCAGGTCGTCTGTCCACCTCGTTGGAGGTCGTCCCACGCTGCGTTTTACGGTGTGCGGTCTCCATTCGAGAACCTCTAACCCTTTCAGCTATGTCGACAACTTTAGTTCTTCTACGGATCTTCTCATTTCTGATTCGATCTCGTAGAGTAATAACAAGCATAGCTCTCTCTATGACTCGCTTGGACCTTGAGCTTTGTTATCTATACAAATATATAAAATTGAAGTGTCTGTTTGTAATGTCAAAATAACAGCATTTTACTAAATGCATATGAAAGTATATACGGTACCTATAACAAAAAAAACAATATTTACATTTTTTGTCTGTCTGTTTGTTCCGGGTAATCTCCGAATCGGCTGGACTGATTTTAACTTTCACTGGCAGATAGCTGATGTTATAAGGAATAACTTAGGCTTAGTAGTAAGGAATTACTTTTATTTTAGAAAAATAATTAGGGTACCGCGCAAAAAAATAAAACTCTTAAAATCCAATATATATTCTATATCAAGTGTCTATGTTGAAGTACTCTAAATTTCTTTTATATTAAACGCGGGTGAAACCGCTGGTCCCAGCTAGTGAGGCATATAGTGAGTGACCACATCTGTATATGTCATCACTGGTAACTGTTCTCTTTTTTCGTTTGGTTAGTGGATAACCTTGGTTCAGCGTTGCTTAAGTTGCCAAGTCAAGTGTTCAAGGCTAATCTTATGGACTGCCGTCTAATGACAATAATGAAAATAATGACATAGGACCCGTAATTAAATATTTATAAACATTTTTGTACCCGTGGTGCTTGGCAACTAGGCTTATCCAAGTTGTACACTCCCAATTATTGTACCTATGGCCTATAGTATTTTCTCTGTCTCCTGCTTGCTACGGAGGGAAGTAGAACGTATATTCTTTCCTACTCCTCCATTTTCTTTTCTGATTAATTTCGTTGCGGGTTCCAAGACAGTTCTTCATTTCTCTGGGACACACCGACCTTCATTGGTCGGTGTTCTTTTCGGTGGTCGCCATTGTAGATCCTGGATTACAGGAGTTGCAGTGGTTGGGAATGAGTGGCGGGCTTGTCCCATAAAAAAAAAAAAACCGGGACTGACAATTTTATATGCCCTGTGAAGTATTGTGGTATATACGCTCAGTTCAACTAGAAATATTTTAAACTAACGTGGTGGGACCCGCGGTTTCACCAGCCGTTTAATTTAAAATAAATTGGATGATGATAAATAATTGTATTTTGAGCGGAATCCTAATTATTTTTCTAAAGTAGAAGCCTAAGTTATTCCTTATAATATCAGCTATCTGCCAGTGAAAGTCCCGTAGAAATCGCCCCAGCCGTTTCGGAGATTAGCGGGAACAAACACACAGACAGACAGACAAAAAGAATTAGTTTTTTTGTTGTAGCTGCCGTATATAAGATCATATGCATTTAGTAAAAAGCTGTTATTTTGACATTACAAACATACACTTCAATTTTGTTTATTTGTATAGATTAATAACGTTCTATGATTGCGGATAGTGTAATATTACTGCTTTCCCCATGGCAATGGGGGCGTAATGATTGGCGTTTATGAATATTAATATTATTTTAATGCTAATGCCAAACAGCTTATCGGGAAAACAGGGTGCATAAGTTTAATCTGCCCCCGAATAAATAGAAGCCGTGCCTTAAATTCTATCAATCAATTAATATAGCCTTTGTTCACTGCTGGAAAAATGGCAAAGTGGCACTAGCAGCTGTGTTTAGGTTGTCAGGCCATTTAGCCACGGGGTATAGGGTCCTAAAAATTCAAATAGTTGCCACGATCTAAAATTATAATATTTAAACAATTCTTACTAGACAATACTAATATAAACATTGTGTTTGTATTTGTATGTTCTCCTGGAATAAATAATAGATGCAATAATTTCAATACAATTTATAAAATATTATAGGTACTTAATAATGTTTTAGGTTTTCGCGAGTATTACACATTATAATAAAACACTTTTAAACGGATTCTATCGCGTATATTTTAGATTTTTGTTTTCCCTGGCGTTTCGAATGCTTTGCAGCATTTGTGGTCGCAGGATGACTAAGGTACAGGCGTCGTTACAGATTTAAAAAAGTTATTTTATTTTATCTACCGTACAATTTTAATCAAAAAATTAGTTTCGATGCACGCAGTAATTACTCACAGTGTCTTGATGTTTTTTAGTGCGGTATGTTGTTTGGGACTTTATTATTTTAATGACTGGATTCCAAACAGGTGGGACCTGCCAACCATCTTCTCTATTAAAATTAGAATGTTTTTTAATTTCAATAGCCTCACGAAACATTCTTGGTACATATCGGTTCTCTTTCGCGTGGACTTGAGGTTGATCAAAACGAAGATAGTGGTTGGGTTTGCCTAAGGCATGTTCATACACTGCAGACTTTGTGGAGCTACCGTGGCCAAATCTTTGTTACAGAGAGCACATGGCATCTGTGCCGCCGACCATCTGGCAAGGGAACTTAAACATTTGAAGCAAGTTCTTCTCAAACTAGATATATATATTTTCGACATTATTTTGTTGTTTGATGCGCTAATAATGCAATAACTTACATACATACAATTAATATGTATCTAATAAACAACAAAATAATGTCGGAAATATATATATCTAGTTTTTTTTATATGTTGCCCCACACTAGTATTTCTACTGTATCGTGGGTGCGTTTATTAATTTACACACATACAATACATCAAGACCCGGAACAACTACCTGCAGATCATACAAATATTTGTTCCATGCGAGACTCGAACCCACGACCCGGAGCACAGCAGCCGACTGTATCAGCCACTGTTCCAATCGTGCCGTCACGTTATATTAAAACGTATAAATTATTGAATTATAAATACGGCAATACTCTAATTTAACAATAAAAAATACTTTAATAGGAACATGCGAGCAGTGGATCCATGTTATAACAACTAATAAATACAATATTAAAGTGAATAAGCAGCTCTTCCTCTCTTACTAAGCCATGCCCAACAGGGTCCATAGATTTAAACCAACCATCTGTTTCTAACTTTACCTATGAAATGCAATAAAGATTTGATTTGAAAAGTTTACTATTTTGATATGCTCGCGTACTGAACTGAAGCATTCATTAGGGGAATTATTTCCACAGCCATAGATCAAGCAACCATTGTAGTACATGCATTTGATAGAGACCCGCTCTCTATTGTCCCGAAACGTTCGTGCACAACATAGTTATTGCTCGTCAAAATCCACAATAGTGCTTTTGAAGCGAGCGGCTTATTCTGAGGGTGGAAAGTATCTTTATTTATTCATTGTTTAGTTAGTTTTTTATTATAATCCAGATCATCATCATCGTCATCATCATATCAGCCGAAAAACATTAACTGCTGAATAAGGCTTCCCCCATAGATTTCCACAATTGTCATAATTTTGTGGGGAATTTGCCAGTACTGAGCTCGCTTAGCAGGCGGGTTGGTGGACGCAGTACGCCTATTGGTCCACAAAAGGGCGTCCCTTTTCCTCCTGATTTCCTGCCATCATTCGGTATAAAGTCCCTTAGTCGCCTCTTACGACATCCACGGAAGGAGATGGAGTGGTGCTATATGTGATGCAACGGCCATCAGTTCTACGAGTAATGTGCCACGTCCATTGCCACTTCGGTTTACTAATCCTTTCAGCTATATCGGCAACTTTAGTTCTTCTACGGATCTCCTCATTCCTAATTCTATCTCGCAGAGTTATTTATTTATAATAATACCAAGCATAGCTCTCTCTATAGCTCGCTGAGTGACCTTGAGCTTTCTCATGAGGCCCAGAGTGAGTGACCACGTCTCCGTGCCATATAGCATCGCTGGTAACACACACTGGTTAAAGACTTTCGTCTTGAGGCACTGCAGTATTGTTGATGAAAAGACATTACGAAGTTTACCGAACGCTGCCCAGCCGAGTCGGATTCAATGAGTGACCTCTTTCTTGAAGTTGGATTTACCTAAATGGACGATCACACGGCTATTGAAGTACATTACATCTTTGAAGAATGACGTTGCATATATGCACAAGAAGCTAGAGACTTCAAAATGTGCCACTGCCAAATTCATGCAAGAAGTTTCATCATTGCACAATGGTATTTCTGTGTCAATTTCGCTGAGCCCATCTTGTATCGTAAACATGCGCCGAGTACGGTGCGGTTCAGTTTTCGCCTATCAGTGAAAATGGAGTCGCTACGGACAACCAGCCGCGAGCTTGGTGCAATGACCGCGACGAGTCATCCGAGAATGACCTAATTACGTCACAACCTGTAAAGACAAGGCAAACATCACTACATTGTAAGAACATCTGTATTATGTACGTACCTATGATCCACAATAAAGAATATGAACATGAAACCTGACTGCCGATGAAGGATAGTTACGTGAGGAAGACTTCACGGACTCGCCAAAGGATTAACACGCTCACCCCTAAAGCTGGTAAAGGTGATAAGGATGGCTTAATAGCAGTGGAAGGAAAATATGTCGACGTAATTGGAACAGTTATGGCACCGCTCCTGAAAGCGAGAATGTTAAAACTGCAGTACCCATCATGCTCCTATATATCTCTCGGTTAGACACACAGATATTAAGCGTTATTCAGTACATCTTCAAGAGGAGTCAATGTAGAATCGGTGCGGAAGGAAGGATGATATTGAAGCTGTCGCTAATGGAGTAAAGTAGGACTAAAATTATCTGCGCGATAGGCACATTCAAAGTCAAAGTCTAAGTTTTTTATTTCAAATAAACCAAATATTGGAACTTATGAAACGTCAGAATTTAAGTTGCACGGTTCCAAATAGTTGATCTCGTGGAGAAAAGCCGGCAAGAAACTCCATGGATACTCTTTTAAAATAATTGAGATTACAATGTTGATTGATACAAATGATTGTAATATATGTACCGAGAAAAATGTAGGACAATGTGTAAAGATGGAACATACCACATTAATATTATAATAATAAATTATTTGCCGTGGCAGTTAACGGCTGACCAGTCCCAACAGACGGCACCCGTTCACGAGCATGACGCATGCATCAGCATCGCTTAGCTCAACCATATTGTAGGGAACCAAACGACCCGATACACAACGCCACCGCCAGCAAGACATTTAAGTGAGTATGACAGACCAATACAGCCAGACAAAAGACAATCAATATTAGTACTAAAAATAACATCAATGGCTACATGATTCTCACATATTTACAGTTTCGTATGAATATTATAATATAATGTTACAAGAACAATATTGACAATAACTAATAGTCAATGTCATAATATTAAACATAAGAAACTAACATTAATAGAAATGAAATTTTAAATAAATTTGTTCAAGAAAATGTCAAGTTATTGAATATAAGTAAATAACATTAAAAAATATGTAATTTCAACTGAGTCAAGTCAAATGTCAAGGTATATAATGTCAAGGTGTAAATATTTAAGTAAATAACATAAAAAATACAATTTTAAATGAGTCATGACAACACACACACATTCGTTACGTGAGCAGGGACGGTAGCATAAAGTAGAGGAGATAAAGTGTAGGCTGCCACAGGGGTCAGTTATTGGTCCGCTTCTATGGAACCTCATCTACGACGTGGTATTGCATGTCGTTCTCCCCACTGGGGTCAGCTTAGTATGTTACGCTAACGACACATTCGTGTTAGCCAGCGGGGAGGCCTTCGAGGGAACCATTCGACTTGCCAAGCAAGCAGTGGCAATTGTCATGCCCAAAATCCACGCTTTGACTCTGCGAATAGCGACTCGAAAAACCGAGGTACTATGGTTCCACAAACTGTCGCTCGCTGCGGCTTCGAACAGCACTTCATACGCCTCGTCCCCCGAATCAAGACGGTGAGTGCATTAAACCGGCTGCTACCCAATCTCGGGGGCCCGTGTGAGAAAATTTGCCATATCAACAGGAGGGTCGTGCGATCCGTGGCCCTCTACGGTGACTGTCAGGCATCCAGCGCTGCCAACCCAAAATCCACGATCTGCAGCGCAGAGTTGCTATACGGATGGCACGTAGATGCCAAACAGTATCCTACGCTTCACAGTCACCCTCTCCAAGATGTGCCTTAGGCTTGGCATCAGTAGGCGGCTCTAGTGTGGTCATACGACGTCCTGGAGCCCCCCTTGGGTGCCGAAGATGACCGCCCTAGTGTCCGTACGCACATCTCTAGGGCGGAGGAAGTTCTTCAAAAATTTCCACTAGGACAAATAAAAAACAAAAAAGGACAAAAAGTCCTACATCCTCCAGATTCCCGCGACGTACAAGTCCGTCTTTCTCAGCGCCGACTTTTGTCCAACAGAAGTGGTGGACTTCTTCAAGTCCAAGTGTCCCAATTTGAATATGTTAGTCTATAAGGTATTTGTGTATAGGTCTTCATAGCCTGAAATAAATAAAATAAAAATAAATAGAAGCTATTGTGGATAAGTCTAAAGTAAATTCTCGCAATTCTACAGAATACAGCTTTAAGATTTCATACAAGAATTGGCCCGTGCTAAAAACAAACAGACACGCCTGTGTTTAGTAGCCGCCAATAAAATAACCCTTTCACCGTAATGTCAATCATTCTGTAATAAAAACTTATTACCACAATAAGTCTCTCTTGACATCTGGTAATTCATTAATTTACATATTTATTTTATTTTTTTGTAGTACAATGGGGTTATAGTGCCTATCTTAATTATGTAAGCATTTAATTATTCTGATGTTAATGATAATTTATAATGTGTGTATGTAATATTTGTACGCCAGTATTGGCAAGTTTTTAAGGAACCTAATGTAATACCAAACATCTAATAATGTAATACCAGAAACTTTACAATTAAAGAATCTTATCTTATCTTATATAGAATAATTCTCTAGAAAAAAGCTTTATGTTTACGATATGACCCATGTTCAGACACTATACACACCCGAACTTTCGATTTTGCAGCTGCATAATCATTTTATAATAATATCCACGGTATGAAAACCTATATATAATTCAGCCAGATAACGTCCACTGCTGTATATATCCTCTTCCGAACGCCGTCATAATGACCGGTCTACATTTGTGTTGTGCTCATTGGGGCATTTTGCCATAACTGCCTTGTTTGGAAACGGCCATAGCAGTTGACCTATAAATATACGCTGAGTAAGGACGCTGCCTCCCATCGTCCGGCTAATCCCATAGTAATCTTTTACTACACCTACGGGATGAGATGGGGTGGTGCTAGTGTTAGCCGGCATCAAACAGCATATAATTATTACACACATAATTTCGAGATCAAACCTATCTCGCGTAATTCTCCGGAATAATGCCTTCGGTTTCTGTTTAGGATCTGGCCCATGTCCGGCGTGTTCGCCCGAGGCATCGCTTTTGCGGACTACACGCCTGTGTCGTTGGCGCAGATAATACAATACAGCTTAAAGGAATTTGTGTTGACGATAACAATCGATAGATAAAATGTTCCACGTGAACATCACGTCGTGTTCAGGATTCTTTGGAAGCTTATTAGATTTACGTATTTTGGCTATATTTTGCTGTGATTTGTGGTCTATACGGTTCACGTACATATATTAAATCTAATGAAGAATTAGGCTACTTTAGATATTTATATTATATGTCTCTCGCCGGGGAGATTTTTCCGTGGAACGCCTGGTGGTACAGGGGAAAGTCGAGGGCACTAGAACACGCGGCAGATCACCGATGCGATGGACCGACCAGGTGAAGGTGGCCCTCGACGGTCCTCTCCATGAGTGTACGAGAAAGGTAACTGTTCGCGAGGATTGGCGACGGATAGTGAAGCGTGCCACAAACCCTAAAGTGATGACCACGACCACTCTTTCAAGAGTGTAACGATCAAGAAGAGAATTTATAATGGTTTACGATTTAATGTGTATTGTGCGTCGATGTGTCGCGGAAATAAATAGTTTCTTTCTTTCTTTATTTATGTTTACGATAACTAAAGTATTATTTCGTTAAAAAATATCTCAGTGTAAACTACCATTTAGTAATGAGTAGTTATGCGGAATCACAAAGTTGTAGCAATTATGACTCACCCTGCAACTGCTTAGACACTTGTTAATAAAAATTTACAAGCTCAAGAGTAGAGACAGTAAAATTAATACTGAAAAGTACGGCACATATACAAAATAAATCATCATCATCATTTCGGCCGAATGAAGTCCACTGCTGGGTACAGGCCTCCCCCAAAGATCATCACAACCACCGATATGGATGTGTTGTGGACTCATTGGGGGGTTATGCCATAATCGCCACTCTTGGCAGGTGGATTGGCGATCGCAGTTGAGTTGTTTATGTACTCGAAGAACGCTGCTGCCCATCCTCCGGCTAATCCCTTAGTCGACTTTTACGACACCCATAGGAGGAGATGGGGTGGTGGCATTCTGAGCCGGCACCACATGGCAATACAAAATAAAAATGCCACAAAATAAATGCTAAACGTTTTTTGATGGATGGTCTTGGCTTTTCTCTATAAAATTTTAACCAAATTTAAGCAGCTCGTCAACCTCAGCCCTATGTTAACATTGCAGATGATTGAATCTTTTATTAAATCCTAAATTATGCTACTACATTAGACGTTGGATCAAGTACTGGCAATGGGCGGGGCACATAGCTCGTAGAACTGATGGCCATTCGGCGTTTGGCGTTCGGAAACTTCGCAACGTCTTTTCGTGAACAATACCGCAATGCTTCAAGACGAGTCTCTAACCAGTGTTACCAGCGATGACATATGGGATAGAGCCGTGGTTACTCACCATTGGCCTCATAAGAAAGCTCAAAGTCACTCAGCCGGCTATGGAGAGAGCTATGCTAGGTATTTCTCCACGAGATCGAATCAGAAATGAGGAGATCCGTAGAAGAACTAAAATTGCCAACATAGCTGAAAGGATTAGTAACCTGAAGTAGCAATGTGTGGGGCACATTGCTCATAGAACTGATAGCTGGGTAAAAATGGCCGCTCGTTTCGGCGCTGGATTATCTGACATTTGTGCGAGTGTAACTGCGAATGCGCATGAGTCGACAGCGTTCCATTTAATTTATACTTAACTAAAACAATATACATTTATTGATTATTACAAATACTCATAAATGACACATTTTATTCAGTTTATACAACTGTTATGCTTAGTGCCAGTATAAGTAATGTTTTTATTTTATTTTAAGGAGATTTTATGGTTTTATGTAATACCGGCCGACGTCAATACGTCATATACAAGGATGTCGCAGAATATCAGTCTGGTCCTCATAGCTTACCTTCTGCAACGCGTCCTTGAATAGCTTTAATCATGTCTTAGCGAATACCAAATTGGTTTTACACCGTTATTTCGATTCTGTTTTCAAGGAATTGCTCAAGGAATTGCACCCCAGGGGTGCAATTTTCTAAGCTCAAACATCCATAAATCCTTAAAAACAGAATTGAAATAGCGGTGTTAACTCAATTTTGTAGTCTCTAAGACTGGTCCTCATGGCTCACCGTCTGCAACGTGTCCTTGAATAGCTTCAATCGTGTCTTAGCGAATACCGAGTTGGTTTTACACCGTTATTTCGATTCTGTTTTCAAGGATGCATGGATGTTTGAGCTTAAGGAATTGCACCCCAGCGCAGTGGTTTTGGGACGCCACTGCATCAAGCTGAGCGATATACCAATTTCTGTTTGTGCGGACGGGACGCTCACTTTTGCATTGGCATTGATTTTGTTTTATGTAACTTTTATTGTTCGGCTATGCGTCATGTCCGTGTCTGATAATATTTTTTTCTTTCTTTCAAATATGCAGTATTTTCTGCCGCCTGGAAAAAATGTATTTGACACGAACGCAGTTTTTACTAATGCTAATTACGCGCTACTGAATTATACCCCACGTTATGTTAAATTAGAACATCGATTGGCTTTGCGCGCTACATGGCGTGGGTTCGATCCCTACACGTAACAAATATTTGTATGATCTGCAGACAGTTGATAAGGATCTATGTGGGCTGTTATGTTAGATTTATGGCTGTAAACTATACTCACGATGTAGGAGAAATCCTGATGATAAAAGTCCACAATTTAAAATATTTATCCCCACGTTAAAAAAATAAGCAACTATCGGTATTCACTTAATCCCAAATAAATTCATCGTCATCATCATCATCAACATTTCAGCCAAAGAATGTTCACTGCTGAACAAAAGCCACCTTCATAGATTTCCACAACGACCAGTTACATGTTGTGTGTCACGGGTTGGCGAGCGCAGAATGTCTGGTGTTCTGTAGAAGGGACGCTGCTGCCGATGGGCATTCTGGTTAGAGTTCATCTGGTTTAGAGTTCCCAAAATGATTAACAAAAATTAAACACTCGCTTTTAAACATTAAAATAACCCGTTATTGATTACTCTCATTATAATTTGTTGGATGACAGACAGTTAATTTACCCTACGTTTTAAATAATTATTTCTTAAACAAGATAAGGAACCATCCATCAAAAACAATCCTGAAGTAAAGTGTTCAAAAGTTGGAATTAGAGCTACAAACTGAAAAAACTTAATAATTTTCCACTAAATGACTGCAGCAGAGGAAGGATTTTGGTTTGTGCGTTTGTGTGTACCGGAAAATAGATTAAAATGGCCCCGAGCTGAAAGGAGCCACGCTGTAAAGGGATACAAATTAAAAACTGTGGAACAACTTGTATTTTTTTTTAACAGAACAAAGGTACACAATCTGGAACAGCGCCTTTTAGGTCTGAATCATAGGCTTGGTTTATCCTTTGAAACGTATAACGGGAATACATTTTTTCTGTAATTTGGGCTAAAGAGTATGTTGATTTATTCATTTATAAAACTCTTTATTGTACACCATTAAATAGTCACAGAAGTTTTAATGAAGTAAATGTACAATGCCTTAACGCTATACGCGGAATCTTCCAGGCCACCTTAGAATGGAAAATGGTAGATAGAAGTAATTATGAGGCATTCTGTGGTGTGCTCTAAGCTAATATAAATAAATATTATTATATACTATACTAAATATATGATAACTAAATGAATATATAACTATTTCAACTATATGGGTACTTATGAATATAATAAAAATAAAATATAGGAGCTAAAGTAAGTCAAAATGGAATAGTAGATTTATGATTCTAAAATGTTTAAAGTATAAAAAATTACAAACTTTAAAGAAATTGAGTGCGTGCATCCCAGTATACGTCAAAGAAGTGAATCTTCTTTGTTTCAAATACCGAAACAATCACGTCTGCCTGCGCATGCGCAACACAACGTTACACACAAAACGTTGCACTCTAATTTGACCTTAAAATTTTATTCTTATCGCGCCCTTAGAAGTCTAACTATAATAACAACATAACAATTTTATTCTTATTCTTATTCTTTATTGTACAACATAAAACAGAATTATTGTTAAATAAAATAAAACATGATGTACAAAGGCGAGCTTAACTCAACATTAAGTTTTATTATAATGATAAGTCTTCATTACAAGATCAGCCAAAAGACGTCCACTGCTGAACAAAGGCCTCCTGAGGTGAGTCACGATTTTGGTGGAAACTTGCCAATACTCACCACGCTCGGCAGGCGTTTTGGTGAACCCCCCGGAAGACGGTGGTGCGCATGTGGTCACGTGCCACCGTGTGCGCAGCACGGCGCAAAGCGAGGCTTGGGGTATCCTTTACAATCCTGCCCGAGTATTGCCTGGGGAGGCGACCTTTTTACAGTCACCTTCCCTCCGGTAGTGACCGCTTTACAGTCATCCCCTCCGTGTTGTCCCTAAAGGCGTGGTACCAATGGGTGGCTCTAGTGTGATCTTACGAGGATGGTTTTAGCCGGTAGGAGTCCGGCATACTCCTTCGGGGACGGGCCCCGGGGAAAAGGAAGTTCCACGCAGAATTTCCACTGGACATCAATAAATAACAAAAGGGGTGTTGGTGAGTCCAGGTTAGCGGCTGTTCTACTAAAGGAGCGCTGCTGTCCATCCCTCTGGTTTAAGGTCCCCTTAGCGCCTTTTACGACATTTGGAGGAGAGAGTGGTGCTGTATACTTGTTCTAGACACCACACGTACGACTTTGGATATTAGAGACTAAATACTTGTGGGTCACAAGTATTTCGTTGAAAGTTTTTATAATTGGCTAGTAAGAAAATTTAGCCCCAAAGATTTGCACAATTGCATCGTCTTAAAATTGGAAGGACTTTGCCAGTTCACACCATGCTTGCCAGGCGGGTTTGTGAGTGTAACATGGCTACTGTACCACAGAAGGGAGCTTAGAGTCCCTTAGTTGCCTTTTACATCAACAATGGAAGGAGATGGTGATTATTCTTAATCCAGACACGACAGCAAGCTTTAGCGGTAGTTAATTATTCTTCATCTTTATCTACTATGAAATTAGCCGGAGGATAAGCAGCAGCGTCCTTCGAGTACATTAACAACTCAATTGCGATCGCCAACCCGCCTGCCAAACGTGGCGATTACGGCAAAAACCCCCAATGAACACACAACACACCCATATCGGTCGTTGTAGTGATATTTGGGGGAGGCCTGTGTACAGCAGTGGACTTTATTCGGCCGAAATGATGAAAAATTATAAATTATTCTTGTTTTATTTGAATGCTGCAATATTTCAACGGTTTATGACACTTGTTGTCATAAACTCTTTCCTCGAAAATGTAACGCGAAGTTACATCAATTTTTGATCCGTAAATGCTACCTACTATGGCGTTAAAGATTATTTACAAGACATTATAACTTTAATAAATGGTTCTTTAGATTAATTTATTATTTGTTTGCTGTTTTAATATACACTCAATAAATCGCCGTGTGGTGCCGGCTAAGAATACCACCATCTCATCTCCCATCCGTCTCCATCCGTCGTAAAAGGTGACTATTTGGATGGATTAGCCGCAGCAGCGTCCTTCGAGTAGATTTATAACTCGCAAACCACGTCAGCCAAGCGTTGTGATTATGGCAAAACCCCTCAATGAGCAGGCAACACAAATTATACCGGTTACTGTGGCAATATTTGGGGGAGGCTTCTATTCAGCAGTGGAAATTTTTTGGCTGAAATGCTGATGACGATGACCCAATAAATTTATTAAGATGTATATTAAATAGCTTAGCAATCACTCGCCAAACATTTGCACGCCGTTGTCGGTTATAATACAGTGTTTCTATAACGCCATTTGTGACATCTGACTATTCCTGTGTTAACAAATAAATATTTCATATTGTTTTTATGTCCTCCAACATTACCGTAAATATCATTTAAAATTACAAAACACTAAGCAACGACTTCCAAGTATCGGTGCTACCAAATTGTCCACTGGGGTCGAATAGGCCATCGTTTTCGCACCATCGCAGGGTTAACACGGGGTTAACCGCAACGCTACGTGGGAACAGCTGAAGCGATCTTATTCTCACGACACTACGGTACTGCATTCATTTGCATTCGACCGTGCAACAATAATATCAGCGCATCTACTGTATACAGTTTTAAGAGTTATTCAAATTAGGCAACGGGTTTTAATTCTAAAAGGATAACTTTTTTTAAACATTGCCCCACACTAGGATTTCATTTCTCCTGCCGTGCCGTCTTAGGATACCACGCTCAAAGCAGCAAGTCGCCAAAACGGGATGCAGCCGTAGTATCATCGAAGCGACTATGCTAAAACTATCGAGTGTGCTTTGGCCCTTAGATCATTTTAATCACTGCTACAAAGGACGTGAAGATAATATTAGAATTTATTTTCCAGACAGCCTACTTTTACATGATTTTATGAATAAAATATCTCAACCATTAAAATACATTTTTGATGCAAATAATTTTGTGACAAGTTCTAGATTTCCCTTTCAACAACGACCCATTTTTTTCATTTTCAGTGTTAAAAATCAAACTCGGCAACTGACAGCAAGTGAACAGGGTCTGAAGCGGCATTTCGTATTCATCCCGCGGGCTCGGCCGTGTCACATCGCCCAATACCCTGAGTACGACAAAGAAAAGATTTATTGACGATAGTTGTAGATGGGGCAAAGATATGATTTTGGTTTAATAATGTAATGTAGCAAAAATATGGTCTAGATATTGGCAAGCGTGTTATTAAACTCAAAGTATAAGCAATTTTCATTTGAGAGAAGTAATTACACTATTTTTCCACAGAGCCTCTCCAATCATGGGTTTCGTAAAAGACGACGTAAGGGTTGTTATCAAAAGGATGGGTAGCAGCATCCTCCTTCGTGCTGATAACCACATACTACGGTCACCAATCCGCCTGCACTGGCGATTATGGCAATATCCCATGTTACCCTGTCGATCATTGGGACGTTCACAGACTGATGTTTGTCATCATCACTATCATTATATCAGCCGAAGGTCGTCCACTGCTGAACAAAGGCCAGGGGTGCAATTCTCTAAGTTCAAACATCCGTAAATCCTTAATTACAGAATTGAAATAACGTTGATAACCCAATTTGGTATTCGCTAAGACTGGTCCTCATGGCTTACAACGTGTCCTCGAATAGCTTCAATCATGTCTGGGCGAATACCGAATTGGTTGGTGGTTTATGCTTAAGGAATTGCACCTCAGCTTGGCAGGTGGGCTGGTGTGCGTAGTATTGCAACTGTTCCACAATATATTGTGTGCAGAGTCCATTTATACTGTACTCAAGAAATACAATTTTTATTTAAATTTTCACAGTACAATTTTCTTATCGCTTAACTTTAACTTTACTATTGTAAATCCGTAAGATTTTGCTGAACATATATTGTGTTTTTTTGGTAGGTATTGACCCAAGCTCTCACCCCCTGCAGTTTGTCGTGCTATTTACTGGACACCCTGTATGTATACATAAGAGGTGCTTACCTACAACATCAACGGAAGAAGGTGGAGTGCTATATACTAAATTGGACACCACACTCATACAGTGTGTATTTGTTAACTCATTATTATTAATAATCCCATTTATTTAATATTAAAACCGTTGCTCTTTTCAACCCAGTTTATTGATAAAAAGAAACATACACCGCCTCAACTGTATAGTCGAAGTCAGCTTCCATTTTAAGTCGAGAAAAATGTTAAAGGATCTCATACATAAACAGCCTTTTTCTCACAATGAGAAAGTGTAGGCCTTAGTCCACCACGCTGGCCTAGTGCAATTTGGCGGACTACACATACCATTGAGAACATATTGGACCCCTCTCAGCTGTGCAGGTTTTTTCACCGTTGACGCAAGTGATAATCAACTTTTGATCCGCACATGAATCCGAAAAGTCAGAGGTGCGAGCCGAGATCCACTCAGATCCTCTTGTATGCAAGGCAAGCGTTTAATTACTAAGCTATTACTGCTATTTCAGGATTTTACTGTTAGGATATTCTCAGTATTGAAAGTTGTGTCTGCTAATTTTGCTAGACGTATAATTATAAACGTGAGAAAATAAAAGTTAACATCGGCCAGCTATGTTAATTTATGAAATCCAATTTAAAATAGATTGAACCTTAAAATCAAAGACAATTATTAGGTATAAATATTAGAATTAAATTAAAACCGTTCTTGTAAAGTTAAAAGTAAGTTTTAACCCAGTACCACGTCTTTCCTTTGGAATCCATTTTCATCGCGACACTTGACAAGTTTGCACCCTGAGGGCTAAGAGAGCCCTTCCTTAAACTTCTTACGAAATTATTTGAACAAGACTTCCTTTCCGACCTTCTAAAGCGATAACTATAAGATACTCCCACACAAAACTGGCCCCTAAGGAGTAAGAGTTAACGTTTATCCGGATGATGGATTACATACGATTGATAAAGACGGTTACTGCGTGCACAAGGTTATAAATAGAGATGAAATGTTAGGTTAATCGCCACGTCGTCATCGTTATTTATTATTTTAGCTAACATTATTGTTATTTACTTATTATTGTTAACTAACTGGGACCCGCGGTTTCACCCCCGTTTAATTTAAAAGAAATTAGGTTATTTATAAATAATTTAGAGTACTTCGGTACATAGACACTTGACATATTGGATTTCATGGGTTTTAATTTCTTTGCACGGTACCCTAATTATTTTGTCAAATAAAAGTAGCCTAATTTAGTCCTTATAACATCAGCTATCTGCGAGTGAAAGTCCCGTAGAAATCGGTCCAGCTGCTTCGGAGATTAGCGAGAACAAACAGACAGACAGACAAAAATAAATAAATTTGTTGTAGGTACCGTATACACAAAATAAAATTGTTGTAGGTACCGTATATACTTTCATTTGCATTAAATAAAAAGCTGTTATTTTTTGACATTACAAACAGACGCTTGATATGATATAATGGAACAGGGGGTATGATAACACATCTCTACATATTACCTACATAGTGTGCGTGTAGAAATCAATCAACAAGAATCCCTGTCCCTTGGTGTTAATGGAAATATGCACATGAATGAAGCTTAAACTCACACTTGTAATCACTGTAAGCAGCAAATATATAATGATAACAGCAAAGATACAATACTAGCAGCAAATCGATGCATAACGCAACACAGCATCATCATCATCATCATCATATCAGCCACAGGACGTCCACTGCTGAATAAAGGCCTACCCTTTAGATTTCCACAACGAGCGGTTACATGCCGCCCTCATCCAACGACTCCCAGCGACCTTCAACACGTCTATCTACCTGATTGGAGGTCGTCCCACGCTGAGATTTCCAGTGCGCGGTGTCCACTCCAGAACTACTTTGCCCCAACGGCCATCAGTTCTACGAGCTATGTGCCAACACAACATGGTTAAAGTTAATAATTGGTTAAAATAATTAAAGTAGAAATCCACACCATGAAAATTCTACCTTTGGTAACACCGACAATATTTTACAATTTGAAATTATTTCACGTACAGCTCGTTTATAAAATTCATTTGATTCAAGATTAAACTGAAGAGAGGTGCAATATCATACAGTTGCAGCTCATATTATATTACGTTAGACGTGTTGCCTTGAGAGATGAGCCATGAGCTTTTTTGGGAGCCGACAATTTGAGACGAGATTAAACAGAAAGATAGATGTAGTCCCTACCTACCTATGCTGCAGCAACCCTTCATGTTGCTGCACGTACTATCAAGATTTTAAATTTACATTGTATTATACCATCCTTCTAGTGACTCAATTAAACGGATGCTGTTTGTATTTTTTTTAAACGTTGCACCACACTCGTATTTCTCTTGTGTCGAGGGTTTACGGACATAAAATTCACACACAATAAACCCAGACCCAGAACAACTACCTGCAGATCATACAAATATTTGTTCCGTGTGGGAATCGAAACCATGAGCGCAGCAGTCGACTGTATCAGCCACTGCACCAATTGTGCCGTCAATTTGATTGAACTGTCTGCCCAAATATCAATACCAAACCAACCCGCCTTACAACCGGCACCCCGCAATTCGAATATCAAGCCTTCATGTGTTCATCAAGTGTTGCCAATAAAAAAACAACTATGACTTAGCATAAAAACTTGTTAATTTATAAAAAAGTTATTAGAAAATTGTCATAATTATTCTATGAAATTATAGAATAAGGCATTAAGAGGATGCCATTGTTTAAAATAATTGTTGAATAAACACACTGTCTGTTATCTCAACCACTGCCACCACTTTAGACTCACGGGTCTATATTTTCGGATTGACTATGTGACGGATTCTTTAACACCCACAACTTGCGTAAACAAACACCAAGCTTTGGTACAGGAATCCCACTTTCTACCGCTGAGATGTTTTTAAAACTCTGACAAACACGTTTATATTCATGTATTCAACCTAATCAGACGATAACATTCAATGATCATTGAGGTAAGGAATTCTAATTTCCATACCGTTATTACAAACCAAAAATATATCATAACACCAATATACAACACCAATTACAAACGCCCAAACATAGTTAACTAAACATCTGATTATCGCTTAACCTTTCGATAACGTGGAGCATAAACAAAAAAGGACATACAAAAACCTCAGTTACAAATTCATTACGAACACAACACGATACCAATTCCATTCACAGCTGGGCTATAACGAGGCTATTTACGTGCGTATATGTAAAAACTCCCACCGTACGGTCCGGTGTCCCGCAGGGCTCTCTTCTCGGTCCCCTGTTTTTAATGTGAAAATATGGAGTAATGACACATAATAAAATTCCTTTTAGACCGGACACGGGCTGGTCGGTTTTATAAATTGGTCTAAAATTTAAAGCGTTCACTCCATTCCTTCTTATTGCATATAATTTGTACGTTTTATTTAAGTGTGTTTTTGAATGAGTTAGATAAGTCTTTTCTTATTTTTGGGGAACGACTGATAATTGATATGAAGTAATTTTACGGTAGGGATTATTTTTAATTTAACGGACGAAACATGATTTTTTGCGACGTCTCTTAACCTTAAACTGGTGAAGTCATAGTAAAATTAAAATAAATGTGTAGATAAATCTCATCTTACTAAAATTATAAATGTAAACATTTTTATGTTTGTTGCTCATTCACGACGTGACGGAACGGTAAAACGAATTTAATAAAGTCTGATAATGAGATAAAAAAACATAAAAATGATTAAAAAAAAAAAAAAAAATTAAACCTTGCCCCACAATACGGTTTCTCCTGTGTCGTAGATATTGTTTACAGAGATAAATCTCACATGCACAAGACTGTACAGACTTCTGGGAAGGACCAACTCACGACACGTAGCACAGTAAGCCAAGCACTTATCCACTGCGACAACCATGCCGTCAAATGTTAACCCCCAAAAGAACTCCATTTGAGGGTTTCGGTATCCTCGTGGTCGTGCAGTAGCGGGTAATACTTAGTAAATAATGGCATGGCATATACATCCACTCCATCCTTCCTATGGATGTCGTAAAAGGTAACTAGGGACTCTTAACCAGAGGGATGGGCAGCAGCATCCCTTTTCTGGAACAGAAACCATTCTGCGCTCGCCAACCCGCCTGCCAATCGTGATGAGTACTGTCAAATTCCCCCTAAACCGACGATGCACGGCATATAATCGGTTATCTATAGGGGAGGCATTTGTTTAGCAGTGGACGTCTTTTGGCTGGTATGATGATGATGATGGCATGGCTGAGGAAGCAGATAAGTGATTGGCTTTCTGTTATACTGGTCACGGGTTTGATTCGTGCACGGATCAAATGTTTGTATGGCGTAAGAGTTGATCCGTGTGTTTGTTAATTTGAGATATATGTCCGTAAATCGTACAAACGTAAAATCAAAGTATGAATACTGGGACACTATTTCATAAAAAGTATTAATTATAATTACAAAATAAATGAAAGGGGTACATAGTTTTACTGTAACTAATAAAGCCTAAAATAATAACGGTGTTGTTAATCAGAATAGATATGTTCAACAATGGATAGTTTCTCAGAACTAATCACGCAAATAGATATAAAATTATGAATGATGTCCCCTCCTTTGTCGTGTATGCTCCCATGTGGTGTTAATTAGGCGTTGGGCATAAAAACACCGGTAGCATGCGTGTGTATACTGATACCAGGGATATTGCATAGTGTCAATAAATTGAATATTTGTTTAGTATTATTTGACGGCACGGTTGGTGCAGTGGCTGACACAGTCGGCTGCTGCGCTCCGGGTCGCGGGTTCGATTCCCGCACGGAACAAATATTTGTATGATCTGCAGGTAGTTGTTTCGGGTCTGGGTGTATTGTGTGTGGAATTTATGTCTGTAAACGCACCCACGACACAGAAGAAAGCCTAGTGTGGGGCAATGTTTTAAAAAAAAAAAAATTATAATACAATATTGCCAAATGATATAAGTCCGGTGTTCCAAAAGCAGGCATGATATAGATCAGACAGTACGGTCTGTTAATAAATAGTTTTATGTCTCACAAATATTGTTTTAATGGCTAGGTAAACGTTATACGATTGCATTTCGATAGCCAAGACAAAACAATTTCAAAAATTAGATTTTCATAATTTAAAAGAACTCAGAACAGATATTTATTTCAGCAAAAATATTTTTTATTATTGGTTCGTATCATTATTCGTCTGTGTAATGCTCAGGACAAAAGATGTCCAAAAGATTTATCGTATCAAAAATACTTACTACAAAATTAATGTTCGTGTGGAACGAAATTATTTGTAAATGAAACAAAATAGTATTAGACAATGGTTTGTAATAAATAAAGTGGCTGAGAGTTTGGCGAGGGCTTAAATATAACATAATTTATGCATGCAGAAACAGATTTATTAAAATGAATAGAATAAGTAATGAAAATATATTTGTGAAAAAGTCTTATTAAATGCAAGCTACACTACCCCATATGTGCCAACACGATTAAAGCATCAATTTAATAGGTATTATATACATAAATAAACTAAGTGTCTAGGCTGCGGCATTAACAATACATTTATGGTATAAAAGTCAAATAATGTTGGTTGTGTTTAACCTGATCCATTACAATCCTCCCCGAGAAGTGACTGGGGGGCGACCTTTTGACAGCCGCCCTTCCTCCGCTATAGGGGGTGACCGCTTTACAGTCATCCCCTCCGTGATGTGCCTAAAGGCGTGGCACCAATGGGCGGCTCTAGTGTGATCTTACGAGGATCTGGAGCCCCCCTTCGATGCTGAAGATGACCGCTCCAGTGGTTTTAGCCAGTAGGAGTCCGGCATACCCCTTAGCCCTTCCCCAGGGTGAAGGAAGTTCCGTATAGAATTTCCACGGGACACCAATAAAAAAAATTAAAAGGAAAAAGTCGTCCCGTAACAACTCCCTTATTTTTTCTACCAACATAGGTTTAAACGCACTTATACAAAACTGTCTGAACTCCACACAGTAAGTAGTCAACCATACTTGTCAACATCTCAAATTAGATACCAACAAATAGCGGAGATATCCCGTCGTACTAATTAACGTGTTGCAGTGTTGATCAAGACGACTAATATTTAATGTACACTGGATAGTTTTAGACAAAGGATTTCTTGTCTTTGTCTTTTATTTCATTTAAAAGGGCCATCTTAAATATTTGTTCTGTTACAAATGCAAAGTCTGGTTGATGAGTTTCCTTGTCACTCTTGAAATTATAGTGTAGGGTTACTTTTAAAGCAAAAAAAATACGGGTTGCACTCCGGGAGTGCCGTCAGAAGTGAAAACTTATTTTGGCGCGTTAGATATATTTTAGATTGGTACTAGGGTTAATCCTGATGGCGAAACGCCAAACTAAACGTCTATACTCGGTGTATGTTACTGTGATAACGTAACATTAGATTTATTGAAAAAATATTTATTAATCGGGAGTTAACAATTGTTGTGTTATCTGTTGTTTAAACACTAGACAAAACAGTTGTTATAAATTTTATAGCAATAAATGTTTTTATTTTTATATATCTAGACGCGTTCGCGGTCGGCTATATGTACATGCATATACGCACACACTATAGCTGCGTCTCGTAACGGTGTCGCGAGTCCAGAGATTTTATCTCATCTAAAAATATGCGTACCGCGCTAAAAGAAGTTTTCACATCTATAACTTGGTGTCCTTCTATAACTATTCATACGATACAAACTCCGTACATCATCATCATCGTTTCGGCCGAATAAGGTCCACTGCTGGACACAGGCCTCACCCAAAGATCACCACAATGACCGTATGGGTGTGTTTTGTGCTCATTGGGGGGTTTTGCCATAATCGCCACGCTTGGCAGATGGATTGGCGATCGCAGTTAAGTTGTTAATGTACTCGAAAAACGCTGCTGCCCATCCTCCGGCTAATTCCTTAGTCGACTTTTACGACACCCACGGTAAGAGATGGGGTGGTGGTATTCTGAGCCGGCACCACACGGCGGCAAACTCCGTACATGGTGTGAATAAGATAAGTCGAACTTAACTGCGCTTACCAATCCGCCTGTCAAGCATGATGAGTACTGGCTAATTCCCCCCAAATGACGACATCACCAACGGTCGTTGTGGAATTATATGGACTTTTGTTGAGTAGTGGATAACCTTTGGCTGAATGCTGCTGACCATCCTCTTGATAACAACCCTTACTCGCCTTGCACTATCCTTATGTGTAGAAAGAAGAGGTCTATTATTTTCCGGGAACTACACCGCCCTAAATACTTCTGTCACAAACATAATATACCTTTTTCCTAATTTCTCACGGACTGAGAAGTTTTATTTAAAATCCGTGCTACAATTTTTTATATTTCTGTTTTTTTTATAATGTTATTATTATTTTGGCTGAAGAAAGTCTAGTTTTAAGTCTTGTGTTAAGTGTTGTGTGTGTCAATTGCGCGTAGAAATAAAAATGTTTTCTTTCTTTTTTACATACACCTATCCGCGCATCGGAGCTCTCTACAAATAAATCTTAGCCGTCTCAGACAGGAACCGCCTGTCAGCCAAGATGTCTCACCTTTTTTAATTAGGCAGTGAAGGATTTAGAATGTGACGCCCTAGTAAGACCAGCCAGTAGAGTGGTTACAGCTAACGATGATGTTGATGACACTTGTGTTTAGTGTAAAATATAACTGGTTTGTTGTAAGCGAAGCTCTGCCGGTTGTTTCTGACTGGAGACTGAGATCGGGAAGAATACTATAGATAAATATCTGAATAAATCGTCGTAGGAGATAGTTTAGTGTGGTTCCTGACAAAAATAGAAAACTCCTCTCTATTTGTGTGTGTCGTATAAGGCGATTAAAGGGGAATCCTCCCGAATGTTAATAACTACATGATGCGGACACCAAGCCGCCCTGTCTGCCTTAGCTTCGCATAGACAGGTATATGCAAGCCCGAATGTAGCACTACCTATCGTGCCCAATTGTGAATCTAAACCATCCAGGCACCCACTCAAACATACACAAAAAATCAACAAAATCGGTTCAGCCGTTTAGGTCCTCCTAAACGGCTGAACCGATTTTGTTGATGTTCAGTGGCATACACACGTACAGAAGAATTATATATAAGATATTTAATGTATTCAATATGACATTACTTTAAGCTCTAGCATCTAAAATATCCTTTATTTTAATTAATCAAATTTCTTCTAAATTTTGTAAATGTGTGTACTTTGTTGCCTTTAGTGCTTTATCGTGTATTGTAAAAGCTATCGTTTGTTTTATTATTTTGTGTATAGACAGTGCATAGACACTTTGCCAAGCGTACCATCTTGTTGCTGTCATGATAAGGACCTATAGTGTATCTAATTATGCATTAGCTTAATCGAGTCATTCTTCTTTTACATAACTCTTCTCCCTCTTACTTATTTGGTCACCATGGTAGCAATGTTCATGGACTTCCCCGATCCCAGTAAGGGCAGAGAGGTGTGTGTTCGGATTCTGACCAGCTAAATCCTCCTGGGCGGTCATCTTTAGCGCCGAAGAGGGGCTCCGGGTTTTCAGAAACGAACGCTTCAGAGTCACTCATTGATGCCACGCCTTTTGGCACATCTTGGTGACTGTAAAGCGGTCACTCCTTTTAGCAAACCTAGCAAATCTCAGGGGGATTTTAAAGGATCCCCGAAAGGCTCGCTGTGCGCTGTGCTGCGCTCACGGTGGCACGTGACAACGTATGCCGCTGTCTTCCCGAGGGTCATTGAGGGTATGATAACGCAGATTCCCCAATCAATGCGGTCGTGATCCCCGAGCTTTTAGGGATGTGATGATAGCGCATTTATTATGATATCTATAAAATATATTCTACGAGTATAAAGTGTGTCTAATGTACAGTATACCACGTAACCTGTAAAAGTGAAACCATCCACATAACCCAAGTATACCTCATATTGCACAAACCGTGATGCCCGAAGGTCTCAAGGTCAACAACAGTCCAAAATTTATTATTTATTATTTTTAGTTTATTTAACCCTTTTTTTTGTCCCTTTCACCGTAATCAGTCGGAAATCATACATTCCTAATTTAGAATAGGACACGGTCGGCTCCTTGAGGCGCCCCGTTGTGCACCTCACCTTATTTACGGTGCATCAGTTGACTACCAGATGTGTATCTGTGAACAATTTAAGCCGCGTCCAGTGTATACTTGCGGGATGACTTTTTAATGTGGAACTGATTGTTAGTGGAATCGCTTGAGGTGAAGATACCTCCATTAAATTGATATTGAGTTGAGAACTATTATTTTTTTAAGAGTTGTTTTTCTAATAAATACTCAAAGCCCTTTCTTTATCCAAAACACCGTCAAGACTGCAATGCACTTACGCTAAATGAGTACGGGCAGTCGAAGTGACTGAAAACTTCAATCTTTCAATACAAAGTATAACATCAGGCAGACGTTTTCTTCAATACTGCATATTATCATCCTATCAGCCAAACGATGTCCACTGCTGAACAAAGGCCTCCTCCATAGATTTCCACAATTGCGTCATCATTTTGTAGGCAGTTTACCAGTACCCACGCTTGGCAGGCGGGTTGTTGAGTGCAGGATGGCTACTGCTCCTCAGAAACGACGCTGCTGCCCATCCGAAGGAGATGCAGTAGTGCTATATTCCTAATTCAGACACACACGGAATTATATTGTTATATTCCCTATAAATGGCAGAGCTGGCGCCAAGCACCGTCCTACGAAGCGGAGGATAAAAGGGAGTAATAGGTGCGCGGGGGCACCTAGCTGGAACTCGGAATTTTATTTTGCCTCAACTATTAGCCATTCCACGGATATGCAAATTATTGAATGGTTGCAGCGATCTCTTTGACATACACGCTGACTCACTTGGCAAGCTCCGTGATACCATGAGTGACATGGCAATATAGTTGATTTAGTAAATCACTTATTTATATTTATATAAACTTAATGTACGTATATTTCCACTTTGAAATTATGTTTGTGTGTTTGTAGACGTTACACAACGTCTTAGATTAGTTTTTTCTTTTACACCTAATAATATTAGTGCGCATGCAGTGCTTACCTTTAAGAGATTGTAACACTTGACTTAGATATGAGCTCGATTTTTGTAATTTTACTGGTGTTAACAATTGTTGGTGAGCCAATAAAATAAAATAAACTATATCTTAAAAACGAGTGCTTAGTAAAAACAATAATCGTGCGCTAGCAACAGCTCTATATCGATAACCGTAGCATCCGCCATCGTTTGTCACAGACCATCAATATTGTGTTAATCGAAGAGTTATGATAATGTACCATGTATAGGCCGCTAAGGCCTGTATCATTTGTAATTGTAACCCACATTAGTACCACACAAAAAATCGGATCGAAGTTTAAATGAATTACAACTGTTATGACACCTCCAATGATAACTTATCGTTTTAAAGTAATCATCACCATCATCATCTCAGCTGAAAGACGTCCACTGCTGATCATAGACCTCCCTCAAAGATCGCCACAACGACCTGTCCTGCGCTACTCGCATCCAGCGGATTTTCGAAACCTTCACAAGGTCGTACGTCCAACTCGTGGGGGTCTACCCAACCTACGTCTTCCAGTACATGGTCGAAACTCGAGAACATTTCTGCCCCATGGGCTATCCGTTCTAAGTACAGTATGCCTCGCCCACTGCCACTTATGTTTAGCAATTCCTCGGGCTATGTCAGTTACCTCAATTTTATTTCGATCTCGCAAGGAAACTCCGAGCATAGCCCTCTCCATTACCCTTTGGGTGACCTTGAGCCTTCTTGTGAGGCCCATGGTGAGCGATCACTTCTCAGTACCATAAGTCAACATTGGCAACAAACACTGGTTAGACCTTCGTTTTGAGACACTTTGGTATTTTGGACGGGATTCCCGAACGTTGCCCAGTCGAGTTGGTTTCGACGACTGACCTGTTTCTCAAAGTTGGACTTACCTAACTGGACAGTTCATCCCAGGTAAACATAATCGGCACAACTGTGAGCGTAGACTCTCCGATCTTCACGGAAGTTGGTAGGACGTGAACATTCGACATGATCTTCGTCTTGTCCAGGTTCATTTTAAGACTAACTTTTTTGGAGGCGAGTCTTCGAGCATTACACTGTGGTCCTCCATGGTCCCAGAAATGACTACAATATTGTCAGCAAACCGAAGGTGAGAAATGTACTTGCCGTTAATGTTTATGCCTAGTCCTTCCGGTCCAATACCTTGAAAATGTTTTCCGATGCGGCTGAGAACTGTTTTGGAGAGATTGCGTCTCCATCTGACTCGCCCTCGCAGCAGGATAAGTTTTGAGTTGTGGTCCTGTAGTCAGACCGACATAGCGGAGTTTTCGTATAAACACTTCAGCACTGCGATGTACCGGTAGTCGACTTGGCACCGCTGGAGGGACTGCAGCCCAGGTCTCTATCGAATCAAAGGATTTCCCTTAGTCCACAAACGCTAACCAAAGAAACACGTTATACTCTTCGGTCTTCTGTATAACCTGCCGTAGCGTATGTATTTGGTCTACGGTATTGAAGCCTTTTTAAGTAATACTCTTTTGAAATATAGATTACTTTTTTGTAATGCTCCATGATGGCTAGTTCTGCATGGCAAAACACTGCGCTCGTCATCCTGAGACATTAGTTATTTAGTCTCTTATGCCCCCAGTAATTTCACTAGCTACCTACATTGCCCTTAATCGTAGCACAGTAATGTTTAAAGTTAAAACACTATTGCTTCGCAGAGAATTTCTGTCTCTGCGATGGTAGCTACCTTTTTCTTTACTTTCATTGGTGCCCAGTGGAAATTGTTCATGAACTTCCTCCGCTACAGGGAAGGACGGAGGAGAATGCTGGACTCCTACCGGCTAAAACTTCATCTTCAACACCTAAGGGGGAACGATGGTACCTACCTACCAAGCTGGATTCTTGCAATAAGAAATCTAACTTACTCGTTTACTAAACTTTTTCATGAAGAATTATTACGCACATGCATGCGCAATTATTACGCGCATTTTGTTATACAACAAAAAAAGTAAAAATAATAAATGTAGTTAAATGCAATGCGCGGGCAGCAGTCCAAACTCCGCCCCATTTGGCGTCATTTTATACATAAAATGACAATATTATTCATCAACAGTCGCCACTGTATATTGCTATTATTATTCTAATATAACACAAAATATTTCTCCGTTTCCACTATATAGGTATAACAGAATAATATTCAAAGAACTCAGCCGTTATATTTTTTATTACTACTATAAAGTTGTATGGGGGCTTACACGTCCAACATTGACGGAATACATTGTTACCATAGTCACGCAGTAAAGTAACAATGTGTTCTATGTTAATGACTCAACGCTCTTTAAGGACGTTATGAAAAGATTGCTGACGGCAGTTTTATTAGGGATTAACGTTTTATAGGTTTTAAAGGCCCTTGGGTCTTTTTACCATCTTTGTTAAATTGTTCGCCTTTAATCTGAAAGCCTGTTTACAAACGAAGGCCTTCTTTTTATAGACTTGGTGGAAAAACATCATGTACTTCCTCCACCGTGGAGAATGGTGGAGGGATATACCAGACTCCTACCGGAAAAAACCACCGGAGTGGTCCTCTTTCTGCAGCGAAGGGAGGCTCCTGGAGCTCAAATAATCTCCAACTAGAGCCGCCCATAGGTGTCACGCCTTTGGCCACATCTGTGAAACAGCAGATATTATACGTTCACCAACCCGCCTGCCAAGTGTAATAAGTACTGGCGAATTCCCCCTCAAAATGACACACAATTGTGGAAATATAGATTTCCACTGCTCGTCATAGGGGTGAGGCCTTTGTTCTGCAGTGGACGTTTTTCGACTAACACAATGATAAGCAGTTCTAAGAATAAACCCACAAATTTTTAACATGTATCGTACACACAGCTATACATACATAGTTTAAGCTGATTTCTCTTTGTAAGGACTGCCACCGTTATCGGTATTCCAAAACCCAGTTAGCCTACGTGCGAGCCCTCCAGTTATCGTCCCATAAGTCTTCTCAATTTTCTTGCAAAGATCTATGAGTGGATTATTTATTTCCAACTAAAGGATTATGCCGAATCCAAAAAACTTATTCCCCACAAACAGTTTGGTTTTATAGCAAAAAACTCATCTGAACAACAAATCCACCGATTAGTTGAACATATCACGTTTAGATTCTCACGCTGCATGATGACAGGAGTACTCTTTTTGGATGTTGCGAAAACATCTGACAAAGTCTGGGACAACTGCTTATTATAAAAGCTGTATCAACGCGGAGTGCCCAATCGTCTCGTTTTCATAATTGGAGACTACTTGTCAAATCACAGTTTCCACTATCGAATCGCAGGCGCTCTCTCGTCCCCTCATCCCATTAGAGCCGGAGTCCACAAGGCTCCATGCTAGCCCCACTATTTTTGACACTGTACACCAGTGACATCCCTAAACAACTGTCTAATTCGTCCCAATTAGCACTTTTCACCAATGAAATGACTATATTCTACTCCAGTTACGTTCCGACAGTATAACTAAGATCCACAAAGGCAACGTCTACAGGAATCGATTTACGAAATGGTGTATCGAAGTTAATCCCATTAAAAGAAAAGTCGTCCTATTTGAAAATTAGGCGACGACCACCCATTTTTGACGGAGATCTCGTTGCTAGGTTCTTGGGAACGGCACGCCAAGTATCTTGGAGTCACCCTAGACAAAAAACTGTCTTTCCTACACCACACAACGACAGTGCGTTGCTGCGCCACCTTTGCCAACTCCACTTCGATCTAAACTTGCCATCCTTCAGGCAATTTATGAAACAAGCATCCAAACGCTTCTTAGATTCCACCTTGTCCCACTCGAATCCTCTTGTGTTAGCAGCCCCTGATTATCAACTCACCCATATCAGTAAACGCCACCCGAGGCACGTTCTCTTCGACCCAGAAGATAAAATCACCGTAGATCACATTAAGAGACTCTCATTGTCATGTTTATTTAACACCCGACTGTTTTTCCGTCCTCGCCACTGAGGATACTCGCCGCCCGGTGGCGCCGCGAGCATGGTTCAACGGGATCGTTCAAGTCAACTACTTCTCCCCCCGTCTCTTGCCCAGCCGTATCGAGTCTGTAGTTTTAAAAGTCCTATAATACATATTAAATAATACCGATCCAGCTGTCCCCACAAAAGTTGTGTGTCAAAACAATAGCTTGTTATTCCCAGCAACGCCCTAATCCTAGGTCCGTGTCCCGCAGGGGGCGCACTTAGCGCAACTTGCTTAGTAAATAATGTTAATTTTAAGCCTGGCTGGAGGCCTCTTTTGGTTTCGCTGGAAACGACCGTTTAAGCAACCATATGTCCAGGAAAGGTCTGCAAGAAGTCCATAAAAATAAACTTTGTAAGGAAAGCCGGAAAGCCTGTACAATGCGAGATCAGCTTATACTGGATATGTATAGCTTGATATGTAGCCGTGCGTACACATTCATACGCGGTCGTATCGCTGCGATTCGTTACCGTTCCCGTACAGTACTCAACTGAACACTTGATAGCAATTAAATTTTTCACTCAGCGCACGCTTTTAAAGGCTTTTTTGATTTCCATCGAATGCGTGGACAAATATAAAGTAATCAAATAAAAAGCTATTTCGCTATAAAACAAGGGAACGTCGTTTCGTTACAAAATTTGATTTGTTGCAATGCGATTTTTGGTAAAAAATGCATACGTGTGTCGGAATAATATTGCCGTTGTTGTAAATTGATTTGAGTTGTTATGTTCGTTTTAATTGTATTTCTTGATTGTTGATTGCACCGGCAATGATGTATCGGACATTTTGACTCGGTCATTACATGAATACGATATTTTTAACATTACATTCCGTTATGTTAAAGGACACATTAGGAAACGTATTTTTTCGGTTAGTGCAGTGGCTGATACCGTCTGCTGCGCACCGGGTCGCAGGTTCGTTTCCCGCACGGACCAAAATTTGTATGATCTGCAGGTAGTTGCTCCGGGTCTGGGTGTTTTGTGTGTGGAATTCATGTCTGTAAAAATCACTCACGACACAGGAAAAACCTTAGTGTGGGGCAAAGATTTTAAAAAACAACGCAGGCGTAACCCATAAACGATGATTGACATACCGTGTGTCGTAATTTTGGGGGAATTCGCCAGTACCTACTTACCACGCTTGGCTGGCGGGTTGGTGAGCGCGGTATGGCTACAGATTCACAGAACACAAGCTGCTGCCAATCTCTAAAGGTTTTAAGTCCCTTAGGTCGACTTTTACGACATCCACGGGATAAGATGGAGTGGTGCTAATATTCTTAGTCTGGACACCACACGGAAATCAAACTAATTCCTATAGTTATAACGTTTATTTTTGATCATTATTATGTCTTCTAGTCTAAGAATTATAACGCGCGTTCTACATAAGTACACATACCGTTATATTTGCCATAAAGCTAAATTATTATACAGTTAAATGGAAAATAATTAACTAATGATTGTCTACCAAGTATTCAATATACTGCTCTTTGTGTGTGATTTGTCAATTACTATCACACTCTATCTATACAAAAGCACTGATAGTCTAGTGGTGGAACGCTTCTTTTCCATACCCCTTCGCCCTTCCGCGGGGTGAAGGAAGTTCCATGTAGAAGTTCCACTACACATCAATAAAAAAAAGGTAGCACATGACACTGTGTCTGCAGATCCAGAATTCTCTTACCAAACTATTTAAAAAACCGTACCAACAAAATTATGAATCTGTTATTCATTATAGCATTTCCTCCAACATGTTTCATCTTACTTTCAATTTTCTTCACCCATATGAAAAGATTTCTATACCAAATTCCAAAATAACCACAAACGTATACAGGACAGATTATAAATCCAACCCGTATCCTAACCCGGTTGATTTCATATTAGAAATTCACAACACAATATAACTAAAGTCGTGGCGGCGGACGACTCAATTAAACACAGTTGTCCCGTGTGCGCCCGCCCTAACCGCTGCCATTCGTCCAAAACGGATGGCTCCCTTGGGCCTGGATCTATTTGCGCAGTGTACACTGACTGCCCTTGACGTAAGACTTTACTGACATAAACCCAAATATAGTTTGTTATGCAGGGTGCAGGCGATCAACTATTATTAATGCGTTTATGTTTTGACAAGCATGATTAAACGGTATTGGTATAAAAAGGTTGATTGATCTGTTAGGTGCTGAAATAGGCTCTAGTGTGATCATACGAAGACCTGGACGGGGTCCCCTAAATCCACTGGAGCGGTCATCTTTGGCATCGAAGGGGGTTTCAGGTCATCGTAAGATCACACTAGTACGCATTGGTGCCACGCTTTTAGGCACATCTTGGAGGAAATAACTGTCAAGCAGTGTAAAGAGGATTGTAAAATACATAATCTACTTCTCTGCCAAATATAATTTGAATTCGTTCAGCCGTTTGTACGTATTGGGAAACAAATATACAAACTTTTTAATTTATATTATTAGGGTAGCCTTTTTGTGGAAATACTTAATGTGCTTCTTCCACCCCGGGACAGGGTAGAGTGGCGTGCCGGACTTCTACCGGCTAAAACTACCGGGGTGGTCATTTTCGGCACCGAAGGGAGGCTCGAGAAACTCGAATAATCTCCATCTAGAGCCATCCATTGGTGCCACACCTTTAGGCACATCTCGGAGGGGATTGTTAAGGATTCCCCCGAATCCTCGTTATGCGCTGTGCTGCGCACACGACGTCACGTGACGTGTGGCACATGCACACCACCGTCTTTCCGCTGCGCCGTATGAGTACGCTGATTCCCCAGTAGGCACGCTCGCGATATAAAGACTACAGGGCTCAGGTGTATTGGACACAGGCTCCTATCCTCCTTCCCCGAGCGGAATCGGCCCTCTCCCGGTCCCACTCTGTGACCTCCTTCTGGAGCATGACGCTCCAACAGAAGGAATATTAGTGTAGCCTATAATACACAACAATGCGAAAGACACTTCGCTGGTGCGGCGAGTGCGAGAGAGCACCAACAGCATGCTGGCCGCGCTCGTGGGAAGGCTCCCTTTGTCCCTACATTACTCACTGTTGCAGGCTACACGTTGCATGCTGGAAATGAAGGAACAAATCATGTATTTAATTTTTTATTCAAAGCACTCATTTTGTTATGAGTTTTTTACATTTAATTTAATGTTTGATGTCATATTTAAATGTGACTGTATGTGTTATTATAAACTTGTAACGAGTCTATGAAACTTGAATTAAATGATGTATTATTATAATACTTCGACAGGACACTGAACCAGAGGTATAGGAGCAGCGTATCTTCTGTGGATCAGCAGGTATACTGCGCTTACCAACCCGCCTGCCATGCATGGTGAGTATTGTCAAATTCCCCTAAAAATTATGATACGGTTGCGGAAATCTACGGATGATGTCTTTGTTCAGCAGTGAACATGCTTTGGCTATTATGATGATAATACTTCAGTGCATAATAAGGCCACTGCCAGAATTTGGGGATGATTGGTTCCGTAGTTTTTGAGATATTTGCAAACAATATTTGTCTGTTGCCAACGGTGGAAGATTATGTAATGATTTACTGTAGGTAAATCGCCAGCATTATTCTCCTTCACAGCATGAATAAATTATCATAGCCCACTGCTGGGCATAGGCTTGTCACTGAGAAAGTGGCATTCCCAGTCGCAGGGTCACACACCTGTGACGACGCAGATGCAGCATTAAATTATTTTACGGAAGTATCATACAACGTTAACCTGGTTTACCAAGGGTCGCGTTGGAGGTTTCCCTTGGGCCCAACTCTGTTTACGCAGGATCTGCTGGCCTTGCCGTGAGAAACTAACTGACATAAACCCAAATGTAGTTTAAGGCAGTGTTGTGTTTTCTTTAATTCAGCTTATTTTAAGTTGAGTATAGTTTGAATAAGGACCTCAAATTTGGTACAGTAAATGATGCTTATCAAGTGTAATACTTTGTCTCTGCATTAAGGAGAATGCACATAAAGCTATGGAATTAAGCACATGTTTTTTAAATATCATATTGTATAGGTGAACACCGGAACGGGATAGGGACACATGTTAAAAAAAAACTTGAGATTAATAAAAATGAATTATACATACACTAAATTAGACTTCAATTCGAAGGACACCTATAACATTAATTATCTAAAAACTAAGGACAAGCCAGTTTAAACATTGTTGACGTAATTAAAGATTAATAAGCAATGACTAAACAATAAAAAAAAACATTTGCAAAGGCAGTCCGTCATTCAACCTCATCATTCATCATTCATTTCATTTCGGCCGAATGAAGTCCACTGCTGGACACAGGCCTCCCCCAAAGATCACCACAACGACCGATGTGGATGTGTTATGGGCTCATTGGGGGGTTTTGCCATAATCGCCAGCTGAGTTGAGTTGTTAATGTACTCGATGGACGCTGCTGCCCATCCTCCGGCTAATCCGTTAGTCGACTTTTATGGGAGGAGATGGGGTGGTGGCATTCTGAGTCGGCACCACACGGCAATATTAATAATAATTCAACCTCATTAGACGACAATCGAATTGAATACAAAATAATAGTTACACTTTTACCGTAGTTAAACAAACTTGAGAATAATTTAATTAATGATTTATATTTTGATATAATTTAGGACTATTCGGTAGTTTCTGTTCATTTCAGGCATTTAATGCGGATTCTCCTTTCATACTTTATACCAGTAGGTATTACTTATAAAAAGAGGGGGAAACTCATATAATTCCAAAGGTCATCAATTTACAAGAAGAGAAAGATAAGAAGCTTCGCTTAAAAATATATTCGAGGAAATAAATTGCATTGTTTCAACTTCTTTCAAATTGAATTACATGATATATTTAAAGTATTAGCTGAATTGTTTAATGCTAAGGAGTCACATATGTTTCCAAAAAAATTGTCAAGTTAACAATTAATAGTTTGCATACAAATTAATTACAATTTAGTAATTATATAAACAATAATAATTATATACCGTGTGGTGCCGGCTCAGAATGCCACCACCCCATTGCATCCCGTGGGTGTCGTAAAAGTCGACTAAGGGATTAGCCGGAGGATGGGCAGCAGCGCCCTTCGAGTACATTAACAACTCAACTGCGATCGCCAACCCGCCTGCCAAGCGTGGCGATTATGGCAAGACCCCCCAATGAGCACACAACACACCCATATGGGTCGTTGTGGTGATCTTTGGGGAGGCCTGTGTCCAGCAGTGGACTTCATTCGGCCGAAATGATGATGATGAATTATATAAAACCAAATCGGTCGAATTTCACAAAAAGTATGAAAAAGGAGTCAATTTAAACCAGCAATTAAAATAAAATCGTTAACAATAATTTTTTATTTTCAATTAATTCGTTTTGTTATATCACCGTTTTAATTTAAGCAAAACTGAAGAACTATTATTGTTTGTAATTAATGATTACAAATTTCATTAATTTGATGAATCCCCGATGAGAATTGGCGTGGCTGTTGTATCGCGATTGTCATTTCATTACCGACCTACTATCATATAGGTATAAAATTAATTAATTCTGAAATTCGTTGCTATTTTGGTGAGGGCAATTGATCGGACTTCACGTTAATGTGACCATAAATGATACTCTCGTTGTAGGAGTACCCACTATTCATATAAACGAAATATAGTAAATCATATGTAACTCTTTCTATTCATTGAAGGTTTCTAGTAATGTAGTACAAAAACGTCACAATATACTACAACAAATATGTACTTTTTAAACGTCAACTAATAAACGTTCCGTGTGGTATCTGTATGAAATATATCACCACTCTATCTCCTCCCATGGGTGTCGTAAAAGGTGACTAAGGGACTTGGACCTGACGGATGGACAACAGCTTCCTTTCTGCGCCATACTGCGCTCACCAACCCGTCTGTCAAGTATGGTGGGTACTGGCAAATTCCCCCAAAATTGAGGACACTTGTTAAGTTTGTCTAAATGACAGACTACGTATTTTTTTGTTTTATTTCATTACACACACATATACGTACACTCTTAAATAATGTTGTGGTGTACAAATATATGTCGTGTGGTGCCGGCTCAGAATGCCACCACCCCATCTCCTCCCATGAGTGTCGTAAAAGTCGACTAAGGGATTAGCCGGAGGATGGGCAGCAGCGTCCTTCGAGTACATTAACAACTCATCTGCGATCGCCAACCCGCCTGCCGAGCGTGGCGATTATGGCAAAACCCCCCAATGAGCCCACAACACATCCATATCGGTGGTTGTGGTGATTTTTGGGGGAGGCCTGTGTCCAGCAGTGGACTTCATTCGGCCGAAATGATGGTACAAATATAAATATATTTATTTAGTTTCGAGCGTCTTGCACCTTACGTTACAGCTGAAAACCAGCGTAAGGTGGTCAGTATCACCACCTCCTAACATTATGCTGAGCAGATGACACTCTGGCATTATCACTGTGTCAATGTTGCACCTTTTATTTGGTTTTATGGTTGTTATATTTAAATATATTTTTAACGTGTGTACTGTTAGTACCAATAAAAACATTTTTCTTTCTTTCTTTTGGCTGATATGATGATGCTGTTACCCTGTACCTGTGTACCTGTGTTACCCTGAGTTTCGAGAATTAAAATAGTCAGTGAAGGGGCAAACACGAGTTAGCTCGTGATCAGTCAACAATGTTGAAGTATTTATACCAGATGAACCATCTTTATCGCAGGCACAACGACAATGTAGATCTCTTATATAGTGAAAACGTCCACCATCCTCACACAGAAATAATTGTAATTTTATAGCTGTAATAATTTACTGTAAATTACGTTCGGTACGGCACGTAAGTACTGTACTAAGAATATGAGCGAACACTTATCTTGCGGACGACACGCGAATGTTAAATACACATTTTCGCCTTCTTTTGCGACTAGGTATGTTTTGTATTGATCTTTTATGTGTTCGGGATTTTTGTTCTTTGTTACAAAGAGGCAGCTAATGTAATATTTTACTTTTTCAAAAACTTTGGTGTCGCAGGTGACCACTCCGGTAGTTTTCGAATGTCCCTCCGCCCTTTCCCGGGGCGGAGGAAGTACATGATGTATTTGGCATGGTGCTGTAGCTAGTGAAATTACAGGGTATAATAGACTAACCGTGGGGTGTCGGCTAAGAATACCACCACCCCATCTCATCCTGTGGGTGTCGTAAAGGGCGACTATGGGATTAGCCGGAGGATGGGCAACAGCGTCCTTTAAGTACATTTATAACTCAACTACGATCGCCAACCCGTCTGCCAAGCATGGCGATTATGGCTAAGCCCCGCAATAGGCTTAAAACACAAAACCAAACCGGTGGTTGTGGCTATCTTTGGAGGAGGCTTCTGTCCAGCAGTGGACGTTTTTCGGCTGAAATGATGAAGAGACTAAAAAATATATGTGTCGAAGTGATGCGCGTGATATGGCGCCCACGCAGGACTAACCCTGGGTAGCATTAGCATTGTTAGGTGCAGGCATGACGCTTGCCACCAATCATTTAACGGCATGTTGGGTGAAGTAGCTAAGAAACTGGCTTTCTTTGCTACGTGTCCGGGGTTCGATTACGGTAGTACTGATCAAATATTTGTATGGCCTACAGATAGTCGTTTAGGGTGTAAGTGTTTGTGCATGTGAGATTAAAGATGCACGACACAGGGGAAATCCTAGTATCGCACCTTTTAATAAAGGAAACAATATGACCGGTCTTGGTAATTCAAGATCGATTGAGAATTTGTCATAGAGTCATGCAATATCGTTGAACTATTGAAATGTCTGAAAGTGTGCCGTGTGGTGCCGGCTACGAATAGCACCAACCCATTTAGTCCCGTGGGTGTCGTAAAAGCCGACTAAGGGATTAGACGGAGGCTGGGCAGCAGCGTCCTTCGAATATATTAACAACTCAACTGCGATCGCCAACCCACCTGCTAAACGTGGCGATTATGGCAAAACCTCTAATGACAACACACTGATATCGTCATTGTGGTGATCTTTGGGGGAGGTCTGTGCCCAGCAGTGGACTTTATTCGGCCGAAATGATTATGATGATTGAAGTATCTTACTTAGTGTTTATACTTCCGTATGGTATCCGTATTAATAATATAGCACCACTCTATCTCCTCCCGTTGATGTTGTAAAAGGTGACTAAGGGACATTAAACCAGAGAGATGAGAAGCAGCATCATCATCACCATCTTATCTGCCAAAGAACGTTCACTGTTGAACAAAGGCCTTCCCTACAGATTCACAACGAGAGGTTACATGCCGCCCGCATCCGGTGACTCCCAGCAAACCTCAGCAGGTCATCCATCCACCTCGTTGGAGGTCGTCCCACGCTGGGTTTTCCGGTGCGCGGTCTCCACTCAAGAATTTTTTTACCCCAACGGCCATCAGTTCTACGAGCAATGTGCCCCGCCCATTGCCACTTCAGTTTACAAATGTTCTCAGCTATGTTGGCAACTTTAGTTTTTCTACGGATCTCCTCATTTATGATTCGATTTCGTAGAGAAATACCAAGCATAGCTCTCTCCATAGCTCGCTAAGTGACCTTAAGCTTTCTTATGAGGTCCATTGTGAGTGACCATGTCTCTGTTCCACGTTGTCACTGGTAACACGTACTGGTTAAAGACTTTTGTTTTGAGGCATTGCGGTATTGTTGACGAAAAGACATTGCGAAGTTTCCTGAATGCTGCCCAGCTGAGTCGGATTCGACGATTGACGTCTTTCTCGAAGTTGGACCCACCTAACTGGACAGTTTATCTCAGGTAGACATATCGTCAACAAATTGGAGAACAGAGCTCCCAACGGATATTGGGATGAGCATGACATGGGCATTTGACGTGACTTTCGTCTTGCCCATGTTCATTTTAAGGCCCACCTGTTGGGAACCTCTGTGTCTTGTAGCGATTTTGCCATGACTCCGATGTCGTTGGCAAATCGAAGGTGAGTGATATACTCTCCATTGGTTTTAATGCTGAATCCTTTCCACTCCAGTGGCTTGAAGGCGACCTCCATTGCAGCGGTGAACAGTTTCAAAGATGTGACGTCCCCTGTCCCACGCTTCTCTCCAATGGAATTGCCCCCGTGCTCTGTTCATGTACTCGGACTGACATGGTGTCGTTTCTGTATAAACACTTCAACACTTCGATGTACCGAGTCAATATGGCACCGCTGCGCAGATTGCAGCACTGTCCAGATTTCAATCTAATTGAAGGCGTTATCATAGTCTACAAGTGGCAAGAAGATTATACTCCTCGTTCTTCTGTGTAACCTGCCGCAGCGTATGAATGTGGTGGAATGGTACTAAAAGCTTTTCAAAAACCTTATAATAAAACCATTTATCCCACCCTATAAAGTATGCACGCTTGATATTACGTTGTCTTCCATTCGACCCATAAAAATTTAACACAAATTTAAAAAGCAAACATTCACGACCCTTAGGAACAATGTTTCTAACCCTTTGCAAAGGGGTGTGTATCATTTCTGGGTAGCTGGTCAATTTAAATTTTATATTACCCCTGATTAGGTGGTATACTTGGCGATGTGTTAGAATTAATTGATAGGGGTGGATCTTGTTAAAAAAAAAAATGTTTTATTTTTCAAAGTTTCATTACATAGGCCATCAGATCGGAACTATAGTGTGATCTTACGAGGACCTGGAGCCTCACTTCGGTGCCGCGTATGACCAGTTTAGTGATTTTAGCCGGTAGGACACAGATGGCGACGGGACGGCCGCTCTTTCCCGGGGCGAAGGAAGTTCATGTAGAAATTTCACTGGAGACAAATAAAAAATAACTTTTAAAAAGCCATCATACCGGTAGTCGCTCGGGATGGCGCTGGCTCTATATACATATATGACCAACTTCATACTGAATCTGGAACTGGAGCTGGTGGGGGGTTCTACGCCCACAGCTCAGATGGCTATTTACTTTATTAATGGCGGTATAACTTTATTATATTCCCACTGCTGGGCACGGGCCTTTTCTCACGATGCAATAGGTTAGGCCTTAGGCCACCACACCGTTGAGAACATTTTGGAGCCCTCTCAGGTGTGTAGTTAAACCCTTACGATGTTTTCCTTCACCGTTAATGCAAGTGATAATCAAATCCTAATCCACTGAAAAGTCTGTGGTGTGGGCCGGGATTGCCAGTATTCACCATGCTTGGCAGGCAGGTTGGTGAGCGCAGTATGGCTATTGTTTCACAGAAGGGACGCTGCTGTCCATCCCTCTCGATAGAGTCCTCTTTGTCACCGGAGCAGGAGTGATGCTATATTCTTAATGCGGGCACCAGACGGAATCCATCCGCTTACCTATCCCAAACTAACCCTTGCACGCGCGATTTTTCGGATTTCACTCATTTCTCTTGATGTTGCCAGTATCAATTTTTAAATAATACAATTAATTGAAAACAAAATGTACATTTCGGGGACGCCAATATAAAAAATAAAATAAAAATTACAAAGCCTTAAGTCTAACACATGTAACAATTCGAAGCTACTTTGAAAGGGCCTGAATAGTCTTTACTTAAAAGCAACTGAAACAAAACGTTCTAAGAGCAAAAACCTTGTAATTGTGCTGCTTCGCCATTGCAATTAAACTTTTTGTGCCTCCCACTGCGACAATTGCTGCCCGTCTTCGGCTGAATGATTAAAAAAGTTTTAAGCGTTAAAGAAAGTGTGGATAACAATGTTTTTGTTGGATGGTTAAAGTGTATGGTTGAGGGTTTTGCAGTAGCCAGTACATTAATAATAAGTGCTCTGTTTTTGATAATTATTGTGTATTTATTTAACTATCATTTGTGCATTAATGCGTATTGCACGTGTATATGTTGCACGTATCAATTTTGCACGTAGGCATATAATACAAATTAAACATATGTGAAATATTTCATGTATTTGTTTCGCTTAAATGATGTTGTGATTCATCGTAGGTGTTCGATTAGTAAATAAAGTTCACCGGATACGGCTTCATCTCTCTGTCTCTTTATAAAAGAGCTAAGCTCTTGTGGTGGTAAATTCTCCATTGATCTCTGGTGAATTCTCTACTGTAAAAGAGGGGAAAAGTATATTTTGCCCTCTTTTACATCTCTTTATACGGCTTAGTGCAAAATTAGGTCTTCCCTTTCCTCTCTTTTCTAAATGTTTCCTTCTAAATCTATCTTAAAAAGTTGTCGCGTTGTATCAAATGACCAATTAACACTCACATGCATCAAAATAACTCACATCCGTTATCTAAATGTATGCAGTAACTTAAGCAGCATAAAACAAGCTAAAAGCGTACATTTCCGAAGATTTACTCTCTTAAGTAAAATAAAGTCTTCCTTGAATGCTGAATACATAGTAGAAACTAAGTGAAGCGAGATTTCAAAGAGTTACCTGGACTGTCAGATAAATCAATATTTCAAGTTAATTTAAAATACTGCTAAAAGACCCGCGTTGCATCGAAAGCTTACTACCTGTAGCGTTGACACAAAAAGTTAAAGAAAGGTGAGAATTGTTTTTAATCCTCTATGACTCGAGGGACTGCATAAGCTCGTTAGTGTCCACTGTTGAACATGGGCCTACCAATGATCAGTACAATGAGTGGTCATAGAGGATATTGCCACAATCACCGCTCTTGGTGATTGGTAATCTCAGTATGTTGTTATTTGCACATGGAAGGATGCTGCTACCCATTCTCTTGATAATCTTTTTATCCCTTAGTCACCTTTTACGACACTCATCGGTAGAGGGGTGATCTATTATTTGCCAAGAGCCATGCGGAACCACTAACTCACTATCGCGTACCAGTATAATAAAATACTATTGATTTTAGCACTGACAAAAACGCATGCCACTAAGCAAAAGGAATATTAATATAATAATTATAATACCGTAACGCTACTAATAATAAAGACTCTTAAATTCAAAATTCCGTAAGTACTTAGTCATCATTATCATCATCATTTCAGCCGAATACAGTCCACTTCTGGACAAAGGCCTCTCCAAAGATCACCACTACAACCGTTTTGGGTGTGTCGTGTGCTCATTGGGGGGTTTCGCCATAATTGCTAAGCTTGGCAGGCGGGTCTGCGATCGCAGTTGAATTGTTAATGTACTTGAAGGACGCTGCTGCACATCATACGGCTAGTCCCATAGTCACCTTGTCGTAGAGTGACTCCCCTTCGTGTATTCCTCCGGCTAGCTCGTATGGGAGGCTTTCTCAACGGCAATGAAGTAACGCAGATGATGTAAATAAATGAAAACACACGGATGACAGGGGAAACAGGTATATTGTTGGTCACAGCTCATCTATCACTATCACTTTACATAGCTATCACTTCATCCTAGTCTTTCATTTAAAATATAGCTTACTTATCATATTAAAACTAGTTAAAGAAATATACATTTGTAGGTAATATTGCTGACTATTTAAAAACGACAAAAATATGAAAAACGATTCGACTCCACATAATATATAATAATTCGAATTTAAATTTGAATTTAGAAAAGAAAGAATGAAGCATGAGGTGGCCAGTGATATTGGAGATGGTATGAAGTCATGGAAGACGTTGATTGAAATGAAGAAGAAGGACGACTTCATCACAACCTTATATAACCACGGGACCCACGGGGAAACTTTTTTAAATTACAATTAAATCAATGTCTACTATGATACGGTACTAGCGCAAATTTAATTTAAATAATAAGTCTACATTACTAGAGTAAATCGACGACTTTTGTTTGACTTTGCAGTAGCTCAATGAACTTAGAAACCTAAACTGCTGAGGCAAAGAAAGAACTAGAAATCATTTAAAATAAAAAATGTTCTTCTATCTCTACTGATACACATGAAGACGCGGCGTAATTCAATTTTATTATAGTGATATTAAGTGTCGCGACACCTCGACACTTATTCACAGCACGTCCTCCGTATCTAGAAGTTGTCTTTTACTTTTTTTAGTCCAATAGAATTTGGTGTGATAAGTAAAACAATTAGATCCTTAAATCTAATGTGTCTAATATAGCTACATCAATTTTAAATTTGGATAAAAATACAATCTGAATCCAGATGTTGCTGTAGATGGATAAGCGTAATTTTTTAGTGCTGGCAGAAACAGAAAACTTTAATCTTTTAGTAGTGGTTATAAATTTTTTACACTAATCATTTTTATTTTTGCTCCCAATTGCATTCTTTCATGATTAATCCCAGGATTTCGTTATTATCCTGGCTAATACGATTATATTATTTTCGAATAGGTAACTCGTTTGATTACCAAACTAGCATTACTAACTGAAATGCCGTGTGGTGCCGGCTAAGAATACCACCACCCCATCGCATCCAGTGGTCGTAAAAGGTGACTATGGGATTAGCCGGAGGATGGGCAGCGGCGTCCTCCAAGTAAATTTATAACTCAACTGCAATCATCAACTCGCCTGCCAAGCGTGGCGATTGTGGCACACAACACAAATCCACAGATATGGGTGTGTGCTGTGGCAATCTTTGGGGGAGGGTACTGTCCAGCTGTGGACTTTTTTCGGCTCAAATTATGAACAAAAATGTATGTTTAAAGAAACCACAAATAAATACATCAGCCTGTAAACGTCCACCACTGAACAAGGCCTTCCCAATGATCTCTACAATGAGCGGTCATAGAGAATATTTCCATAAACACCACGTTTGGCAAGTGAATTGGTGATTATGTTGTTAAAAGTAAAAGGAACAATACTGCTGACCATCCTCTTAATATCAACCATTTGCCGGAGTCACATTAATGTGGCCGTCGAATTATATAAACATATAATCTTATCAACATTTAAAAATAGCAGCGAAAGATAGAAATTGACAAATGTTTCGCTCAAATAAATAAAAACATAGGTACGTTACATAATAATTAATAAATGAAACTCAACTTAAAAAACACGAACAGACATTAACCCTGCGACTGCCGTCTCACTTTTTAATTTGTACTGCGGATGTTAAAACGTAGTTACGTTTTCCTCGCAAACGATACAAATAAAAAGTACAGAGAGCAATATACGACTACGAGTAATTAAATTAATTAAAGTAGACGCTGCTGACGGACGCATCGTGTGTCCTTTTCTTGTTTTAAGATGTCATTTTATTTAATTGGTGGGGACAATTTGACCCTTGAACGCCGGGGGTGGGTTTTGATGTCTAATTGTTAGTCACAGGAAGATTTTATCGGTGCTAATGTAATGAAATTTGATGTAGTATTTATTTACATGCTGTTCTGGGAATTAGAGGAACGCATTATATCAGTGCGGCTGAAAACTGAACTCTTTATTTTGATGACCATAATATTCTGAATTATGCTAACGAAACCTGTGTATTATCCATGTGGTGTCCGGATTGAGAATATTTCATTTCCATGCAGTGGTGCTATATTCTCGGAAACGGAAGAAATCCCATTTGATGTCGTAAAAGGCGACTAAGGAGCTCTAAACCAAAGGGATATGTAGCAGCAACTCTTCTGCGAAACAGCAGTCATTCTGCGCTCACCAACCCGCGTTCCAAGCGTGGTGTGCACTGGAAAATTCCCCCTAAATGACACAAACTACAACAAATTTTACTTTAAAATTACAACTATAAAATTTTTCATCATAATGAGGACGCTATCGTGGAAATCTATAAAACAGGCCGTTGTTTAGCAGTATGTCCGTCCTTTATGATCCTCTATGATAATGATGACCTGTGTATGAGAGATATTGATGTGATAATCAAGATTCGAAGACTTCTTGAGTGCTTGGAGTTTATCATGGATATTGGTAATCGAGCTTTACACAGATCAAGTCAACTTAAATATGATTTGTAAATCAAACAAAAAAAAATCTGTTAGCCTACCATGTACCAAGCAAATCAAAGAGTTTGTGTTTCGAGTAGAAGGGCAATGTAGCAAGTGAAATTACTGGGCATAAGATACTAGATAACTAATGTCTCGAGGTAACGAGTGCAGTGTGGTGCCACGCAGGACTATTGCCGGGTAGCATGACAATTGTTATGGCAAGCGTAGGTGGCGCTTAACTACCAGGCGAATAGGTTGTCAGTCTCGTCACTAGGCCAATTTTTTTTTAGGTACCCTTTTCAATAATCTCTGAAAACTCATAAATTGAGGTGCACAGTTACAAAAGTCCAAGTTATAGTTAGTTGTCCAATTCCTTCGCCATTATAACAATAAAACTCTGAAATGTGCTTCCCCTTGATATAACCAAAACTTCGAGTAAATTCACATTTAAACGTAAAGTGCGTCAACACTTCTTGAAATTGTTACAATCCTGATAATTCAAAACGGTCTTCGTCATTAGAGTTAACATTTATATCACATATATTTATTTTTCTGTTTTCTATTTTACTATTTATAATTATTTAATATAATATAGTACCTATTTTTATATTAGTATATGTATGTATTCCTATTTTTTATTCAGTCTATTTCAACATTACCTATAGCTTTGTGTGTATTGTGTGTGGAATTTGTGTTTGTAAACGCACCCACGACACAGGAGAAATCCTAGTGTGGGGAAACGTTTTTCTAACCCAAAGGTTGACTGGCAGAGAATGCCTCATGGCATTATGTACGCAAGAATTTAAATAAATATTCGGTCCTATGAAGAAGAGTGCTAGAAACACTCTATCAGTAAATCGATACAAGATACCACGGCAAGCACTAATTAAGTCTACAAAGTTCTTACATTAAGAAAATATATAACGTATTAAATTATATCAAATAACGAGAATCGTAGCCACCAAAGCTTTAAATTGTGCTTTAAATGTCATATTGGAATGTCTTATTCGGCGATTAATAAAATCTTGAGAGAAATATCTTTTTGTTAAAATGTTATTAAGTCATTAAACATATTTATTAAAATTGCATGATAATATAAATGTTCTCAAAAAGTAAAGGCTTTGGTTTGATTAAATTCGTAAGTTTATAAATATGCCACACGAAGGCGCTACTTTATTATACTGACTTAAGTGGCAAAATTACTGTACCTATGAGTTAAAAGAGAATTTTATAAAGATACTTTCACACGGTCCCGACCATTTTACCGCCCTTGCCGCCGAGGATGCCCGCCTCACTGACGTCGCGAAGCGGCTATCACCGCGTCAACTTCCCGTTCAAGTTACTTCTCCCCCCGTCGTCTCTTGCTCGCGCCAGCCCGTGCCAAGCCTGTAACTATAAATGTCCCTTAATACATTTTAAATAATACCAATCCAGCTGTCCCCAAAACAGTAGCTTGTTATCCCCAGTAACGCCCTAAGCTCAGGTCCGTGTCCGGTAGGGGTCGCCCTTAGCGCAAGTTGCTTAGTTTTTAATATTCATTTTAAGCCCTGGCTGGAGGCCTCTTTTGGCTTCGCCAGAAACGACCGGTTAAGCAACCAAATTTCCAAGAAATGTATGCGAGAAGCCCAAATAGAAGGTACTTTCACACGTTGCCATATTTAACGACATAATTTAATCACAGCATACAATTTTTAGTACTTGAAATTTAATTTTACCTCAACACACTGTCTCCAGGAGTTTATAAAGATGGTTGGCAAATGGCTCATAATTTATTTTTAATTCTGCTGTCCCCTTTGTAATATTTCACGCATCTCGAACAGGGAACAATTTGCGGTTTTAAACCATTCGTAACCGAACAGATGCGTTTGCGCACCTGTTGCAGTGAGAGGGTTAACTTAAATAGCAGACGACTGTATTTAGTATTGTAGTTTATTAGAGCGTCAAAATTATTACAAAATTGCTGTTCCTTTTATAATTACGCTTTTATTAAAAAAAAATCACGATATGTTGTTATTTTCGAACGTAGATAGAGGCTATTTAGGCTTGAGGTAAGGTCAGTATATATATTTTTACCGTGGTGGGTGTGAAGCAAGTTCTTAAAAATAACAATTTGTAAGCTCCATATCCCCGTCGCAGAAGCCGCCCGAAACCCACCACGGTTGATCGACGACCCGCTGTGTTACCATTCATTAAGGGGGTCACCGACAAAATTGGTCACATCTTAAAGCGTGCTTCTATAAAAACCTACTTCAAGCCGCATAAGAAGATCAGGCAACTTTAAGAACCGGTGAAATGTCACATACCTGTACAAGATGCAGGGGTCTACAAGATTGACTGTGATTGTGGTTTGTCATACATAGGGCAAACAAAGCGTAGCATAGTCACCCGAATAAAAGAACATATAGCTGACGTCAAGCATAGACGCTCCATAAAGTCTGCAGTGTGTGAACATGCCTTAGGCAAACCCAACCACTATCTTCGTTTTGATCAACCTCAAGTCCTCGCGAAAGAGAACCGATATGTACCAAGAATGTTTCGTGAGGCTATTGAAATTAAAAAAACATCCTAATTTTAATAGAGAAGATGGTTGGCAGGTACCACCTGTTTGGAATCCAGTTATTAAAATAATAAAGTCCAAAACAACATACCGCACTAAAAAGCATCAAAACACTGTGAGTGATTACTGCGTGCATCGAAACTAATTTTTTTATTAAAATTGTACGGTAGATGAAATAAAATAACTTTTTATAAATCTGTAACTACGCCTGTCACCTTAGTCATCCTGCGATCACGAATGGAAAAACAAAAATCTATAATATACGCGATCTAATCCGTTTAAAATTGTTTTATTATAATGTGTAATAATCGCGAAAACCTAAGACATTAAATTAATATTATTAACAAAGCGCATCGTATGTTTGGTTTCGTCATGAGATCTTCAAACAACTTTAGAAGACCGTCTACTTTTCTATTCCCATTCAATACGCTCTCAATTGGAAATCGCAATTCTGATTTGGAGTCCCATTTTTCTAACCAGCAGACTCCCTTTACTAAAATTATTCATTCTTTAATTTTGCACACACTTATAAATTGCTCTAACCCAACGCAACCTGTGAAAATAAAGAATCGTGAACCCCTGCTGCGACACATACTGCGACCTATCTCGCATACGCATCCAATGTACAACCACCCTAATTTCAAGCGCTAACCATCTGTCGGTGGTAAAAATGTCCCCAGCGCTTTTCAAATTTTGACTTCTAATTTGCATTAATATCGGTTACTTTTATAATCTGGTCCTTTTGAAAGAGTTATTTTTGGTTTATGCGGTCCAGAGTTACTGTTTTTTTGGTCGAAAATCAGTAATATACTTGAAATAAGCAGTTGAAGGTTTGAGGAGCGTGTAGTATTACTTGTTATTTCGCATCACGTCACGTATAGTGGGTATTGTGGGTGTTTTAAAAGAATTCTTAAATAATAAACTTTTTTGTAGGATGGAGGAGTTATATCTTTTCATGAAAGTAAACATTATGAGAACTGTTCTTGAAATTAAATTAATCTTTTAAATATCAGTAAGAGATCTAGTCTGTTTTTATCAATTTTGTAGCCTTTGACTACATGAATAATATAGGTACATATCTAAATAGTGATGAAGGTAGCATGGTAGACATTCCGAATAAACCATATCTCTAACCAGGTGTAGGAGATGAAATCTATTTTCTACTAGTAGGAAGAACACATGGAGTTCCAGTCGTACAGAATACAGAATTTTAAAAAAATCCGCAGTATGACGAACATGACATAAAAACTAGTAGAAAATAGTATATAGGAACAAAACCATATAACATTTTTATTCGTGAAGATCTGTAATTGGCTTGCTGACACTTACAAGTATCGTTTATGTTTAATATTACACGCTGTTGATCTTCCTAAAATAAATCAATAAATCAATAAAATAAATAAATAAAGAAACATGCAAAACAGCTGTCGCTCATCACCCTGCTGTGGTACAAGCGCAAAGCAATGACACAGCGTTGATTTTGGGGACACGCAATACGTCAATGCATTGCCGTATTGCGTCACTTGGTGCATCAATCAGTATGAGATAATATAAGTAAACAAACGAAAAGAAATCATTAAAATTCATCAATCAGTAAAACAAGAAAAATACAAATAGACTTTGGTACTAAAACAATAATACAAAGAACCGTGGCAGCAGCAAGCAATGTGTCTAGATAGATTTGTGGTAGTGCGACATTCAACTGAAATAGAAAACTAAAATTTCCCATCAAGAATAAATGAATCAGCTGAATATCCTGACTACCATTTGACAGCAATAACCTACTTACGAAACACCCAGGTTTACACAAAATCACATCGTATTTACTAAACAAACGGCACTCTTGTGGACGATAATGTACGTCTAAGGTTGGAGGACGACTCTCCGAGGAGTTCGGATGTCCATAAACAACTGGTTGTTGGGGATTTGAAGGTTCAATGCTATTTATTGCGCTGGCTTGTAAAAAGTATGTCAGTGGCCTTCTCGGACTCGTCTAATAGTAATAGAGTACTCGTGTAATGGTGTTAGTACAATTAAAAAAGTCTTAAATTAAAGTATGTTTTAGACGTGAAACATGATTGTGCTAGCTTCAAACTACGATGATTGTCGACAATTGCAAGTATATTTAAATAAAGCCTTGTGATCTTTGAAGTGTTGACTTTAATAAGCGGCCTCCTGAAATTCAAATATGCCAGCACGATAACTATAACTGCGAATGGACATTTTCCCAACTGATCGCTATTTATTGTAATGTATAGTAGTAAAGAAAAAAAAGGTTTTTATGTAGTTTTGACACACAAAATAATAATATATTTCGGCGTCTTTTAATTATGTTTCTATTGTTTTACTTATTTTATTTACTTATGTGGCAGATAATTCAAATTCGTGCGTCAAGGGCAGGTTCAGCTGAAAACCAGCGCCCAGCAACACTAAATGTTAAACGCTGAACTTAACCTATCTGGCGCAGCCGTAGGGCACACAAATCTAGTTTATTTTAGTGTGAGTTTCCTTTATATCTTTCTTAGATTTATGTTATTTTATAAACAAAACCGTTTTGTGATGTCTCAGCTTGATAAATGTAATTTCTTTCTTTCCTTCTAGTTACCGGCAAAGAACAGACTTCTCTCTCCACCCATGACTGCCGGAAAAGGCGAATTAGGCTTGATATCAAGAGGATGGGTAGCAACATCCTCCCGTGTGCTAGTAACAACATACTGTGATAAACAATCAAGCTAGCATGTAGATTATGGCAATATTCCCTATGACCGCACATTGTAGTGATTATTGAGAGCCCCATGTTCAGCCGTAGACGTTTATGGGCTGATATGTGATGTTAGGCTCTATCAAATGGTTTCTTCACGTCGAGGAATACTGCTGCGGCGTATTCTCGCTTGTTCACGGCCATTCTGTGTATATTCAGTACCCTCAACAGTTGAGCATCAGGCAGTGCTCGGCATGGAACCCAAACGTGTTCTAAACGTGATATGGTGTAAAGGTTGGGAGTAGCAGGAGTGTAACACCTTAGAACTTTGAACACCTTAGAGCTGAGAATCCGCCTCCTGCTTACCACAGCAGGAGGTGGATCACCGATAGCTCTCGGAATTCAGGGTGTGTTTACCGGGCTTTGGTTGCATAATAACGACAGAATTTAATCTACTATCTAACGATGCCTGTCACCTTAGTCATCCTGCGACCACGAATGCTGCAAAGTATTCGAAACGACAGGAAAATCAAAATTCAAAAATATACGCGATAGAATCCGTTTAAAAGTGTTTTATTATGAAATATATATTTAAAACATAATATGGAATAATCACAAAAATTAACGGAACATAATTTACAGGAACTGTGAATGAGTTTATAAGAAAAAAATGCACTTATACGAGACTAGAATGTGTAAAAATCTAGACTGCTATTATTTTTTGGATACTCGCATAATTCCATTTTGAATTCAAGTAATTAACGGCACGGTTGGTGCAGTGGCTGATACAGTCGGCTGCTGCGCTCCGGGTCGTGGGTTCGATTCCCGTACGGAACAAATATTTGTATGATCTGCAGAAAGTTGATCCGGGTGTGGGTGTATTGTATGTGGAATTCATGTCTGTAAACGCACCCACGTCACGGGAGAATTCCGAGTGTGGGGCAACGATTTTTTAAAAATAAGAAAAAAAATCTTGAGAAAATTATGCTGTGCTGCTGGCTACGAATAGCACCAACCCATTTCGTCCCGTGGGTACCGTAAAAGGCGACTATGGGATTAGCCGGAGGATGGGCAGCAGCGTCCTTTAAGTACATTAACAACTCAACTGCGATCGCCAATCCGCCTGCCAAGCATGGGGTTTTACCATAATCGGGCAAAACCCCCTAATGAGTACACACACCCAGACAGCCTGGTGAGGCGATCTTTGGGGGAGGCCTGTGTCCAGCAGTGGACTTTATTCGGCCGAAATGATGAATTGGCGCAGCTAAGCCGATAAAGGTGGGTGCTCCAGTGTGATCTTACGAGGACCTGGAGCCCCCCTTCGGTGCCGAAGATGACCTCTCCAGTGATTTTAGCCGGTAGGAGTCCGGCATGCCCCTTCGCCCTTCCCCGGGGCGAAGGAAGTTCCATGTAGAATTTCCACTGGACACAAAAAAAAGGCCGATAAAGGTGTCTTTCGTAATAGCAAAATGTAACGTGATAACATTTTATTTAACACGGATAAAAAAAAAACTGAACTAGAGACCGGACGACGGGGCTTTTAATTCGTCACTGCAACTTTTGTAAGAGCGAGGCGCATTGTTAGTCGGAACCATACAGTATAAATCCTTCCCCACTATATTAACAAAATCACCTACAATTAAAAGCCCAAAGTCTTTCATGGCACCCTATAATTCTACAAAGTTAAGCTTTATTATCCAGACGTTTAGTATTGCAGTAAATGTTATTTATTGTTTAATGATTATATAGCTCAGATATTGTGGTGTTATGTGGTCCTAATCGGTTTTAATTGCTGAGGTTTACGATTTGATTAGGATTAGCTTTATGGGAAAGGGTGAAGAAATTTTATGTTTAATATATCGCTTGGACGTGTATGTGTTGACCAAGGGCAGTGTTTAAAACATAGCTTCCACTAAGTATGTCATAATCAGGCGATTATTGTCCCACTGCTGGGCATGGGCCTTTTCTCGTGAGGAAAGAAAGAAAAATATATTTATTAGACACATAACAATGAAAAATTTCCGTACAACTGTACACACGAACAACAGGATAACAGTACATACGAGTAGTTACATACACAGTACAGTTATATTACAAGAGAGAGAGAGAGAGAGATAAGAAGTGCGTGAAGAGCCTTAGTCCAACATGCTGGTCTCGTGCGGGTTGGCAGACTAGACACCATTGAGAATATTTTAGAGCTCCCTCTGGCGTGTAGGATTCCTCACGATGTTTTCCTTCGCCGTTAATGTAATTGATAATCAAATTCTGATCCACCCTTGAATCCGAAAACTCAGAGGATCGGACGGGATCGAACAGAGACTCTCCTGTATGAAAGGCAAGCGATCAACCACTAAACTATCACTGCTTTTTCTAAGTACCTGGTATGTACTAAATATATACCTGTATTCTACTTTTGGTTTTATTCAACCTGGCAACTAGACAATCAAGTTGATGCCTGATGGTAAGCGTCATGTCTGCCTATAGCAAAAATCGTAAAGCTACCCAGGACTGGTCCTGCGTGGCTCCACACTGAGCTCGTGACCTCGAGACATGTAATTTACTTGACTTGTTATTTAGTCTATTATGCCCAGTAATTTCACTAACTACAATGATTTTGTAAAATCATTATCATATCAGCTACAGGACGTCCACTGCTGAACAATGGTCTCCCCCTTAGATTTCCACAAAAAGCGGTTACATGCCGTCCTCATCCAACGACTCCCAGCGACCTTTACCAGGTCGTCTGTCCACCTCGCTGGAGGTCATCCCACGCTGCGTTTTCCGGTGCGCAATCTCCATTTGAGAAGCTTTTTGCCCCGACGGCCATCAGTTCTACGAGCAATGTGCCCCGCCCATTGCCACTTCAGTTTACTAATCCATTCAGCTACGTCGGCAACTTTAGTTATTCTACGGATCGCCTCAATTCTGATTCGATCTTGTAGAAAATAGCAAGCATAGCTCGCTCCATAGCTCTCTTTCTCTCCATTTTGTAACGAAAACAGTAATGTTTAAAATTTAAACGGCTTTTAATAAATTTAATACGATACTCTGACGCATGGAGCGGAGGGGTATGTCTATCTAAACAAAGAACGAAACGTTTATTCCAGTCTTGCATAAAATAAACATAGTACGAGGCCTGAATAGGCCCCTATCTCAGCATTGCGCTACAACATCTAAACGCTGCAGCTCTGGTATTCTGATAGGGCCTTAAAGTAATGCCACGGAAATATATCTTACCGGCTAGAACCCTACGGTTTTCCTTCCACTAGCCTGTGGCTGGGGGTGAGGTGTTCGCTGAGTAGGCATTGGACCACACTCATATACGTACCCTAGCATTCGTCAGCATCATCATATGTATAAGCCAAAAAACGTCCACTGCTGAACAAGGCCTCCCCCATAGATTTCCACAGCACCCGTTACATGCCGTTTATCGACATTTTGGGGGAAATTGCAAGTACTCACTCACCACGCTTAACAGAAAGGTAGCCGAGCTCAAAAAGGCTACTGTTCCACAGAAACAACGCTGCGTACATCCCTCTAGCTTAGAGTCCCTTAGTCGTCTTTTACGACATCCACGGGAGCAGATGGAGTGGTGCTATATTAATAATGTCTTAGGTTTTCGCGAGTATTACACATTATAATAAAACACTTTTAAACGGATTCTATCGCGTATATTTTTTTAAATCTGTAACGACGCCTGTCACCTTAGTCATCCTGCGACCACGAACCCTGCAGTGTTCGAAACGTCAGGAAAATCAAAAATCTAAAATATACGCGATAGAATCCGTTTAAAAGTGTTTTATTATAATGGTGCTATATTCTTAATCCGGACACCGCATGGACGGACAAAATAGCTAACCACCACGTATAGTTTCAAGTGAAGCTATCCAACAGCAATATTTCAAAAAGGCTAACATAAATTATCCGCTAATAATAACAGCCTGCGTAGTCGACACGCCTTAGGGAATTTGCCTTCAAGGATCGTCGCTTAAGAGGACGATCGTTGGAACATAATAATGTTACATTTGAATTGAGTTTTCCATATCCTGTCTTCATATTTCGTTTCATAGTCTACTGGTGTACCCATGACTGCCGTGCCGTGAGGTGCCGATCTATGATTAGCACCAACCCATCTCATCCCTCGAGCCACATGTGCAGAAAAGAGCTAACGCCATATGTCCCTATCGGCAACATAATCTTTAATTCTATAGTAGGCTTTTTACACTTTTTTATACCACCATATTTCGGTATATCTATCTACACAAATAAATAAAATTGAAGTAAAATCAAAATAACAACTTTTTACTAAGTGCACATAGCAGTATATTGCCGTGTGGTTCCGGCTCAGAATACCACCACTCCATCTCCTCCCGTGGGTGTCGTAAAAGTTGACTAAGGGATTAGCCGGAGGATGAGCAGCAGCGTCCTTCGAGTATATTAACAACTCAACTGCGATCGCCAACCCGTCTGCCAAGCGTGGCGATTATGACAATACCCCCCAATGAGCCCACAACACACCCATATCGGTCGTTGTGGTGATCTTTGCGGGAGGCCTGTGTCCAGCAGTGGACTTCATTCGGCTGAAATGATGATGATGATAGCAGTATATATGGTCCTAATTTAATTTAATTTTTGTCTTTCTGTTTGTTCCAGCTAATCTCAAAAACGCCCGGACCGATTTTGACGGGACTTCCACTGGCAGATAGTTGATGTTATAAGGAGTAACTTAGGCTACTATTATTTTAGAAACAGAATTGGGGATCTGCGCAAAAATAAAGAACCTATGAAATCCATTATGTGTTCTCTATGTCAACTGTCTATGCCGAAGTACTCTTAATTATATATAAATAATCTGATTTATTTTAAATTAAACGGCGGGTGAAACCGCGGGGCACAGCTAATCCTATACATAGACCAACTGCACAGACATTCTTACCCTTAAATACACAATTTTGCTCCACAATCAGCCTTCTGTAACCGTCCTATTTATGGCACATGAATTAGGGTAATTACACCAATAATTGTCCCTTGGCCCAGTGGGAACGGCTGACCGTAGAAGTGACGGCTCTTTTGTTTTTTGTTACACTGTCCGTGTCTTTAACCATTTGGGATAATTGTGGCGATAATTATACATATACTCTCTCATGTAATTGGAAATTTACAACTTAAAGGTTGGTCTGTCGCAATTTTTTTAACCGAAGTTTCTCTAGGGTTTTACTTTAATGGTATATTTCTCGATTGGTTAGAGGGTCAGCAGATAACTAGTGGTAGGTCTCTTATTGCACGGGTGCGCAGACTGGGGAATCTGCGTACCTGCACCGAGCAACCCACGAGATGTGGTCACACGCCACCGTGTGCGCAGCATAACTGTTATAGCAATCTAATTGTAACGCATTTGATTATCATTGTGCATAAATATGTGTGTATTTATCCCACACATTGGCATGCATTATCCTCACATCGTTTTTACGATTTTATTGAATACTGTAATACTTTCATATGTTATTTCAAAAGAGTATATCCATGGAGTTTCTTGCCGGTTTTTCTCCATAGGACCAACGACCTGGAACCATGCAACTATTTAAATTCTGACTATTCGTAAGTGGCAGCAAATGGTTTACATGAATAAAAACAATTTCACTTTGACTTTAACACAGCGCACAGTGAGGCTTCGGGGAAACCCTTATCATCTCCCCGTGGCCGTAAACCGGTCACCCTCTCCGAGATATGCCTATAGGCACTAAGGATCTAGAGCCCCACTTAGGTGCCGAAGATGACCGCCCCAGGCGTTTTAGACGGTATGAGTCATGCCCTGTCGCCCTTCCCTAGGGCGGAGGAAGTTCATCATAAATTTCAACAGAGATAAAAAAAAACTCTTATTACAAGAGTCTGGCTAGGCAGGTTCCACCACAGTGAAAGATATTCTGATGCCAAGTAGTAGTAGTAAAGGTAGACTTCCAGATTAAAGGACCCTGTAGCTAGTAAAAATACTGGGCATAAGAGACTATAAAGAATTTCAGTGTGGTGACAAGCAGAATGTCTTTTTTTATACCAGTAAGGTGGCAAACAAGCATACGACCTACCTGATGGTAAGCTGTTACCGTAACCTATGAACGCTTGCAACACCAGAGGTATCACTGGCGCGTTGCCAACCGTGTAAGAATCTTTTCACGCTCTTTTTGAAGAAGTCCATGAGGCTCTAGGAAAAACCTCGGTAGGAAAGAAAGAAAGAAAGAAAGAAATAATTTTATTCTGATCGCACACAACAAGAAAATAATTGTAAACAACAACACATAACATTGCAAAATATCATATTAAAAATAAAAAGCATGCAAACAGATTTTTGTGTGAGACATCAGAACAGGCTCCTATCTCAGCATTGCGCTGGTCTTCCGATAGGACCTTACATAAAAGAAGTCATATCACGCACAGTTACCAATATATTATTTATATTCATTACTAATATATCTATACAGCATATTATACTTAAAGTAATTATATAGAAATCCAATACAAACGTAACGGAAGAAGGAACATCATATTTGATTACATATAAAATTATCAATGTAATCGACTGCCAATCGATTACCTTATCGATTTAGTACTTCACTAGATAGGTGGCCTCTACTTAATTTGTCTATGACAAAAACAAAACAAAAATAGTTCGTGAAAAACTTTAGCTAACATTATTATTGTAGAAAATTAATTAGATATCATGTGAATTGTGTGCCTTGTAATTATTTATTTGATTTATATTAATTGAATTCATTTGTGGTACATTGGTTGCATTTTATTATTCAGTACGTAAAATTTATATGTGTATAAGTGCATTGTGTAAATGTGGAATGTCAGAATTACCCCTGTTTGCATTGTAATGCAATAATTTGCCGCTCGTTCAGCTCTTCTGGCCAAAAGAACCTGATCGTGCGCGGGAGGAAGTTCCTCTGAAATCGTATGGTACGAGACCGTTTTGGCTCTATGGTATGTGGATGAACTCCCCGCCGATGGCGGGAGGGGCGATGGTAGAAAGTTGCCGTTGGCATCATATCGAACAATTTCTCAGAACACTGTCCGTTGGTCAAGCGGTGGAACACACACAGGCAGGCAAAGTCTCTCCTCAGACTTAGGGGTTCTAGGTCGCTTGTGAGCTTGGGATCGTCGACAATACTAACTGCACGCTTCTATACCAAATCAAAGGGTCCAAGCTGGTAGCCAGGTCCCGCCCATAAATGGCTGCCGTACTCCATATGAGGTAGCATCACAATTTTTATGGGCAGACGTGATTTTTACTACTAGTCGAATGACTTGCTCGTCTCGTAACTAGCTCGAATAGTAAAACTGTTTAAACAAAAAAAATACCGACTTCCAAAACCCTACACGATATAAAAATATTGAAACCACTAAAACTTTATTTATGAAGTCGAGCGGGGCCAGGTTTAAAATATTATTTCTCGTTAGTCTTCATGAACCATGGTAGAGGCATACCTGGCCTCGCCAATTAATTGAAATTATAATTTGTATGTATTTTCTAATCCATCTACATTTTCTAATCTTACGTAAGATCAAAGGGTTAATCAACATCAATCTCAAACTAGAAATAAACCGGGAATATTCAACTATAAGTCAATATACCCGTGATATACGGTTCTCCATCAGCAAAGATGTTTGGCAGCCAAATAAAGCATTACTAGTTGAAGACGGCCCGCATCCGGTCCCAAACCGGCAAATTGTAACAAATGTCCACCCACACGCCTCCCTAATCGAACAGGGTTGACAGTTTATAAAGTAGTTTACCTTTTTTCAATGTAATCCTTGATCACTGTTGTGATCGTGAAGATACAATCAAGTAAGAATTAATTAGAAAGCTTAAAAAAAATTAAGTTAAGTTTATTATCTTCCTTGTCCCAAGGTAGACATACTCGTCAACAACTTCGAGAACGGAGTTCCTAACGGATATTGGGATAGGCACGATGTGGGCGTCTTTCGTCTTGCTCATGTTCATGTTAAGTCTGTAACCCCTTTAACCAGAGTGTGTTACCAGCGATGACGTATGGCACGGAGATGTGGTCGCTGAGAGAGCTATGCTTGGTATTTTTCTACGAGATCGAATCAGAAATTAGGAGATCCGTAGAAGGCCGACATATCTGAAACTGAAAGGATTAGTAAGCTGAAGTGGCATTGGGTGGGGCACATTGCTGTAGAACTAATGGCCGTTAGGGCAAAGAAGTTTTCGAGTAGAGACCGCGCACCAGAAAACGCAGTGTGGGACGGCTTCCAACGAGTTGGACGATCAATCTGGTTAAGGTCGCTGAGAGTTGGATGCGGGTGGCATGTAACCTGCCGATGTGGAAATATTAGGAAAAGGTCTTTGTTCAGCAGTGGGTGTCCGTTGACTGATCTGATGATGATAACGTTCCAGTTTGTTCGCAGCAAAAGTAGACCACCTCTCCCCACCCATGGGTATTGTAAAAGATGACTAAAGGTTGATAAGAAGAGGAAGGGCATGGCACCCGTATTAGCTAAAAACAGCGACTGCAGCTATCGCGCATCTCATGATTCCTAGTGTAAAAGAGCTTGAAATTGAAAGCCGAGGATGCCATTTTTAGTTCATTGATCGTCCAACATCTGTGCGTCAGCGATCTTTACCTACTTAATCGCTATCGGCAAATATGTAATAACAAAATGACGTTTAAGAACGCAGTCTGCGTGATTTACTCCTGTCGCAAAGCGTCTGCGACTTACGAAATCAGCCCGCCGGGTCTTCCTGTACGCTAATAGCAGCAAACTGCGATCACCAATCCGCCTGCCAAGCCTGTTTATTTTGGCAATATATATATTATGGTTAATTGTAATGATCATTGGGAGGCCCGTGTCCATCAGTGGACGTTTACGGCCCGATATAATAGTGTACATTATTAATATCGGCCATAGAACGTCCACCGCTGAACAAATGCCTCCCCCATAGAGCTACAATATTGTGTCATCATTTTGGGGGCAATTTTCCAGTACTCACCACGCTTGGCAGGCGGATTGGAAAGCTCAGTATGGCTACTTGTCCACAGAAGGGATGCTGCTGCCCATCCCTCTGCTTTAGTCGTATTTTACGACATCTACAGGAGAGAGAACCCCACCTGGGTTGTGCTAAATTCTTAATCCGAATACCACACCAAATGCAAGTGTTTCATTACTACATATTTACTTTCGACGGCACGGTTCATGCCGACAAGTAGCGCGGAAGCCATTCGCTTAGCCACTGTGCCAACCGTGCCGTCTTTTGGCTGATACGATGAAGCTTGGTGTTTTACATTACAAAAGAATGCTCATATAAAATAGCTTTCACCGCTGAAACAATCTTAAAGGCGTTTCTTTTTCACTTGGTAAGTGGTCAACCTTGTGGCAGCATTCATGCCACCCATAGGCACCTGACTGACTCACGCGAGACTCAATAAGACAATCAGTTCAAAAACCACTATGCGGTCACCCATCTATAGACCGACCGCCCCGAGCGTTATTCATATTCGCCGATCATGGATTGGCTATGAGTCTGGTCTTCTCATTCATCTTAAGGTCAGGCCGTATGATGGTTTTAGCGGTTTATATTTTGATGAACAATGCAGCATTTATCAGTAGTCATCTACATATTGAGATAAAAATATTTATCACTAAAATCCCTAAACTAGACCACACACTACCGCAGTCGATCATCCAAATTAAAAACCCAGCCCGCAAAGACGAATCGCCGTTCATAATTCGAACTTCGGACGATGATAAAAACAAAATGGCCGCTCGCAACCGGCATTTATTAACCCTACCAGATCCCGTGTCCACGGTGATAAATACGGGGTGCTTCCCTTAACTTTTACCCGTGACTCATTATGGCATTTAAATAATTCGTGCCAGAGTTGGTTTTGATTTATGATACGGCTCGTGACACGGGTTTAATCTGTACGTTCAAGTTCTATGACAGTTGTGTACGTTGAGTTTATCTTGATAGCAAATGCGCGTGAAGGGTTGGTTTTTGTCACAAATTACGACTATGTATGGGTATTTAGTAAATAGCATTATTGTGTAATATATCTCCAAGTCAAGTAGTTGTGACCTTAGAAGATTAATTAGAAGTAGTTAACTTTGTGCGGTCATGAATGCAATTTATATTCTGTAAGATTTTGTGATAAACTATGTATTTTATTAAGGCTCCATTAAAGAAATAACCTTCATATGACTTCAGACATTATAAGTACATTATCATATAAATCACTTATGTATAGGCCGTGTGTGTGTGTGGTGCCGGCTTAGAATGCCACCACCCCATCTCCTCCCATGGGTGTCGTAAAAGTCGACTAAGGGATTAGCCGGAGGATGGGCAGCAGCGTCCTTCGAGTACATTAACAACTCAACTGCGATCGCCAACCCGCCTGCCAAGCGTGGCGATTATGGCAAAACCCCCCAATGAGCCCACAACACATCCATATTGGTGGTTGTGGTGATCTTTGGGGGAGGCCTGTGTCCAGCAGTGGACTTCATTCGGCCGAAATGATGATACTTTGTAAAGACTTTTGGCATCTTCTAAGCAGAAAAAGAAAAGGTACGTTAAAGTTAGTGATGTCTCAAATTAACTCAGAAAAAACATAATGTGAAATTGAAAAAGTCATTATTTTAGGAAGCCATAGAAACATCTGCAAATTGGACAGTGCTACTGTCCCACCTCTTACGTACAAAGGCAGAGTAATACCTTTCAGCTCGAGCCTTAAAGTTCTTGGGCTAAATCTTGATCCTAATCTAAATTGGCGGTCCCAGGTTTCAAATGTGAGCCAAAAAGTGACGGGAATCCTGCGGTCTCTCTATCGTCTCAAAAACTTTCTCCCGTCTCGTACGAAGAAAATGCTTGTGCAGGCCTTAATTTTACCCATAATCGACTACGGTGATGTGTGCTACTTTGACCTGAATGCAGATCTACTCGACAAACTTGACCGTCTTCTCAATAATTGCATTCGATTCGTCTTTAATCTCCGAAAATATGATCATGTTTCTGCATATCGATCTCTTTTAAATTGGTTGCCCATTCGCCAGCGCAGAAACATGAGGGCACTGACCACCCTGTTTTCAATACTGTACTCTCCCAATTCTCCTTCTTACTTGTCTTCGCACTTCCAATATCTGTGTTCCAACCACGATAAAAATCTTCGTTCTACCAATAATCGTCTTCTTCAATGTCCCACTCATCACTCTGCCTTTATTCATTCTACCTTTTTCATCCAATCTGTTTTACTGTGGAATGCGCTGCCCCTTGAAATCAGGATGGCTGAAAATCGGCATTGCTTTAAAATAAAAGTGCGAAAATTACTTCTTGACAAGACTTCGGCAGATTTAGCTCGGCTCTGATTCTGGTATAAATACATATCTTTCTGATCTCATTCATCATTTCGGCCGAATAAAGTCCACTGCTGGACATAGGCCTCCCCCAAAGATCACCACAACGACTGATATGGGTGTGTTGTGGGCTCATTGGGGGGTTTTGCCATAATCGCCACGCTTGGCAGACGGGTTGGCGATCGCAGTTGAGTTGTTAATGTACTCGAAGGACGCTGCTGCCCATCCTCCGGTTAATCCCTTAGTCGACTTTTACGACACCCATTATATATATGTATGTACGTGTTTATTTAGTATATATATATATGTAATGGTTGTGTAAGTTTATATATTATTAATACACTTTTGTTTTCATGTCTTCACATCTTGCCTGTCATATTTTATTGGTGCATCTACCTTGTTGTTCTCTGCATCACCTAAAGGTTGTCTGGTAGAAAATGCCTACGGCATTAAGACCGCCTTTGTACACTTGTACATTAAGCATAAATAAATAAATAGTGCGTGCCAAGGTTGGAACCTCATACTCAGTACATAAGAAGCGAACCGTCTACCTCCAGACCACTGCAACATTAGATAAGGCTAGACAGTACTGCAAGAACTAAAGTTCTCCCGGTTTGCTGGGTAAGAATGAGCTATATTGGAAGTTTAACTCGTTGTTTCTCACCTCCCAGACAAAACTGAGCTTACACCTGCTGCTATTGAAGCCTTACTAATATTAACACCCACGTCACGTCGCCCAAGATATGTGGTGTAGCAATCCTTGCACCTCACGACAGTATTTTTACCTAACAGTTGGCAGTACACCGGCGGTATGTTCTGAATCTATTCGCAATGGGGATCCGATCGTGCACTTTGGACAGAGAGGTTAATGGAGTGGACCCGGTACTTAATTTTTGGTTTTATTGTCTTTAAGATGGTTGGCTGGAACACTGTCGTGTTCTACGTGTCAATGTAGAAGCAAGTCACAAATATCAGCATAGAGGGTGTAAGCGTTGGCACTTCATCATTTAATTCATATGTAGAAGGTGCTACAAATATATTTGCAGTTGAGATCCGAATTTTAATCCTTCTTGGATTTGACAAAAGTTAACTTTCAAAGGTTGCGTAGGAGAAAATGCATATGGCATTAAAATCGCCTTTTTTCAGTATTATTTATTAAAAATCGTTTTTCACAATATAAAAATGCAGTGCCCAAATTTAGATTAGCTAAAACAAAACCCTTCTGCAATTACCCCACAAAAACTTATTTCTAGATTCTTTATCTATACATGCGATTAGATTGTGGAATTCGCTATCCCCTGACGTAAGAGATTGCAAAACAGTTTATAGTTTCAAAAAATGAGTTAAAGAGATTTCTCTCTATCCACTTAGTTGTTTATTATGTATGTATTCATATTTATATTTATGTTTATATTAGTATTAAGATATATATATACTTTATTATTGTACTCTTTAAGTATGTGTGTATGTTTATATAACAATAAATAATAAACTTCAATAAATCGTACATTCTCTACATACCCCGTGTCTATTAATACAAATTCTCCTTTCGCAAGCCTGCTTGAAGAGATTTTTTAAAGAAATAAGCAGTGCCTTTGTATTTTTCTGTATTTATATGTCTTATGTAATTATATTTTAAAGATATAAGTTTTTAAACTGACATGGTCACTGACACTATTATTAGAACTGAAAACGGGATATTTACCATGTTCTAATATTTTAAAGATTTCTGTGTGTACATAAATAAAGAAATAAAAACGAATAACCATAATTTCTTTGAATTGTCTATGTTTTTATAATAATCTGCCCAAATCTGTTACATATTTTACTGAGGGAAAGTTGAGGGAAAGTTTAAAGGCCATATTAAACGCGTCCTTATTGAAAAAGTAAGGCTAATGTTTACATTGACGACAGGGATGTCTGGTATTGATTCTTTCTGCACACGTGGATTCCCTGGAACGTTATTGATGACATATGCGTTTATCGAATAACTAATCAAAATTTAAAAGTGGTCATAATTCCTGTTAGAATTTATGAACAATTTATATAATATATTCACTATTTAAATATTTGGTGTGTAGCATGCCCTTTATTTTATATTATTTAATTTCTACATTTTATTTATGTTGAAATTCGACGATTTGATTAGTGCTATGCATTAAAATTCTCAATATCTTATTGTGTATATTGTAGAAGCAAAGGTCTGTTTTATTATTGTGTCTATTTATTTTATAGTCTACTTCGATTGCACATACCTAACTTATTACAATGTAATAATTAAAATTGTAATGTCACTTGTTTTGAAAATAAATCTTACTTGGAATTTCTTACTGGTTCTTCACCAAGGGACCGACTTTTCCGAACCATGTGCCTCAACTGTTGACTTTTCTTAAGGACCTATATGAAATAAAAACTTAGAAATCGAATTGAATTTTAATTTTAAACAGAAATAAATAAAATACAAAAATATTTTTTTGCTAAACTATTTTATACATTTGCACCCCACAATACATTGTCGTCTCCACGGTTTCGGCGCGCACTCGGTTGCACAGCAAAGGACTGCGGCGGCACGTGATCGCCATGTCTATTGCACTTATTTACCGATACTTCTCGATTCCGCCTTTCGATTATCGATGTTCGGCGAAAGTAGGCGTGGTACAACACTTGAGGTAGGTGAGAATTTGGCTGGAACTGTTGTTTTAAAAAATGAATCCCATTTATCATATTAGCTCCCTATTCCATTATTTTTCAACAACCCTATAGATCCACTAATATTTTTATGATATTTGGTTATATCGCTACAGAGCATACATTCAAGGATAATTATGCTATATGAAACTTTTGTCTTTGTACCGTATTTCATACACGGCCTTGACGAGGTAAGATGGCACGTGTACGGTTTACGACACATGAAAATGACCATTTTTTTTTATAAAGTCATTGTGCATACGGCTACACATCAAGCTATAAAAACCAGTATAAGCTGATCTCGCATTGTATAGGATTTTGGTGTGGTCAGAGTGCAGCGTAAACTGGTTTTGTAGCTTGATGTGTAGCCGTGTATACTTTGTAGTTTGGCTAGCCAGCCCATCTTATATGATCAAATATATCATACCTTACTATCTTAGTATATAATACTAAAACGTGGTTCTCCGTGTGGTGTCTGGGTTAAGAATATAGCACCACTCCATCCAAGGGAAGAGCCTTGGATGTCGTAAAAGTGACTGTAAACCAGAGGGATGGGCGGCGGCGACACGGGTGTTTTGCCGCGCCACTCTGAAGAAATGTGCGGGTTGGCGCTCAGTCGGGTTGCACAGACGGGGCCCGTCACACCAATTGACGGGCCGATACCTGCCAGGAGTGTGGTCCAATGCTTACAAGACGGACGGGGTGAGCCCCAGCCATAGGTAAGTGGAAGGAACACCTGGTGGGGTTTTAGCCGGTGCAACAAGGCAGAGGAAGTCCAAGCCAAAGGACAAATTTGTTTTTACATCTTGTACCACAAAATGTTGGCTGACATGCCTATACTGCCTGTGCACCCTGTATGAAATTAATATTTTCCATGTGCAATGTACATCCATTTTTATAAAACTAGAAGTGACATATTGAAATAAATATTCTAAAATGTATGGCTATGGCTATATTTTGCGTTATTGAGAACTAATAAACTGAAAAACCACGCGAATAAAAAGGCTTTTGGACTTTTTGAGATAATATACCTAGTTAAATGTTTAATAAATTTCACTATAATAGTATCTATAGGTAGATAGAAAAAAATTTCACATAATCCCAATGTGGTACGCGGGTAATGCCCAAACTTTGTGTTAAAAAAATGTTCACAAGCTGTGAACATATAAATTTGCCTGACACACAAAATGTGTGGGGAGCACTTTAAATTTTATTCAACTAATAAACTTTATAACACGGCCTAACCAAACAGAACTCTAAATAAATTTATAAATCAAACAGCGAACAATAGAACGGGTTGGGTTTAAAAAATCCTTAGAAAAAATATTCGTGAAGCGGTTCGAACTGGTTTGTAACCCTCAAACGCTGGGCTTATTGAGATATCAAATAAAAAATCAGCGGTCCCGCGTGGAGCAGCTAACAAGGCCCCCTTCAACAATGCTCCTTGATTTAGCTCAAGTTTATTGTGCAACTTTATTTATACGTCTCTGTTCCCTACTAGACGCTATCGGATAAAAGTTTCCCCGAATACTTAAAACTAAAATCAATATCTCACGCAGTCTAAATTCAACTTTAAACGCGTGCACTAAGTTAAATTTCATCTTGACTATATCTTGAACATAAGTAAAAAAAAATTACGACTCAAACTTACCAACGTATTTTATTAAGAATCGTGAATGTGTATGTCGGTTTCTGTGCGGTTTGATCGGAAATATGCTTATGGATGTTTCGGTGAACGGCCATTGGATTACGTCTGCAGTGGCTGATTGCAACCGAGCATTGTTTAAGGAGTCGCTTTGAGGCATAGAGGGGAGAGATATCGCTCGGGGAGCGTACGGTTTTACGATGTGAGTAAATATGATTGTTTTGTTTATTCTTATAATTATAATAATAATATTTCCTTCAGAAATTTGTTGAAAGTGTGTACAGCAGCAATAATAAACGTTGCAGAACAATAAGTTTTTTTTTATGAAAATAGGAATTGTTTTTTATTATGACCGGTGAAACAAAAGTAAAAGGATACAGCTTGATATTTTTTTTGTACTAAATTATCCTTTTCTCAGTTATGTTTGGTTTTGAATTGTAAAGCCATATAAAGCAGCGTGTATAGGGGCAAATTTCTTATCTTTACAGTACTCTCTAGTGATGTGCAATACTTAGGAATGTCAGGGTATATCTATACAAATAAATAAAATTGAAGTGTCTGTTTGTAATGAAAAATAACAGCTTTTACTACATGCATATGAAAGTATATATGGTACTTGTAACAAAATAATAACTCCAAAAAAATAATTGAATGTCTATCTGATTGTTCCAGCTAATCTCCAAAACGGTTGGATCGATTTTGACGGGACTTTTCACTTGTAGATAGCTGATGCTTTACGGAGTAGCTTGGGAAATTTTTATTAAAGAAAAATAATTAGCGTTGCGTGAAATTAAACTAATACTTATATAATCTACAGGGTGTCCAGTAAATAGCACGACAAATTGCAGGGTGTGAGACCTTGGGTCAATACCTACCAAAAAAACACAATACATTTTCAGCAAAATTTTACGGATTTACAGTAGTACAAAATTTTCCGGAATATCGAAAAAGAAGTCTCTACCATGACACAGATTTTTAAGCATCTCGTAATGAAAAATTCCTTTTCTAGTTTTTTTTACCCCAAATTATTTGTGAATAGTTACTTTACTCATTGATAAGTTTTTATTCTATTAAAAACTAAAATGTTTTCAAGAAATACAATTTTTATTTAAATTTTCACAGTACAATTTTCTTATCGCTTAACTTTAACCTACAAGTAAATCCGTAAGATTTTGCTGAACATATTTTGCTGACACAAGCTCTCACCTCCTGCAGTATGTTGTGCTATTTACTGGACACCCTGTATATGTCAACTGTCTATGCCAAAGTACCTACACAAAATTATTTTTTACTAGCTGGGACCCGCGGTTTCACCCGCGTTTAATTTAAAAGAAATTTAGAGTATTTCGACATAGACACTTGACATAGAATATATATATTGGATTTCAAGGGATTTATTTTTTTGCGCGGAACCCTAATTATTTTTCTAAAATAAAAGTAGCCTAAGTTATTCCTTGTAACATCAACTATCTGCCAGTGAAAGTCCCGTCAAAATCCGTTCAGCCGTTTCGGAGATTACCCGGAGCAAACAGACAGACAGACAGACAAAAAAATTAAAAATTGCTTATAGTAGGTAACGTATATACTTTCATATGCATTTAGTAAAAAGCTGTTATTTTGACATTACAAACAGACACTTAAATTTTATTTATTTGTCTGGATGTAAAAAAATAAAGGAACCGATTTGTTTTAAATTATTCGGTGGGTAAAACCACTAAGCTATCCGCACGCGTGGGCACAGCTAGTTTAAAATATAAAACAAATAGCACACACAAGAAATAAGTATCTTTATCACTCAAAAACACCAAATGAAATAAAAGGCCTCGATTTCATATGTATTACCATTTGGCAACGGTGTCCATCATTCAAATTAAAGCTGTGGACAGCAGAACCAAATCAAATTAACCGCTTATATGCCATTCAAAAGCAACGATGTTGAGGGTTACCATGGAGCAGGATTGACAAGTAGTCGACAGTTAATTTTGTCCTCAGTCAAAGCTTGAAAACCATGAAGCAAGGATACCTCGTACATACAGTCTGAAATCAATTTATCATAATCAACTCATTACTTTTAGCCGTGTGGTGATGGCTCAGAATGCCACCACCCCATCTCCTCCCATGGGTGTCGTAAAAGCGGACCGTAGCCCAACAATGTTGGGCGTCTGTATATATTCAGCAATAAGCGAAATCTTTACATGTGTGATTCAAGACTCTTTGACGTCATCGGAGAGTTGCAATTAATGTTCAAATAGATGTCGCTGGAAGTTTTAGTTATATAGTGGCGATTTAGATGTGGCCACAAGTATTTCGCACCACCAGAACCTTAAATCACACATTTCTTTTGAACAAATACGAAACTGTTTTATTTATGGTAACCCTAAGTTCTGCGAATTTTCGCAACACTGTCTGTACTGCCACTAACAAAAGTGTGCACTGGCTCTGTGTCTATTATTAATTAAAAACCAAAAACGTTTCAGTTAAGCCCGTGTGTACCAAAATCGAATCAAAGGAGTAATTCGAATGGAATCGCTGAATGAATTGATCGAATCCGGGATAGTGCAACACTGTTTATGTGTATACATTTTTGAACCTTATTGCGCTTGATTTTACAGTTTCATTTTGAAATGTTGTATAGGTATGCAAATTGGGTATCGGTGTAAAGAATTTTGAGCTATATATGTGGATTATAAAGTCTAGTTTTGTAAATTTTTGTATTGGTTCGTAATTTTGATGTAACAAACGCAGTTACGTGTGTAAAAGAGTCGTGTTCGCGGTATTGCCGGGCGATATAATTCGGTTAAGAGATGTTTTAGCGGTGTAGTTTTTATTTCTGGCTGGCTGTTCAAGACATCAGAAGACCTATTCTCGTTATAAAATTTTCAAAATATAGTTCATCATCTAGTCTCAATGTCGTAAATGTCACAAGTCTCGTAAACTACAAAACGACGACGAACGTAAACTTATATTGTGATGAGATCTAAAGGTTGATTGAAGTCAAAACTGTATTCTGCTAATGTTCTGAACTGACACTGGTAATCGAATTGGTATTCACTTCCAATAAAGGTTGAAACAGGTTGAAATGAGACTACAAAGTGATTATACTGAAACCGGACTGAAGTTCACGGGGAACAAAACCCCAATTACTGGTCAATTTATAATTTAATCTCAGTTCGGTCAAGATACTATTTTTTTATACGACATATGAGTTTTTTCGTATTATTTTTATTTATACAGTAAATTAGACATCAAAGAAATAGTAGAATATAGTACTAAGGTTCCGCTTATTTCTGAAGAAACCTCTTCAGCTCTTTGGCGTAATAAACTGTTTACGGGAGGTTTTCAGGGTTGAGCGAGTGTAGGAAAATAGTTTCCGTAGTAAGGTTGAAGATTTTTCAACTTTCAGTACACTATGCGTAAATTAATTACAAGAATTGGCTCTCTAAGCACTGACGTTTGAGCAACAGTTTAGCCTTCTTACACTTAAGTAAAGATTATCTATAAAAATAAATAAAATTGAAGTGTCTGTTTGTAATGTCAACAGTTGTTATAAATCTTATAAATGTTAGTAAAAAGCTGCTACTTTTTATATATGAAAGTATATACGGTACCTACAACAAAAAAGCTATTTGTATTTTTTTTGTCTGTCCGTCTGTTTGTTTGTTTGTTCGCTAATCTCCGAAACGGCTGGACCGATTTCTACGGGACTTTCACTAGCAAATAGCTGATATTATAAGAAATAACTTAGGCTTCTTTTATTTTAGAAAAATAATTAGGGTTCCGTGCATAAAAATAAATCCAATATATATATTTACATACCTATGTCAAGTATCTATGCCGAAGTACTCTAAATTATAAATAAATAATGCACTTTCTTTTAAATTAAATGGCGGGTCCCAGCTAGTCTTCATATAAAGAATGTTGGTGCAGTGGTTGATACAGTCGACTGCTGCGCTCCGGGTCGCCGGTTCGATTCCCGCACGGAACAAATATTTGTATGATCTGCAGGTAGGTATTCCGGGTCTGGGTATTGTGTGTGAAATGTATGTCTGTAAACGCACCCACGACACAGGAGAAATCCTAGTGTGGGGCAACGTTTTTTAAACATGAACATGAAAATGAAAGTAGTAGAATTTATTCTATTCCTACTATAAATGCATAACAACAAAAACTTGTTAGCCAAAAAAGTATTTTCCTTACCAAAGTTATCATAGTAAGTCGGTATGTGTTGAGTTTCCGATTGGTATTCATGAACAGCAAATCTGTGAAGATACGTTCGGAATCTTATTTCGGCTTCGGATTTTTGTATAAAATCCGCGTGAAACGAGAAAATATTATGCGCATCTACGTAGTTTTGTCTTTTTATTGTTTTTGGGGGAAAAAATATGACACTCGAAAAGTGGATACACTTGCGTAAATATGATGAAAAATTATAAGAAAAGAATTTTGTTGTGGATTGTACTGCAAAGACCACAGAGTAATAAGTACTAGACAGCTAACTGTCTAGTGCTTATTACTTTTTGGTACCCTAAGGTGTGGAAGCCGAATAACGGCCAGCTGAGATTGGCTTGGAGTATTCTGTATCCACCGTATCACAGGCCTTGCCTATTGGTCATAAATCTCTCACAAATAGCGCCGCAAGTTAACACAAGTGGTGAAAGTGTAATGCCCTACATTATTGCTTTTTTTGTAGAGGGTAAATCCCTACTGTCTTCCTTCCCATGGAAAGGGCGGAGGGGCATGCTGGACCCGTACCGGCTAAAACCACACAGTGTCCTTTCACTTTGCAACTGGCTCCTTAAGCAGTCATACATTGCAACGGAAGGATTAATGGAGGTTGTAGCATAGATATCCGTACAACACGCGCGCACGCACAAGTTCATGCACATACTCACCCATACACATGTACTCAAACGAACAAACACATACACAAGATATATACTAAACACGTACAGATACGCACTCACACGCAACCACAGTATAATAACCATAGGTTATAATTAAATCACTGACACACATTACACACCTTTTGCCTTTCACAACTTATAATTTTTAATTTTACTTTTTTGTTTTATAATATTGGTATTTAACAATTGTGTATTGTAAAACGGATTCCGAGTGGTGGAAACCTGGTGACCTGTAATACAGGTTTTAATTACCTACCACAGGCACCAGCGCTTCACAAATCTTTTTCTTGTGTACTTGTTTATGCCAATAAATATAAAATAAACTTACCTCTGACTGGGGGCGAGGTGTCGCCTTGTCAGTATTAGACCGCACCACCTGTAGGTATCGGCCTGTCACTGCCCCCAAGCAGTGCCTGGGGGTGACATTTTTACCCTCGGCTAGAGGGGGTGACCGCTTTTCAGTCATCCCCTCCGTGATGTGCTTAAAGGCGTGGAAACAATGGGCGGCTCTAGTGTGATCTTACGAGAACCTGGAGCCTTCCTTCGGTGTGGAAGATGACCGCTCTAGTGGTTTTAGCCGGTAGGAGTCCGGAATTTTACATGGACTTCCTTTCCCGGAGCGAAGGTAGTTCATATAAAATTTCCACTGGACACCAATAAAAAAAGGCCTCGTCTCTGTACAACATAAACGGTTGCAGTCACCTTCCAAAGGGCGCGCACACGAGACGTTATATCGGGCCTGTTTCGGTTCGTGGGACGGACTGCCTTTAGCTCGTGGCCTGCAGGCCACCACTCATCGAGGCCGGAGATCGTTCAGCGCCCTCCACTCGCACTCACGCCCGCTGCGTCTCCTGCAGCGGGGATCAGAGATGGTCTTCTCCCGTCCCCACTCTGCCGTCTCCTTTGCGCCCATCACGTCCTCGCAAAAGTTGGCGACGGCATCCCACGCGCTCTAACTCCGGACGATGTACTAAACTACGGCCGGAAGCGAGAGGTCACTGCGCTGAGTTGCCAAAGCCGGGCACTCCTTCAACGTGTGATGCAACGTGTCCTTCGGGTAGTCTGCCTGCCTTCGACAACAGCGATTTCCAATCCCTTTGTGTTGTATCAACTTTATAAACCGCCTATTTCAAGTAGTAGTAGTAATCTAACGTAGGACAAGGAGTTAGCGTAGCCTTAAGCTATAACATTCTTCTTAGGCCTTCCTCTCTAGCGTTTCCCGAGCGTGCGAGTTCTTCAAATGCATGTTTGGCACGCTTCGTATCCAGCCCCGCTGGCTGATTAGCTAAAAACAGCAACAGCAAACGCGATAGCAGCTATCGCTAAGGATCCACCAGGGGCAAAGCGTCAAAAGAATTAGTATTACGTAAGGCATCACCCGCCTGTCGCTATTGTGGAAGATGTATAGTTACTAGCGCCAATAGCCACCAGTGGAACTAAAAAAAATGAACGTTTTTGGTTCATTGATTATCCGAGAGAGGCGCGTCGGAAATCTTCGCCTGTTTAGTCGCTATCGGCAAATAGGTAATACCAAATTGACGTTTGACAGCGGCGTTGGAGCAATTTACGCCTGTTGCAAAGCGTCTGCGACTTAGGTAATCAGCCCGCCGGTCAGTTGCAAAGCGCAAAGCATAGCTAACGCACGTAATTTTCAAAATCCCAAAATGACTTCAATGTGAACCTTTTCCATACAAGAAGTACAAAATTTTCCAAAATCGTTTATACTTATTCTTAAGTTTCTTTTTAAAAGTAATATTAATATTAATGCCTCCTCATCAGAATCCTTTTATACTAATCATACTGATTCAAGACTCGCGCACGATGCTCACGTCGCGTGCTCGCCCATCACACGTTGGAAAAACGCGCATGCTTGGGAAGAGCTAGTCTGGGGCAGGTGACGTGGGAGTTTATACATGTGGCTATTCGATGTACTCGCCCATAGATTAAGTAACTCATTGGTCAAACAGCTCTTCCTTAATTTGGCGTCGAAGAAAAGGGGTTTGCAACAGTGTCTTTTGAAAATAAGCACGATGCCCCTTGCTATGTGTTTGCTTCGTTTTGAACGAAAGAAAAAATTACTTAAAACTACATATCTTTTGCCTGGAATATGCCAGCTTAGCAGGCGGTTCGCAGTATGGCTACATACTGCGCACACTAACCCGCAAATGGAACGCTGCTGTCGATCCCTCTGGTTAAGAGTGCCTTAATCGCCTTTTACGACATCCACGGGAGGGAATGGAGTGAGAAGAATATAGCAATTCTTAATTCTGGTCACTACCAGATATATATCAGGAAAACTCATTCCTTGTCATCGACGATCACGCCATATTACGACATATACAAACAGACAGATACACAAAAAGTCAGACATCAAGATTAGATATAGACATAGGATATATTTTATTTTAACTACATGATTCTGAAATAGGAGAAAACCGTCATAGTGTCTGTGTTGTTACTTTTTGTGGCAGAAATGTTATTCTACAAAGTTAGGTGTTACTGCGATTTACATGGATCGCATTTTCAAACTAAGTTGCTTATCGCCGGAACAAGTTTATGGAAGTTGTCAGCTACAACCCGGTTGAAACTTTTGATACCCACTTCCTGCAATTAACATTTAACGGATTAATTATATTCAATGTTGTTGTACTATATATTTATTTATTTCTAAAATACAAGGCTGTATTTCTGGAGAAAATGTACTCGTACAGATCGAAGCCGTGTGTTGCAAAGAATGGCCTACACCCACCCGGGCATATGGTGATTGAGAGTGTGTACTATTAACAACAAAATGTGATCACCAATCTGTCTACCGTCATCATCATCTCAGCCGAAAAATGTCCCCTACTGGACATTGATCTCCCCAATGTGTTGCCACAATTTTTTTTTTTTTTTTTTTGTTGGGCTTCTCGCATACATTTCTGGGAAATGTGGTTGCTTAACCGGTCATTTGCTGGCGAAGCCAAAAGAGGCCTCCAGCCAGGCTTAAATTAAATATTAAAAACTAAGCAACTTTCGCTAAGGGCGCCCCCTGCGGGACACGGACCTCGGCTTAGGGCGTTGCTGGGGATATCAAGCTATTGTTTTTGGGGACAGCTGGATCGGTATTATTTAAATTGTATTAGGGGACATTTAAAGCTACTGGCTTGGCACGGGCCGGCGCGAGCAAGAGACGGGAGGGAGAAGTGCTAACTTGAACGGGAAGGTGACGCGGCGATAGGCCTCCGCGACGTCGGTGAGGCGGGCATCCTCGGTGGCGAGGGCGGTACAACGGTCGGGTGTTTAGTGAACGAGACAACGCGAGTCTCTTCATGTGATCTAACGTGATTTTATCGCCTGGATCGACCAGAACGTGCCTCGGGCGGCGTACTCTACTGATACGGGAGGGTTCGTAGTCGGCGGCTGATACCACAAGGGGATTTGGGTGGGACAGGGCAGAATCAAGATAGCGTTTAGACGCTTGTTTCATAAATTGCCTGATGGTCGGCAAGTTAAGGTCGAAATGGAGTTGGTCGTTTCGCATGTACAGAGGCGCTCCGGTGGCCTTGCGCATTAAACGGGTTTGGAGAGTTTCTAATCTACGGAGTGGGTATGATTCAGCGTGTGCGAACACTGGGCTGGCATAGGTCATGATGGGTCGAATGCATGTGGTGTAAATTCTCACCTTATTTCTAAGGGATAATTTACTACGAGCGTTCAGGATATAGTGAAGGCGACCGAGCACAAAGGCAGCGCGGGCACGCACCATCTTTGTGTGGGGAATGAAGGTCAGTTTTTTGTCTAGGGTGACTCCAAGATACTTGGCGTGCGGTTCCCAAGGAACCGATTGGCCCAGCATCGAGATCTCCCTGAAGCGTGGGTGGTCGTCGCCTAATTTGCAAAATAGGACGGCTTTACTTTTGATAGGGTTAACTTCGATCCGCCATTTCCTAAACCATTTACCGTAGACGTTGGCTGTGGTTTGGAGGATCTTAGTTATATTATCGGGACTGCTACCAGAGTAGAATATGGCCGTGTCATCCGCGAACAGTGCTAATTGGGTCGTATTAGCAGGTCTTTTGGGGAGGTCACTGGTGTACAGTGTGAACAATAATGGGGCTAGCACGGATCCTTGTGGGACTCCGGCTCTAATGGGGTGGGGGGAAGAGAGAGCGCCCGTGATTCGATACCAAGGCTTTCGCTCAAGAAGGAAAGTGAACAATCCATCCTTATCCTTATGAAATTTATTATAATTACTCCATACAATAAGAATCCCACGCACCTCTGTGGTTCTCATTCTCATAAGCTTATAGTACTTTGTAATACTGGCTCACAAGTCACAAATTCACAACACATCACACAACAACAACAACAAATAAAAGAAAATGGACGCTCGCTTCGAAGCTTGCATAAACATAGGTGTATATGACAGTGACAGCGCGAATGCGTTTGCGTACGAGTTGACAGCGTTCCATTATATTTACACTTAAACAATAACAATATATATTATTTATTACTATTAACATAAATTACGTATTTTAATTAAGTTTATAACTGTTAAGATTAGCATTAGTTTCAATGTTTTTATGATTAGGATACTTTATGGTTTAGGTAACACTAGACGACGTCAATACGTCACACGTATAAGGATGTCGCAGAATACCAGCGCAGTGGTTTTACATCCATGTGACGCCACTGCATTAAGCTGAGCGATATACCTATTTCTGTTTGTACGGACGGGACGCACACTTTTGGATTGTAATTGATTTTTATCTCATAAAACTTTTATTGTTTGGCTATGCGTTATGTCCGTGTCAGATAAGAAATAAATAATTTTTCTTTCTTTCTTTCTTTCTTTCTATATCGGAAACTGGGATTTGACAAGAAGTCTCGTATGATGAGAACGAGACGGTCAGGCACTCCGAGTTGGTACAACTTATATAATAAGCCATTGTGCCAGACTTTGTCAAATGCTTTCGCAACATCGAAAAAGAGGACTCCCGTCATCAGGCCGCGTGAGAATCCGAACGTGATGTGTTCAACTAGTCGGTGGACTTGTTGTACACACGAGTGTTTGGTTCTAAAACCAAACTGTTCGTCGGGAATGAGTTTCTTGGAATCGGCAAAATCCTTTAATCGGGAATAGATAATCCGCTCATAAATCTTCGCAAGAGAATTGAGAAGGCTTATGGGGCGATAGCTGGAAGGCTCGCACTTGGGCTTACCGGGTTTGGGAATACCGATAACGGTGGCCTGTTTCTGTAGTGTATTAAATAAAACACGGTCGATCGCAGACTGGTGACGATTTATTGTATGTAAGCATAGTAAGTGGTTGCAGGTAGTTTTACACAAAACTACCTACTGAGTACATTACACTATCCTCTCTTTATAAGTAACGTAATAAGTAAGTATATAAACTTAAGATATTGTACACTAGGTAAACAAATACAATTAAAATATTTTAGCTATATTTACTTATCTTACTTGCTAACAATATTGTTTCCAAAATATTAGATAGCGATCCTATAGTTAATGTTTACATTGTTTAGTATATGTGCATACAAACACATGGATTTAGTCACACGGACACATAGGCAGCCATTATGTTTTTTTATTAACATGTGACCTTAAGGTCATTTTGTGAGGACTGTAAGTCGGTTGTCGAAGCCTACGAGTAACGCCACCTGCGCCATCGTGAGACTCGATCGCGATAGGCTGTGCGGCGCTAACCGGACCACTGTTATTGTCTTTTGCTACTTCAACTTCACGGTTCGCACGCTGTGTCAATGGCAAAGATATTATTCGCTCATCTGTACTAGGGGAATCTTTCGAAGGCGTTGACCAAAGTTCATCATTATCCCCAACATAATCCTTTGTACCATTCCCTAACAGCACTCTATCACCACAATTAACAGAAGACAATGAATGGCGTGGTTTTCTAACACTTTTACAAAGCAATTGATCAACGTGACGTTTAACTATGCGATTATCGTCCGTAGTTTTTACCTCGTAGGATACCGGCCCAGTTCTATTAAATACTACTCCATCTTTCCACTTAGCGTGGCTACCGGTATAGTCACGTATCAAAACTGAGTCGCCTGACGTAGCCTCACGCATCACTCCGCCTCGCCGCACCTCTTGGGTGTCTTGTCTCTCGCGAACTAAGTCTTCGGTACAAGGGCGCAATAAATCTAACCTACCGCGTAACCTATGACCTAGAAGAGCCACCGCTGGTTCTTTTTGTGTTGTTGAGTGTTCAGTATTTCGATACGTAAATAAAAATCTTTGCAAAGCGACGTCGTAATCCTCTTTCCCCACTGTTGCCTTTTTAAGTACCTGTTTTACCTGCCGTACCGCGTTTTCAGCGGCTCCATTGCTTGAAGGATGGTAAGGAGCCACTAAAATGCGCCTAATACCGTTTTTACTTAAATAGAACAGATATTCTGAGGATGAAAACGGCGGTCCGTTATCACTTACAATAACTTTAGGAAGCCCAAATCGGGCAAAAATCTTACGAAAACAAGAAATAACAGCTTGTGCCGACGTACCGGATATGCGCTCAACTTCAAGCCACTTAGAGTGGCCATCAATGACTACTAAATAATATTGATTACGATAAGGTCCTAGAAAATCAACATTTAAACGTGTCCAAGGTTGAACCGGCCACGGCCACGAGTGGAGGGGCGCTGGAGGCGGGTGGTCGCGTTGCGAGCTACACTCTGGACACTCGCGGCATAATCGCTCAATGTCCGTGTCTAAACCTTCCCACCACAAATAATTTCGAGCTACTTGTTTCATCTTAACAACACCTATATGTCCACTGTGAAGTTCCGTCAACACTAAAATGCGAAGTTTGTTAGGAATTACTACACGATAGCCCCAAACCAAACAACCGTGATCATAAAATAAATTATCGCGCTTTAAAAAATATATTTTTTCCCTATCGTTGTCAACACTGCTTGGCCAACCAAATTTAACGTAGCCAACAATTTTATTCAAAAACGGATCTTTAAGCGTTTCCTTTTTAACTTCTTCAAAAGTAACTGGCATTTTATCTTCAATAAAATTAAAGTAACTACTTTCAAAATCGTCACATTTTTCTTTAATTGACGTATTTAACGGCAAACGTGATAATACATCCGCAAAACAATTCCTCGCCGAAGGCACAAATTCTATGTCAAAGTTATATGCAGATAAACGTACGGCATATCTTTGCAACCTGCTGGCAGCTGTCTGAGGAATACCCTTATTTTTACCAAAAATATAGCTTAGAGGGCGATGATCACTACGTAAATAGAAATGTCTGCCGTATAAATATTGATGAAATTTAGTGACACCAAAAATTATTGCTAACGCTTCCTTGTCCAGTTGCGAATAATTGCATTCGGCCGCATTGAGCGTGCGCGAGGCACAGCTGACCGGCCGCTCCGACCCGTCGCGGTAGCGGTGTGCGAGCACGGCGCCCAGCCCATACGCGCTGCTATCTACCGACAGTACTAACGGCAATGTCGCATCGTAGTGCGCCAATATTGGATAACTGTTTAAAACCTGTTTAATTTTATTAAACGCTATCTCACATTGTTCATCCCAATGCCATTTAACATTTTTCTTCAATAAATTATATAATGGTTTTAAAATACTGCTAAGATTTGAACAAAATTTTGAATAAAAATTCACTAATCCTAGAAAACTTTTTAACTGAGTCACATCCTTTGGTATGGGCGCCGCCACAATGGCTTCAATCTTTTTGTCATCAGTGTGAAGGCCGTGTCTGTCGATACGAAAACCTAAGTATGTCACACTATCTTTAAAAAACTCACACTTAGACCAGTTAACACGCAAACCGGCATCTTTTAATCTAGACAACACTGATCGCAAATTATTAAAATGCTCGGTTTTATTTTTGCCAGTACAACATATATCATCTTGAAAAACCACTGTGGACGGCAACCCACTAAGAGTTTCCTCAATGAGTTTTTGAAAATACTCTGGTATACACTTGATACTGAACGGAACGCGCTTGTAAACAAAACTCCCAACGGGCGTGGTGATAGCCGTCATAGGTTGAGACTCTTTACTTAGCATCATTAGCATATATAGCATAGCATAGCACCGGTCATTGTGACAACACATTGTTGTATGCTGATTGAGGGGTTTTGCCGTAATTGCCACGCTTGGCGGATGGCGATCACCGTTAATGTATGTGTATTATCAATGTACTCAAAGAACGCTACTGCCCGCTTCCGGCTAATCCCATAGTCGCTTTTTACGACACCCACGGGACGAAATGGCATGTTATTCTAAGCCGGCACTACACGGAAAATTGGGTAAACCAAATAGGGTGATTATGGAAATATTTATATTTATTACATAGGCTCATTTTCAGCGGTGGAAGTCTAGTGGTCAGATGCTATCTCACATCAGAGACGAAGAAAGAAGCTCGTGAAGCGAATCACAATTTTGTTCATCGTCATCATTCTATTCCGGCATCACTCGCTGCTGGTATAGGCCACTTTTCGCTTACACCAGCTTTCTATGCCCCGAAACCGTATGTTACCGGCCGCTCTCTGCAAAGTGGCCGAGACCCGTCGATCTATTGTTCCTTTTTTACATACCTCATCATCATCATCATATCAGCCACAGGGCGTCGACTGCTGAACAAAGGCCTCTCCTTAGATTTCCACAATGAGCGGTTACATGCCGCCCTCATCCAACAACTTCCAGTGACCTTCACCAGATCGTCTGTCCACCTCGTTGGAGGTAATTCCACGCTGCGTTTCCAATGCGCGGTCCTCTACTCGAGAACCTTTTTGCCCCAACGGCCATCAGTTCTATGAGCTATGTGCCCCGCTCATTGCCACTTCAGTTTACTAATCCTTTCAGCTATGTCTACCGACATGACTCTGGCTGGTCTGGCTGACTTTAGTTCTTCCACGGATTTCCACATTTCTGATTCGATCTCGTAGAGAAATACCAAGCATAGCTCGATGAGTGACCTTGAACTTTTTTTTTACGTGTCTATTGTGTATTTATTTGTTCTACTTTATTATTTATTGTTCTTTAATAGGTTGTCGTTATAACTTGTGTGGCTACTCTTATTGTTGTCTGTGTAATGTGTGTTTTCTAACTAAGCATTTTTCTTGCTTTCTATATCTCTTGCATCTCTCATCCAGGTGATTCCCGTGACGCGATGCCAACCCAACGTACTTTGGTTGTCCCGGATTTCTTAGGCAGGCCTATCGGATATCACTCAGGCAAAGATTTGCTCCATTAACCATCACTGCGTCTAGCTAGATGTCCTGCTTAACTGCACTTAGATAAAAAGATAAAAGATAAAAGATAATTTATTACCAAACTAAACACACATAATTCGTTCAATGCGGAACAATACAAATAGATACATTTGTTTTTTGTGTAGTATGGTAAAAGGAACGGGCTCAGCAATGTTGGCAGTGCCCAGTGATTAAACCACGCACGGGTCAACGCTGGTTTTCAGTCCGTCCCCTTTACTACGATTAATACATAACCAGAGAACTGCGGGTTCTACAAAAAAAAAAAAATTTATACAAAATCTTACGAAAATAAAAAGAAAGCAATTTTCTTTACAAAATAAATAATCAATATGAGTAAATTAAGTATTTCTGTGTCAATTGTCTGTGGAGCGTTTTTTAGATTTAAGATTTAAGTTTCTGTCGCCGACGTTGCATCGTACTCTTTTTGCTGGCGACCGCTGATTTCAGTGCTGTACACTGTGTTCGCCAATTTGGTTCCTAGCAATAAATCTGAACGAATTAATCTCCAGCATGAAAAAGAAGAAAGCTCTCTTGTACCCTGCCTGTAAGTGTCTATTCAACGAGAATGGGTGAGACAGCAGACGTAAGACTTCCCTCCTAAAATTTATAACGTGCTACCTAATCTCCAAAATGCTGAATCTTGGGGTGGTCTCCCATTCATTTTTTCTTCAACAGATTTCGGCGGTTGTATGAGTATAAAGTTGGATATATAAAGCGCGTGAAGATGTATTTCATGGAGCAGGAAACGAGGCATGTTCCTGCCACACCGTGCCGCCCACAAGATTTGATTTGTTCCATTTAGGGCCGAAGGTTGGTTTGATCTAAGTAAAATTCTAAAAGTCGTAATGTGTTTTACTTATGTCTTACTTTTGACATTATTGTGAATGATTACATCTGTAATTTGTTATTATATTATTTTATTTATTCATATTGTAAATTAGAGTGTGATGTAGCTATTTGAGTTAGATATTTGGCACTAGCATGTCAGTTATAGATAGCCTATATCTACACTACTCTCACATCATTTTGGCCGAACAAGTCCACTGCTGGACACAGGCCTCCCTCAAAGATCACCATAACGACCGACATCGGTATGCTGTGTGCTCATTGGGGTGTTTTGCCATAATTGCTTGGCAGGCGAGTTGGCGATCGCAGTTGAGCTGCTAATGTATTTGAAGGACGCTGCTGCCCATCCTCCGGCTAATCCCTTAGTCGTCTTTTACGACACCCACGGGACGAGATGGGTTGACGCTATTTGTAGCCGGTACCACACGGCATATAGATATACTCTCACATATAGATTGCCATTAAAACAAAGTACTCACTGAGATTTTAAAAACATACACAATTTGGAAAAAGGACCGAACCCTGAGTTTCTTTCAGCAGTTCTTCTCAGAGGTTGTCATGTAGCGAAATGCCCTCCGTTGTTTCAATATGACGTGTAAAAGTGTCTGCTATGACCTAATTACTGAATAAACGATTCTATTCTATTCTACTCATATACAAAATTTGTAACAATCAGAAAAATAAAATATACTATTATCTATTCTTCTAAGTGCCGTGTGGTGCCGACTACAGCTAGCACTAAGCCATCTCCTCCCGTGGGTGTCGTAAAAGGCGATTATGGGATGAACCGGAGGATGAGCAGCAGCTTCCATCAAGTATATTAATAACCCAACTGCAATCACAAACCCTCCAAATAGACACACAACTCACGCAGTCGTTGTGGCGATCTTTGGGATTGGCCTGTGTCCACAATTTTATTCGGCTGAAATGATGATACTTCTAAGTTTTATTTTAGATAAGCTAGTGACAACACCAGCAATTCATTGGCCTGGTGGTAAGCATCATGCCTGCTCATAAAAACCAGGTCTATTTCTGTGTGGCCCCACACTGCGCTCGTAACATTGAGACATTGGTTATTTCGTCTCTTATGCCCAGGAATTTCACTAGCTGTATCAAAGTAATGTTTTTGTTTTTGCTTGGCAGAAAATTACATATATATGGCTCAAGATATAAAAGATATTTCTTTTCAAAAACTTACTATCAATATAGCTTAAACATTACTTCTAATCAATCAATAGGAATTTGTGACAGACAGATATACACCCAGACCCGGAACAAATATCTGCAGATCATACAAATATTTATTCCGTGCGGGAATCGAAACCGCAGCAGCCGACTGTATCAGCCATTGCTGTACATTGACTACAGTATAGTACAGAATACCAGCTCACCTACGGTATAGTGCGGAACACATTTTCGAAACTACATACTTCTAGAGCCACCGGTTTACGCTAATTGACAGTCAGTGTTAGAGTTTTATTGTGTATATAATGTCTTGCACAGTATACTTGTAGTGACTACAATTTTATCAGATGGTTCAATAGCAAGCAGAATGAAAAAGTAACCTGGGAAAATGCACCTGGAACAAACCTTCAAGCCGCAAACGGACACCACCAAAGAATCTTGGTGCGGCATGCTTTTAAATATTTCCCCGTCCTTGATTTATCGTTCGCCTTATAAAAGCCTCCCGCAGGGCGATATAGCCTTCCACGGAGCGCTTTTCGGCATTTTTTGCTTTAATAAAAATCGCGTCTTCGGTTCGCTACAGGGGAATTTTAATTTTTCAGTCTAATATTCTTGTTAGAACATTCTCATTTGGAAAATCGGCCTGTGTGAAATTAAGGTAACAATACTCTCACGGTTGTAAGTGGAAAATGATAAAATGTGTCGGTCTGTTAATCTAAATACTCACACGCACGAATATCAGCACGTAAACGTCCAATGCTGAATATGGACCAGCCAATGATCATTATAACGAACAGTCATAGGGTATCCCCCCTATTGCCATTCATTCTATATGATGTATTTAGTACACGGGAAGATGCTGCTGCGGCACCCTCTTGATGATCGACCCTTAGTCGCATTTACGATACCCATGTGGGACAGGGGTGGTGTTTTCGTTGCTGGGAATCACGTAATCTCACAGATGTACTACCTATCATCATCATCATCCTATCAGCCAAAGGACGTCCACTGCTGAACAAAGGCTAACTCCCCAGATTTCCACAACGAGCGGTTTCATGCCGCTCTCATCCAACGACTCCCAGCGACCTTCACCAGGTCGTCTGTCCACCTCGTTGGAGGTCGTCCCACGCAGCGTTTTCACTTGAGAACCTTTATTGCCGCAACGGCCATAAGTTCTACGAGCAATTGCCCCGTCCATTGCCACATCAGTGTAGTAAATAAGATTCCGAAAACCTTCTAATGAAAGTAATAAAATAATAATACTGAAAATTCATCATAATATCAGCCGTAGGATGTCCACTGCTGAACTAAGTAAGGTCTTTGGGCCTTTTTTTTGTTGATGTCCAGTGGAAATTCTAAATGAACTTCCTCCACCCCGAGGAAGGGCAAAAGGGCATACCAGACTCCTATCGGGTAAAATCACTGGAGTGGTCATCATTGACACCGCAGGTAGGCCCCAGGTTCTCGTAAGGTCACACAAAAGCCGCCCATTTGGGTCACGCCTTAAGGAACATCTCGTAGGGAATGACAACAAAAATGCCGCCCGCCAGGCACTTCTCGCGGAGGATTGTAAAGGATCCCCCCAAGTTTGGATGTGTTTGGCCCTATGCAATTGCAAACCAATCCCCACTCTTCGACTGAGCACTCAAGATCCGTGCTGGGCACTGTAATGCCCATTGCAATCGACCTTATCACTTCCATTTCATTCAATAATCCTACGACTCCGGGGATGGCCAGTGACGTTATGTTTATATTGTCGTCACTAACAGGCCTCCGTAGAGAGAAAAAATTATCATCATCATCATTTCGGCCGACTGAAGTCCACTGCTGGACACAGGCCTCCCCCAAAGATCACTACAACGACCGTGTGTTGTGGGCTCATTGGAGGGTTTTGCCATAATAGCCACGCTTGGCAGACGGATTGGCGATCGCAGTTGAGTTTTTAATGCACTCAAAGGACGTTTCTGCCCATCCTCCGGGATTGCCCTTAGTTGACTTTTACGACACCCACGGGAGATGGGGTGGTGGTATTCTGAGCCGGCACCACACAGCTATAAATAAAAAAATCTCTACAGGTCCAATAGTCGCATGTCTCTACTTAAAGAACGCAGTAGCTGAGCGATTGGCTTTGTGTGCGTAATGGTCTGTCAGGGGTTCGATCCCCATACGGAAGTTAAGTTTGTATGATCTACAGATAGTATAAGTTTTTAAACTGACATAGTCACTGTTATTGGAACTGAAAACGGGATATTCACCATGTTTTTTATTTCCTTTGAGTTCCCGATATTTCGGCGCTGTTGTTAGTTTATCCGTGAACATGGCGATTGCAACAGCGCCGAAATATCGGGAACTCAAAAGAAATAAAAAACATGGTAAATATCCCGTTTTCAGTTCCAATAATAGCTACAGATAGTAGTTTCGGGTCTGGGTTGTTGTGCATTTGAGATTTACGTATGTAAACTGTACATTATATTCAGAAGAAATCCTAGTGCCCCACTGAAGTTTTAATACTTATTAATGTTACAATTTAAAAAGGAATTTCTACCTGCACCTAGCTCCACTGCAACCTCAATACATCATCATCATGTCGGCCGAATGAAGTCCACTGCTGGACTCAGGCCTCCCCCAAAGATCACCACAACGATCGATATGGATGTGTTATGGGCTCATTGGGGGGTTTTGCCATAAACGTCACGCTTAGCAGGCGGGTTGGCGATCGCAGTTGAGGTGTTAATGTATTCGAAGGACGCTGCTGCCCATCCTCCGTCTAATCCCTTAGTCGGCTTTTACGACACACACGGGATGAGATGGGTTGGTGCTATTCGTTGCCGGCACCTGAAGTTTTAATACTTATTAATATTACAATTTAAAAAGGAATTTCTACCGGCAACTAGCTCCACTGCAACCTCAATGCATGAATGAATATAATTAAAAATAAACTACGACAGCGATTACAAAGAGTTGTCGGGATATAGCTGTCGTTCATACTGAACAACCCCCGTTTTATACTACACTATTAATCACAGTAGACAGTAAGACAGTATTAGGTTAACAGAGAGTAAGGAGATTGTGTTGGATGTGGCACTTGAATATTAACCAATACTGACCGCCCTTGCTTCGGTCACCTGATAAACGTAGCCTTTGTTAATCTAGAATAGTATAGCTTCCTAATACTGAAAGATTTTTCTACATCAATCTCGTAGTTTGCGCGATTATCTCTGGAATATGACCGAATTCACACTCCCACGAGTATTAACTGCTCATATATATTAGTGGTGTGGTGTCCAGTTTAAGTGGTTTATTCGGAGATGTCATAAATGGAAACTACCTTTCCCGGGGCGAAGGATGTACATGAGGTATTTCCACCGGATCAATATTTTTTTTTTAAAAAAAGGTACCCTAAACTAGGGAGTTAGCAGCAGCGTCTCTTTTGGGGAACAGCTATTATTCCGCTCTCAAAATGGTGGATACTTGCTAATTGACGGCGCGGTTGGTGCCGTGGCTGATGCAGTCGGCTGCTGCGCTCCGGGTCGTGGGTTCGATTCCCGCACGGAGCAAATATTTGTATGATCTGCAGGTAGTTGTTCCGGAGATGGGTGTATTGTATGTGGAATTCATGTCTGTAAATGCACCTACGACACAGGAGAAATTATAGTGAGGGGCAAAGTTAAAAAACAAACTGGTTGCACCACGGGAGTGCCGACAGAAGTGAAAATTTTATAGCAATAAATGTATTTTATTTATTGATACGCTTTCGCGGTCTGCTATATGTACATGCATATATGCACACACTATAGCTGCATCTCGTAACGGTGTCGCGAGTCCAGAGATTTTATCTCATCCAAAAATATGCGTACCGCGCTAAAAGAAGATTTCACTTAAAAAAAACCCCGAAAATAACAACACATGGATTGTAACTAGTAGTTTTGGAAATCTAAGGAGGAGGGCTTTGTTCAGCAGTGGACTGTTTTTACAAATATCTATTTGTATTGATTGGTTTGTCGATTCCAGCCAACCCTACTTTGCACGAAGCATTATACTAGGCAATACGTGTCTCTGAAGGTCACTACTTCGTAGGACTGGTATTCAGAAATCTGTTTTGATTGCCAAGATACGTCGTTACTGTAGTCATACGTGTAATCTGTAGGTTTGCAGAAACAGAGAAAGATTAAGGGCCTAGCAACGGCTGGCACAATTAATATTGTTAATTAGATAGTTGTTTTCAGTGTTTTTGTGTGCTGTCTGGATTAAAAATATAACACCACTAGATCTCCTCCTGTAGATGTCGTAAAAGACGACTAAGGAAGTCTAAACCAGAGTGATGGGCAGCAGTCTTTTTTTTTTTTTTTTTTTTTTTTAGGTGTTTTTTTTTAAGAAATTCTAACGTAACGTAAATATACTAATTATAATTCCGTGTGATATGTTTTTTTGTACTTTGCTCCCTCTTCTATCGAGGGTACAGTTAATAGACTTCAATCTTGCATGCAAACACATAGATCCGGAACAACTATAGGCCACACAAATACTTGTTTCGAGTCGAGCCGAAAGCTACTGCACCAACCGTGCGAATTGAACCAACCAACGAATTGCTTTCGTGAACGTATGTACTACAGATAATGTTATATTTATTTATATATTTATCATCGCTCAATACATTTGTATGAATCTATCCTCATAATTTCTTAGTGACTCTATGTCGAACGGAAACTTAAGGACACCTAAACACTTATTTAAGTTACTTAACACTCGGTAAATTACGAGTTGACTACACATTTATAGAAATCGAGCCGTTTGTAACTTGCCTAATCCTATTTTGGTTAACGGTTAAATAATAGTCCTAGTTTGATGTTCATCTAACGTGTAACATTTGAAAGCATCGGGTGTCATTGCACACTGGACTAAAATGTAAAGATATTTAAAAAAAATGTTGCTAAATTTCGACAGTGTTTATTAGTATTGCGGTTATAATACATTACATATGACAGTAGATAGCCCCAATCGTATCCTACCGATATCGACCTAAGAGACTGTTGTTCTTTACCAGTATGCGCCTGTCATGCTCACCAAAAAGTCCTGCTGATGGTGGCGTTGCGTATCGGGTCATTGAGTTCCCTGCAATGTGGTTGAGCTGAGCGACGCCGATGCATGCGTCATACTCGTGAACGGGTACTGTCATGTGGGACTGGCCAGTTCTTACTGCCATGCAATCTTATTTAATGACACGTCATTTTTTTTTTACTTCATCTATTTCGTACAGGCGGTACATGCAAAACTTCTTTTTTTTTACATTATTTAGGCCCTAATAGGCTCTTACGAAAAGTCTACAGCTAAGTGCAGTACTCACTACGGGCCTCATAAGAAAGCTCAAGATCACTCAAGGAGCCATGCTTGGTATTTCTCAACGAGAACGAATCAGAAATGAGGAGAACCGTAGAAGAACTAAGGTTGTCGACATAACTGAAAGGATTAGTAAAATGAAATGGCAATGGGCGTAGCACATTGCTGGTAGAACTGATGGCCGTTGGGGCAAAAAGGTTCTCGAGCAAAGCCGCGCACCGGTAAACGCAGCTTGGGACGACTTCCAGCAAGGTGGACAGACGACCTGGTGAAGGTCACTGGTAGTCTCGTTGTGGAAATCTAGCGGTAGACTTTTGTTCAGCAGTGGATGTCCTTTGGCTGATATGATTATACAGTTTCCTATTGGCATCTTCTTTCTGGGTTGCCTATTCAATATCCTTTATATTGTCAGTAGTGTCAGGTTGTAAGAGACAACGTACCGAAATCTTTGGGAAGAGGTTACACTTAGGCTTATAATAAAAATAGAGAAGCCATATAATTCACAAATTATGGGTTACAGCTGTTGACATTTTTGAGCACGTAATGTATTGTAAACAACGCGATTAAAACACTACGTGATTATTGTACTATAATATGATATTATTACTATTACTATTAGGACCTCATCTGTGAACTGAAGCGAAACAACTGCCGTTTTATTTACATTGCAGCTTTATGTGAAAATAAATTGTTTATTATGTTTTTATTCAAAATAGCGTTAAGATAATAGAAAACAATAATTTTATAATTAAATCAAAAAATCATAAAATTCATGTGATGTCCGACGGAAAATTCTAACGCTGTAGGTTTCAGAATCATATACTGAATCCATGGCATTGGTTTTCGTTACGACGTCACTTCCACCCTTGAAAAATACGTACGTAAATAAATACGATCTTACAGACCTATTTATATGTACATGTATTATCTAGAAAGATTTCAAATAGAGTACCTTATTTGTTATGTCCATATAAACCCGCCTACGCCCGATAAATCTCCCCAAAGGGATCGAAGTAAAGTTACTTTTCACGGCCATTTATGACGTAGTTAGTTCCATAAGTTTTTGATCCAAACCCTTTGTAGTATTGGTTACGAAGGATGTATATTTTGCATCTACACACTAACCACCATTTATTAACCTATTGTCATGGTGGTACGCATCAGTAATTTCACTAGCTACACAGTACTGCTTAGCGGCAGAATATCCTGGTATCCATAGTACCTAGTTTTCACCTTTTTTACCGCGCTGAAAATCCTTATGGACTTCCTTAGCCCCAGAGTAGGGCGGAGGGGTTTTTCGGACTATTATCGGCTATTATCATTCCAGGTGCTCGAGAATTAACGTACTTGAGCCGCCCGGACCATTCGTGCCACACCTTTTGGCACATCTTGGAGGGGATGACTGTAAAGTGGTCACCTCCTCTGAAGGAGGAGACGAATTTGAAGATGCGGCCCGCCAGGCTCATCTCGGGGCGATTGTAAAGGATCCCTCCGTAGTTTCGCTATGCACCATTTTCAATACGTTGATTCCCCAATCTGCACGCCTCCGACCCATCCCCCCTACATAGTGATTGCAAGAGGCTTAGGCGTATTGGTCATTGGCACCGATGCGGTCGTTATCCCGTTGGTCTTTCTGTACCAAAAGGTCCAGGTATTCTCCGTGTAGAATACTGATGATCAGCCATATCAGCTGGAAGCCGAACCCGATATAGTATCATAGCAGGCTAAGGATAAAGAAGCAATATTGACGGTACGGTTGGTGCAGTGGTTGATACAGTCGGCTGCTGCACTCCGGGTCGTGGGGTCGATTCCCGCACGGAACAAATATTTGTATGATCTGCGGGTAGTTGTTCCGGGTCTGGGTGTATTGTATGTGGAATTCATGTCTGTAAACGAACCCACGACTCAGGAGAAATCCTATTGTGGGGCAACGTTTAAAAAATTTAATATTAAGTATTCTCCTTCTATTATACTAACTGATCGGTAAATGATTGGCTAGGTTATTATGCAACGCTTGGTGGCCAGTATTCCATGTGGTGTCCGGATTAAGAATATAGCACCACTCCATCTCCTCCCGTGGATGTCGTAAAAGGCCACTAAGGGAATCTAAACCAGAGAGATGAGCAGCAGCGTCTGTGAATCGGTAGCCATACTGCACTCACCAACCCGCCTGCCAAGCGTGGTGAGTATTGGCAAATACCCTCCAGAATGATGACTCAGTTGTGAAAATCTATGGGGGAGGCCTTTGTTCAGCAGTGGACGTATAAATGGCCGATATGATGGTGGCCAGTCTATAGGTCAGTGAGCGCATTGTGGTATTTGAACTGAGCGTCTCTGAAGGAAGTGAAGTGATGGAAAAAGGAAGGGCACGTAAAGTCATCGGACCCAGACAATATTGATGAGAAGGCAATTGTTAAGCTAAGTTGGAGGCCCATGTAAGGCTTGAACAGCTTTGAAACAGGGTTGGCCACTAACCAAACGTAAAAGAAAGAAAAAAGGACACTTTCTCTATTAATGTTTTCACGGCAAAGGTAAATTCTTCAGTAGTGTGATTCTGATTTCAGTAACTGAATGTTCAGTTGTGGTGATGTTGCATGTTCTCACAATTGAACGATAATTGGGTCTAATAAAATGATCTGATGGCCGTTGGGGCACAAAGGTTCTCGAATGGAGACCGCGCACCGGAAAACGCAGCGTGGGAAGACCTCCAACGAGGTGGACAGACGACCTGCTGAAGGTCGCTGGGAGTCGTTGGATGAGGGCGGCATGTGACCGCTCGTTGTGGAAATCTAAGGAGGAGGCCTTTGTTCAGCAGTGGACGTCCTGTGGCTGATATTATGATGATGATGAAAATGATCTCATCGTATCAGCCAAAAGACGTCCACTACTGAACAAAGGCCTCCCCCATAATAGACCGGTTCGGGGGTTATTTGCCAGTACTCACCGCGCTTGGCAGACGGGTTGGTGAGCGCAAAATGGCTGCTGTTTCACAGAAGGGACGCCGCTGCCCATCCATGTGGCTTAGAGTCCCTTAATTGCCTTTTACGACATCAACGGGAGATGGTGGAGTGGTGTTATATTCTTCATCCGGACACAACATCAATCAATGTAAAAAGTCTAATAAAATTATCTATATATTGCTTATTTCAAAAACACTAGACGGCTACCTATCGTGTAAGTCGGTCCTGTCCAACATAAAATGTTATCTAACGTTTGTTTGTTATATTCACGTTTTTCAAACTTGTTCGTTATTTGCCAACATGGTACATCACAATCTTCATCATCAACCAGTCGGCGGGAAGTTCATCCGCATACCCAATAGAGCCCAAATGGTCGCGTACCGTATGGTTTCAGAGGAAGTTCCTCTCACGCACGCTTAGGTGATATAATCAGCTCCGCACCAAGATTTTCACAAGAAACCACAGCATGGGGCTCTTCAAAAAGGGCGTGATAATTTTTTTTTAAGTGTTGGCAATTCTCGAATGGTGCCTCTGGTGTTGCAAAACGTTCAAAGCGGTAACAAAAAAATACGGGTTGCACTCCGGGAGTGCCGACAGAAGTGAACATTTTATAGCAATAAATGTTTTTTATTTTTTTATATAGACGCGTTCGCGGTCTGCTATATGTACATGCGTATATGCACTATAGCTGCGTCTCGTAACGGTGTCGCGAGTCCAGAGATTTTATCTCATCTAAAAATATGCGTACCGCGCTAAAAGAAGTTTTCACAAATTTCAATGAAAATCTTCACGAGTACCACTATCAAAATATGTTTACTAGGTGTCCACTGAATAAATTATTACGATCCGAATACAAAGGACGAAGCACTCGTGCCGTCAAACGGCATGATCACATAACCGTTCCGGATAATTAATTAATTAAATAGCAGCTGTTATAGCTGGATAATTTTATGTTCAGTATGCTATCCTTATCATATCGGCCATTTATACGTCCACTGCTGAACAAAGGCCTCCCCCATAGATTTTCACAACTGTGTTATCATTTTGGGGGGTATTTGCCAATACGCACCACGCTTGGCAGGCGGATTGGTGAGCGCAGTATGGCTACCGTTTCACAGAAGGGACTCTGCTGCCCATCCCTCTGGTTTAGATTCCCTTAGTCGCCTTTTACGACATCCACTGGAGGAGATGGAGTGGTGCTATATTCTTAATCCACACACCACACGGAAGGATTATCTTATAGGAAAATCTAAATGGACTTTACAGTTTCGATTCAAACAATTCGCTAACACTAATCACATCGTTACTGTCCCATAGATATATACATTGAAAGAAAGATTTTTGAGGATAAATAGGCGGCACGGTTGGTGCAGTGGCTGATACGGTCGGCTGCTGCACTCCGGATCGAGGGTTCGATTCCCACATGGAGCAAATATTTGTCTGATCTGCAGGTAGTTGTACCGGGTCTGGGTGTGTATTGTATATGGAATTCATGTCTGTAAACGCACCCACGACACAGGAGAAATCCTAGTGAGGGGCAAAGTTTCCTTAAGTCATCTTTCACAACACTATCGCTTTAAGCCGGCAGTGGACTGGGCTCGCTTGTTCTTGATCGTGGATTTCATCATCATCATCATCATCATCATATCAGCAACAGCGCGGATTTCATTTCATTTCGTCGTGGTCATAATTACTTTACGCACCCAAACCACCATGAATACAATGATAGTATTATTTGGACCTCAGTTAATCCCAAACTGGAGGGAACCCAGGCAGTACCTACATTTAGGTTCACTGTACCAGATAGTTTACGTCGTATAAGCCTGTTTACGGCATTGTCTAGGCAGCCCATTCATGTAGCGTATGTGTGGCGTGTCTTGTGGTCTAAGATCAACCGCATAATGGCGCTACCAAACACCATATTCAGGCGTATACATACGTATGATAATCAAAAACTGAAGTACATGTCTAAGTAAGTATCTATATAGGTTACAAAATTAATGTGTTTACCTACATAGTTGTCCGTGGTTGCCCTCGCTTTCGCAATGCATCTATACAAATAAATAAAATTGAAGTATCTGTTTGTAATGTCAAAATAACAGCTTTTTACTGAAAGCATATGAAATTATATACGGTACATATAACAAAAAAACAATTTTTACATTTTTTGTCTGTCTGTCTGTCTGTTTGTTCCGGGTAATCTCCGAAACGGCTGGACCGATTTTGACGGGACTTTCGCTGGCAGATAGCTATGTTATAAGAAATAACTTAGGCTACTTTTATTTTTGAAAAATAATTAGGGTTCCGCACAAAAAAACCCTTGAAATCCAGTATATATATTCTATGTCAAGTGTCTATGTCGAAGTACTCTAAATTTCTTTTAAATTAAACGCGGGTGAAACGGCTGGTCCCAGCTAGTGTAAAAATAAAAATGCACTGCGATAGATTTCAATGGACTGTATTTTGATATTATCAAGAAAAAACACGACACGCTCATTTGAGTACAGCAAACGAAAGGGAAATGAAATGGCTGTGTTGCCATAACTTTATTATTACAATAAATGTTGCCATACAAAATACTATCTAAATATATATCTTTAGAAATCAATTAAACAGTCCAGATGAATATAGCACCACACCGTCTCCTCCCGTGGATCCCATCGTGAAAAGGTGACTGAGTTTCTCTAATCCAAACGGATGGTCAGTAGCGTTCAGTCTGTGGAACACCAGCCATTCTGCGCTTGCCAACCAGCCTGCCAGTGTCAGTGAGTACTGTCATATTCCCCCCCAAATTATTGGCACAATTGTGGAAGTCTATGGGAGAGGCCTTTGTTCAGCAGTGGACAACCTTTGACTGATATGATGATTCGTTGATCTGAATCCATTTATGTACTTTTTTTTTTCTATTGAACAAATGTGTATGTCATCATCACCGTCATCAGCCTATCGCAGTCCACTGCTGGACATAGGCCTCTTCAAGTGCATGCCATCCTCGGCTACTCTCATCCAGCTACTGCCAGCCACCTTGCGCAGGTCATCACTCCACCGAGCTTGAGGTCGTCCTACCCTACGTTTACCAAGACGCGGTCTCCACTCAAGAACACGTTTTCCCCAACGGTTGTCTGTTCTACGACTAATATGGCCAGCCCAATGCCACTTCAGCTTACTACTGTATATGTGTGTATATGTACATAAATATATTGAAATCAACGGTGTAGTGAAAACCTAACGTAAGTTTTGTACACACACACCGATCAGCCCGTAAACGTCCAATGCTGAACATGGGGCTCCCAAAAACCACTACAATGAGCAATCATTGGGAATATTGCCATAACCATTACGGTAGGCAGGCGAATAGGTGATTGCAGTATATTGTTATTACTGCACACTTGATCTCAACCCACAACCCCGTGGGTGGAGAGGAGGTGTCTATTTGTTGCAGGGAACTACTCGGAACTCTGTCAATGAAACCATATCTATTTAAATTGAATATTTATGAAAAATCTGCAATTTGCGAAACGCTAGCTCACTATCGGCGGCTGACCTCACTACTGGTCTGTTATGCTCACTAAAATGTCATGCTGGTGGTGGCGTTGTGTATCGGGTCGTTCGGTTCCCTACAATATGGTTGAGCTAGGCGATGCTGATGCATGCGTTATGCTCGTGAACGGGTGCCGTCTGTTGGGACTGGTCAGCCGTTAACTGCCACGGCAAATAATTTATTATTATAATATTAATGTGGTATGTTTCATCTTTACACATTGTCCTACATTTTTCTCGGTATATATATTACAATAATTTGTATCAATCAACATTGTAATCTCAATTATTTTAAAAGAGTATCCATGGAGTTTCTTGTCAGCTCTTCTCCACGAGATCAACTATTTGGAACCGTGCAACTTAGATTCTGACGTTTCTTAAGTGCCAATATTTGGTTTATTTGAAATAAAAAACTTTGACTTTGACATTGACTTTGAAATAAATTATGATTATATTTTTATGGTACGTCCCATCTTTACACATTAACCTAAATTTTTCTCGGTATATGTTTTACAATCATTTGTATCAATCAACATTTTAATCTCAATTATTTTAAGAGTATTCGTGGAGTTTCTTGCCGGCTCGTCTCCACGAGATCAACTATTTGGAACCGTGCAACTTAGATTCTGACGTTTCATAAGTGCCAATATTTGGTCTATTTGAAATAAAAAACGTTTATACTTTCTCCATGCTATAATGTGGCGTCTCTCCCTTTGTGACATTGTGTTTGTTTTTCGAGTTGTGTTAGGTGGCGGATAAACACTGAACAATCTCTTTATAAATTTGCAACCGCCGAATATGCAGCGTGTATTCATTAGCTTACAACGTTGACATTGGCAGAATCGTATTGGGCCTAGACTCAATGGAATAAGGCCAAAAAAAAAAAACGTTGACTTTGACGGTGAGCGAGCGTTTGATGCGAATCGTCCGTGAAGCTAAGTTAAAATGCCTGTTATCTCAGATAGTTATCTGCACCGTGTTATGATTTGCTTTAATTGCCTGTGTAACTCTTTTGCCGCGTGTACAAGACATAATTACTATCATATTTCCTACAATTAAGATCCAACGCGTCACGGATAGGGCTCTCAAGCTGAATATTTCATAAACCTTTGAATTTCCAAAGAGAAACTTTGATAGTTGCTTTGTATTTATGAGGGGTATTATTAGGCGTTCATTAAAATTGTGTCCTTATGGAAGTTAGTGCGTAATGGGAACTCGAAATTGTGTTAGTGTCGCCCTACGACTTTGGTTTGTGCATATTTGATGCTAATGTTAAATTTCACAGATGCTTACCCTTTTGGAGTGAGCTGGTCCAAATGTGGTATTAATGTCTCAATTATGAATTACCGAAGCTGGCCATGAAGACATTATTATAAACAGAAATGAACCTATCATATAGTCATCATGTTGTCACCATGTCAGCTTTTTATACGTCTACTGCTGAACGAAGGTCTCCCCCACAGATTTCCACAATTTTATTTATGCTTGTTCGGGGAAGCTCGTTCCATATTTTGATTATTGAGACAGCAAAGGACTTAGAGGCCAAACCTTTTAAGATTTTTTACATTGTTTTGGGGGGAATTTGCCAATACTCGCCAGGTTGGTGAGCGCAGTCTGGCTACTGTTCCATAGAAAGGATGCTGCTGCTCATCCCTCTAGAGAGTTTAGAGTCCTTTCGTCGGCTTTTACAACATCTACGGGAGAAGATAGGGTGTGCCTATAATCTTATTCCGGATACCACACGAATATTATAGTATCAGCCTTTATCACTGTGGGGCAAACGCCTCTTCCCATCATCATGATCACCATCATCATATCAGCCAAATAACGTCCACTGCTGAACAAAGGCGTCCCCTTAGATTTCTACAACAGCGGTTACATGCCGCTCTCATCCAACGACTCCCAGCGACCTTCACCAGGTCGTCTGTCCACCTCGTTAGAGGTAACCAGTAAGATAATATTTTCCTTCAGCGTTAAAGTCTCACAACCTGATGTCTCATATTAACTAATAAAATGCATATGACATTAAAAAGTCACTTTGGTACATGCCAAAGATGCGAGTTAATTATCCTCCAGGCGACAGCCATTTTGCGTTTTAGACATGTTGTACATTTATTATACAGTTTTGTAGAAATATGATGATGCAGTAATGTTAAGAACTTGAGCAGCCTTCTGCAAGTCAGCAATATACTTCAATCACCAGTTAACGACGCGTAGGGATTATGACACCATTCCCTCACGATTTTCATTGCAGCGGTCTGTATTGAGGTCATGCTAGGCTCAAAACTACATGGAACAATCAAGTGTTGCCGAATTATTTTTTGTAATAAATAGTAAGGACGCCAGTGGCAATACATAGTTGTTAGTTTTTTTATTGCGCTCTTTTTGATAGTTAATTTTTATCTACATGTCTCTCTATTCACGGGTTAATAGCTTCTGTAAAGAGGAACCCGGTCTTTTGATAGGCTCATGTGGGGAAATGGGTCCAACACGCAAAGGCCCTTTAGTGAATTGTAATCTAATGTAATGGGACACTAACCGGGGATTCTTGATGGCTGCACTATGAAATGAAGTCACGGATTGTCCCCGATCGTGTAGGTCTATTGTACGAGATGAAAACTATAACGATAAGGTTTATTGCAATGGGTGTAATATGGAATGAAAACTTGAAGGAAAACGGGAACAACGGCGTCTGCTTTTTAACCTATATAGTGAAATTCTGTGGCAAATGGCGACTTGCCACTGACAACATAAATAAAATCCCCTAAATGGCCAGCACTACCGACAGGAAGCAACACCGGTGTGAGCGACTCGGGGTGTCCACAGGTTCGGTACCGGTTTCACCATTGCGCGTCTTGAAGACTCGGATCGAGTTTCCTCGTTATTATGCCATTAAACACCTCACGCCTGAGCATATAGCTATGACGCCCTTTGATCGATCAACTAAGGCAAGCCACAATTGAAAATTCATGTATTGTTTCTTGTTCCATGGGGTTCCACCCCATGAATGCCCGCCGGACTGCTTCAGCCGACCAATAAAGGTAAGCTGGCGACAAGGCCCTGATCACCTTTCTGGAGGTTCTGTTAACTTCTTAATAGATATCCATATGATATACTTTTCTTTTGTATCAATTTGGAGGTTGTAATTTTTATTTATTAATGTTAGTACCATTATTTTCTATTATTATTCGGTAAATAATTATTGTGCACGCAGAACGTATATAATATACATATATAATCATTTTTTTAAGTTGCACCAGCAATGCATGCTTAACTTTTTTTATTGGTGCCCAATGGAAATTCTTCATGAACGCCCCGGAGAAGGGCGAAGGGGTATGCCGGACTCCTACCGGCTAAAACCACTGGAGCGGTCATCTTCGGCACCTAAGGGAGGTTCCAGGTTCTCGTATGATCACACTAGAATAGAAATACTCCTATGTGTCAATAAGATACGCATACATGAGCGTTGTCGCTTGGCAAACGCATGGGTCTTTGCTGTAAGTTGAAAGAAAGAAAATTAGATTATTTTGGATCTCCATTCATACACACGTTGCATATTTCATATACAGTAAATAAATACGATAGCACGCGTAATAATTGTGAATGCATGTGATGTCCGAATGACGTTGTCACGTGGATGTCACGAATTTCAAGGTCAAACAATGTTAGTAAGAGAGAAGAAAATGTTATAATAATATATACGTATAAATAAGTTCATTATATCAGCCAGAGGACGTCCACAGCTGAACAAAGGCCTCCCCCTTAGATTTCCACAACGAGCGGTTACATGCCGCTCTCATCCAACGACTCCCAGCGTCACCAGGTCCCACGCTGCGTTTTCCGGTGCGCGGTCTCCATTCGAGAACCTTTGTGCCCCAACGGCCATCAGTTCTACGAGCAATGTGCCCCGCCCATTGCCACTTCAGTTTACTAATCCTTTCAGCTATGTCAACAACTTTAGTTCTTAGACTACGTAGGTACTATCTTCTAGCGTGATATCTTACATAGTTCATTGACCCTTGCTCAAAAAATCTTATAGAAATTAATAACCATCATAAAATTCATGGATATCCAAATTATGACTTTATAGCCCGCCATAATTTTCGGAAGTCGCACTCAAACAATTAAAACCCATATTGGATCGTAAATAACAAGATTTTTAAAGTCCATAAAATCATTTTGTTAGAACATAAAAATCTTTGAAGTCGTGAAAAATTAAAATTCTCTACGAATTGAATGATCTACGGCCTAATTAGTGGGTGGGGTATAATTTATGTTTGCCTTTGAAAGGCCAAAGGCGACACGAGTGAGCAGAGTGTCCTGGGACGACAGATAGATGTATAAACTATGACAATGGTACTCAACGTTTGGTATTTGCTTACTCCATTTTAATGTTGTTGTCTTTGTTTTTTTATAAAATCTTGTGGCACAGTGCGGGTGCATGGTGCGTCTCCATGCACCCGCACTGTGCTCGGCACCCCAAGATATTAGTTATATTGGTAATCTTTTACAAGTGATTTATCAAAATTATAATAAAACACTTAACGGATTACATCGCGTATATTATAGATTTTTGTTTTTCCTGACGTTGCGAACACAACTACATTCGTGGTCACACGATGACAAAGGTGACAGGCGTCGTTACAGATTTTATAAAGTTATTTTATTTTATCTGGTGTACAATTCTGATCAGTTTCGATGCACGCAATAATCCCTCACAGTGACTTGATGTTTGACAGTGCGGTATGTTATTTGGGACTATATTATTTGAATAATTGCATCCCAAAAAGGTGGTACCTGCCAACCATCTATTATATCCAACTTGTTTTTATTCTTTTGGCGTCGCAGATGCCATGTGTACTCTGTAACAAAGAATTGACCATAGCTAACTGACAAGGATGGTGGTGCGATGCACCGTTAAGGTACCTGTCTGTATAGGTAGGCTTTGTATAAACGGTGTGACTAAAAGAATGTTCAGTATTATGGACAAGAAGTATGTCGTCGCGAAAACCTCAGACTACAAATTTAACTAAAACACTGATAAACAATTCAATTACCGTAACTACAATGTAAACAGTTAGCAGTTTATCCCCTTCCTCTCTTTAGCCTTACCTCCCTAGGCTTAGAGTTTCAAACACTCGCATCGCAAAAACGGCGCTCGTTTGAGAACCGCTGCCCCTGTAGACAAGGATAAATTGACGTCAAAACACTATGATGGAAAAGGACAGACGATAGCGGTCTCTTTCGGCGTTTATCGGTTCTGACACGGCGTAGATTAGGCCTAGGGCAGACAGGAGCGTGGCTTAAATTAGATCACGTCCTCCGTTATATGTAAACGCGGTTTAGTAACGATGAAATATTACTTTATTTTGTGTTGTGTTTTGGTATTCGTGAAGAATAAGATTATAAGGCTATAAAATGTTTACCTACGTGTGGGGGAAAGGGTTTATTATTTCATGGCGTAGAAGAATATGGGATTTGGAAGCTTCTTTGTTTCTGTAGGATAGATTATTTATTTATTTATTTGATTATACGGCACGTCTACAATGTAATCACAAACAATAAAGAAAGTAATGGTTATGGCTAAATACTAGTGTTCACATAAATTACAGACATGCACAACATTTATATTATCAATTTTACATTAGACAAATATGAGAGACAAATTTAAGAACAAATAAAGACCACTGCTGGACGAAGGCCTCCCCTAAAGATCACTACAATGACCGATATGGGTGTGTTGTGTACTCATTGGGGGATTTTACCATAATCGCCACGCTTGGCAGGTAGGTTGGCGATCGCAGTAAAGTTGTTAATGTACTCGAAGGACGCTGCTACCCATCCTCCGGCTAGTCCCATAGACGCCTTTTACGACACCCACGGTATGAGGTCGGTTGGTGCTATTTGTAGCCGGCATCACATGGCACTTACAATATAAAAGTAGGTTATGGTGTACCTACATTTTTTCTTTCCATTAATTTTCCTTCTAGATTGGGTGTAGTGGTAATGAAAGAAAGTCCAGCTTAGTTAGACCGAGTATGTTGAAAGATCCGTGTGGTTCCCGGGAAAGAATAAACCACACATCTCTACCCATGGGTGTCATGAAACGTGATTAAGGTTTGATATCAAGAGGGTGGGTAGCAGTATCCTTTTTTTATTGGGCCCAGTGAAAATTATTCGAGAACTTTCTCCGTCTCGGTGAAGGTTGAAGGGGCATGCCGGACCCTACCAGCTAAAACCACTGGGGCGGTCATCTTAGGCACCTAAGGGGTCTCCAGGTCCTCGTATGGCAGCAGTATCCTTCCATGTGCATATAACATCACAGTCGCACCCGCGTCTCGTTACGTAGAAGCCAATAGCTTAGCCACTGCGTCAAACGTACCTTCATAAATACGTCTGAACATTTTTATTTTATTTATTTTTTATTTCTTTGTTTAATAACATACACAACTATCATCACAGGGTTACCTAATACAATAGTGTAGTTATAGTTATAACAGCTTACAAGATTAAACTTACAATTATATTATTATGAACAACCAAGAGTAATTTTGCAAAATGCGGCCTGTGTGAATTCACTCAGAGTACAATTGAAGCAGTCAATCTGTTGTGACACCATATTGAGTGTATGCAGGGCGCGCGTCAGCGGCGCGTGCTGCAGCAGGTTGGTGCAAGCAGGGGGCACCCACATGCATTGTGTATTTACCACGCATTATCTTAAATAAGTAAGTGGCGAGAGCTACTTCTCCTCTTACTTCCAGTTTATTATAGCTTATACCATGCCCAGCACAAATGGATTAGGATACAACAATGGATGCCCTGTATACACACCATACTGCTTTTAGTACAGGAATCTCACAAATTTGTTCTGGATCCGTTCTAGCATTAGCTTGTACTTCATGTGGCGACCAGATGCTCTCGCATTGCATTCCAGATGACTTTTTACAAGCGCTTCGTACAACGATCTCAGAGCATTGATGTTCGTGAGATTACTCTCGGATCTACTGTCATCTGACCTTCTCAACCTAATTACTGTGGTGTATATCCTAAGTTAAGACGGGATGTCAGCCTTTCCACCGATATTTTTTTTTTTTTAAACATTGCCCCACACTAGGATTTCTCCTGTGTCGTGGGTGCGTTTACAGACATGAATTCCATATACAATACACCCAGACCCGGAACAACTACATGCAGATCATACAAATATTTGTTCCGTGCGGGAATCGAACCCATGACCCGGAGCGCAGCAGTCGACTGTATCAGCCACTGCACACAACGTGATAATCTTGCAAACGGTTTGTGACAGACGTGAGTCTCACGATCATTACTGTTGATCAACGTGAGAGAGCCTTTTATTTTCACCCATTGGGCTTACGTTATGTACTTCCTCCACGCCGTGGAAGGACAGAGGGGCATGCAAGCCTCCTGCTGACTAAAATCACCGGAGTGGTCATTTTTAGCACCGAAGAGGGGCTCCAGGTGCTTCAAAAATAGAACTACCTATTATATGAAAACCAGCGTCAAGTGCTTGCACTTGCCATTAAGCTGATCTGGACACCTATTTGGTCCAGTTTTGAGACATACTTAAGAATATTATCGTCCTTAACTTTTATACACTTTTTTTTCTGTTTCTTGTTATCTGTAATGCCTTTTTTGTACATTTTGTGTCTCAATGTGCTGTATCCAAATAAAGGTTTCATTCATTCATTCATATACTATTGGTAACACGCCTTTAAGCACATCTCGGAGGGATGATTGCAAAGTGATTACCCCTCCTAGTGGTGGAGAGATGACAGTAAAAAAGCCCCCTTGCCGCGCATGCGTGTATACTGTGCATGTACTCGTATATTACATAGCCCAGCTGGGACAAAATATATTAATAATATATATAATAATAGTTTTTTTTCATATGATCTAAATCAAAAAGTTATGGAAAAAACCTGTAAAAAATGGGAGTATGTGCGTATCGTCCGTGCAAAAAAAAGGTTGTAGCCCAACATGAAGCTGCGAATCTGCAACAGAGCAACACCGACAGCGCTGATTTTCAGTTACAACCCTTATCAAATATGCATAGGTTCTATATAAAAAATCAGCATACATTAAATTTAAACAAATTGCTTTATTCATTACATTTTCAACGAGATAAATATTATCATTTTTGTTATTGACAACTTTAAGACTGTTCAGTAATAATTAAAGCGTCCTTTCTGTGGCACAGTAGCCATGCTGCGCTCACCAACCCGCCTATCAAGCGTGGTGAGTACTGGCAAATTCCCCCCAATATGATGACACAGTTGTGGAAATCTATGGGGAGGCCTTCGTTCAGTAGTGGACGTTGTATGGCCGGTATGATTGATACACGGTCAAGTAGATTTGAATCAAGAATCGACGTGAAATGCCCTGAAGATTTTAGGTAAAATATGCAGTATCATGAAAAGTAGCCAATACATACAATGCATACAATCCAAACTTTAGTGACCTTCACCGGTTGGGCGGTTACTTTGCATTCTAGTGACAAATAGCCACAGGTGAGGAGATGCAATACAAAAATGCGATTTTTACGTTTCGATATCGATCGCTTGACTGATTTGATCGCTGTAAAGCGGTCACCCTCTCGAGCGGTGGAGAGTCACCTGTAAAGGATCACCCGAAGCTTCGCTGTCTGCTGTTCTGCGCAATCGGTGGCCACGTGACCTCAATTTTTACATTTCAAGATCGATCACGAAATTGCTTTGACCGCTGTTGCAGTTTTTGTTTCAAAGGTAATCAGGCCACCAGGTTCTGAGTCCCCATAGAGTATGTTTCAAAGAGAACCAAGACGGGTGGCGTAACGTATGGAAGGGCTTTCTTTCTAGAGTATGCTGTTCATGGGTATTCTCCCATAAAGACGATCTAGTTATCTCGATAGAAATATCCAGCTTCCAAGATCACGTTCGCAAGTCCGATTCCCGTATTGCTGATACATTGATGAGACATTGCCAGGATTACAATTGACTAAATAAAGATGTCTTCCCTTTTGCGCTTTAAAGTTTCCCATTTCACCCTCGTTTTTCCGTTCGGACGTGAGCAGAACTTCAAGCAGCTTCAGCATATAGTACGCACAAGGACTAAGCAGCGAGGATTGCTAGATTGGATTGGAATACCGCAATCTATGGTCGAGAAAAAGTGAAGGCTGAGTCGTAAAGCGGACTCGCGCAACAGATTAACGCCGAAATTAATAATCAATCTAATCCAAAGACTTTGTTGTTTTTGTTTTAAGATCACACTTAACACAAAAACATACAAATTCCCAATCCTTAATCAAAAGATTCAGGATAAAATTGATTAGATATTAATATCGACCGTTATATGGAATAGATCGTATCAGTTGTTTTTAAACGATGTCCACACTATATTTTTTTTCATGACGTATATTTTTTGGGGTCTTGTTCGAGCAGGATGGGGAGTCTGCGTGCTCATAACGAGCGACCCTCGGGTAGACGGTGGCACGCACGTGGTCACCGTGCCACCGTGTGCACAGCACAGCGCACAGCAAGGCTTGGATCCCTCCAAGCCTATCCTTTGCAATCCTCCCTGAGAAGTGCATGGGGGTTACATTTTTACAGTCGTCTTCCCTCCGCTAGAGAGGCTCCGCTTTCAGACATCCCCTCCGAGATGTGCTTAAAAGCGTGGCATCAATGGTGGGCTCTAATGTGATCTTACGAGAACCTGGTGCCGAAGCCGACCACGCGAGAGGTTTTAGCCAGTAGGAGCAGACAAGCGTTTCGACAGGATGCCCGCCAGTAGGATGGGCAGCAGCATCTTACTGCTAATAACATACTCCGGTCAACAATCCATCTTTCAAATGTGTTGGTTATGGCAATATGATGGTTAGTTGACGGTCAGTAGAAAGCTCTTATTCAGCGGTGAAAGTTTACGAGCTGTTATGCTTAATTGAAAACCGCCAGAAACAGGAGTACCAAAGTAATAAGTCTCCAAACAACAGCTCAAATTAACAGTGGAAGGGGAATATGGCCTTTATACCACGCTTGGCATACGGATATGTGATTATGTTTTTATTAGCCACGCAGGAGATCTTCTTCTAAGATCTTAAAGAAATAACTTTTGTGTTTTGTGTTTGTGTTTTTATGCCGTGTGGTGCCGGCTCAGAATACCACCACCCCATTTCCTGCCGTGGGCGTCGTAAAAGTCGACTAAGGGATTAGCCAGAGGATGGGCAGTAGCGTCCTTCGAGTACATTAACAACTCAACTGCGATCGCGAACCCGTCTGCCAAGCGTGGCGATTATGGCAAAACCCCCCAATGAGCCCACAACACACCCATATCGATCTTTGGGGGAGGCCTGTGTCCAGCAGTGGACTTCATTCAGCCGAAATGATGAACTTTTATGTTCTTTTATAACCTGCGTTTATTTTTCGATGACACTATCGATAGTATCCAATCACTTCTATAGCGGGCCGCTCGTGAACCGTCTGTGTCGTGTCGCTTCGGCTGTCATCCAGGATGGCACCATTTATAAATGAATGCGTATTGAATCATCGCTCTACTCTCACCGTTGCTCCCGCCCTACCCCGCACTGTTGTCGAAGCCACGGCCTTAGAGTACGTAACCCTCTTTTCTTGATGTCTTATGCGTTTAGGAAAACTGCTGACGGAAGCTAATTCCACATTTCGTTTGTGTTTCTAGTCAAAATATCGCAGCAATCTTAGACGTTCAATAGTATTGAGTGAAGTCAGCCACTTTGTCCACCTTTCTTCAAGTTCCAGTGGCATTAGGTAGTCGTCGAATCTGTCTTGTATCGCCAAGTATCTTAAAGTAATTATCCGTTTCGCTGCGGTTATGTTTTCACATTTTTGGTGGCTACGAGCAAGCGTCTTCATCATCATCATCATCATCATCATCATTTCAGCCGAAAAATTTCCACTTTTGTACAGAAGCCTCCCCTAAAGATTGTCACAACGACCAGTACGGGTTAGTGTTGTGAACTCATTGGGGGTTTTTGCCATAATCGCAACGATTAGCAGATGGGTTGGCGGTCGCAGTTGAGATATAATAATTCGTAGGATGCTGCTGCCATTCCTCCGGCTAATCCCATAGCCGCCTTTAACGACACCCAGGGGATGAGATTGGGTGGTGGTATTCTTAGCCAGCACACACAGCGTATAAGCTGCGATTAAAAAGACGATCATAATAAAAAAGTATATCACAGTCAATTATCCTACAAACGAGCCACAGTAGGAACTTTTTATTTTTATTTTTTTTATTTTTATTAAAAAGAGGAACAACAAACAGCTACATAATATAATATAACTAACAGTATAACGTATGTAAATAAATAATAATGTAGCCCACAGCGCTGTTCACAGATTACCATAAAATGTATATAAACTTTAAGTCGCTAGGAAATGAGCTGTACGTGCACGACAGCTATTATTATTGTATTATAAAAATAAAAAAAATATATATATATATATTAACATTAAAAAGAGCTATTAACTTAAAAGTGTCTCATATAAAAGGCTTCGAAACATTTTCATGGAATAGGTAAAAATATCGATGTGTTCGAATGTATCATTATACGTTGCCGCCATGCGTCGAATTGGTGAACGTAGGCCAGTGTTAGATCGGCAGGTACCTACTGCAAAGAGTTTGCCTGTACGCACCTGCCGTCTATGGACAGTTCTGGGGACTGCATAGCACAATGCATTGTTAAGACTAATACAGTCAAATTTTCCATTAACAATATTGTACAATGTCGTTGCTTCTAACTGTTTGCGTCTAGAGCTCAGCGTCAAAAGCTTGTATTTATTGAGCAACTGGCCATATGGAAGATAAGATCTGTGGCATCTATAATGCACTGCACAAAGAAACCTATACTGAACATTTTCAATGATCTCAGCGTATTTTTTATAATATGGGTTCCAGATGGGTACGGAATATTCTAGCTGTGAACGGACTAGAGTTTTGTATAGACACAGGTACGAAGAATCGCGTTTAAAGTCATGGGTTGATCTCATTATGAATCCGTACATCTGGTATGCTTTATTCACAATTTTTTCGATGTGTAAGTCCAAGCAAAGTTTTGAGTCAAATAGTATACCCAGATCTCGTACCGAGTTTACCTCAGTTAGTAAGACGTTACATAAAGAGTATGCAAACTTTATAATGTTTTTATTTTTGGTAAAATTTAGATAATTGCACTTGGGGATGCTTAGTTGAAGTTTACTTTTGTAACAGTAGTCTGTTAGCCTATCTAGATCCCCTTGAAGAAGATAGCAATCCTGTATATTTCTAATAGGTCTATAGACTTTAAGGTCATCTGCGTATAACAAGAATCTAGAGTTTTTAAAACATTTACTAATGTCATTAATGAAGATAATAAATAAGAGAGGGCCTAGAATGGAACCTTGAGGAACACCTGAGGTTACCTGAGTAGCATCAGAGCGATACCCATTGATTACAACCCTTTGACATCGATTTGTAATATATGAAATGAACCATCGCAACAAGTTGCCACGAATACCGTTAAAGGCTATTCGGTTCAACAACAACTCGTGGTCCACCTTGTCGAAGGCTTTTTGAAAGTCCGTGTATACTGCATCAACCTGTACACGATTATCGATGTTGACGAATAGGTCATTGGCAAATACCAGCAAATTAGTTGTCGTAGATCGCCTTTTCACAAAACCATGCTGTTGCTGTATTATAGAGTTATGCAAAATAGGATATACTTGGTTATGTACTAGTCTTTCAAAAAGTTTCGACAAGGTAGACAATATAGAGATTGGACGGTAGTGTTCAACATTACGCTTAGATCCGCTCTTGTGCACAGGTGTGATGTTAGCATGTTTCCATACCGTTGGCATAACACCTTCAGTGATGCATTTGTTATAAATTATTGTCAGAGGCTTACAGATAACAGAGGCAGTATTTTTAAGAAAAAACGCAGACAGACCATCAGGACCTGGTCCCTTAGAAGGATCCAGGGATTTCAGTTCTGTCATAATCGTTTCCTCCTTGAAATGAAGATCAGAGATAACAATGTCATTAAACGCCGCGTCAATCGGATGCTCCCATGTAGGCAGTGTTGATGAAGGAGGTTCATACACTGAAGAGAAGAAACGAGAAAACATGTTGCAAATCGATTGCGGATCGTTGGATACATCGTTGTTATATTGTACTTTTGCCGGTATGCCTGGTTTGTCTTTTCGGTTGGATATATAGACCCAGAAATCTTTAATGTTTTTATGTATGTTAACCTCAATCGATTGAATGTATTTGGAGAAACACTTGTTACAATTAACCTTAAATAATGCTCTATGCTGAGAAAAAATTTCGTAGTCTGAAATGTTTCCGTATTTCTTCCACTTAACCCATGCCTTTTGTTTTTTTTTTAGAGTACTAATTAAGGATTTCGAGAACCAGACCGGAAAACCAGCGGTTCTAGGTGCAGCTAGTGGTGTGTGTTGTTTAATAACATCATCAATATTATTGTAAAATGTGCTTAGTGCCTCCTCGGACGTTAAAGAAACCAAAAGTTCTGTCCAGTCAGTATCCTGTATTTTGCGAGAAATGAGTTCATAATCCGACTTGCGAAAGTTATATTTTTGTAGTGGGTGCTTTTTCATGGGAAGAGTATGTACACTCAGACTTGTCTTACAAACAAAAGGTGGGTGACATACGTCGATGGGAACAAGAGGAAACAGCGCAGCCGATACCGTACATGGGTGGTTTGATATAACTAGATCAAGTATATTTCCTGTAGAATTTACCATATCACTGTATTGTGAGGCATCAAGTAATGACATAAAGTTATTTAACTGGGTACAAATAATGGACGAGCTCGTGCCCAGACCCGGTATGCTCCAAGTTATTTCAGGACGATTGTAGTCGCCTATTATGTAAAAACGTTCAATACCAGGATCACTGAGTACTTGCTGTAAAATTTCAAAGTGTTGCTCATATACAAAGGGAGCCATTCCAGGAGCAATATAAACGGCGCTGATGATATGGCGCTTGCACGGTCGCATGCTAGGCACTTCAATCAGAACGTGTTCAATAAAGTTACGAGATTGAGCTTGAGTAATAGAAAGATCAATTTCAGAAGGCTTAAGTGTACGCATCAACGCGACTAAGACACCGCCGCCATCTTTTTTATTCGTACCAACACGATCACGATCACACCTGTACACAGCGTAACGTTGATCAATGAACTCAATATTGCTAACTTCCGGAATTAACCAAGTCTCTGTTAGCACAATGATATCGTAGTTACCGTTTAAAATGTTCATATATAGCGTGTGTAATTTTGTACGGATGCCTCTGCAGTTTTGGTAATATATAGATAGGCACTTATCATTCATCACGAGATATTGAGTACGTTAACAAATCAATTACCAAATGTTTAAGTACAAGCAGCAAGTATTTGTTCGTGCAATGCTCCACATAGAAATCGAGAATTGATGACAATATATAAGATTTCCTAGTTACAAAAAAGGCTCCACTCACAAAGCAACCCCGAACCCTGACGATACAACAATATACGCAAACAATATATATTCTAACAAGCTGGTTAATAACAATATTAATAGTCAAAATTATCATAGAAAGTTGCGTTAAAAATACAAGTTTATAAAACGTAAAAACATTCCTAATAAGGCGATGTATTAACAAATACAATATATAACTAAAAATTAAGTTAAGATTATTTATCACCTTTATTTGATATCCATGTATGAACAAGTACAAGATACATCGAAAAATCAAGTTTAAATTACTTATAACCTTTATTCTATATTCATGCAGAATTAATGTGTGAGGTAGCCAAACAAGACTTAGACCCAAATATGATGTACAGGACATGCATGAAATCTTGCACATCACATAAAAGAAAACATAACCCATTTTTATTGGTTGGGTAGAAAAATGATATAATGATATTTTATCGTACGCTGTTTTGATGTTTAGGAACCTTCTATTCAACCATTTGGTCAGATGTTTAAATTTTTTGACAAAAACTGCAATGACGCTTAATTGAGCATGCAATCTAGACGAACACAAGTAATATGAATCATCAGATTCATATATACCAATGAAGCTCTTTGATACGAAACAAAAATATAAGTAGATTATTATATTATAGGAATAAAGATAACTATGCAGGTAGATTAAGATAAAGTGATTACAGTGTGTTGAGGTTGGAGCCACTGGTGTTACTGTTTGGCGCATTACTTCTGCTTTTAATCTTACAAATATCGTCTTCTGTACGTATAGCAAATGCAGTATCACCCTCCCGTTCACGTACGAGTATAGTGGCGTTCCTTGTACTTATCTCTGTAATATATATATATGTAACTTGTATCTCGTACCATGATACTTGGCATTCTGGACAGGTGACAGATTACACCGACATCCCCGCCGGCCCTGTTGCCGTCAGAAGTTTTGTGGGCCTCGAGATATCACGTTGATATGCTGGTTATGGTCGTTGAATTGGATAATTTACGTAATTTTAATGGGTTAGAGAAATTAAATATATAAGCTTACAATTATTATATAATACATTTTAGTAGTATTGCCTTAGGTTTCGCGATTATTCTTAATATTAACCTTAGTCATCCTGCTACCACGAACCGTGCAGTGTTCGAAACGTTTGGAAAAACAATAATCAGTAGTATACTATGTAATCTGTTTAAAGTATTTTATTACAATACAGTTCAGTGTTTTCATTCCGCGTGGTGTTCGGATTATATATAGAATCACTACAATTCCTCCCGTGGATGTTGTAAAACGCGACTAAAGCGTCCCTTCTGTGCGTCGTGTGGTTCCACTTCAGCGTGGTAAGTATTGACAAGTTCCACAATGACGACGCAATTATGAAAATCTATAGGGAGGCCTTGCTTCAGCAGTGGACGTCTTTTGGCTGATATGATGATGATGATGAAATTTCAAAGTAGGATAGTTTTGTATACGTGTGTGTTAGAGAAGGCTATTGCAGTGGTTGTGTGTGTGTCGTAATTCTGCCGAAGACACTCACAGAACCACCTCTAATGATAATCTGTGAGAAATAAGTAATCGTACTATCTGGCGTAGCACATACCATTAAAACGAGTAAAATCAAAACAATAGAAAGTCATACTTAAAGTAATACATACGCAGTACTCGCGGTCCAACAAAAGGGGGACGCAGGTGAATCGGCGGAGTTGTTAGTGGGTACAAGCCCCACATAACCACGCAGTACAGGTTAGGCATGTCCTCCGCCTAAAAAAAAGCAGACATTTCCGAGAAATGTGGTTGCTTAACCGGTCGTTTCTGGCGAAGTCAAAAGAGGCCTCCAGCCAGGCTTAAAATATTATTACATACTAAGCAACTTGCGCTAAGGTTACCCCCTGTGGGACACGGACCAAGCTTGGGCGTTGCTGGGATAACAAACAAGCTATTGGTTTGGGGACAGCTGGATCGGTATTATTTAAAATGAATTAAGGCACATTTAAAACTCCAGGCTCGACACGGGCCTGCGCGAACAAGAGACCGGGGGGAGAAGTGGTTACTAGAACACGAAGGTATCGCGGTGATAGGCCTCCGCGACGTCGGTGAGGCGGACATCCTCGGCGGCGAGGGCGGTAAAACGGTCGGTGTTTAGTGAATGAGACAGCGCGAGTCTCTTTATGCGTAACTTACTTTTTATCAACTATTGCAGCCAACGGCAGACGGCACTGGTGGCTAAGCTTCACAGCCTTTTTTTTTTATTGATCCGGTGGAAATACCTCATGTACTTCCTTCGCCCCGGGAAAGCTTCACAGCCTAGCACATCGGCAAAACGTTGCATTGCCAGTCTTCTAGCGATTGTACTTCAGATTGTGTGCGGGAGCTACACGAACTGATCCCACCAACTTTTAACATTGGACTTCTAGATGCTCTGCACGTTACCATCCGCACTTGGTTGATATCCCGATATTTCCTACTTCTCCTCAACGAAGGAGTGGGTCTTCTTGCCAGCGTCTGTTTTCCCTGTTACCTGTAACCCGTTAACATTTAAAGTAAGCCTGAATAGGTATCTTCTGGGTGCATTTGTTCCATTGTAGACCTCTACCATCACTTTACGTCAGGCGAATCAAGGACGAAAAAATAAAGTGGATGGGAATAGTCAAAGTTCTCTAGCTCGGCACTGGCTGACTCGAGTAAGTTAGGGTTGCCCCTTTTGCTTTACATTCAATGTAGATATACACACAGAGTTCACGACCTCTCGTTAAGTTTCCTACGATATTCCCCAGTAAAAACTACTACATACAACTTACAGTCTACGTAAACAACATTGTTCCCAGAACCTTCACCATCAATTTCCTCTTTAAATAATACGTGAAGCAATATGAGCGTCTCCTTATTTATTTCATATCATTTTTCGTCACAGTACGTACGAAACAGACAGAAAATGTAAGAAATATCGCTTTTGCTTGATACAATATCTTATTCACATTCGTGTGTCATAGTGGCTATTTCTCCGTGTCTCGAACAGATTTATGAGTTTTCTCTACGTGTAAAGAGTTGGTGAAAAGCTGTTGGTTGTATGTGTTTAAGTATTTTGTCTAACAAATTGTCTCATTGAACAAGGTCCTGATAGTATTTTTACCATGACGCATATAATACTATATAACTATGTAATATATGTATGTATATAATATATGTAATATATGTATATCACACTATATAACAAACAGTACAATAACAGCAACAATTCAATCAGTGTTATTTTTTTCTTCATACCAAAATTCGTATTACATTGACCATCCACGAATTTCCTAATTATAGGCCTTTTTAGGGTTCCGAACGTCCGTAGAAGAAAACGCCGGTACCCTTATAGGATCACTCGTGTGTCTGTCTGTCTGTCCGTCTGTTACAGCCAATTTGCTCCGAATATACTTCACCGATTAAGTTGAAATTTGGTACAAATATGGATCTCTGCAACCCAAACACGTACGTAATGTAAATAAATGAATTTTGAACATTTTGAGTTTGAGATTTTGAGTCCTTTTTGGGGAGCATTATAGAAAATATGGAAGAACTTGTTGTGAGGGTTTCAAATGTATTTATTTTATAATTTTAAAATACCTATATAGTTTTCTAGTTATTTAAGAAAATAGATGAAAACTTACCATCGGAACCCTCCCCATGCGAGTTAAACTCGCACTTGTCCAGATTTTTTCTTTTTTATTTGGAACTAGTCCGCGACACATTTACATATTATGTGGCTATGGAACTGCAATGGATTTTTTCAAAATGCAATAGCCTTTCTAAAATGTATCATCAGGCATTTCAGACGTTGCCTGACATTGTTCTATAATATTTGTATCAAAAATATGTCTAAATTTAAAGAAAAGATCCTCTATATTAGCATATGTCCCGTGCCGTGGGTACAGTTTACAGACATAAATCTCATGTGCACAAACACTCAAACCCGAAATAACTATCTGTAGATCATACAAATACTTGTTCGATGCGGGAATCGAACCCGCAACACGCAATGCAGAAAGTCAAACAATTACCGACTGCGCCAATCGTACCGTCATATTAAAATTGAAACCTCTAAATTTGTGTCTGCATTTCTTCTTAGAGGCAATCAGTAAGAAATGTCGGTTTTATTTTAATTGATTACCTAAAGAAAGTTTTTCATAAAGCATTCTTGCTATAAAGATCACTTATCATATTTTATGCTAAACTAGCTAATGCCTGCGCATGTGCTGCAATTCTATTTTATTTTTTATCTTCTTAAAATCCTTGTCGCAAGTACTACAGCCTGACCAACGCCGGTGTACCCCGCCATAAGTATGCGAGCAGCGAGGCGGGGGGGCCGAGCCCCACCTCCCCGCGCATACTTAAAGCATGGGACAGCGGCATTGGTCAGGCTATAACAACAACTGTACAAAGTTTCAACTCAATCGGATGAATGGTATAGCAGCGCATAGAGGCCAAACAAACATTCATTTATATATATATGTTGCAGGGAGATGTTAGAAACGCTGGAAGATGATCAATTCACGGACGATGTTAAAATGAAACTCTGTGGGGTGAATTCCCTATAGAAAGTAATGATTTAATTTCTCTTTTTATCATTTCCCTGAGACATATGTTTGAAAAAATTAACTATAAACACATATTTACAGGTGGTAGATCTCTTATTACAAAATACTGGCTAGGTAGGTACCACCCAAGAGAAGACGGTAGCACGCATGTGGTCACGCGCTGCCGTGGGACGCTTTGGGGGATCCTTTACAATCCCCCTGGGGGGGTGACCGCTTTACAGTCACCCTCTCCGAGATGTGCCAATAGGCGTGGCACCAGTGGGTGGCTCTAGTGTGATCATACGAGGACCTGGAGCCTCCCTTAGGTGCCGAAGATGACCGCTCCAGTGGTTTTAGCCGGTAGGAGACCGGCATACCCCTTCGTCTTCCCCGGGGCGAAGGAAGTTCATGATGAATTTCCACTGGGCATCAATAAAAAAAAAAAAAAAAAAAAAAAAAAAAAAAAAAAAAAAAAAAAAAAAAGGTAGGTACCACCACAGTGCCAGATATTTAAAAAATGTTTATAATGTGTATCCCATTTTGAGGCTGCTACTGTAACTTAGCTATTATGTATTCATATGCATGTAAATACTTCGCGATTACACAGGGCATGTAGAATATGGACGAACCTTTTATCCTGGAAAAACAGTCGGAGCAGTAACGAAAAATCAAACTTTCAAATCAGTGAAACTACGAGCAAACCCGTTATAATTTCGGCCGAATGAAGTCCACTGCTAGACACAGGCCTCCCCCAAAGATCACCACAACGACCGATATGGGTGTGTTGTGGGCTCATTGGGGGGTTTTGCCATAATCGCCATGCTTGGCAGACGGGTTGGCGATCGCAGTTGATTTGTTAATGTAATCGAAGGAAGCTGCTGCCCATCCTCCGGCTAATCCCATAGTCGACTTTTACGACACCCACGGGAGGAAATGGGGTGGTGGTATTCTGAACCGGCACCACACGGCTACGGCAACGGCAAACCCGTTATTGGTATGTAACCATTGTAGTATCTGGATTTTTTGTAACTGTTATTCGCTTATTACTTTGTCCGCGTGGACCGGATTAAGAATATAGCATCACCATCTCCTCCCGTGGAAGTCGTAAAAGATGACTAAGGTATAAAGTCATACCAGAGGAGGGATGAGCAGTCATAACCATTCTGCGCTCACCCACCCGCCTGCCAAGCGTGGTAAGTACTGGCAAATTGATATGATATATATGATGACACAGTTGTGTAAATCTACGGGGGAGGCCTTTGTTCAGTAGTGGATGTTGTATGGCTGATGATATGACTCATTTTTTGGGTTCCGAACATCCGAAGGAAAATAGGGCGGAACCCTTATAGGATCACTCGTGCGTTTGTCCGTCCGTCTGTCACGGCCAATTTTCTCCGAATCTACTGGAACGATTAAGTTGAAAATTGATACACATAAGTGTAACATATTAAATGAAAGAGCTTATTGTGAAGGTCTCTCACTTGTCCAGTTCTTTAAACTTACGTACTTATAATTTGATCTATAATGATATTATTTTGATAATTTTAGACAGCTTACTCTATTCAAGTTTATATCATAAGTAAATATGTTTAAACATTTAACTAAAATTCAATTCAATTTATCATAACATACTTACTCATAAATCATAACACTAAACGAAAAATGTATATTAAAAGTGCCCTAGATGGATTTTCTCTTTCATACTACGTCGCTGAAAGCCGCACCAAATTTCGTAGGAGCCACCAAACGTTTCAGTTATGAGACTCGGGACTTGGAACTCAAGACATATGAGACATGTCTGCAAAGAATTTAATATCTTGCGTTTTCAGTACATACCAAATATCGATTTAGAGAAACTGTACATTTTAAATTTTTTAAAGCAGAGTATATAATATATGTTCAGGTTTTAAACAATTCCTGTATGCCATCTATAATCGATGATATGATGTCTCTAAATTGGGTTACACATAAGCAGTTGGCCGTGTCATCATATCAGCCATACAACGTCCACTGCTGGACAAAGGCCTCCCCCATAGATTTCCACAACTGCATCATCATATTGGGGGGAATTTGCGCAGAATGGCTACTGTTTCACAGATAGGACGCTGCTGTCCATCCCTCTGGTTTATAGTCTCTTAGTCGACTTTTACGACCTCCACGGGAGGAGTTGGAGTTGTGCTATATTCTTAATCCGGACACCACACGGATAGTTCACGGCAAATAATAGAATACTTCTATTTCTTACTATCGTAAACTTCGTGATTCATTCTTTATTCAAATCAAACACTCGAATTTATTATGTGATGTAGAGTCGCTCTTCATATTTTGAACATTACGCATTCGATTCTGAACGCTAGTGGTTGGACACACAGCTGTCGTTCTGACAAATAGTCTCCTGCAATATTACAATTACTTATTTTTAACAAGCTTAAATTGTGATAGTAAGCTACATTTAAAAAATATAAACATCATCATGAAGTGTTAATTGAAGTTGTGAATAACAATATACCATTAGAACAATATATATGTTACGTTTCATTGAATCACATTAACTGAACTCCGTTACTTGCTGCCGTGGACAGAGTCTCCTAGTTGAGCTAACCGGGAAGGAAACACGGAGGGAGGCACTCCGCAACAAGCTTACGACCAATATCTCTTACGACCGTTCGTTATAGCGGTCATTGGGGCCTCCCTATGAGCCTCCATGTTCAGCAGTGGACGTTTATAGGCTGATTAGAAGAGAATAGATATAAGCCTTACATCGGTGACAGCGTGATAAATCTCAAGAGGTTGGGCAGGACATCTGGCTAGCTCTAGTGTGATTATATGAACGAACGAACGGGACGAAAGGGCATGCCGTACTTCTACCAGCTAAAACAACAGGAGTGGTAATCCAGGATCGCGACCACAATGCAATGTTACTAGAGTCACCCATTGGTGCCACGCCTTAGTCACATCTCGGAGCCAGATCGACTCGCTATCACAGAAGAATACCACAGCACTCCTATTTGTATGCTCTGCCAGCGAAGTCAACCCTTCTGCCGGTATCTAGGCTTCCTAGTTTGTTTTCTTTCAAGGTATATACAAAACATTACAAAAAGTTGTCCAAATTAGTTTACTGGGGGGTAGGTCTTAACTTATGACTCTAGGTGAGTGCAGTGTCGTGCGATGCAGGCGCCTGCTGCATACTCCTGGGCAGCATTATAGAAGTGCTGCTTACCACCAGGCGACTGACTTTCCAGGCCGTTGGGGCAGAATGGTTTTCGAGTGGAGACAACGCGCCGGAAAACTTAGCGTGGGTCGGCCTCCAAGAGATGGACAGTTGACCTGGCCTTTACTCAGCTGTCGACGTCCCAAGGCTGATATGATGATTACGATGATGAATAATGAAATATAAAAGTACTAATGAGTTTTTCAAATTTATAAACTCATGTTGGGCCGGCTGACAAAATCTAATATACTATGATATTTATTCGTAGACTAGCCGCTACCCGCCCTCTTGGCTAGCGTAAATTACATTTATATTCATATCATATATTCTGAACTCTGCAAGATATTAAAAAGTAACACATATTCGGAAATTTTAGTTAATTATCTTGTTTGAATTACGAAAATGTTCATTGAAACCATTTAGCTGTTTCGGAGCCTATTCGAGACAAAGTATCAGACAGATATAAAAAACTAAATGCAGTAATTTATATTCGTTTAAATAGCAGATTAAACTTAAATTTTGGCGTTTGTTTTGAAATAAAAAACGGTCAATTTTATGATATTAGTATATATTCCCAAGAACAAATTACTTAAAATTACTTAACATCTATAATAAAAGAATCCGGCTTCTTAATACTGATAACCCAAAAATAAAGCTTACCAGCTTTCGAAAACAAATCACCGGTTCCCTTATTGCTTACATTTTTGCAATCTGCGGCAATTATTTCAGAAGTCTTCAGCACTTGAGGCATGTAAATCCCTTTGTGTGTAATGAATGGCTGGTTGTATTTTATTTGGGACTTCAGTCGTAAATCTAGCCGACCCTGATTGGAGTCCTGAAGCTGCATTAGGATAAGATACCCGCACATTTGTTTGGTATTGACAAGGAGGACTGATTAGAATCACCTATTTTGCGGGTTTTTGGTTTGTGAGAACGAGGTTAGTAAACTTGGAGAGATCGCTGGGTCAAATCCATTTTTGTACATTTTCAATTTCATTCAGTGCTTGTAACAATTAATTTGTATGAAATGCAATTGTGTAGGAGAACAAGTACACACTGAACTCAACATCATAGCTATGCATTGTTTTATGTGTTAATAAATGTTTGTTTTGATATTCCGTCAGGGTTCCGGATTAAGAGTATAACACCATCTCCTCCCGTGGATGTCGTAAAAGGCCACTAAGGGACTCTAAAACGATGCCCGAGGGATGGGCAGCAGCGTCCCTTCTGTGGAACAGTAGTCATTCTGGGCTCACCAACCCGCCTAGACACACCCACACTGGACTCATCTGCTCCATCGGCCATCAGTCCTCAGACAGACGTGACCAGCCCACTGCTATTTCAGCTTGGTACTTCGGTGTGCTATATCAATCATTGCTCAGAGCTCAGCACAATGCTCGATGATCTCAACAGAGTTTCCCAACAGCTGGGCCTTAAAATGAACATGGGCAAGACAAAAGTCATGTCGAATGCCCATGTCGTGCCCATCTCAATATCCGTTGGGAGCTCTGTTCTCGAAGTTGTTGACGAGTATGTCTACCTGGAACAAACTGTCCAGTTAGGTAGGTCTTAGAAAAAGAGGTCAATGGCAAAAGGCAGTGGCATTGGCCGGGGCACATTGCTCGTAGAACTGATAGTCGTTGGGGCAAAAAGTTTCTAGACACCACGGACCGGAAAGCGCAGCATGGGACTACCTTCAACGAGGTGGACAGACGACCTGGTAAGGGTCACTGGGAGTCGTTGGACGAGGGCGGCATGTGACCGCTCGTTGTGGAAATCTAAGAGGCCTTTGTTCAGCAGTGGACATCCTGTGGCTAATATGAATCCGATAATTTGGGTTCTCATCCAGATATCCTCGTTTCGAATTTTATCCTATAAAAAGACTCCGAGCATAGCACGTTCTATACCTTATTACACATAGGCACAATATTCTTTTTTTTCGCAATTTTATTTTTTACACGTAGTTTACCTTTGTATCATTTTCATTTCTGTAAACATAATTAACATACTCCTGTAAATTATTTTTAAGGGGAATACACTGGCCATAATTGTACTAGTACAGGAGTTAGCACTATGTCAATAAAGTTTATTATTGTTATTCATCTACCTCTATTATTACCGTTCCACTTTCCAGGAAATTTTGAATGTCCACAATTTCCTTTTCATAAATCGGCAAGTATTTCCTTAACCCATTAAAATACAATTGAAAACTACCCAAAGCCTCCATTAACGACGAGGTCAAGCGAACGGGAAACCAACCTGATGTATATCAGTTAGCAAAACTTTTTTCGGCGCCATTCTTTCGCCGTCTTTTTTCTTCCTTTCTTTATTTCTTTCCTTTGAACGGCTGGTGACAGGCCACTAATGGAACGATACTGGGATCCGCTCCGTACTTACGTTTAGAAATGAAATAGTGGGGCTCTTTTGTTTGGCCTTTTTTGTACTCGTTCCGAAAGGAGTTTTTGTTTATTGGGAAACAATATTAGTGTTAGATTTTTTATTGGGCGGATAAAGAAATGATAATGTATAATATGTTTTTGGAGGAAAATATTATTGTTGTGGAAACTTGCTTTATATCTATAGATTAGAATGTTTTATTTGATATCATTTACGGCGGATTCCGTGTAGTGACTGGACTGGCCGAAATTAATGATCAATCTAATCCGAAATCTTTTGATATGGCAATGAGGATTTGTCTGATTTTTTGTGTTAAATGTGATCTTATTCATTTTAAATATTTTGGATTAGATTGATTATTATTCATTTCGGCCGTAAGAATATAGCGTCACTGCCTCTCCTCCCGTGAATTTCGTAAGAAGCGACTGAGGTACTCTAAACCAAAGGGTTGGGCTTTCGCGTATACGGCCGCTTCGCGTTGCGTCACTGGTTTGTTTATTTTTTTACTGTCAGTATTATGCAAGACTGAGTTGTTGATATTTTTAACTAAGCTTCACGACATTGTCGCTTTACACACATTACAAGAACTCACAAAGAACTTTATTTTATTGGGTTAAGTGTATTCTGCCGAGGGTCGCAGTGGAGTCGGGGGGAAGCTTTCAATTTTAGATATTGTTATGTTTGTTACGGTAAACGACCACTGCCGAAGCTCTCAATAAACACTACAATGAGCTTTTATTAATTTTATTAATTGTTTTATTTTAAAAAAACGTTGCCCCACTCTAGCATTTCTCCTGTGTCGTGGCTGCGTTTACAGACATAAATTCGACACACTATACACCCAGACCCGGAACAACTACCTGCAGATCGTACAAATATTTGTTCCGTGCGGGAATCGAACCCACGACCCGAAACGCAGCAGCCGACTGTATCAGCCACTGCACCAACCGTGCCGAGCAATCATTTTGCTTTAATCACTAGGCGCTCTTATTAGCAGACAGGAGAATGCCGCGCCTGATCCTGTTCATATCAACACTTAGTCGCCATTTGTGATACCCACGAAGCACGTCCCTCTTCTGCTATTCCTCTCGTGTTCTTTGCAGGGAACCGCACGTACATATACATATAAACATAATTATGTAGTTGTATAGTGATGTCTTAGGTTTTAAAAATCTAAAACATACGCGATACAATCCGTTTAAAAGTGTTTTATTATGTAGTTGTAAATATCAACTGTGGTGTATCCGTGTGGTGTCCGGATTAAGAATATTGCACCACTCCATCTCCTCCCGCGGATGTCGTAAAAGGCGACTAAGGGAATCTAAACCAGAGGAATGGGCAGCAGCGTCCTTTCTGTGAAGCAGTAGCCATACTGCGCTCACTAACCCGCCTGCCAAGCGTGGCGAGTATTGGCAAGTGCCCCCCAAAATGATAACGCAGTTGTGGAATCTGTGAGGGAGGCCTTTGTTCAGCAGTGGACGTATAAATGGCCGATACGAATGAATGAAATATGTAATATCATGCTCAAACATATGAGAAAAAGTTTTGATTATGAGAGTTACGTACTGACTGACTGACTGGTTTGCACTCCAAACTCTGCCGGCCCCAGATATGAAAGCACTGCAAATATTCCCCATTACCAACTCAAGCTAACCGTAAACGGTTATCAGAACACAAAAAAAAAACAATTATTTCAGCACCGTTCGTTCCTGCAATTTGCAACTGCAGGTCCGAGCCTCGAGTCAGTCCATGCCCGCCCGCCCTACAGTGCGCACGTTGGGCGGGAACTTAACTACGTAACGTGTAACGTAAACGTTTACGTTTCGACAACAGTTTGACTTCAGTGTTGTGCTGTGGGTGGACTGAGCTTAAAAAGCTTGAATGTATGTATTGAATACAGTATAGATATATAGTAATGATTTTATGGATACAGGGAAAAACAAGTTGGATATCTATCTCTTAAATAAATAAAATCATATTCAAAATTGATAAGTTCATAACAGAAATGATGTTTATTTATTGAAAGAACAGATAAAGATAAAAAGATCATCATTCATTATTTCGGCCGAATGAAGTCCACTGCTGGACATAGGCCTCCCGCAAAGATCGCCACAGCGACCGATATGGGTGTATTGTGGGCTCATTGGGGGGTTTTGCCATAATCGCCACGCTTGGCAGACGGGTTGGCGATCGCAGTAGAGTTGATAATGTACTCGAAGGACGCTGCTGCCCATCCTCCGGCTAATCCCTTAGTCGACTTTTACGACACCCGTGGGAGGAGATGGGGTGGTGGTATTCTGAGCCGGCACCACACGGCAAATTGATAAAATGATGAGATATTAATATTTTTTATTAATTTTTACCATTAACAGGCACTTATGAATAGTCAAGACTTTAGTTGCCGCGATCCAATATATTGATTCCCTATGGAGAAGAACAGGCACAAAACTCCATGGTTACTCTTTTTAAATTATGTTACAATATTTATGAGTACATTGCTTTTCGAAATCAAGGAAGACAATGTGAGAGATAAGAGTCTAAACTTCTTAAAGTGTACACTAAACGAGCCTGATTGTAATTTATTAACTTCATGATCAAATTGCTATGGCAGTTAACGATTGACAAATATAATGGTAGACGACACTCGTTCACGAGCATGACGCATGCATCAGCATCGGTTTGCTTAACCATATTGCACGACATGAAACTTAGTTGAAACCAGTAGTTTAAACATCAAAAAAGTTAATAACATAAGATAAAAAGATGTTTATTTCTTACTACCCGTTACCCGCTCGCTTCGATAGGCATAAATTATGTTTATATTCATAATCCTCTTAACCCTGCAAGTTATCGAAATGCAACCTACAAGTACAAATTCCTGTTTTTGTATCCCAAATATGTTCACGGAATCCGTTGAGCCGTGGCGGAGCCTATCCAAAACAAACTTTTAGAGAACAGAAACATACAATTTTTTTTTACCTGTTTTTTTTTTTTTTAGATAAGAACAAAAATCAATCAGTCAATTTTATTTTAATGAAGATTAACTATTTTATTTGCCACATTGCTAGATGTAGATTTCCTATGCAGAAGAACGGGCAATAAATTTTATGGTTATTTATCTTAACCATAATATGGTACAATGTTTATTAGTGCTTATTTCCCGAATTGAACGTTATTTGACGACAATGTAGGAGAAAATAGTATGGTTTACTTAAAAATCAACACTTAACAAGCCAGATTGCAATATCTATTAATATTTTTTATTGATTTGTCACGGAGACATTGAGCTGACCAATCTCAACAGCTTGACACATACATCAATATCGCTCGGCTCAACCACATTAGTCAGTGGCCAATCGCTTATCAGTAAACAAAAGTAAATAAAAAACATTCCTTCAATGGATTTTGCAACATGAACAGTACTTAATAAGATATATAAGTACAATTTATAATTATAATTTTAATGTTACAGATCATCGTAAAAGTTAATAGCTTCCTTTGAAATATTTTATAAAGTAAACAATTGCTTTGTTTTTATTACGATTAAATTATCGTAGTAAAGTAAATTAGATCAGGATATCCTCTTAGAGGCAAATACAATAACATCAAAGATAATATTGGTGGTAAGTAGAGACCTTGCAATAAGAGTATTATGAGGGGGCAAGGTGCTATGCTTGGAGTCTGTCTAATGGATAGTATCCGAAACATTTTATTTTTTTACTTTTTGGCTTGTGTTTGGGTGTTTTGTGACCAATAAACTATTTTTCTTTCTTTCTTTCTTTCTTTCTTTCTTTCTAAACGAGGATATCCAGAAGAGAACCAAAGTGATCGACGTAGCACACCGAATTAGCCCGCTGAAGTGGCAGTGGGCTGGTCACATTGTGGACTGGTGCCATCTTCTTAATCCGGGCACCACACCGATTGAGTGATGTGTGTGTTATAATGTAATTAGTGATCCTTTATTGGATGATGATCGATTTAATACAGCTTTATTTGACTTCCTGTATAAGTCGATTAATTACAGTTCAATCTTTGCTTTGAATGTTTACATTTCCGCAACAACTCAATCACTTTTTAGGATCTCGTAAGAGCAAATTAGAAATGGTTGCAGGAGTTTTTTTTATTACTGCAACATGTGTGGTTCCGGCTAAGAACGGCACAAACCTATCTCATGCTGTGGGTGTCGTTATAGGTGACTATAGGATTACCGGAGGATAGGCAGTATCGTCCTTCGAGTACATTCGTGACCCGGAGCTACACGGGCTAAGGCTCTAAGACTATTGTTGTTGGTGAATTGAAAAAAAACGGGATATTTACCATGTATATATTTGATTTCAATTTAAATAACCACAGTTTATCCGTAAACATGGTGCTTGCGGCAGTGTCGAAATATCAGAAACTCAAATCAATAGAAAACATGGTAAATAACCTGTTTTCAGTCCTAATAATTCGTATGATAGCCGGAACCAAAGCTTAACACGAGTTCCGAAGAACGGAGTTTTTAGAAAGAATAGTTACCCATCCAAATTCTGACCGCGGTAAGTGCAGCTTAGCCACGCTAATAGACCGTTTTGCGTGGTAACTGTTTATAACTTTAACCCCTCTCAATTAGATTTTCTTTCAGTCTTTTCTAAAGAATATTTTCAAACGTCTGCGTCAAGTATATACTTGAATTAAATTTATTTTAACTATGTACAGATGAATGCTTAAAATATTATATTCAGACAAAAGTAAACGATGCCTGACATTTTTACTAAGTTCATGCCAAAGGTTCTAATACTACAGAGCCATTATTCGAAGTTATTCATACCTAACACGAAAACAAGTTTTGTGAATAATTCAAAGAATTCATCAATCATTCCTTGGAATTTAAAATATATACGAGTAACATAAAGTAAATTGGTCCGACATAATGTTTACAATTTAATTTTTAATGCATAAATTGCTTTTCATGTATAAATATTTTGATATATTGAAAAACATAATACAATTACCTTTTATTCTAACTACGATTTAAACCGTACAAATACCTTAATAACATCAATATATATTACATACATTCAGTCAAAAAAGTATCGGGAATGGATGATTTGTTTATGGTTCCAAATTCAAATTTATGTTTTTATTGTTGTTGTTAGATTGGCACAACTGTTCCATTTTGGCGCGGAGTTTGAGTTGCATCTGTTATTTATATTAAATACAGTGATGTTTTTAGTTATATCAAATCTAGTGAGTATAGCGAATTTCATTATGGACAAAAACACCGAACAAAGAGTTTGTCTTAAATTTTGCATCGCCAATGGAATTTCGTGTTCGGAGTCACTAAAAATGTTACAGAAGGCTTACGGTGAATCGACTTTATCAAAAACACGTGCTTATGAGTGGTACAAAGCGTTCAAAAGCGGTCGAGATGTGATGGAAGATTTGCCTCGCTCCGATAGGCCATCAACGTCTGCAACTGAAGTTCACATCGCAAAAGTGAAGGAAACAGTGACTGTAAATCCTCATACAACTTTGAGAGAGATAGCCGCCGAACTTTCTGTATCTCACGAGTCGATCCGTACCATTTTAACTAATCATTTGGGTATGAAACATGTTACCGCTCGGCTAGTCCCAAAAGACCTGAATTTTCTTCAAAAACTCAATCGCATGCGAGTCGCTGAGGACATGCTAGAAGGAGTCAATTCCGTTCCAACATTCATGAAACGCTTTGTTACTAGTGACGAGACGTGGGTTTACCAGTTTGACATGCAAATTAGTCAACAAGCTTCGAAGTGGCGCCTTCAACTGAACCGAAACCGAAAAAACCACGCCAAAGTCGATCAAAAGTCAAAGTCATGTCGACTGTTTTCTTTGACTATCGCGGTGTTGTGCACTCGGAATTCTTGCCGGAAGGTCAAACGGTAAATAAAGAATATTATTTGAGCGTTATGCGGCATTTAAGAGAGCAAATTCGAAGAAAAAGGCCAGATTTGTGGAAAGAAAATTCTTGGATTTTGCACCATGATAATGCGCCTTCACACACGGCCATCATTGTGAACGAATTTTTGACCAATCACTCAACAAATACCATCGAGCAACCACCATATTCACCAGATATGGCTCCAGCCGATAAAATAAATTTGGATAATAACAAACGGCACGGTTGGTGCAGTGGCTGATACAGTCGGCTGCAGCGCTCCGGGTCGTGGGTTCGATTCCCACACGGAACAAATATTTGTATGATCTGCAGGTAGTTGTGTCGGGTCTGGGTGTTTTGTATGTGGAATTCATGTCTGTAAACACACCCACGACACAGGAGAAATCCTAGTGTGGGGCAACGTTTAAAAAAAAAAAAAATATTGATCTTTTCCCGTTACTTTCTTGACAGAGTAGTATAAATATATACAACTCGTAAGTAAATTTATACGAAATTATTTATGCAATTATCACCTATTGTAGCTGTTTAACTAAGATTAGTAACCACATGTTATGTATTTTATTTACTATATTTGTCTACGTCACACCACGTCTACTAAGTCACAGCCGAGCGGATTGAAAATATCTATGAGCTTAAGCAACGCTTACCGCGGTCAGTTCTTAGGATGACCATAACTAACACATCGGCACCCCTCCGTGCCTTGGAAAGCACGTTAAGCCGTTTGTCCCGGTTGTCATATAAACATCTAGGCGCGGCACCAATGGGTGGCTCTAAATAGAGATTATTCGAGTTCCTGGAGCCTCCCCACTCCGGTGGTTCTAACTGGTAGGAGTCCATCATGCCCCTCCGCCCTTTCCCGGGGCGGAGGAAGTGCATCATGTATTTCCAACGGATCAATAAAAAGAAATTTAAAAAAATGCTGTGGAGGTCTGATAGCAGTCGCCTCATGTCACATATCGATATTTAACCCAATCTGGTTAGGCTTCTAATCAACCCCAACATAAATGGGAAAAGCCTCAGAGGATGTATGTATAGCATCATCATTTCATTATGGCATTTTCCTCCCTCCCAAAAATCCACCACAAACACCACAATGACCGGCCTGTGTATGTTGTGAGCTCATGTGCGGAGTTTTGCCATAATCGCCACGCTTGGCAAGCGGGTTGGCAATCGCAGGTGATTTGTAAATGTACTCGAAAGACGCCGCTGTCCGCCCTTCGGCTTATCCCATAGTTGCCTTCTATGACATCCACGGGATGAGATGGGTTGGTGCTATTCTTAGCTGGCACCACACGGCGTTTCATTATTCAAATGCTACCTTTTTTATTTATCCTAGTGGAAATTCTTCACGAACTTCCTCTGCCTTGGGGAAGGGCCAAGGGGCATACAATGCTCCTAGCGGCTTAAACCACTGGGGCGGTCATCTTTGGCACCTAAGGGGGGCTCCGAGTCCTCGTATGATCACATTAGAGTCACCCACTGATGTCACACCTATAGGCACATCTCGGAGAGGGTGACTGTACAGCGGTCACCCTCCCCGGGGTGTAAATGCTACCTACGTCTGAATTATTTTAAAGTGCGTAATAATTTCAATTTTTTTAAACATTGCCTCACACTATGATTTCTCCCGTGTCGTGGGTGTGTTTACAGACAAATTCCACACACAATACACCCAGACCCGAAACAAATACTTGCAGATCACACAAATATTTGGTCCGTGCAGGAATCGAACCCGCGACCCGGAGCGCAGCAGCCAACTATATCAGCCACTGCACCAAATGTGCCGTCAAATTCCACCGCATTCAAATTAATACCGTCGTATTGTATATGTAATGTAATAGATTACTTCTTGTATGGCGAAGGTTGAGAAGGTCAGTAACAAAATAGGTCAGGTCCTCTAATGGGCTTTATGACAGTAATGGATTAACTAGGCACCTGTCTCTTGCACACTTAACACCTTTTGTAGTATCCGGACAATACATTGTTGTTTCTAATGCGGACGGCAAATACAATTTGCTTCAATTCAAAGCTTTGTTTATCCGAGTCATAAGAAGTACTAAAAGACAATACTTCCTTATGTAAGCATTATACAGGTTGTCCAGTAAATAGCACGACATACTGCAGGGGGTGAGAGCTTGGGTCAATACCTACCAAAAAAACACAATATATGTTCAGCAAAATTTTACGGATTTACTAATAGTTAAGCGATAAGAAAATTGTACTGTGAAAAATTAAATAAAAATTGTGTTGCTTGAAAACATTTTAGTTTTTAATAGAATAAAGACTTATCAATGAGTAAAGTAACTATTCACAAATAATTTGAGGTAAAAAAAAACTTAAGCATTATACAGGTTGTCCAGTAAATAGCACGACATACTGCAGGGGGTGAGAGCTTGGGTCAATACCTACCAAAAAAACACAATATATGTTCAGCAAAATTTTACGGATTTACTAATAGTTAAGCGATAAGAAAATTGTACTGTGAAAAATTAAATAAAAATTGTGTTGCTTGAAAACATTTTAGTTTTTAATAGAATAAAGACTTATCAATGAGTAAAGTAACTATTCACAAATAATTTGAGGTAAAAAAAAACTAAGAAAGAATTTTTTCATTACGAGATGCTTAAAAATCTGTGTCAAGGTAGAGATTTTTCGATATTTCGGAAAATTTTGTACTACTGTAAATCCGTAAGATTTTGCTGAACATATATTGTGTTTTTTGGTAGGTATTGACCCAAGCTCTCACCCCCTGCAGTATGTCGTGCTATTTATTGGACATCCTGTATATGTCCGTGTGATGCTTTGATCAAGAACTTCATCATTTCAGCCATTGGATGCCCACTGTTGGACATAGGCTTCCTCCATAGACTGACAATTGTGGCATCATTTTGAAGGAATTTGCCAGTATTCACCACGCTTGGCAGGCGGGTTGGTGAGCGCAGTATGACTACTGTTCCAAGGAAGCGACGCTGCTACCCATCCCTATTGTTTGTCCCTAAGTCGTCTTTTACGACATCCATTGGAGGAGATGGAGTGGTGCTATATTCTTAATCCGGGCACCACACGAAGCAGATCGCTCGCACTCGCAGAAAGAGAATGCGCTCACTAACCCGCCTGCCAAGCGTGGTGAGTACTGACAAATTCCCCTAAAATGACGTCATAATTGTGGAAATCTATGGGGGAGACTACCGCCGTGGACTGGCTGTCTGGTCTATTGGCTGATATTATAATGATGATGAAGCATTAAAGCGATCTCCAAAGTAATTAACGAGCCTTGTTTGACTTGATTACAATTCAAAGTAACATAAAAAAGGTAAAACCTTTTCTAAGCGCACTAACTGAGGCGCATAACCGTATAGTATCATAGCCAGTTGCACTCACCGATTTTTGAACCATTGGTGAAGTTAAGTAATGCTCGGCGCTTAGTGCAAAATCCACACGGATGGATGACCGTATAGTAATTGTATATTGGTAATATTCGTTATCATCATCATCCATAGCCTGACTTCCCCCACTGCCGGGTATAATCCTATCTTTGCGTGTGCCAATCTCCACGCTCTCTTGCTAGTCTAATCCAGGTTCAACGTGCGATGGCAATAATATCGATAGCCTATCTCGCCGCCGCCCGACATTCCCTCTCACTCCGCCACTCAGTCACTTACTCCAACTGTTAGCCTGGCCAGATGTACTGCCCAACTTAAGTTCCGTCACCCGTTTTCCAACTTCAAAGAACTTAGTGCGTTTTCGGATCTCGAAATTTCAAAATCAGTTATGTCCAACTAATTTAGTCCACTTAACCAAAAACAAGATGGCGGAAAAACAACAACATGCCAATTTAATAACAAATCAACGTTGACAATCTAATCAAAATTAAATGAAAATCGTTTGATGTCAAACTTACCTAATAAATACTAATCAAAATTTCATTATTGTTAATTAGTCACCTTTATTGAGAGTGTTTACACAATCTGTCACTAGATGGCGGCGGAGCAATAAACGCAGCTGTCTAATTGAAATTTTATTAAATCGTTTAGAAAGTTTATTGAAACATTTTCCGTTGATAAAGGTTAAATTATTGCCGTGTTTTATTATATTGTTGAAACGGGGTTTTCTTCAAATATTTAATGATTAAATACTGATGTGAAACTTATCTTTTGGTATTTCTTTATAATTTGTCGGTGTATTTTTTTATAATTTAAACGTTATAAACCCAAGCCGGCAACGCTAGCGTCACTTTCTTCATGGCATAGACAAAATGACAAACAGAGCAGACGGAAGCGCGCAACGGAAAGTTGCACAGAGGAAATCAATGATTTTAGCCGATTTTTTCGTCATGCGGTCGTACTTCCTTCCTACACCTATGGGCAGAAAGGGGTAGCTTGTTCTTTGCTGGGAATCACACATACATATTTCATTTTGTATAATGTCATACTGCATACATACACTAGTATTTCTCCTGTGTCGTGCGTACAGTTTACAGACATACATGTCACATGCACAAACCCCCAGACCAGATACAAGTATCTGTAGATCATACAAATATTTGTTACGTGCGTGGATCCCATTATGCATTTTTTTTCATAGCTGGCATACCAGAGCTGCAACGTTTGGATGTTTTTTTTTTTTTTTGTTAAAAAAACTTTGCCCCACACTAGGATTTCTCCTGTGTCGTGGTTGCGTTTACAGACATGAATTCCACATACAATACACCCAGACCCGGAACAACTACCTGCAGGTCATACAAATATTTGTTCCGTGTGGGAATCGAACCCACGACCCGGAGCGCAGCAGCCGACTGTATCAGCCACTGCACCAACCGTGCCGTCTGCTGTGCCTGTTGCAGCACAACGCTAAATAGGGCCATGTTTTTGGCACTAGCACGTTAGTTATAGAAAGCCTATAACTACACTACTCTCTCGTATCATCATCATCATCATTTCAGCCGAAAACGTCCACTGCTGGACAGAAACCTCCCCCAAAGATTGCCGCAATGACCGGTATGGTTTTGAGTTGTGTGCTCATTGAGGGGTTTTGCCATAATCGCAACGCTGGGCAGACGGACGGACTGCGATCGCCAGCAGTTGTGTTATAATTGTACTCGAAGGACACTGCTGCCCATTCTTCAGCTAATCCCATAGTTACCTTTTACGACACCCACGGGATGAGATGGGGTGGTGGTATTCTTAGCCAGCACCACCCATAGCCGGCACCACATGGCTCTCACTTATGGATCGCCATAGAACAATGTATTCATTGAGATTGCTAAAATACCAAATTTAAAAAACGACCGTACCTTGATTTCTTTCGGCATTTCTTCAGAGGTTGTCCTGTAGTGAAACACCCTCCGTCATTTCAATATGACTTCTAAAAGTATCTGCTATGACCTAATTACTGAATAAACGATTCCATTCTTCTACTTTTATTTTGCTGTTTGTTTTTTAAGTGAAACTTCTTTATCGACATATGAGAGAAATTTTATAGCAATGTAACCTTTTTCTGTTACGCGCCATCTTTATTTCTTAGTCACCTTTTTCTGTTACGCGCCATCTTTATTTCTTAGTCACATTTTTCCGTTATGCGCCATATTGATTTGAAAGATAAATTGAATTTATCTATGAAAAACAGTCCTCAAACATCAACAACAAGATCCGGCACTACAATTGATGGAGTTTTAACTCGGTCACTAAATTCCGTGGAATGTAAACCATATATTTCATATTTCAGTTACCATAAGCCATTATTTACAAAAATATATAATAACGATAACAATAATAGTAATAGTTCTATCATAATTAATTAAATGCTATAATAAACTTAGCAGCAATAAGGTGAAATAATTGTATTATTTGTATCCATGTCTATGATAATAAAAGCCTTCTGCTTAAACTTTATCTAATTTAGCTTTATTTAACCAATTTCTGTTGGAAAGTTGTAAATAGTGGGTCATTTATCGAAAAATGATGTCATAAAGAAGTTTCACTTCTCGTGTACACTAATACACACACATTTTACATTTTTTACTATTTCCTATCATGTGTGAGGTTGGAATAGACACCAATGGTAGCTTTTGCATTCCATTAAGTTGGAAACACAGATATCCTATGGTAAGACAGGTGTCTTACCATAGGATATCTGTGAACACGTAAACACCCAGTTAACCCGGTCTCATAGGTATGAGACCGGGTTAACTGGGTGTTCTCCGAGACAAGACTTCGAAACTATAATACTTCTTCAAAAATGTTTAGTGATCGAAAGCTAATCTCTTCCTGTCCTATATACTTAATGGTGATACGGGACGTAACGCAGCGAGTTCGATAATCCGGCGCTGAGTCAATGTAACTTAATTAGCTGAAGCCTTCTAATATCGACCTTTTGATAATTAAGAAAATAGAAGGAAGCTTTGATACTTAGCCTTGAATGGGATGAATTTGTGGTATGACGTTATGAATAGAGTTTAGCGTACATGTGTAAATGAAATATGTATTTATTTTTCCTAATATAAAAAAATCTATGGTGCTTGTAGGGGATCAGTTTAAATGAAACCACACTTTTCACTATAGAAGTATTGCGAGGAACTTAGTAAACAGAGAAATCACTATGTAGAAGTAACTATGTAAAAACCAATATCATCCTACGGTTGACGCTCGCTTAGCTACTCGCAATCTGTACCGTGGCGACAGCCTTTATTTTAGATTCAAAACTTTACAAATTGTTTGACAATTTTCATTATGATAACAACACATAACTGATCATATATAATGTTAGAAATATTACAATTTACATAAGAACTTACTTTTTATATGCTTTAATACACAAGCTATATGTTGAATTTAGGTACATGTTGATTATATTTAACTGAACTACGATTTTACTTAATAAACTATCACGAAACATAGGGTTTCGTAAAACAACATTACAAACATGGCGATAGCTATCAATGTATATAATATATGGCTTTAAAAGTTGTTCTCTACGATGGGCCTAATCATTGTTTATATAATTCAAATAGTCTTAGCGATCAAAGATACAAGATAATAACAAGAAATCAACATAAATACGATTAAGATAAATCAGTTAGATTTTCGTTGTTTTAAGCACTTTCACAATTACTATAGTTAGTGTTTTTATTCACAATCACTTAAATGTCCATTGTTTATGTTTTAATTACACATTCACTTATATTCGTCGCCAACAGTGCTCTATATTTAGGTCTGATTTTTTTAAACAAACTGGTGAGACGATATCCCCAACCCATCTCATTCCGTGGGTGTAATAATAGGCGACTATGGGATTAGCCGGAGGATGCGCAGCACACAAACACAAACATTATTTACATAACAAACAACATTAAACATTATTTACAACTTAACTGCTATCTTAACGTGCCTGGCAATGTGGTGATGATGGCTAAACCCCCAATGAGCACACAACACACCCAGATCGGTATCGATTTGGAGACGGCTATGTACAGCAGTGGATTTGTTTGGCTGAAGTGATGATAATGAACTATAATGTATTATGGAGAATGATTTATTATTAATCATTTTACATTTTATTGACACAATAAAGACGTTATCTTGGGTGATGAAACAAAGTTGTGACTAACTTTACGTAGATAAAACCAAAACTGTACAAATTTTACAGCACTAGTTATACAACAGCGATGCTTGATCAGATAACCTACATGACTGTCTGCCAAGTGGCCTAATTACCATTGCCAATGTCCAATATTTGGCTCCAAGAGGTGTGTTTGCACTTTGAGTGGCTATAAGAAACAACGTAGAAATTGTGCGGAGCCGGGGATGCAATTCCTTAAGCTCAAATAACTGAATACAGAATCAAAATAACGCTGCAAAACTAATTTGGTATTTGCTAAGACATGATTGAAGCTATTCAAGGACACGTTGCAGAAGGTAAGCCATGAGGATCGTCTTAGCGAATACCAAACTGGGTTATCTCCGTTATTTCAATTCTATATTCAAGGATGTATGGATGTTTGAGCTTAGAGAATTGCACCCCTGGACTATAGGTTGTTGAATAATAGACCAACTTATATAGAGATTCAGCTATTTGTACATATTACTTAAAACAAACAACACGTTTAATCAGCAGACATATTTTTGGAAGAGGGGAAAGCAAGTGCTACTTTTTATAAAAGTAATATTTGCAGTAATTTTATGTAGGTAATGTTGCCAACAGAAAATATTAAACAGATATTAGCTTTGCCCACGACTCCAGCTCGAACCCGACAGTTTTTAGTTTTCCGTATTAAAAATAGGTGGTGTAACACATTATCATCATTATCACACGTTGGTTAACATGGGACTCCCAATGATCACTACAATGAGCGGTCATCAGGGATATTGCCATAATCACCATGCTTGGCAGGCGAATTGGTGATCACACTATGTTATTATTAGGGGAGGGAGGATGCTGCCTATCTTCTTGATATCAAAGTCAAAGTATTTTATTTCAAATAAACCAATTACTGGAACTTATGAAACGTCAGAATTTAAGTTGCACGGATCCATTTACTTGATCCTATCAAGAAGAGTAGGCAATAAACTCCACGGATACTATTTTAAAATAATTTAGATTACAATGTTTATTGATACAAATTATAGCAAAACATATAACGTGAAAAATATTGGCTGTAAAGATGGAACATACATTTTTTTTTCTTACCAAGAATTATGTCGTTTTCACTACTTTTTGATACCTCCTCGTATGTATAATAATAATTTATTTACCATGGCAGTTAATGGCTTACCAGTCCCGACAGACAGAACCCTTTCATGACGCATGCATCAGCATCGCTTAGTTCAAACATATTGTAGGGAACCCAGCGACCTGATTCACAGCGCCGCCACCAGCAAGGTATTTTAGTGAGTATGATAGACCAATACTACTAGGCAAGACACAAACAATCAATCCTTAGTCATCTTTTACCCATGGGTTTCGACCCATCCCTCTCGAGGGATGATCTATTCTTTGCTGGGAACAACACGATACTACATTGTGTACCAATCAAGGATACAGATCTTGCTCCGAACTTCATCAGTATCCAATCAGCCGTCCTTAAGTAATAAACCATCTAACATATATCCAAACCCACAAGCTACGACCCTCCCATAACCTCTAAGCCAAACCAAGTTTGTACAAAATTGGCAGCACAAGTCAACAGCGAAGCTTCACGAAACAACCCTGCATGTCTATCTGTCCGGTAACCCAATTACCAACGCCAATGTCCAATGATTGGCCCCAAGAGCCCCGTTCGCACTTTCAGTGACCATCAGAATTTCTGACTGAGGGAAACGATATGAGAATTTCATGGTAATTTTAAACTGTTCGAGGATATGAATATTATTTTCATACTTATATGGGTACAACAAAATACATAATATTCCTTACTTATAAACTGGCGTTAGTTATTAAGGGGTAGACTACAGAATTATTATTTAATGCGTTACATCATAATTTCATTAAAAAAACATTCAAACTCAGTGAAACCGATGACGTCACTCACAACACTGCGAGTTGATTTCCGGGTTATTATAATATTCAGCCGTGTGGTGCCGGTTACGAATAGCACCAACCCATTTCATCCCGTGGGTGTCGTAAAAGGTGACTATGGGATTAACCGGAGGATGGGCAGCAGCATCTTTGAGTATATTAACAGCTTAACTACGATCGCTAACCCGCCTACCAAGCCTGGCGATTATGGCAATCCCCCCAATGAGCACAAAACACACCAAGACCGGTCATTGTGGCAAACTTTGGGGGAGGCTTGTGTCCAGCAGTGGACTTTATTTGGCTGAAACGATTATAATATTCAAGCGCTTATGGCAAGTTTTGCTCACCGATCGGTGAATGATAGACGAGGTTAAGCAGCGTGTGATGCGGTCAGTCTATAGTCTATAGTCTGCATAGTGGTATTTGAACTGAGTGTCTCCGTATTCAAAGGGCACGTAAAATTGGTCTCTCTATATACGGCAGCTGTTAAACCAAGTCGGAGGCCATTTAGGCCATAACTCCGACAACAAGGTTCCTACACACGGAAGAAGAAGAAGATAAATTACAAGACAGTTCTAGAATTTGTTATGTCGATTATCATTGCCAATAGACTGCTAATATAACCTGGATCTATGTTATCTTGATATTTTTAAATTTACAAATTAATTTCATTCTGACTTTTCAAGTAAACACTTTCTTTTTTCAGATAAGCGTTGGAACATCGAGGCACGAGCAGGCTGGATATTCGTAAGTTTTACTTGCACATAATACAGTAAATACTATTTCATAGAACTTTATTTACTTTAACTAGCATAGTTATAAGTAACAATTTCGTTCCAAATAATATTATTTCAGCGCTACCTAAACAACAAGCAGGCTCTAAACAAAATGTTTATGATCCACAAGAAAAACGAAAGACGTATGATAGTCAGATAAACCTTTGTACGGTAGACCCGCCCTTTGAAAATAACATATCCAAGAACGTGAAAATAGTATTATCTCAATGTTTTTAAGTACACACTGCCATAGCTTCTCACCTATTGTCTGGCCGAGCTAGCTTTGCATAAGAATAATGGCAACACGCAAACAATCATAATTTCGGCCGAAAAACGTCCACTGCTGGACAGAAGCCTCCCCCAAAGACCGGTATTTGTGTTGTGTGCCCATTCGGGATTTTGCCATAATCGCCACGCTTGGCTGAGGGGTTCGCAATCGCAGATGGGTTATAAATATACTCGAAGGATGCTGCTGCCCTTCCTCCGGATAATCCCATAGCCAGCCATAATCGCTTTTTATGACACCCACGGGATGAGATGGGGTGGTGGTGGTGGAATTCGCCGGCACCATACGACAAACATATTATACGCAAACAATATTTACCAAAAACTCTGCTTTGTTATTTTTATGTCAATGCATAGTTACCTTTACCTCAGCATCATATCAGCCAAAAGATGTCCACAGTTGAACAAAAGCCTCCGATAAACGATCGGTTACTTATCGTATGTTGTCATTTTGAGAGGAATTTGCAATTAATCACCACGCTTGGCAGGCGGGTTGGTGAGCCCAGTATGGCTGCTCTTCCGCAGAAGAGACGTTGCCCATCCCCTCTAGATAAGGTTCCTTTAGTCTTATGCTATGTTCTTAATCCGGATACCACTTGTGTGGTCTCTGCTTACTTGCTGGGTATGACAAAACTTATTCTGCATTGGCAAATAAGAACATTGTTATTTTATTGTTATTGTTTGCGATGATACCATAACGTCATTCCTATGCAAAGTTAGCTTGATCAGCCTCTATCACCTTCAACGCCCTATTAAATTACCAATAATTCTTGTCTAAATTGATAACAATATAAGATGCGAAAATCCGGATTAAGAATATAGCGCCACTTTACCTCCTCCGTGGATGTCGTAAAAGACGACTAAGGGACTCTAAACTAGAGGGATGGGCAGCAGTATCGCTTCGGGGGGTCATTAGTCATACTGCGCTCACCAACCCGTCTGCCAAGCATGGTGAGTACCTACTGGCAAATCCCCCCAAAATGACGACACATTGTGTTACTCTATGGGGGCGGCTTTTGATCAGTAATGGACATCCTTTAGCTGAAATGATGATGAACTAAACGTACAAATACGAAAATATCCAAGATTATCAAAAATCTATTGGCTTTCGTCTTTGAAACGAAATTCAAATTATCCAATTATCATAAAATGGTCCTCCCAGACGTCGTTACCAGAAAATCAAATCTTTCAGGTGTATAGAGTTTCATCATTACAGATGTAAATAATATTTTCCTATTGACCTAAATGGAAGTTGCTTGTTATAGGGCCGTAGCATACTGTGAAGCGATATTTTTAAAGATATTTTCTTAAATTGTATTACGTACTATAACTATTTTTTGTGGTGTCCGGATTGAGAATATAGCACCTATAATGCCTACTATAGGGTTAGGGACTATGTTGACGATAGGGACATAATTATGGCGTTAGCTACTTTCTGCACATGTGCCTTACCTGGTAACCAATTATATGTGAGGTGCTCTTTGTACTGTATAGCTGCTATATTTATATTTCAGCGATGTGTTGATAAAGTCTTAAACACATTTATGTGATATCTAATAATTTTTGTAATATTGATCTAATTCAATATTGTAACCTCAATTATTTTAAAAGAGTATCCATGGAGTTTCTTTCCAGTTCTTCTCTATAGGATCAACTAATTGGAACTGAGCAATTTAAATTCTGACGTTTCACAAGTGCCAGTAATTGGTTTATTTGAATTAAAACATATACTTTTTTATAATTATTTTCGATTTTTGAGAAATATTTTATGAATATGTGAAGATTTATTCATTTAAATACCGTACGACGTTGCCTTTTACTTGACATTGGCGAAATTGTGGAAGATACTCTGCAGAAGCCATAATCTAAGAGAAGAAGAAGAAGAAGAATTAAAACATATTTGACTTTGAATTTGACTTTGACACCACTCTATCTTCTCCCGTGGATGTCGTAAAAGGGTACTAAAGCACTCTAAGCCTAAGCTCTAAGATGGGTAGTACCCATGTGTGGAACAGTCATACTACGCTTACCAACCCGCCTGCCAAGCGTGGTGAGTACTAACAAATTCCCTCCAAAATTGCGACATACGGCATGGTCGTCTTATGGGGAAGAATTCTTCAGCGGTGGTATTTTGATATGATGATGATGATGATTAAGTACTTATGTAATACTTGATGATTTTGGAAGCGACAACGACAATAATGAATTGATAGTATTAGGGATTACCTGTGATAGTTCGCTGATAGAGTATTGCACATCCACTTGAAGCCGACTTGGGGTAGTCTGTCGCCTGATCCGAGAGGGTGGCACACCGTGCTATGCGCATACTTCCTATAATACTCTATTACATTTTTCTTTTTGATAATAGGACTATGTAGTTCAGATTTGCAGTGATAGCCTAGTGGATGAAAGCTTGCCTTGTGTATCCAAGGGTCTGAGTTCGATTCAGGCCTCCACCTCTGGATTCATGTGCGGATCAGAATTCGATAGTCACTTGCGTTAACGGTGAAGGAAAACATCATGACGAAATCTGTGAACACATTAAGGGGCTCCAAAATATTCTCAATGATGTGTGTATTCCGCCATCACGAACTAAGCCATCGTGATGGACTAAGGCATAACGTTTCTCACCGTGACAAAAGGCTCGTGCCCAGCAGTAGGACAATAATGAATTGTTTATGTATGTATGTTACATACCCCGCGCGCGTCCTCTGTCATAGACCATAGAAACAAATGGAATAAGGTATGAGTCAATTGCGTGGATGGAAAACCTATCGTAATTTATTCTGTCTACCACTTAAATACGGGTGTATATAAGTGAGTAAAACCACCCGACGACACTTTCCCACTGCTTTTTCTTTCACGTTTTTATTTTTATGAAGCACAGACATCACTCTGTTCTGGGAACTAAATGCAGTATTAAATTTATGTATTTCTATTTTTATATTTGTGCTGACCGGGATCAGGATCAGATCCTCCTGTGTTGAAGGCAAGCGTTGTTATCGTGGCCCAAACATGGCGTGCGATAAATATCCACTCACGCGCAATGTACTATATGACGAAGGATCATCGTACTGTATAGTCAGTAAGACTCTTCTGCCTTCCCTAAGTTGGAGAAAGTAAGAGATTAATCCTCTTTTACTTTCTCCAGCCAAGCTCATCCATGAAAGGATTAGTAAACTGAAGTGACAATGAGCGGGGCACTGATGGCTGTTGGAGTAAAAAGGTTCTCGAGTGGAGACCGCGCACCGGAAAACGGAACGTGGGACATCCAGCTCCAGGTCGCTGGGAGTCGTTGGATGTGGGAGGCATGTAACCGCTCGTTTTGGAAATCTATGGGGGAGGTCTTTGTTTAGCAGTGGACGTCCTTTGATTGATATGATAAACGTAAAAAGAAGAATGGTTTGGAAGTTTGTATGGAATGATAATTGGGGATTTTGCTATAGTCGTCACGCTTAGCAGGCAGGTTATTGGTGTACTTAAAATATGCTGCTGCCCATCCCTCTGGTTTAGAATCCTTTAATCACCTTTTAAAATATCCGAGGAAGGAGATGGAGTGGTGCTTTATTCTTAAGCCGGACACCACACAGAATATCATTGTTTGGAATACATTCTATTATTTAATGTAATTTATATGTAGGTAAAATCATCTTACTTTTGTTTAAATATACCCGCAACTTTTGATTATATTATTGTTGGCCGGCCGGGCTGGGTATCGTCACCGCGGGTCGTAGAGTTGTAAGTTGGAACGTATTGAGTGCGGTCGATAGTACATCCAAGTTTGGTTATTGCGCCCGCGCTTGTAGTTGAAATTTAGTATTCTTCTCGCGAAGTTCTCATTGCGCATACATAGCCCACGGGATAGTGACAATTTATGAACAGAAATAGTTTCCGAGAAGTGTATTAGTGAAACGTCGTGTGAAACCCCGGTGATCGCCACGCGGTGATTTGTGGCGCTGGGTCCAGTGGACAAGTATACATTCCTGAATACCCGTTAGCCCTTATTGATTTAATTATAGTTTATTTAGATTCAGTCCACTCAGGGGAACCCCAAATCCCTACCTACACCTGACCTTGACAGACTTACATGCGACCCTCGCTCTAAATCTGCACCCGCACGTTGCGCTGGTAAGTTTTACCTAAGCTATCGTTACAGTATCTGTGGGATTTGTGTCACCGGGCGCCAATCCCGTATCATACGATACAGTCATAGTCATCTAATACATTTGCCAAAGATGATTAAAAAAAAACAGCGGAACATATTCCATATCTTCGCCTCGCATGGAGTGCCAGGCCATCATTTTAAGAATTTACATAACGGGGCTTTGGACATTGTCTTTGTATACACGTCCCAGCATACCTTCGTTGCTATTTATATTAAATTTATATAACAGCTGCAAAGATATACCTACAGAGTTAATAGGTATAATTTAGGCCGGTGGAAAGGAATTTTGCTTGGGTAATTGGTGCCGGGTGCCGGCTCAGAGTGTGGTGCCGGCTCAGAGTGTGGTGCCGGCTCAGAGTGTGGTGCCGGCTCAGAGTGTGGTGCCGGCTCAGAGTGTGGTGCCGGCTCAGAGTGTGGTGCCGGCTCAGAATGCCACCACCCCATTTCCTCCCATGGGTGTCGTAAAAGTCGACTAAGGGATTAGCTGGAGGATGGGCAGCAGCGTCCTTCGAGTACATAAACAGCTCAACTGCGATCGCCAACCCGCCTGCCAAGCGTGGCGATTATGGCAAAACCCCCCAATGTGCTCACAACACATCCATATCGGTGGTGGTGGTGATCTTTGGGGGAGGCCAGTGTCCAGCAGTGGACTTCATTCGGCCGAAATGATGAAATGATGATTCTGTCTTGGCAACTCCTTTTAATTAACTAGGCAAGATATAGAACCGTATTGCATTAAAAAAGAATATCTATCTTTTAGGTTTTATTGTTTACTTTAAGGAAAATATTGGGTTGTTTTTCCTTTGGTTAATAGCCAACCTTGTGTCAGTGTTGTCCAATCCGCCCAAAGATCTCCGACTCTGCTTAACGACTGCCGTTTTTTGATACCGACCGCTTTTTGTGCCCTCCAAAGCACGGAGACACTTCAGATACCAATGTGCGGTCACCCATCCATAGACTGACCGCACCGAATTTTACTGAACCTCCCGATTATAGTTAGAGTGATTGGCTATAAGCACTTGTCTTTATTTGTTGACAAAACAGTAATGGAAACGCTAAACTATAAAAGTAACCCAATTCAAAGGTACAAACCATAATAGTCAGTTACTTGCCACAGGGTACATGCGCCAGTTGTCGTCATGTAGCACCGGATTGGCACCGCACTTGTCACACGTCAAACTTGATGTACGAGCAGAATAAAATATAGGCGGAGGGTGTGTCGGAAAAGGTGACGTCATTCGTCAATGGAATGTCACTTTTTGTGGCCGCTACCCTAGTTGTTCCATTTTCGAAATTGTTTTTTGAACTGTATACTCTTTCGTTTTGTTTCCGGGCAGTTTTTCGGTTATTGTTCGCTTGTACTTTTTTTCCGACAATATTGACAATCAGCGTTCAAAAGTAAATATTGAGCTGGCAACTAAGTTACCGCCGTTTAAAAATCTCTGATCGTTCCCTTGTCGCTTGACGCAAATTTTCATGCAAAAGATTGATCGCCCTTCATCGAACTCAACTAGACGGCCAGAACGAGGTGCGTCTCTGAGGTAAAAATTTCCATTTTTGAACTTGTCCTTACCAACCACGAGCGGTTCCTTCAGCTATGGCACCCTCTCCATACACAGCACAAATGTCGTGAGCATTTCTTGCGGCCGTAGAACCTCGATTAAAAGCAAAAAGAAGAACGTGTAAAAAATGCACTTTTCTCAAAATGAAATTCCATTTTAATAATTGAAAATTCCCATGAATTAATTCGCACAAAAACAGAAAACATAGATTCTGGTAGAACAAAATATCCTCTTTCGAATGATTTAAAATATTTTGCCGAAACATTTATTTAATGAAATGCGAAATGTTTTAATTTAAAAAACGGCGGGAACTTATTTCGTCATTCACCATCATCATTTCAGTCTATAAACGTCCACTGCTGGACAGAAGCCACCCCCAAAGATTGCTGCAACAACTGGTATGGTTTTGTGTTGGCAGACGGGTTGGCGGTAGCAGTTGAGTTATAAATGTACTTGAAGGACGCTGCTGTCTATCGTCCGTTTAATCCCATAGTCGCCTTTTATGACACCCACGGGATGAGATAGGATGGTGGTATTCTTAGCCGGCACCACACGGCAAATGTTCCGTGTGATTGACAGCAAAGAAGAGACCGGGTCTCTATCCATGGGTGCCGCAAAAGGCGCGACTAAGAAAGAAAGAAAGAATGAAAGAAACAAAGAAAGAAAGAAATATTGATTGATGATAGCAATCTCCCTTATGACCTCTCATTGCAGTGATTATTGGCTAGGCTTTGTTCAGCAGTGGACGTGTACTGGCTGATATGGGTGATTATTATATTTAAAATTGGTTGAATACAGTCTCTTAATTGTTTTTTAAAACGGCGCCCCACTCCTAGCTTTTCTCCTGTATCGTGGGTACATCTTACAAACATAAATCTCACATGCACCATCATGATCATACAAAAATTCGTTTCGTTCGGGGATCGAACCCGCGACGCGTATCGCAGAAAGCCAATCGCTTAATTAATGTGCCATCCGTACCGTCATTTTATCTTCCCGTCGCATTTGAAACCAATCAATACAGCAAACCGATAAACGATGTCAACTCAGAATTTAAAGTCGTTCAGACTTTAACAGCTTAGTTAAAGACAAGTATAAAAAATATAGCGCGCATGGCAAATACATTTTTTGGCGTACACTTTAACCAGTCTTCGATGTACGGGGTATAAATAACCCCAGCCATAATAAAACGCTAAGGCGACGAGCTTAATCATGGTGATAAAAAAGTTACAGATATATTTACAGGCCTGCTTTACGCGCGCCGTCGTTGAATGTCTGTATGATAAATTATTGTAACTCATTAATAATGAAAGGAACAATTTTTATTACGTAATTATAGTTATAAATTAGGCGTGTTGAGTTAAGGTAAGCCACGTACTCTTTGCTGTTCAAGGATAGTCAGGAACATGTACATTGAAGGGTTGTAGGTCTAGAGGGTCTAAGTGCCAATTTAATTCGACATAACAAAAAAAGACATAATAAAATAAATTATATTAAATTAAATTATAAATTTGACTTATCTCAAATATACGTATGTCTTACAATTACACGAAATCGTAAAAACGAAAAAGAAATAGGAATCGTAGGAAGTAATACAAAATAAACATTAAATAATGTAGACTGTCTTAAGTGCATTACGAAGTAATATTGAAAATGGACTAAGTGCCTTTATGAAAGATAATAAAAAAGTTCTCAGGCATCGGTTTGATTAAACAAATGCTTTATTTTCGGTAGGAATGTATGGTAGCTTGTCCTTCAAATCTTCCCTTCCGCCTCAACTATACATGTGCGTGAGTAATTAAAAAAAAACAGGCACTTGAATCCTTTTTGATATTAGGCTTCTTACTTGGATCGTTTTTTCGTAAAAATATTGTCTTTTGATTATTTGCCACTTATACCCTTTAGATGTACAACCCTTCAATTGTACATTGTGTAAGTGACATAAACAGCATAAAACAATTACATATTTTGTAGTTAAGAGACGAGCAAGTTATTCGCCTGATGGCATGTCATGCTGGACCATGACAATTGTAATGCTACCCGGCTAGTATGTTCGTCCCCTCGATACTTAGTTACTGTGGCCAGTAGTTTAATTAGCGTTTGGTGTTTGGGTTTAGAATATTTCATTCCATCTCCTCCCATGGATTTCATAAAAGGCGACTAAGGGTCTCTAAACCAGAGGGATTGGCAGCAACGTCCCTTCTGAAGAACAGCAGCCATTTTGCGCTTACCAACCCACCCGCTATACTTGATGTGAATGCATTTTCCTCCCAAAATAGCAACACACGATATTTGTGCTGCAGTGGAGGTCCTGCGGCTGATGATGATGACAGTGCCCTTCAAACCGAACACAGTAATGTTTAAGCATAGTAGAGTTTAACAACAGTAGTTTTGTGACAGTATATATGTGGCACTTTAGTGGTACCTTCTTTTTTTTTGGGTGGAAATAAATCCTGTACTTCCTCCGACCCGAGTAAGGGCGGAGAGGTGAGGTGCCTCCTACCAGCTAAAATCATCGGAGTGGTCATCTTCAGCACCGAAGGGATGCTCCAGGAACTCGAATGATGAGCCACGCCTTTAGGCACATCTCGGAGGGAATAACTGTAAAGCGGTCACCCCCTCTAGTGGAGGGAAGGCGACTGTAAAGAGGCCACCTCCCAAGGCACCTCTCAGGGGAGTTGTAAAGGATTTCTCCGAAACCTCGCTATGCGCTGTGCTGCGCATACGATGATTTGTGACAACACACACACGTATCGCACAGGCGTGTTCCCGGAGGTTGCTCGGTATGAGCACGCAGATTTTCCAATTGGCACACTCACGATCCCTAAGGCCCCTCACCATGTAAAGACGACGTGTAGGACACGGGCGCCGCGGCGGTTGTTGCCCCGGCTCCGTGTTCTCCTCCTCCGAGCGGGATCGCCTTCGTCCGATCCCTTTCTGCGACTTCCCTCTGGAGCATGACGCTCTTACAGAAAGAGACCACAGCACTCCAATTTACATGCTCTGCCAGCATAGCCAACACTACTACTGGCAAAGAGAGATCTTGCCTGATCCGATCGACCAAGATCCACCGCTCGGCAGCCCACGCACGGCACTCTTCGAGCGTGTGCTGTGCGGTATCCTGATCGTCTCCACAGTGGGGGAACTGTGCGGTGACTTCGCCTGTGGAAGTACGCACCGAAACAACCGTGTCCGGTGAATACCTGCGTCAAGCGGAATGTGATGCGTTCGCTCCTTTGGAGCCAGGCTCCAAAGAGCGGTGAGACAGCCTCAACGACGCGCTTTTGCGCGTACTGTGGCAGCATGAGCCACTCGCGCTACAGCTCGAGTGCACGCTGCTGAGCCTACCGTTACAGTCTTTCAAGCGCCCCTGAAGGCACGCTTTCACTACTCTGGCGCAGGGAGCGTAGCGGTACGTAGTCGGACTTTTGTACTAAGAGACATAACACAAGACGATGAGTTATGTATATTTATAACTCATATTTCATGAGATTTTAGTAACCTTCAATCGAAAATTAAACCGTAATATAAAAAAGCTTCAAACAAAGAGAGTGTAAACAAAATTAAGTTCAACGGCATATTGCCTAGACACATAAACGGAGTGCAAGAAATAACAGACTGCACTAAAGAGTTACAACTAAGTGTGGATAGGGTTAATTTTAATACATTGCCCTAACTATAACTCTGTTCCCGTGTTAGTTAAACTTAATTCAATGTTTGTAATTGCTTTATCCCTATCTGAAGCTCGTATTTGAGCGTATCTGTTTCATACATCGATTCCTTAATACACCAAAACAGTGGGTGAATGAACTCGAAGCTTTTCGAGTTTGGAGAGTCTAGATAAATCTATCTACTGCCGTGTGTAAGATTAGCCTTAGTTTACAACTCATAGTACATAATTATGTTTTACCTTGCCTTTAAAATGCAATTTCAATCCATTTTTTCAGAAACTTGAATATTATAATAATGTATAGAAATAGAAATATTTAATGGAGATTTTACCGTGTGGTGCCGGCTAAGAATAGCACTACCGCATCTCATCCCATAGGTGTCGTAAAGGTGACTCCAGTACTCGAAGGAACTGCTACATGGGTACATTCTTCGAGCACATTTATGACTTTACTGTACCCAAGTACGAGTTGCTTTTTACAATCGTAACGTAATAGTAAACTACACGTTTACCGCGTTCAGTGCTCTGATTGGTTGACGAGTTTGGAGGGGGCCAATCGCAGCGCCGAACCGGATAAACGCATAGTCTACTATTACGTATAGATTGTAAAAATAAACTCGTACTAGGGGTACAATAACAGTGTGAAAGCAACACTTGCCAAGCATGGCGATTATGGCAACAACCTCAAATGAGCACTCCACACACCCGCACCTGTCGTTGTTATTTTGTCCATGTTAGCTTAGAGTTCCGTATCCAACAGTGGAATTCGGCTGAAAAGACATTTTGATTTCCGTGTGGTTTCCTGATTAAGAATATAGCATCACTCCATCTCCTTCCATGGATGTCGTAAAAGGTTTCTAACGGACTCTCACCAGAAGGATGGGCAGCAGCTTCCCTTCTGTGGAATAGTAGAGACATACTGTGCTCACCAACCTGCCTGCCTGCCTGCCAAGCGAGCTGAGTACTGGCAAATTCCCCCCAAAATGATGACACATTCGTTGAATTCTATGGAGGAGGCCATTGTTCGGCAGTGGGTGTTCTTTGGCTGATATGGTGATGATTATGATAGTAAATGGAGATTCCAAAAACTCGCTACGTAAGGCACTAGCACTTTAGATTGCCACTCATCTAAGGTTGGAAGAATTGGGTCTAATACGAAGTATCTTACTACATAGTCTGTGGTCTCATACTAATGTTTGTGAACGTACGTGGTGTTAACCAGGTGTGAAACCTAAGCTGCCATATTTAATATCGGTGTGTTTAAAACATAGAAATAGGAAATAATCAAAAGTGGTACGCCCGCGCCACCGCGATATGCACAATTCGGGCCAATCGGATACAATTGCGGTTTTATAACATCAGTTGAGAGTTGAGATTCGATCGCGTAAGTGAAACTAACAAAGTGTCGTGTTGTTCGGGGATGATATGCAAAAACCGAAGCGAAAATAATAACTTTATCAAGAAAGGAAATTTAAACAATATGCAAGTGAATGCATTTTCTTGTATTTGTCTATCAAAATAATGAATTAAAAATTAGTGTTTTCTTTATTATGTTACATTTGGATTATTGGAGCAGAAGGACATTATTACTTTTGTACAAAATACAATGCTTCTTATCTACCACTTTTAACTAGCACTTGGTGAATAACAAACGCAGTGAATAGAACAGCGAATGGTACTCCCAATAACCTTACGAGTTGCGTGGTACGGCTGCTGTGTGCAGTCAGTACGCTCGGCTTGATTGGCTACCTACAAAGTGTGTTTTAGTACGAGTCATTTTTTTCATTTCGACCGAATGAAGTCCACTGCTGGACACAGGCCTCCCCCAAAGATCACCACAATGACCGATATGGGTGTGTTGTGGGCTCATTGGGGAGTGTTGCCATAATCGCCACGCTTGGCAGGCGGGTTGGCGATCGCAGTTGAGTTGTTAATGTACTCAAAGGACGCTGCTGACCATCCTCCGGCTAATCCCATAGTCGACTTTTACGACACCCATGGGAGGAGATGGGGTGGTGTCATTCTGAGCTGGCACCACAGTATGAGTAGCCAACTATAATGTTGTGTTTATTCCATTCATTGGATGAGAACCTGTAACTGTGTGCATTAGAGCTGTTGCTTTGATACAAATATTTGTATGATCTACATTCTACAGATAGTTGTTTCGGGTCTGAGTGTTGGTGCTTATGAGATTTATGTCTGTAAACTGTACCCACGATACAGAAGACATCTTTTTGTCTTGGAGAATAGCTCATGGAATTCTCCGCCTTGATAAGGGCATGCCGGTATCTTACAGGCTAAAACCCCACGGTGTCCTTACACTTACCTTTATCTGGGGGTGAGGTGTTTGCTTTCTCAGCATTAGACTGCAGCCCTGGCAGGTATCGGCCTGTCAATGATTGATGGGCCCCATCTCTGTACGGCCTGGCAGGCCACACATATCTTCAGAGAGGCGCGCGCAGAACACACGCGTCGCCGTCTCGGGCCTGTTTCTGTTCGGGCAATGGACTATCCTTAGTTCGTCGCCCGCAGGCTGATACAGAATATACCTTTTTTTATTGATGTCCAGTGGAAATTCTCCATGGAACTTCCTTAGCCCCGGGGAAGGGTGAAGGGGTGTGCCGGATTCCTACCGGCTAAAGCCACTGGAGCGGTCATTTTCAGCACCGAAGGGGGCTACAGGTCCTCGTAAGATCATACTACTGCCGCCCATTGGTACCACGCCTTTGTGCACATCATGGAGGGAATGACTGTAAAGCGGTCACACCCCAGCAGAGGAAGGTGACTGTAAAAAGGTCGCCCCCCAAGCAATTCTCGGGGAGGATTGTAAAGGATCTCCCCTAACCTCGCACAGAATACATAGGCTGCACTAAAAGTATCGGGAATGGAATATTTCCACTGTTCCTGTCATATTAAAATCTTTTTAATTGAAAACTCCTTGGTTTTACAATCGAATACCATTTATTTATTTAAAAAAGATTCACGGTCTGGTCACAAGGTTTTGTCAAACTTGTTTAGTCGTTGAGAAAATGGAATTGAAGATTTCAAGAGCGATGATTTATTATGACTTTCGAAGTGGTTTAACACAAAAACAGTGTGTTGACCGGATGATTTCTGCATTTGGCGATGAAGCCCCATCCAAAACCACAATTTATCGCTAGTTTGCTGAATTTCAACGTGGACGTGTCAAGCTCAGTGATGATCCTCGTCAAGGTCGTCCAAAAACTGCAGTCACCAAGAAAACGTTGATGCTGTGCGTAAGCTGATTGAGGAAGATCGACATGTGACATTACCGCGAAATTCAGGCAACTTTAGACATTGGCATGAGTCAAATACAAATAATCTTGCATGAACAATTAGGTGTAAAAAAGTTGTTTTCCCGATGGATACCGCATTTGCTATGTAAAGAGCAAAAGCGGCTCGCGTTACTTGGTGCGTCAGAACTCTCGAAAGATTCCACGCAGGATCCTCAAATGCTGTATACAACATCGTATCAGGTGACGAATCCTGGATATATGCGTACGAACCCGAAACAAAAAACCAGTCACGAGTTTGGGTGTTCGAAAATGAGTTAAAGCCAACAAAAATTGTTCGTTCACGGAGTGTTGCAAAAAAAATGGTGGCCACGTTTGTCTCCAAAACCGGCCATGTTACGACTATTCCTCTTGAGGGACAAAGAACGGTTAATGCAGAATGGTATGCTAGCATTTGTTTGCCACAGGTCGTTTCTGAACTCCGTAGAGAGAACTGCAACCGCCGCATCATCCTCCATCACGACAATGCGAGTTCTCACACCGCGCACAGAACAAAAGAGTTTTTAGAGCAAGAAAACATAGAATTATTAGACCATCCGCCGTACAGCCCCGACCTAAGCCCTAATGATTTATATACTTTCCCTAAAATAAAGAATAAATTGCGTGGACAGAGATTTTCATCACCTAAAGAAGCTGTGGACGCCTACAAAACGGCCATTTTGGAGACCCCAACTTCCGAATGGAATGGTTGCTTCAATGATTGGTTCCATCGTATGGAAAAATGTGTCA